>CM062644.1:2424608-3624608 GCA_025617555.3 Puccinia polysora
ATATAATATCCATAACAAAAACTGGAAAAAAAATCACAAGACAAGAAATGAAAAAGCATAAAATCATAAAATAATAAAATAATAAGTAAAAGATAAAAGATAAATAGTATATATATATATATAGGGCAATATTAAATTCATGACTCAAATGAGTCTTGTGCAGGACTTGAAGGTAGTTGTGTGGCACAACTACCCGACTACATTTGGGCTCTGTAGAGCCCCACATGGCTTGAATGTGCTCAGGCTGTAGGCCACACCACAATGGACTGCTGTGTGGAGGCCGCAAAACTAAATTTGAGTCATGGGGAGCCTACATGGCTCATATATAGTTGTGCTGCCATGCCACACAATCCGCCCCACCACATTTGGGTTGTGCGTTGCTCCAGAAGGCTTGAATGTTATTGTGTAACTGTGTTAAACAACTAAAAGATGTGTGGGCCCAAAAAAAACTAAAACTCAAATAAACTAAATAAAAATACAAAAAAAAAAAAGGAATCAACCAAAAGATCAAAAAGGGTTGATTTTTTGGTTAAACAAAAAAAATATATAAGAAATAAAATAAAAATAAGTAAAAATGAATAAATAAAAATAAAAAACAAAAAACAAAAAAGACTGAAAACAAACAATCAAAAAAAAATTCATGTTCAACTTGACTAGCCGTCACGACTGCCCCCTGGCCTGAAAAGGGCTGAAGGCACCGGGACTAATACTCATAGAACTCAAGGATTATTTGTTTGAATTGCAAAGAAGAAGATGAGAGGAGGAGGAAAAGTGATGAGAAGATTTAAGGATGGAATGGAGAAGTCCAGGAGGAGGTTGTTCAATCCTATAAAAGTAACCACCAGTATGTGACAAGGTGATATGAGTTAAGCAGGCTGGGTGAAGGTTGTCTTGTGCTGAGATAACACCTACTGGCAGAGGGCCTAACCAGTAATAAGTGGTATACTAATTCCTTGGGGGAATTAGTCCAGGAGGGAAGGAGAGGCTAGTATATGTGAGAGCTGAGAAGGAGGCCTTGAGGGATGAGTGGCTGGTGTTTTGGGATGGAGTTCCCACGGTATTACATGTTGAATGATTGGGCTGGAGGTTTTAGTTGAATAATTGGGTGATGGGCTATCCAGAAAGGGTTGAAATTTAATGATCTGGAGGCCTGGGATTATGGGCTTAACAGACAGTGGATAGTATGTATTTACTATGTATATACTGGGTGTAATAGGTACTTACTCATATACCAATTGGGTTGAGGAGAGATGCAGGATGTACCAAGCCATGGAGAGAGGGAGAGATCCTGAGAAGGTTTACTGAATCACATTACACAGTGGTGAGGTGTACATGGACATAGAGCTTATACCGTACAGGGAGAGGGTGAAGCTGGTGGAAGAGGTTGGATTAGTTTAGTTTAAGGAGTGTCAGAACTGCGGTTATTACAGTACCTCCCTGAAAAGGGAAGAAGCAACTCCTGATGCCCAGAAAAGGATGTGCTGGAGGTGTAGACTGAGTTCTGTTGTAATTTCTGATTGCAAGCTTGGAGACTTGGAAGAAAGGTTGAGAAGCTTGAAGCTGGTGAATAATTGCACAGGGTTTGGGGCTTGAAGTCTGAGAAGTTTGAAGTTTGATGAACCAAAATTGAATCTTTGAAGTTCTCCGTAGGGGATTTGAATCTGGCAAAGGTGATTGAACCAATTCCAAAGCTGGAAACAGCTTGCAAATTGACTGTTAAAGCTGTTGAAATTGAAAAAGGGGGAATTGTATTTGTTGAATTTCTATGAACCAAAATGGACTTTTGTGAGATTTGAAATAGGGGAGATGAACCTGGAAAAGCTGATTGAAGCAATTTTGAGCTGGAAATGCCTGTTAAAGTTGCCATCAAAGCTTTCAAATTTTGAAAAGGAAGAATTGGATTTTTCAAATTTATATGCACCACAATTGACTTGTTTGAAGTTTGACCTAGGGGAGATGAACCTGGAAAACCTGATCAAAAAAATTTCAAAGCTGGAAATGCCTGTCAAAGTTTCAGTCAAAGTTTTCCAAGTTTGAAAAGGAAGAATTTGGTTTTTTGAAGTTTGATAAACTCACATGGACCCATTTGAAGTGTGAAGGTTATAAAGGAGGACTGAGAAGGATTATTATTTGTACTGGGGTGAATAAAATGGAGAACATAAAGGAAAGGGAGTGGAGAAGAAATAATAAAGATGTATAAGGGAGTTGTGGAGGTGAGAAAGGTTTGGTGTGGAAGAGAAGGGAGAAGGAAAATAGGAGGTTGTGGAAGATGGTTGAAGAGGTTGGAATTATTTGAAGAGAATTCTTGTGGAAGGTTTTGGTGTATTGAAGGTTGGTTTGAAGTGTTGATGGTGATGAATATCCAGAAGTGAATTTGGAATGTTTCCAGAAATTTTTGGGATAGATGATTGAAGAAAATTATGAGTTGCTGTTGATAGAAGTGAGGATTGATTATTTGAAGGAAGAAGGAATATAAGGGATGGAAAAGGGATAGATAGCTGGACTTAAGGATATTTTGATTTTGAATTTTTTTTTGATATGATATGTAGGATGAAAAGGACTATTTGGAAGGTGTAGGATAGGAAGGAAAACATTTTATTTATTATTTATATTTTCTTTTTGATTTTATTTTGGAAGTGATTGATTGGAAGGAGTTGGGTTTTTTGATGATGGAATGTTTTTTATGGATTTTATTTTGATGGGGGATGAATGGACTGAGTTTTGATTGGGAAGTGATGGTGATTGGAATTTTTATTGGGGAAAGGATTATAGAATGAGTTGGTTGAATTTTTTAACTGGATTCCAGTGATGAAGAGATTCACTTCCCAGGGTGATGTATTCAGGGAATGGTTCATTGACTTGCAGGAGTTCCCATTCAAAGCTAGGAAATCAAGTTAGTAAAACCATTTGGGAAGTAGATTTGATGAGCTGGGATTTGAAAAGATGGATATGTTTGCCCAGAAGGAAAGGGCTTTAAGGTATAGATACTTTTGAACCATTGAATTGACCATTAAATATTGATTTGCACCAGAATCAAACAAACAATAGAGATGAGCCTTAAAAAAGAGGAAGAAAAGGGTGAGCCTAATCTTGGTTTGGCTTTGGGGAAGCACTGGAAGGCGCTGGATTTGGAGAAGAAGATTAGTTGACAGGTTTCATTCTTCAGTCTTCTGTGTTGTGTTTACCACCACAATATAAGCATAAACCTTCACTCTCTCTTCTTGCCTTTTAATCTGCCTTGAGTTTTCCATCTGGACCTAGGTCCAAAGAGGGTCTGGTAAATGTTGTAGTTGAAGTTGACTTTTCTGGGGATTTGTCATGCTCCCTACACTTACCGCTACCCTTTTAAGGCTGATTAGAGGTAGATTGAGATTGAGAAGAACTGTGAGGTTGAGAGTGAATGACAGAAGAAGATTTTTCTTTAATCATTTCATGATACTTTGTATCATAGTCCAAAACTATATCTATAAGATTCTGGAGAGTTTCTTGAGAGCCATTGTATCCTGCTAGTTGGTCCAGAAGGCGTGAAGGAAGCTTTTGTTGAAAATGGAAGTACAAGGCTCTATCACCACCCAGATACTTTGGTAACAAGTGATCAAAATTCAGTGATGTGGGTTGAAGCATAGCCAGATTCCTTGATCTTCAAGTCCACCAGTTCCTTTCAGCCTTGAAGACTTCTAGTCTGTCGCCAAAGAGGGTGTGAAGTAGATCTGTGAAGTGGGACCACAAGTTGAGGAGGAAAGAGGGCTCTTGGTTGGAAAGGTGAGCCAGATAGGCTTGAATCCATCAATATGCACTTCCAGAGATGTAGGAAGCTGCAAAGAGTACCTTCTTCCAGTCTGCACTAAAAGTTTCTTCATCATTTGAAAAGATGAGTTCACAAAATTGGTGGAATGGTCAGAGTTTCCTAGTATTGTTGCCTTCAAAAGTATCCAGAGAATTCATGGAAGGAGACTTGAAGGTTCCAGAGTGGGAAGTACTGGCGATGGAGGTTGAGAAAGTTTTGCCAAAGCAGAAGTCATGTTCTGGAGGAGGGCTAAGAGATTTGGGTCCACAGCAGATTTTGGAAGTTGAAGTTGGGTTTGAGGAACAGGGTTTGCAGTAGAAGCTTGAGGTGGACTTGCTTCTTGAGGTTCCATATTTTGTGAATTAAGATTCTTTAGGATCCTTGAATAAAATTCCAATTCCTCACTTCCTTCCTCATTCTGGTCTTCCGGAATAGGAATGATGCTGGGATCATAACATGGAGAATCTAATCCAAAGCCGGCTTGGCAATATTGACCAATTAAACAATTAGTGATATGACAAACTGCAGGTGGGGCAGGAGAAAGAGAAGCTCTTGGAGGATCTGGGGGAAGGATAAAAGTATCCATGGTGTTTGAAACTGGTGCAGGGAGGTTGAAAAGGCCCTCCCCTGTCCATGGTCTTGAGGAGTAGATTGATTGTGTTCCTGTATGTCAATAGTAGAACTGCTTCCTTGGGACGCCCTTGTAAGGGGTGGAGTAGTGATGATGGAAGGTTGTGCACATTGAGGAGGAATGTTTTTCAAGTATGCCATAGGGGAGTGAACCAAGAAAAGTACCTGGAGATAATGAGGAGAAATTGGCTGCAAAAGGTCTTGAGTTTGTACAATGTTTTGTTGAAGCTTGTCAAAGTGGGTCAAAGTCAAAGGTTAAATTTTCAAAGTGTCAAAGTCAAAGTGTCAAAGTCAAAGTTCCAAAGTCAAAGTGTCAAAGTCAAAGGTCAAAGTCAAAGGTCAAAGTCAAAGGTTGAAGTAAAAGTTGAAGTAAGTTCAAAGTTTGAAATTCCCATTGAAGCTTTGTTTAAGGGCCGATTTGGGGAGAGGGATTGAGGTAGATAAATTCAGCAGGGAGATCCTTTGGAAACGTGAAGTCCACACACTTTTTAGCTCTGTGCTATGCACACCCATAAATATTGTACATAGTGTTATCCGTGAGGGGGAATGGTTTGAAAAATGGATGGGATAGGTCTATTTATATATAGAAATGGGCAGGAATCAAGGGTAAGCGATTAGTATAATGTCATGACTGCCCCTGGTGTGCAAGGGGCTGAAGGCACATGCACTGCCACTCATATAACTCAAGGATGATTTGTTGGAATTGCCAAGAAGAAGATGAGAGGAGGAGTACAAGTGATGAGAAGATGTAAGGTTGGAATGGAGAAGTCCAAGAGGAGTTTGTTGAATCCTATAAGAGTAAAACCAGGAAGTAAAAAGGTGATATGAGTTAAGCAGGCTGGGTGAGTTTTTTCTTGTGCTGAGATGACACTTAATGGCAGAGGGACTAACCAGTAAGAAGTAGTATACTAATTCCTTGGGGGGAATCAGTCCAGGAGGGAAGGAGAGGCCAGTATATGTGAGGGCTGAGAAGGAGGCCTTGAGGGATGAGTGGCTGGTTTTTCAGTTTGGAGTTCCCACGGTATTACATGTTGACTGATTGGGCTGGAGGCTTTAGTTGATAAATTGGGTGATGGGCCTATCCAGGAAGGGTTGACATGTACTGATCTGGAGTCCTGGGAGTATGGGATGAACAGACAGTGGAGAGTATGTACTATGTATATACTAAGTGTAATATGTACTAACTAATATACCAATTGGGTTGAGGAGAGATGCAGGATGTACCAAGGAATGGAGAGAGGGAGAGATCCTGAGAAGGTTTACTGAATCACATGAAATAGTGGTGAGGTGTACATGCACATAGAGCTTATACCATACAGGGAGAGGGTGAAACTGGTGGAAGAGATTGGATTGTTTTAGTTGAAGGAGTGTCAGAACTGTGGTTATGAAACTAGCCCTAAAGTAAAATCACAAAGAAAAAACAAGTTGAACTTGGCTAGCCCTAAAGTAAAAATGCCAAAAAATATACAAGTCTTTTGGCCAGCCCTGAATTCAAAGTGCCAAAAAATACCTAAGTTTTATGGCCAGCCCTAAAGTAAAAAAAAAAAAAAAAATTCAACTTGTGTTAAGCCCATCCCATCACAAGAAGTAAAAATAATCCTTATGATGGGATCAGCCCATCACAAGGTGAACTGAATTACCATTAAAATCTGATTTAAAAAATCATCATAATGATGTTAACTAAAAAGAATAGGCATAATGATGTTCAAAATTTGATAACCCTTTATGTGAATAGAATGAAAATATCAGCATCAGAACCCAAACCCAAATGATGAAATTAATCTATAATTTACAATAAAGCTCAAGTTGATCTTTGAGGTGATCAACCCAACAAGCTAGTTCTTTAGAAATCATTCAATGTGGTTTGGAAACTATGGGTGTCAGAGTATTGCCTCTATTGCTATAGTAGCTGTGGCAGATACCTGCAAAAAAATAATAATAATTGCCAAATATCAGTTTTAACAATTACACTGATAATATCAAGAAAAACTCAACTGATAGTAAGTTATCAGGAGTAAAAAAGCCACACCTTGAACCTCTAAAGAGATAAGGGGCCTAGCTTTAATAAATAAAGCTCAAAGGAGACTTGCTTACACAAGGAAGCTCACACCCTTTATGATAGCCTGAGAAGGACTATAACTCCAATAGGACCTTGGACTCGAAATTGATTTTTATTGTTTGATTGATGATATAATAAGATGTTGAATTAAAAGGCCCCAGTCAATCCTCTTGGTGAACTAAGTTGGATGGGCTTGTTAATATGCACTATCTGGTTTATAAAATACAATGAGGAATAGGTCTTGTAGGGACAAGACCCTCCTCTTTTATATTGAAAGAGTCCTCAGGGGGACTCAGGGCATCATCAGGGGAGTACACCACTGTCCTAGATTTCGTCTCCAGTGGCTCAGAGCCCCAAGCAATCATCCCCAATGTATAATAACATTTACATACTCATTGGGGTCTATTTTTGAGGTAAGGTTGTAATTTATTTACTCAGAAGTTTAAAGTGATGGGGAGGAATCACCCCAGTCACTTATTCTCCTTCAAGAGGACGCTCTCAAGGCTTCAGAATCAATTTACTTACCCTCTAACTCTCTGTAGATCTATCAGAGCAGGTGTTCAAAGAATTACAACCATATTATTAGATATTCTTAATCCACATAGATATGTATACTCTGGGTAAGTATTCCCACAGAGTTTATCTGCACCAGGGGAGTTTCCTAGCTTCTGAGTGTACGCTTTTACAGCATGATTAAATTCTTGAAAGTTATCTACAAGCTGGAAGGAGAGTTCTTAGAAAATAATTTACAATTCACCTAAAAATCTGGGTTATGGTAGATAAGGATTATTACAGAATATAGTTTCCACAGAGGGAAATCTTCAAGGACATTAATTGTACATACAATTGGACGCTTCCAGAGGATTTTATTCTAGATTAAAGTTATAAGATCTCCCATAAATTATAATATAAACCTTCAAGTTTTTATGGGATGATTTCTAATATTAAGACATACTATAAAAATATGATTATATGGAACTTTATATGTCGAAAATATGGATATGTAATGGACTAATGGAGGCTTGAACACACTACCTAGGTACTCCGAAGGGTACTAAGACATTCCTTAACCACTATACTACCAATACTTGTGAGTTGGGCAGCCTATAGGACAGCAATACATGTCTCATGGCTGACACTCCCCCCCTCCAAAAAGAAAATTACTCTATGAGGAATTTTTAGATCTATTTAAAGCCCTATACTTTCTTAAAATGACGTCAGCATTTTTAATATCTTTAGCTTCTAGCCAAAGATCACTATCCGCTAACTTATTTGTGAACCTAACTAAATATAACCTTGGATCTTTTCCATCTTTTCTAATTATCTTATGTTGTAGTATTTTATGAGGAATATCTTCATCAGTATGTTCCATTGGTGGTATGAAAACCTTAGGAAATTTTCTATTAGGAAAGGACTTAAGTGGATCAATAAACCTTTTAACCAAACTAATTGGGAAAGTAGGATGCTTTCTTTCAAATTCTTTGGTCAAAATAACTTCCACTGCATTCTTACCATGAAGTGCTTTTACAGCAAATGGAACAACAAAAGAATCTCTCAATTTTCTATGTCATGAAATATTACTAAAATTAACAGTAGAGATTAGGACCATATCACCTACTTTGAAATCATGATCTTTATGGCTCTTGTCCCATCTACTTTTATTATACTCTACTGCATCATTAACAAACTTACTAGCATATGTCTCAGCTTTATTCATCATATCTCTAAAAAATTCAGCAGAAGGGTGTAACATTATAGTCTTGCTTAGCAACATGTCTCTAGGCATATGAGGTATCCACCCTCTTTCCAATTCAAACGGTGAAATATTAGTAGTAGAATGCTTACTGGAATTGTAGGCAAATTCTAAAGCTGGCAACAGAGATACCCAATCTTGAGTATATCCATCACTGTCCTTAAATTCAATTCCATAAGTGCAGTATCTCCTGATCATGTCTTCCAATGTTTGTATCATCCTTTCTGCTAGACCATCAGTTTGAGGATGATAAGCTGTTGAGAAAGACAGCTTTGTTCCAAACAAATTAAAAAGACTTTTCCAAAATTCAGATGTGAATTTTGGATCTCTATCACTGATAATATTTCTGGACATCCTACATCACTGACAATACTATTCCAAAATAACATAGAAATGTCCATTGCGGAGCTATCTTTGTAGCATGTTAAGAATCTAACCCTCTTTGAGAATCTGTCCACCACTACTAACACACAGTTGAAATTATCCTTACCTCCTGGAGGTACTACGGATACAAAATCCATGTTAATAGTGTGCCACCTTTCTTTTGGTTCTTCTATGTTCTGTAACAGACCATATCTTTTACCTGTAGACCCATTTGCTTTTTGACATCTTTCACAGGATTCACAATATGATCCAACAATTTGTCTCCAGTTTGGCCACCATGCTAGGATCTTAACTCTTTCAATAGTTCTATCTTTTGAAAGATGTCCAGAACAAACATTATCATGAAATTCACTCAAAATCATTTGTATATGATCATCATGTACTAAAACTATTGAGCAACAATGAGCAGAGTTATGATATATCAAACCATCTAAAAGGACAAACCTTCCTTCCATATAAACTTTTTTCCAATCTGCATCTAATCCCTGAATCAGATCTATTGCACTTGACTTAGATTTCAATATTTCAAGGAGCAAAGAAGTATTCTTATTATTGGTATATGAATAAATTACAGAGTTCCAGAAGCTTACAGCAAGATTTTTCATTGAAATGCCCATAATTGGTAATGTATCTACATTATCCTCTGGGTCATAGGCTGGATTATCAATGTTATTGGGTAAAGCCCACCTAGACAGCCCATCTGAATTTTTATGTATTACTCCTTCTCTATGCACTATAGTCATGCACCCTCTCCATTGCTGGATAGCTATCTGACACCTCAACATGTGCCTATTAGGTGTCTTTAGATTCAAAAGTGATTTCAGAGCTGTAAAATCAGTAATGACCTCAAACTGGCACCCATCCAAATAATAATAAAATTTCTCTAAGGTCCAAACCAAGCATAAGCATTCTAGTTGTGACGCACCATATCTCTTTTTACTATCTTTAAGTTGGCTAGATATAAAGCATATAGGTCCTTTGACTGGTTTATCATTAAAAATTTGCACTTGGTGCAATTCTGCTCCTAAACCGTCCATACATGCATCTACATACAATTTAAATGGTTTCTTAGGGTCTGGGTGGAAAATTAAAGGTGCACTTGTTAAACACTTTGTCAGCAACTCATAGGCGTCCATTCTTTCTGTGGTCATTTCAAAAGAAACATTGGGACTGCAGATTTTATAAAGAATAGAGGCTATGATACCAAAATCCTTAATATGTAACCTGTAATACCCTGCAAATCCTAAAAAGATTTGCATTTCTTTAACACTATTGGGAGTAGGTTTTAACAAAACTGCTGCCACTCTCTTCTGATCTATTCCTAAGGACAATCCATTTACAATTTTTCCCAAGGCTTTTAACTCATTGAAACCAAATGAACACTTATTTAAAGAAATTTTCATGTTCATTTTAATCACTTTCTTCAAAAAAATTGACAACCTTGACATATGCTCTTCCCATGTCTTAGAAAATATTATAATGTCATCTATATATATGATTAACCACTTCTGCATCAATTCTTCATGAAATTCAGTGTCCATCATTCTTTGGAAATGAGATGGTGCATTTTTGATACAAAATGGCATTCTTAGATATTCAAAAACGCCCAAGTGACAAACTATTCTCAAAAATTTTCTGCTTTCTTCATGTACAAAATTTTGGTGAAACCCTTTCAAGACATCCATACAAGTGATATATTTTGCTTGGTGTAATTTACTCAATGATTTGACAATCTTGGGCATTGGATACCTATCTGGTGTTGTGTAAGAGTTTAATGCTCTAAAATCACCAAACATTCTAGATTTACCGTTGTGCCAAGCAATTATCACTGGGGTGGTAATGTCAACATCTTCATTAGCCCCTACTTTTCTGATGACCCCTAATTTCAGCAAAGTATTTATATGTTCTTTAAGCGCCTCTCTGCTACTATGGCTAGCAGGAAATGGATGTTTCCTTAAGTCAGGCGGATAAGGCCTTTCAATAGTCAAATTTATTTTAACATCATGACCTACAATGGATCCAAAAGGTTCATCAACAGTAGCAAATGCTTCCTTATGGTCAAATAAAGTGTTCAGCAGACTAATTTTTTCTTGGTCACTTAGTGAGGAATTGATTTTAGATTCATTGATAATTTCATTAAAAAAATTATCTTTACCAAGGTGATTGACAGAATCAAGTTTTTTTTGATTAAAATAGAATTTAAAACTGTTACCAACAGTAAAATATGAAGAATTTTTACTGTGAAACAAATTGAAAGAATATTCTTTCATATAGTCATTCCCTATTATGAAATAATTCATGGGAGCATTATCAACTACTAAAAATTTAATTATGAACACAAATGAAGCAAATAATAATTTGGCTCTTACTTTCCCTAAAGAAATCAATGGTCCAGAGCAACTATGTAATTTATTAGCAGGATAATTTATAACTGATTCTTTCCAATCTGGGCAGAAGCTATCCAAATAGTTTCTGCTTACCACAGATTTGTATGCTCCACTGTCCAGTAGGACCTTACAAGGCTTATCACAAAATTTCATAGTGACTCATTCATTATATGTTCTGATGGAATTTATGCAAACTATGATAGGTTCATCATCATCTTCCAAGGAACTATCCGACTCAGTCTCCTCAATACAATTATCTTGTCTACTAGAACTTTCACTACCAATGTTATTCACTTTCTTTTTTTTCTGCGGGCAAACCCTTGAGGTATGTCCTACTTTACCACAAGTATATCAAGATATCTCTGTATTGGAAGTAGGATTTTTATTAGTAGTTTTCTCCCTTTCTGTTCTGACTAAATTGATATGTTTGGTTTGATAATTTTTCTTTCTCCCCAAAGATTTATCTTCCACTATGTCCTCTAATATATTAATCAAGTTAGAACAGTCACCATCAACTTTCATACTTTTCTTGACAGCAAAAGAAATTTCACTTTCAATTAGTGAAAGCAGCTTAAAGTTAATACTATCTTGATCTAGCATTGGTTCAAAAGCTCTTAGAATTTTATTTTGCCTTGTGACCCAACTAGCAGGACTAGTGACACCAGGTAAAAACTTATCATTATTAATTGAAGTCATACATTTCCTTTTCCAATTTGGTGTACCAAATTTATTGTGCAATTCCTTTTTCCAGAAGCTCCAACTTTGTACTCCAACAGCATCTCTTCTATCTCTATACCAATCTGAAGCTATACCTTTTAACAGGATACTCAATCTTCTAGTGATTAAATTATCAGGTAAACCTGTATCTTCTTGCAAGGTATCAATCCAAGATATGAATTCTGTGTGATCATATGCTCCTTCACCTGTGAAATAAGGCCACTCACTAATCTTGGGAATACCTTGCAGAATATGCTTAAATATCTCACTATTGTTTCCTGGTTGTTCATGAGGTGATAAAATTTTTTCTTCACCTCTTTCTTTGTTCATAACTTGCTTACTATCCTGAAAAGGTGGTACACTATGTCTTATCTGTTTGGTATCTTCCAATTTATTGGAGATCATTAGCATATTTTTATCCAGTCTGTCATTCAATTGTGCTATACTATTACTAAACTTATTAAATAACTCTTTAGAGTTAGAGCTCTGCAGGGAAATTTCTTTTTCAAGTAAAGTGAATTTATCATTTACTTTACTTTCCAATATCTCCATTGAATTGCTTAACTTTCTAACAGCTGATGTCAAAGAATCAGTGCTTTCTTTCATGTCCTCAGTGGATAATTTATTGGTTTTTACATTTTCATTAAAATCTGCTATCATTGCTTCCAACTTGTTCAAATACTTATGATGCACCTTAGTTAAATCAAGCTCCATAGTTTTGTTGGTCACATCTTCTAATTCTTTTATTCAGGCAGCCAAAACAGATTTAAAATTCATACTAGTTGTCATAATTTTATCATATTTATGACCCATGGAAGCAAAAACATCTATACAAAATTGGTTGGCATGTACTACTGCTTTTTGAATATGTAGAGTTTCATTAAAAACAATATCACGAAATTTCTCTAACATTATTTCTGAATCTAAGGACAAAATTACTTCTTCATTCTTTTGGCCCTTTCCCCCTCCAAGAATTGATAACCTCCTTGGAGAGACCTAGCCATCCTCATCATTTCTCCATAAATGGAGTTCCTGTGTTCCCTTCTCTTTCTCATCCTCATATTTCTCTCTTGATGAGGGTGGGATGGACTCTCCAAGGGAACCTGGGAGGTTGATGCTTGAGCTGACTGGTTCACTGGACTCAATCTTTTTACCTTTGATTTGGGGATCATTGGTTTCTTGATCTTTGTTGGATCCCATTTTTCTGTCTCCCTCATCAGTTGTTCCCTTCCTATTATCTTCAGCAAAGCTCTGTAAGTTTCCAGAGCCTGAGTCAGGTAAGTTGCCTGATTCTCCACATTGTCTGCTGCCACCGCTTCCAGATATTTCATCTTGTTCTGGGTGTGGCAGGTCAGCAGATTTGCCACTACTGGTGGAGGGCTGTCTTTTCTGGCGTCTGAACTCTCCAGCTGGCACAAGGTCAGCTCCCTTGCTCCTAGTAAACATAATTAAATACAAAATCAGTGTTTGAAATTATCAAAACACAGTACTGATTTTATTTATTTAATTTTTTTATTTTTTATCTTTTTTTATTTTATTTTGAATAACAAAAGTTAACTCACTGCGCGTTACTTCTATTTGTAATGTAGATTGAGATCTCACTGACACCTGATCAGATACAATCTGATCCGGGGCTGACGCAGAGTCTCCTCTGCTGGAAGTCTCCTGCACAAAGCTGCGGGCCCTTCCTTTGTTTGAGGGGAGGAATTATTCAATCAACAATTGCTTTGACGACACTGGAAGACCAGACTGTCAGTTGTTGATCTTCTTCTCTCTTTTTTTTTAATGAGTTATAACTAAAATACGCGGACTTACTGTTCGGCAATACTCGTTGAGTATTTTTGTAAGTCTGCGCGAAGGTTGCAAGAACAAAAATTCAGAATTTCGCAACTTTCCGCGTTGATTTCCAGATTCGGCGAGGTATGTGTTGCGACCTTGACGTTTATCTCCTTTATGGTTTTTTCTTTTTTTTTTTTTGAAGAAAGGAAAAAAAAAAACCTTGATCAGCAACTTGAGACACCAAATGCGAGTGTAACTACAAAACGCGAGAGCAAAGGGTTACCTTTTGCTACAAGTACTTTCAGTATTAGGAGGACTAAAAAAAAGGAACAATTTTGATTAACACAATGCACTATATAGTATTTTTTTTTTATTGAAAAAAAACCTTACTGTCTACGGCGATCACCTTTAATGGTGATCTGAGCAAAAACTGATTGAGCTAAGCGCTTCCTGTACCTCAGCAATCTAAAAAACCAATCAAAATAATTTTTTTTTTAAAAAAAAAATGTGTTAAAGAATTCGCTTTTTTTATAATTTTGATTGTAATGTTTTTTCTTTTCGTTTTTTCTCCTTACTATTTTTTTTCTTAAAAAAATAATTTCTGGAATTGATAGTACTTACCCCAAAGTTGACCTGAGAAAACTTTAACAAGTTACAAGTGTTTTTCTGTGATCAAAAGATTATAAAAAACAAAAAATCAATTTTCGAAAAAAAATTTTTTTTTTTATAAGTTTATTTTTGTTTTCTTTCTTATTCTTCAAAAACAATTCTTCAATCAACCACACTCAATATAATGCTTGGTTTGAGACAATTTAAACAGCACCAAGTTTTTACTTTGCTTCAAAAAATTTTGTTTTTCTAAAAACAAGAAAACAATTTTCGAAAATTTTGGCCAATTTACTTATTTTATTTATATATTTCTTATATATTTATTTTTTTTTTTTAAAAAAAAAATGACTTTTTATATCAAAAAAGAATTCAATCTTACTGGTTATCTGAGAAAACCTCAAACTAGTACTTCAGTGTTTAAAGCACTTCAGCAAAATCTAAAAAATTAACAGCAAATTTCGAAAATTTTTGGTTATTGTTAGTATATATATTTTTTTTATAAATTTTCCTGTAATTGAAATATAATTTCAAGTTGATTAACAGGGATTCTTACTTTAACAGGCCAAAAAGACGAAAATTTGGTTCAAAAGGAGATGAGGCCCCCAATTGTCAGAGTATTGCCTCTATTGCTATAGTAGCTGTGGCAGATACCTGCAAAAAAATAATAATAATTGCCAAATATCAGTTTTAACAATTAAACTGATAATATCAATAAAAAATCAACTGATAGTAAGTTACCAGGAGTAAAAAAGCCACACCTTGAACCTCTAAAGAGATAAGGGGCCTAGCTTTAATAAATAAAGCTCAAAGGAGACTTGCTTACACAAGGAAGCTCACACCCTTTATGATAGCCTGAGAAGGACTATAACTCCAATAGGACCTTGGAATCGAAATTGAAGTTTATTGTTTGATTGATAATATAATAAGATGTTGAATTAAAAGGCCCCAGTCTATCCTCTTGGTTGACTAAGTTGGATGGGCTTGTTAATATGCACTATCTGGTTTATAAAATACAATGAGGAATAGGTCTTGTAGGGACAAGACCCTCCTCTTTTATATTGAAAGAGTCCTCAGGGGGACTCAGGGCATCATCAGAGGAGTACACCACTGTCCTATATTTCGTCTCCAGTGGTTCAGAGCCCCAAGACATCATCCCCAATGTATAATAACATTTACATACTCATTGGGGTCTATTTTCGAGGTAAGGTTGTAATTTATTTACTCAGAAGTTTAAAGTGATGGGGGGGAATTGTTGAATTTCTGAAGAAGAAATAAATTTATCAAGAAAAAAAAGGGACCAAGAAACAGGACAGGAGATGTTGTAGGACAAGAACGAGTCTTGGATCAAAGAAGACATTTGAGATCAGATTCAGAAATTTTGATGTAGCTGTTATGAGTGCCAGTCTTACCAGACAAGTTTTGGATGAGTTTGATTAGATTGAGTAGTCATTCGAGTATGAGTGATTTGGATTGAGATAATTAAAAGAAGAAAGGAAGAAATTAAGAAAATATATAAAAAAAGAAATAAGATGGGAGTGAGTTGAAGTTGAGAGGTGTTTGTGTCTAGTGATTGAGGCTGATGATTAACAATGAGTTGATTAAGAGCTTGATGAGTAAGATTGAGTGATTGAGTGGTTGGTCTGAAGTTGTTGCGTACTCCTTCATGTGAATTTACTCTTGCAGGGGTTAGATTCTATTACAAGCAGAAGAAGGAAAACACAAGAATGACATGGAAGTGAAATAGAAGGAGAATGTGTGACATAGATAGAAGGTGCGCGGATGAGGTGCAAGAGAGACTTGTGACAGAGGATCTGAGATGATTGTGGACACATAATTATTCATGAGGATAGAATGAATTATTCTACACCCCCCATGGCTGGTAAGATTGAGGACTTGAAGGTTGGATTGATTAGTTGTTTCAGAATTAAAAGAGAGGCAGGTGGTAGAGCCTTTGTGAGACCATCGGCTTTCATTTTGGATGCAGGAATTAAGTTGATGGAATGATTGTTTAACTTTAGTTCTTCGCAAAGTGCTTTTGTTTTAATGTATATGTGGCAAGTTTTGGAATTGCATCCAAACTTTTTAAGTTTGTCATCAAGACCCTTGTTGTCAACAAAGTGTTGACTAGGTTCAATATTTTTCTTCCAGAGTTCTGCAACTAGACCCTTCATCCAAATAGCTTCAAGGAAAGAGTTGACTAAAGGATTAAGCTCTGCTTTTGTGGTCGAGTGCGTGACATTTCGTTGTCTATAGCTACTCCAGGAGATGAGTGAGTTGAAGAGTAAAGAGAGATGGCCGGATTGTGATTGTCTTGTTTCTGTATTGTCGCTCCAGGTAGCTTCGCTGTAGCATTGAATTTGGGTGTTTTGACTATTGACTTGCAGAGTTAGTTTCAGATCTTTCGTCGCTTTAAGGTATTTCCAACACCGTTTTACTTCCCTCCAATGACATATCCCAGGTTTTTCACAGAATCGAGCAAGGCTCGAAACCGCAAAGCTAAGATCTGGGCGGGTGAGACAGGCAATTTAATTAATAAGAAAAACTGCTGATTGGTAATTGATGTTGGGGGCTTTGAATTCTTCATGCTATTCGTCCGTAGCTGGAAGTAAGTTGATGTGAGAAGTTAATGGAACAGAAGATGGCTTGCAATTGAGCATTTTCAGCTCTTCCAGACCATGATCTATATGTTTGGGTTGTGAGAGAAGGATTCTGTCGTCGAAGCGTTCATATTTCATCCCAAGTATTGTGTTGGGTTCATGATGGATGGACTGGGGAAATCGCTTTAAGAATTTATCTTGAAAATTATCGCCGAGACCTACAAGAATCAGATTGTCTACGTGAAAGAATAGAGCGGAATTTGAGTCGGAATGGATGTACAAGCAAGGATCTGAGATGGATTCATGGAAAACTTGTTTGCAAATCCATGAAGTGAGAGTGTTGAACCAACTTGCGGGTGCTTACTTTAAGCCGTGAAGGGATTTACAAAGAATAAGAAATTCGGATTTTCTTTTTGATCCTTTGGGACTCCTTATAATAACTTTGTCAGTTAAAGGTGCGTGAAGAAATGCACTCTTAACATTGAATTGCGTGATAGGGAATGAATGGAAGAGACCGAAGAAGAGTGCAATACGTAGTGAAGCAGCCTTTCCAGTAGGAGAGAACGTATCTTGGTAGTCCAATCCGTAGATCTGATCAAATCCTTGAACGCATAAACGGCTTTTGTAGACCAGAGGATCCCCGTGGAAGTTGTCCTTCAAACGATACACCCAGGTTGTATTGAGGGGATTCACTGGTTTGGGGCCCTTGTAGTCATCCCACACTTTGAGAGATTCTATACCGTTCAATTCTGTGTCCATGGAAAGATCCCATTTGAGAGAATCCAAGCATTGTTTGGCTTGTTTGTAAGATTTAGGAACATAGTAATGATGATATCCGTAGCGTTGAGGAGGATTCATGGTTGACCTATCTCAAAGATTATATCTGGGAGCGAGTTGTTGAGCAAGTTCTTCTGACGAGTCTGATTCTGAGTGGACTGAAGATGAGTCTGGATGGTCAGGAGTGGAAATAGAAGAGGATAGTTGATTATCAATTGAAGATTTGGAGGAAGGATCATTGGGAGAGGAGTGAGCATTAGAAGAGATGAATGGATCGTGATCAATTTTGAGTTGTTGAGACTCTCCGGCAGAGATTGAAGTACGGGATTGCTGCAGATGGTCGTGATTCTTGAGAATTTTAATATTTTTGGAAGAAATAATTGTGTTCTCAGGTTTAAGAATTCGATAGGAGTGAAAATTGGGATTATAACCCACAAGGGAACCAGGTAGCCCTTGATCCTTAAACTTTTCACCACGATTGACTTTGTAATCAAGGTAAACAACTTTGGAACCTATAGGTTGGAAGTAACTTGTTGGAAGTGATTTTTCAAAGAAGAGTTGATATGGAGACGGAAAGTTAGGAGATTTGGGAATTTGGTTGAGAGCAAGGCAAGCTGATTTTGAAATTTCTGTTCAAAGATTAAGTGGGAGTTTAGAGCTTTGCAGGATGGCCCGTATAGACTCAGTAATAGTTCTATTTTCTCTTTTGATTTTACCATTGTGTTCGTGGTGATAAGGTTCAGTGATGAGGTGCTGAATTGAATTGGCTTTGAAGAAGTTTTCAAGATCGGAAGAGATGAATTCACCGCCGCCATTGGTACAAATCATCACGGGGAATCTATTTTGTTTGAGTTTTTCATGATTGAGAATTATTTTGATTTGTTCGCAAGCATCTGATTTATATTGTAGCGGAATTGCTGAAATTTACCCAGAATGATTGTCGATGACGGTCAGTAAATAATTCATGTCATTTCTTCTGGAAGGAGAAATAGGACCGATAAGGTCAAGGTGAAGTTGTTCAAAAGGTTTAGAGGATGGATTTGAAGAGTTCTTGAAGGAGGCTTTAGTGATTTTGGAAAATACACAATCCTCGCATTGAAAACTTGAGAGAAGATTAGTTTGGATAGAAGGAAAGAGATTATTAAGGCAATGTGGACTTGCGTGACCAAAGGATTTGTGAAGAAATTTGATCTTGTTGGATTCAGATTCTTGGAGTGAAAGGAGACTGAATTTGTTATCATTACCAATTCGAGACGGGGTGTTGAGAATAAAGAGATTTTCTTGTATAAATCCCAAAAAGACGAGTTTAGAGTTGAAAGTGAGAGAAAATTGGTTATTAGAAGAAGAAAGCAAGCATTTCTTAGATGAGATTAATTCTCCGGGGCTAATTAAATTAACCACAAGATCTGGAACAAAGAGGGAGTTGGTAAGAGTGATAACTGAGTTTCTCCAGCACAGTTTGACGATTCCTTTTCCTTTAATAGGAAGCTTAGCGTTTTCTTTTCCTGTGTTAATGAAGTCTTCGCCGTTACAATCCTCAAAGTGGCTAATAAAATTTTTGGAGTTGAACATATGGCAGGATGCGCCAGAGTTGAGAATAATGCGGTTAAGAGGATTGATTTCTTGAACCCACGTTGTGAGAAGAGCCAGATAATGTGCAACTTCCTTGGTTTTTGAGTTAGAGTTAAGCTGTGCTCGCCAGTTTGCCTGAGACTCCTTCCCCCAGTCGGGATCCAGATGCTCGTGGAGGTGCCAACATTTTTCTGCGGGATGATTGGGTGATTGAGGATTGTGATATCCTTTCTTGCATCTGAATTCTCTGGGTACTGGTTTCTTGAGAGGTCTAGAGGATATAAGTGCTGTATCATTGATTTTAGCTTCTCTCAATTTAACCTTGGTTTCATTGTCCAGTTGAATGAGATGGTTTAGAACCAGATCCATAGTTACTTTTTTATCCGAGTGCATTATTTTTTGGCGAAGGGAGTGAAGAGAGGGAGGAAATTTGAACAGTATAAGGTAAGAAAGGATGTCGTCTGGAAGGTCAATTCCAACATCTACCATCTTCTTTAAGGAGATCTTAGTTTTGGTAACAAATAGATTGATAGCTTTGGGTTTGAATTGTTGATATAAGAATTCGTTAAAGACGCAAGCTCAATTTGCCGTTTGAGAGGAGGCAAAACGTTCCTTGATGGTTTTCCAGAGAAGTCTGGCAGAAGAAATATTCGACGGATTGACCAGGTTATTTTGAGTAATGGAATCAATACAAGAGAGGAGAATAACTCGAGTTTCCATTTTGTCGTTGGGACTGAGATTTTTCTGATCATCCTCCAGGGCATCCTTGACTCCTTTGAGTTCCAAAAGAATTGTCATCTTGTCTTTCCATATGGAATAGTTTTTGTCTGAGAGAATGGGAACGGCCTTGAGAGCAGCCTTGAGAATAATTTGACGGAAACCATTGTTGCTAGATCCCTCCATGAGTTCAATTAGGTTAGTCAGATTGGTCTTTGGCTTTTAAACGTGTTGAATTTCTGAAGATGAAATAAATTGATCAAGAACAAAAAGGGACCAAGCAACAGGACAGGAGATGTTGTAGGATGAGAACGAGTCTTGGATCAAAGAAGACATTTGAGATCAGATTCAGAAATTTTGATGTAGCTGTTATGAGTGCCAGTCTTACCAGACAAGTTTTGGATGAGTTTGATTAGATTGAGTATTCATTCAAGTATGAGTGATTTGGATTGAGATAAGTAAAAGAAGAAAGGAAGAAATTAAGAAAATATATAAAAAAAGAAATAAGATGGGAGTGAGTTGAAGTTGAGAGGTGTTTGTGTCGAGTGATTGAGGTTGATGATTAAAAATGAGTTGATTAAGAGCTTGATGAGTAAAATTGAGTGATTGAGTGGTTGGTCTGAAGTTGTTGCGTACTCCTTCATGTGAATTTACTCTTGCAGGGGTTAGATTCTATTACAAGCAGATGAAGGAAAACACAAGAATGACATGGAAGTGGAATAGAAGGAGAATGTGTGACATAGATAGAAGCTGCGCGGATGAGGTGCAAGAGAGACTTGTGACAGAGGATCTGAGATGATCGTGGACACATAATTATGCATGAGGATAGAATGAATTGTTCTACAGGAATCACCCCAGTCACTTATTATCCTTCAAGACAACGCTCTCAAGGCTTCAAAATAAATTTAATTACCCTCTAACTCTCTGTAGATCTATCAGAGCAGGTGTTCAAAGAATTACAACCATATTATTAGATATTCTTAATCCACATAGATATGTATACTCTGGGTAAGTATTCCCACAGAGTTTATCTGCACCAGGGGAGTTTCCTAGCTTCTGAGTGTAAGCTTTTCCAGCATGATTTACTTCTTGAAATTTATCTACAAGCTGGAAGGAAAGTTCTTAGAAAATAATTTACAATTCACCTAAAAATCTGGGTTATGGTAGATAAGGATCATTACAGAATATAGTTTCCACAGAGAGAAATCTTTAAGGACATTAATTTTACATCCAATTTGACGCTTCCAGAGGATTGTAATCTAGAGTAAAGTTATAAGATCTCCCATAAATTATAATATAAACCTTCAAGTTTTTATGGGATGATTTCTAATATTAAGACATACTATAAAAATATGATTATATGAAACTTTATATGTCAAAAATATGGATATGTAATGGACTAATGGAGGCTTGAACACACTACCTAGGTACTCCGAAGGGTACTAAGACATTCCTTAACCACTATACTACCAAGACTTGTGAGTTGGGCAGCCTATAGGACACCAATACATGTCTCATGGCTGACAATGGGCAAGATTGGAAGCACATCTCCCTTAAGTACAAGCTTGAGCCAATTGTTATTGTTAAAAAAGAAAATGAAAATGGGATCAGATTTTTTTTTACACCCATTTTCATAGCTGTATAAGTACAACATGAATCCAATGAAATGAAAAATATTGGTCTTCCATAATTATCTGCTATTATTTGACCTATTTTCCACTTTGAAAGCCATTTTCATGATAGAATATTTTGATTAATGTCAACAACATCAACTATTTTTTCTATCTTTTAAATGTCTTCAATTCCCCCAAGGATCTTAGAATAGCACCTAATTTTTTCCCTCAATGTTTCAAGCGATTCCTTTTGTAAATTAAAACATCCATTCTTGTCTTACCCAAGTGATGTAGCAATGATTCCAAATCCAAAATTTTCATCACCAACTGGATCCAAAACCTCACTCAAGAAATTATGTAAGTTCCTGGGTATTTTATTGTGGTAATTCACTCTCTACAACCAAAAATTAGCTAGCCACCTTTCTAATCTCATTCAAGGAATTAACACTCACAAAAGATGAGCCTCTGTTTGACTCCCCAATTTCTTCTTCCTCATCCTTCAAAAAGGAATCTGATTTCAACGCCACCAACCCCAATGAACATTCAGTTTCTTTGACTGAAATATGAAATTTGGATTCTGAGCCTAAAGCTAGTAATATCATTATCATTTACCATCAGTTAGCCAATAAATATTAACATTTCTCAAAATAAAAACCTACTGTCTTTTGTCTTTTCTTCTTTGGTGCCCTTCTATTTCTCTTTTCCAACTTCAGTTTGTTTTGAATGTGTTCAAATCAAGAAGGATCTTTCCGGGTATCTGTCAATTTTGGATAGCCTCTGATTGATTGACACTTTAGATTCTGATCTTGGCTTTGATCAATCATTTGCCATCTTTTTTGTCAAGTGCTTCAACAGCCCACAAGAATATTGTTCAGGATGAGCCAAGATCATTGCATTGAGCTTCTCATGTAAATGAGAATTTCTGAGCACTTCATCAACATTTAAATTAAAAAATTCAAAAGGATCAAATATTAGTCAAGTAGGAATCATCATTTGAAGAGCATTAATCAAAAGGAATTGATCAAAAAGTGATATGAAAAATCCAACAATCCAACTTAAACCAACTAATAATAATAGAACTGCAAGGGTCATAATTCAACCTCCATTGAGGATCAACATCCTCAGGCACCATGGATCCTCCTCACGCTAGTAGTGTTATAATTATGGTCAGCAATAGCTTAGGCAAATGAGCATTATTTAAAGCAAAAGGAATGCTGGACACCTTGTGTCAATAATTGCTTGATGGGCTCTCACAAATGGGGCAATACGTTGGATGATATTGTTGATGAATTTGATTGAATGATGAATGGATGATGGAAAACAGCAGGAAGAAGAGCTCCTTAAGTACAAAAGATTGGCCTCTTGTGAGCCAATTATACAACAAGCAAAAAGGCAAATTTTCTGCCCCAAAAGAGCTCTACAGGCTCTACAGGCCTTGTTACTTGGTTTGGGCTACATCAGCCCACATGGCATCAGTCCCTGTACCCTTAAAACCAGCCTATTCTGGTTGTTTCTGGTGTTTCCACCTCAATGGGGCTGAACCAGCCCCTGTGCTCGTCAATCCCTGGCTGGTTGTCTGTCACAACCAGCCCTGTTACTTATCTTAGCACTTGTACAGCCCTGGCCCCTCATATGGTCCAGGTGGGACCCAGGACTCACCTGAGTCCAACCTGACAAGTTTTAGGCAAAAATTTGAGTGTATTGCCAAATAGGACCAACGGAACTGACACACAACATGATTAACAAGAGTTGACATGAACATGAAATGAAGAAACAAATGAGTGATGAAATGAAGGTGAATGTCTTACCCACGACGGCTTTGAGTGATTTGAGTGTGGACGGACACAGTGAGGATGGACAAGGGCAATGAGGAGAAGACATAAAGAAGAGGGAGTAGTCTGAAGAGAACAAGCATGAGCAAAAGAGAGTCTAGCGGGCGCAGTTGAGAGGTTGGTCTTAACGCCTCACATTTGATCAGAAGTTTCGAGGATGTCAAGGATTAAGCTGAGATGGGTTGTTCGAGTGTTGTGTTTAGTGAACAAGGTGGTGATTGATGGTTTCAAATTGAGGAAGAGAGAATGGAGCGGGACAGCAGAGGTGGATGGTGATGAAGTTGATTATGTTGATCTTTAAAGAGAAAGATGTTGATTAGGAGTTAGTGGAGGATGATTTGAGAGGAGACAGGAGATGTTGGTTAGGAAGGAAGGTTCGGAGAGAGTGGAGGAGATTGTGGCGAGGACGAATGAGGAAGAGCAAAGACGAGGGGACAAGGAATGGGGATGAAGAAAAGGGGTTGGAAGAATGAGATGACCAACAAGCCGGAAAGAAGGGGAAAGAAGGTCAAGGTTGAAGGGAGAAGATATAGGGAGTTTGGAAATGGAGCAGCCACACTGGGGATAATTTGGATTGAAGCGCGGTGGAGGAGAGTAAACCATGAGGTGAGCTGGATAATAATGACACAACCAAAATTTCACCTGTGGGGGGATGTAACCAGCGGACATGCTGCCCCCACTCTTTTTTTCAAATCCCTGGAGGGGGCGGTCAAATACCCTTTCCAGGGGCCCTGCGGGTTGATACCCCCAGGGTGTTGCTATGGTAATTGGGCTGGGGGGGTGGTCAGGTCCCCTCCAGCCCGTTGCTCCTCCCCCTTGGTAAAGGGGGGGGGGAGAGCGCCCCTTTGACTGTGGGGGGGTGGTCAATTCCCCCCCACTGCTGGTTGCCTTGGTGCAACCAGCCTTGCCACCTCTTTTGGTGGGGGGTGATCAAGTCCCCCCCACCATGACCAGTTGCCCCTTGCAACTGGTTGCTGGCTGGTTACAACCAGCCAGCCCTCCCCCTCCCCCTTTCAATGGAAAGAAAGGGTAGGGGGAGGAGCCGGGACCACCATCCCCATTGCTGCCACCCAGCGTGGCAGCCGCAACAATGGCCCCGCGCGGGATGTCGGGCCCCATAGATGGGCCAAAGGCAAAAACAGCAGCCCCAAGCAGGCCCTGACACGGGAAGCGGCCCTGGCCACGGCCCCAAGAAGGCCGTGACCCAGCCGGCAGCCCCAACCGGGCTGCAACACGGGTGGCAGCCCCAATGGGCGGCCCCAAGCCCAAAAACTTAGTGAAACATACTTTGGCGGGCTAGCCTGTTGGGCCAAGTATGCCTAAAAGAAAAATTGGGCCCAATTATGCCCATACAAGCCCATCTGGCTGTATTCGCCCATATCCCCCACCATGCCCGTTAGGGCCCCTGTACCAATGAGCCTGTTTCATGCTTTTTGAGGCCAGTTTCCCCAAATCAGTGACATCCACACAGGCCCATGTGGTCTGTGTGACTGTCCAATGGGCCGGAGAGGCCCATATGTGCATCTCATTTGGATTAAACTTATACGTAGCACACACGTAAGTGCATACTTATTTTAACACACCCCCTTAATCCAAAAGGGGTGACATCCGCATATTAGTCAAAAAGCCTTGATGCTTGTTCCTATCTAAAGCCTTAGTCAAGATATCCGCAATCATTGCTCCAGTGGGCATGTACCTTGACAAAATCTCCTTTCAGTTAACTGAATTGCAAATATAGTTATAGTGAACATCAATATGTTTTGTTCTTGAATGGAACACTTGGTTTTGTGCCAATGCAATGGCACTCTGGTTATCAGAATGCAACAATGCAAATGGGTTTGGTTTATGTGTATCCTCTAAGACTTTTCTCAACTGTTTTGATTCCTGTGAAGCTGCTAAGTAAGCTCTATACTCAGCCTCTGTTGATGAAAGAATTATTGCTGACACCTTCTTGGACAACCATGACACCAGATTCTTACCTAAGAAGAATAAAAAACCACTTGTTGATTCCCTAGTGTTACCATCTGCCCAACTTGCATTGGAATAACCAACCAAATAAAAGTTTGCTGACTTTGTAACCAAAAGTCCCAGACTGTGTGTTCCTTTAAGATACCTCATAACTCTCTTCAATGCTGACCAACGCCTCATGCTTGGCTTCTCCAAGTGTTGCAACAAGACACCAATTGCAAAAGCAATATTGGGCCTTGTACACTCCCTCAAATAATTAAGTGATCCAAAGCTGACCTGTAGTTGTTACCAGATTGAACATACTCCAGATACTCCTCATCTATAGACTTCTCTGAAAGAATGTTTGATTGCATGGGAGAACCATGTTGAGGTTAAACCCTCTAACATGATGTATCACCAAAGTACAGAGGCTGTGCAGTTGAACCTAGACCAGTAATACCAAACAACCCTGGCAGCCACAAGCGTCTGTAGCCTAGTTGGTAAAGGCAGCACTCTAGTATGTGTCTCAGTCTATCTGAGGTTGTGGGTTTGACTCCCACCAGACACATCTTCATTTTCACAGTCTCAACAGGTTATGAGCCCAGAGCCTACCTGAGCATATACTTGCTTACTTATGAGACTTGAATAAGATGTGAATGCTTCCTGTAAGACCATCATCCCCTGTAAGCCTATCACGGGTTCAATCCCCACACTGATCACACTTTCACCTGGGTATTTCCATACCTATTTCTACATCACGTAGCAAGGGGGGGTGTTGAGGTTAAACCTGCTAACATGATGTATCACCACAGTACAGAGGCTGTGCAGTTGAACCTAGAGCAGTAATACCAAACAAACCTGGCAGCCACAAGCGTCTGTAGCCTAGTTGGTTAAGGCAGCACTCTAGTATGTGTCTCAGTCTATCTGAGGTTGTGGGTTTGACTCCCACCAGACACATCTTCATTTTCACAGTCTCAACAAACCAAACTCCTTTGCATCCACTAAGCCATGTTGCTTAAGAAGAGATTCCACATAATGGCTCTGGTCTAACTTAATACCATTCTTGCTCTTACTGACTTAATTTCCTAGCACCTGTTGCACCAGACCAAGATCTTTTATCTTGAATTCCTTTTTGATTTTCTCCATGACTCTCTCTTTACCATTTCCAATAAAGATAATGTCATCAACCCATACAAACAAAATTGCATCCTTTCTTACAAAAATACAAGGGTTGGCCTCAGACGTCTTGAAACCAATCTGTATCAATTTCTCACTCATGGTATTATACCACGATCTAGCTGCTTGCTTCAATCCATAAAGGGGTCTACACAGCTTGAGGACATGTTACCCTTTATCTGCTGAAAGAAAACTTCTAACACAGATTTTCTTCATGTTTTCTGGTTTATTCTCTACTAAACATTGACAAAAACCATCAGGGATTGACATATAGACAGTCTCCTCCTCTCCAAGTTTTGCATTCAAGTATGCTGTTACAAAATCAGCTTTTCTGATTTCTTCTCCCAACTCCACTGCCAGAGCAATGATGTACCTGAATGTGGACAACCTTCCAGTTGGTGAGAAAGTTTACAGGTAATCAATAACCTCCCTCTGCTTGAAGCCCTGGGCAACGCATCTAGCTTTGAATCTTTTCAAAACTCCATTTGTGTCAAACTTCTTGTTTAAATCCAACCTAGGCCCCAAAATGGTCTTTCCTCTTGGAACAGAATCCCCCTTAACCACTTCAAAGACACTATAATTTTCTAGAGAATCAAATTCCTCAAAAATAGCATTCTTCCAGTTGGCTCTCTTGTCAGAATTCATAGCTTGGCCAAAGCTATTTGGGTTAACACTGTTACCCTTTTCTGAACTCAACTCCAGGACTTCATTGAGCATACACTGTTCCTGAAATAATTATTTTTCATATCCTGCAGCAGAATAATGGGACTTACTTACCCGTACCCATCAACTGGTACTCTAACCCTACCACTCCTTCTTACTGGAGGTTGAGGCTCATCAGGTTTGGAATCAACAGACTCCGCTGAAGCGTGCACTAAACCCTCTGTTGGCACATCTGTCATCTCTTCATCTTCTGGAACCGCATGTTCCTCAGCCTTTGCTGGTGAAATAGGTGCTAATTCTATTTCTTGCTGTGACTTATTAACAACAACATCTTCAATCCTTTTTGAGTGGAAAGGTACTTTCATCAAATTTTACATCCCTACTATGGATAACCTTTCTTGTCCCTGGAAAATGGATCCTATATGATTTACTTATTGAATCATATCCTAAAAGTGCCTCTGTTCTGGATCTAGGGTCTAATTTTGCAACCATCTCATTATGGTGGACACTATAATACACCAAGCAATCAATTGTTCTTAGGTGTGATGTTTTGGGGTACAACTTCCAAAACTGATAATTAGGACTCTTCCCATTAACACTTACAAGGTTGTGCAACAGACAGACTGTACAAATCAACTAAGCCAATAAGAACTTTGGTAGAACAGATTGAGACATAATAGTTTTGACCTTGTCCAGTAAAGTCATATTCATTATCTCAACGATTCCATTATTTTGTGGAGTACTTGCAGTAATGACTATATGAATAATGAAATAATCTTTCAATAACCTCTCACACTCTTTAATCACAAATTCACCACCTCCATTGGTGATAACCCTCTTGGTCTCCTTCAGTATACCATTCTGTTTCCAGACTTTGAAGATTACAGAAACCTCCTCTGTGGTCTGATGCTTAGATTGAATTGGTTTAACCCAAAAATAATTAGTTGCAGTATCAACTAAATTGATAAATTATCTTGCCCCACCAAGGGACTCCAGTGTGAATGGCCCTGCCAAATCAATGGAAAATTCCTCTCTAGGAACATCAGTGCAATCTCTACTCTTTGAAAACAAATTTCTAGTCTTAGCCCTCAGGTAGAACTCTCACAGTTTCTGTCCTTTACCTTATGGCCACTTCTATTGTGAGAAACATTGCTCAAAGCTGAGATTTTGAACAAGTTTGCACACAAAAGCTTTTTCCAAACCTGTCCACTAAGAACAGTTCTCCCATTCATATCAATAACAAACTTATCTTCTTTAAGATAACAAATCTGGAAACCTTTTATCCACACCACTCCAAGGAACAAAAGGTTATAAGGCAACTCTGGTACATAGAACACTTTCTCAAAGTAAATTTTGAGACCCAAGTGATTTGCAAGAATAAATTTTCCAATTACTTTGATCTGAATTGTTACAACTTTCTGACCAATATTTAAAACTCCATCATAATCACTAAGATTTGAAAATAAATTTGGTTCAAAGAACATGTGATCTGTACAACCAGAATCAATCAAAACAAGAACATCCTCCTTCAATCCTCCTAATAGGAAAGAAGCTTTATCACTCACTGATAATTTCTCATCTTTGAGGTTAAGATTACTCACTTTGTAATCAATCAAGTCCATTTCTTGATCCTCATCAATTTTGGCCTTCTTCCTGGGGCCCTCTTCCCCAACAACAATTTCCATTAGACCATCAAAAGCCACCATTGCAACATTTTCAGTAGTGAGGTTGACCTCCTTGTCATTCTCTTTGGACTACTTCCTCTTCTTGGCCTCCTTGCAATCCTTAGCATAATGCCCCTTATTCTGAAAATTATAGCACAAGAACTTGGACAAATCCTTTTCTTCCTTCTTGCAAGATTTTAAAGTATTTCCAACAAGGGCTGTTCCACAGCCCCCTTCATCTTGAAATGAAGATCATCCTTTTTGATCCTTTTCAGCACATCCTCCTCCCCAGGAAGAGGATCCAATTGAGAAATAATTCTGACTAAAGAATCAAACTCTTTGGTGGCTTCTGAAGGATTAATAGTAAAAAACACTCAGGATCCATGTTAAGTCCTGATGAATTAAACTCCGCTATGCTAGACCTAGCCTCTGAAACAAACTGTTTACAATTTGAATATTGTAACTTGAACAATTATTGGAAGCTATACCCTTCTGGTGAACAGAATCATCAGCATAATTGGACTTAAGAAATGTCAAAAGGATGCTTCCCCTCCTTCTCTCATCTTCCCTAAGAGTATTGGCAACCCATTTTGAATGATTCTCATAAATATGCCTAAGGATGAGATGGTAAGACTTTTACTCCACTTCTGAAATGATCAAAGTGTCATCTGCATCCATTCTCTCCCCACAACAGATGTTATCCAGCTCACTATCCATAAGGACAGCCCAAGAATTATAATTAAGACTGTTCAGAACTATCTTGGTGGAGCTAACATTGGGGATATAGGACATCTTCTTGGAAAACTTGAGGTCTTTGAGATTCTCCAGAGTAAGGTACAAGGGTCTAAATGGCTTAGACGTAATGATGATGTTGCTACTGATAATGTGTTATAACTAAAGCCAGCAATTAGCTGAGGCAAATGAGCAGTAATTAAAGCAAAAGAAATGCTTGAAACCTTGTGTCAATAATTGCTTTATGGGCTCTCACAAATGGGGCAACACGTTGGATGATATTGTTGATGAATTTGATTGAATGATGAATAGATGATGGAAAAAAGCAGGGAGAAGCGCTCCCAAAGTACAAAAGATTGGCCTCTTGTGAGTCAATGATAAAAAAAGCCAAAAGGCAAATTTTCCGCCCCAAAAAAGCTCCACAGGCTCTACAGGCCTTGTTACTTGGTTTGAGCTACATCAGCCCACATGGCATCAGTCCCTGTACCCTTACAACCAGCCTATTCTGGTTGTTTCTGGTGTTTCCACCTCAATGGGGCTGAACCAGCCCCTGTGCTCTTCAATCCCTGGCTGTTTTTCCATTACAACCAGCCCTGTTACTTATCTTAGCCCTTGTACAGCCCTGGCCCCTCATATGGGCCAGGTGGGACCCAGCACTCACCTGAGTCCAACCAAAATCTCACCTGGGGGGCGTGTAACCAGCAGACATTCTGCCCCCCCTCTTTCTCTCAAATCCCAGGAGGGAGCAGTCAAATCCCCCTAGCAGAGGCCCTGGGTTTGATACCCCCAGGGCGTCACTACAGTAAGTGGGCTGGGGGGTGGACAGGTCCCGTCCAGCCCGTCGCTCCTCCCCCTTGGTAAAGGGGGGGGGGGGGGAGAGCGCCCCTTTGATGGTGGGGTGGCTGGTCCATTCCCCCCCACCGCTGGTCGCCTCAATGCAACCAGCCTGGCCACCTCTTTTGGTGGGGGGGTGATCAAGTCCCCCCCATCATGAACGGAGCCCTCCCCCTCCCCCTTGCAATTGCAAGTGAGGGGAGGGGGAGGAGTTGGGACCACTTGGTTTGGGCTACATCAGCCCACATGGCATCAGTCCCTGTACCCTTAAAACCAGCCTATTCTGGTTGTTTCTGGTGTTTCCAACTCAATGGGGCTGAACCAGCCCCTGTGATCTTCAATCCCTGGCTGGTTGTCCGTTACAACCAGCCCAGTTACTTATCTTAGCACTTGTACAGCCCTGGCCCCTCATATGGGCCTGGTGGGACCCAGCACTCACCTGAGTCCAACCAAAATCTCACCTGGGGGGGTGTAACCAGCAGACATACTGCCCCCCCTCTTTCTCTCAAATCCCAGGAGGGAGCAGTCAAATCCCCCTAGCAGAGGCCCTGGGGTCGATACCCCCAGGGCGTCACTAAAGTAAGTGGGCTCGGGGGTGGATGGGTCCCCTCCAGCCTGTTGCTCCTCCCCCTTGGTAAAGGGGGGGGGGGGAGAGCGCCCCTTTGATGGTGGGGGGGCTGGTCCATTCCCCCCCACGGCTGGTCGCCTCAATGCAACCAGCATGGCCACCTCTTTTGGTGGGGGGGTGATCAAGTCCTCCACACCATGACCAGAGCCCTCCCCCTCCCCCTTGCAATGGCAAGTGAGGGGAGGGGGAGGAGCCGGGACCACCAGCCCTGCGGCTGCCACCCAGCGGGGCAGCCACAAGGACAGCCCCATGCAGGCTGTTGGGCCGCATAGATGGGCCAAAGGCAAAAACAGCGGCCCCAAGCGTGCCCTGACACAGGCAGGGGCCCCAAGCGGGCCCTGACACAGGCAGGGGCCTCAAGCGGGCCCTGACACAGGCAGGGGCCCCAAGCAGGCCCTGACACAGGCAGGGGCCCCGAGCAGGCCCTGACACAGGCAGGGGCCTCAAGTGGTCCCTGACACAGGCAGGGGCCCCAAGCAGGCCCTGACACAGGTAGGGGCCCCAAGCGGGCCGCGACCCGGGCGGTAGCCCCAACCGGGCAAGGACGCGGGCGGCAGTCCCAACCGGGCTGAGACATGGGCTGCCCCAAGCCCAAAAACTAAGTGAAACATACTTTTGGCGGGCCAGCCCATCTGGCCAAGTATATCAAAAATAAAACTTGGGCCCAATTACGCCCATACAAGCCCATCTGGCTGTATTTGCCCATATCCCCCACCAGGCCTGTTAGGGCCCCTTGTTAGGGACCATGTAAAAATGAGCCTGTTTCACACATTTTGAGGCCAGTTTCCTCAAATCAGTGACATCCACACAGGCCCGCATGGTCTGTTTGAGTGTCCAATGGGCCGGAGAGGCCCATATGTGCATCCCATTTGGATTACACTCATATGTAGCACACGCGTAAGTGCATACGTATTTGAACAAGTAGGTCACCAATTTGGTGGGAACAGGGAAAAACCATAATCACTGATTATGACTTGGTTCCATCTGTAAGAATTATTGGCCCACAAGCTTAGTCAAAGAGCAGTATTTAAAGCAAAAGAAAAGCTGAGACAATAATGTCTTATGATTGATCCTTAATCTGAGGTGGACGCAATGGCACACTTGTGAATGTGAATGAATTGATGAATGAATAGAGGGAAAAAATCAGGTAGAAGAGCTCCTGAAATACAAAAGATGATGCTCATTTAAAGCTCATGTAATCACAAGAAACAGGCCGAAATTCCGCCCCAAATGGGCTCTACAGGCTCTACAAGCCCTGTTACTTGGATTAGGATTATTCAGCCAACTTGGGATTAGTTCTTAACCCTTTGGACCAGCCTTTACTGGTTGAATTTGCTGTTTCCACCCTCACAGGGATGAACAAGCCCCTTGATGTTCAGACCCTAGCTTGTTGTCTATTACAACCAGCCCTGTTACCTCGTCAAATCTCTCTTCTAGCCATACTGGCCATTTCTATACACTGGCAGGCCTAGTTTCCTCCTACATCCAGGCCCCTCGCCCTCAAAATGGCCAGGGTGGACCCATAATCCCTCTGGGTCCTTACAAAAACTCATGAGGGGCAGGGTGTAACTGGCGGGCATGTGCACCCCCCCCCCCCCTCCTTCACTGAAATCCCCTGGGGAGGTGATCAAATCCCCTTCCAGGGGACCTGGGGGTAGATACCCCCAGGGTTTGTCACACTGAAGGCTGGCTGGGTGGTGGTTAGGCCCACCCAGCGCCATTGGTTGCCTCCAACTTGGTAATGGGGGGGGGAGATGGCCCCATCATCATTGGTCTTGAGGTGGGGGGGTGATCAATTCCCCTCCCACCTCACTGGTTCCCTTTTTTGCAACTGGCTGGCTGTTCTGGTTTGGGAGGGACTAGCCATCTTCCCTCTCCGTTGCTTGGTTGCAAGTGGCCGCAACCCAACCCGGCAGCCCCAAGCAGCCGGGTGGCACAACTGTGGCTGCGACCCCGCACACAATCACCATGAGAAAAATGGCTGCACATGCCAGCAGGTGTAGCACCTGGAACTTTCTTTTTTTTGGTTTTTAATCTTTGAAAATTTGGTTTCTAACTTGAGTAGGAACTTGAGAAAAGTTGTTTTACCGGTTTTTGAGTATTCAAAGGAATTCTAGTGCATGCATGTAATATAGAATATTTGGAATTATGGGGAATTCAATTTTATTTAGGCTAATCAGGGAGTTGTTCCATCAACTATAATATGTGAGATTCAACCACTTTGACGCTGTGGTAGTCCAAACCTGTCCTATAGCCATCAGACTCACTTTTCTAGTGTAACAACAGCTCAAACCCTCAAATTAACCTCAGAAATGGATTCTACATTGAAAATAACCCATAGTCACTCAGCCAACATACCCCTCTATCTCTCATGGATTAGAAGATACAGCCCAAGAAACCTTCAACTGTGGCAAACTAATACCCACCCAGGTGTCACATCTCTGTGGAAGACATTAGGCATACCTAGTAAACCCTCAAGTACATACCAGTGGCAGCTTATCCTCAAGACCAGGACCACACAACAACCAGTCCATCCAGAATACAGCATACAGATACAGGAGGCAGTGCAGCATGCCAGATCCAGTCACCTCATCCAGAATACAGCATACAGATACAGGAGGCAGTGCAGCATGCCAGATCCAGTCACCTCATCCAGAATACAGCATAAAGATACAGGAGGCAGTGCAGCATGCCAGATCCAGTCACCTCATCTAGAATACAGCATACAGATACAGGAGGCAGTGCAGCATGCCAGATCCAGTCACCTCATCCAGCATACAGTATACAGATCCAGGAGGCAGTGCAACCAGTCCAGATCCAGTCACCACAGCCAGAATACAGCAATACAGATACAGGAGGCAGTGCAGCATGTCAGATCTGGTCACCTGAACCCAAAAAACATGCAGCAAATACACATACAAGAGGCTGTGCAGAAGTATACAGGAGCAATATATGCAGGAGAAAGTGGAACCAGCCTTAACCAGAACCAAACAAACCAACAATATTGCACAGCAATACATGTAGGTAGAAGAAAGAATCACTGAATAAACTACCAGTACAGCACAGCAATATACCTTATCTGAACTACACAGCAATCTATGCAAGGCTGTGCATGCATGAAACCCCTGTACAAGCTTTTCCCAACCAGCAGAAATGCCTCATGTAACTGTACAAACTTTTCCCAACCAGCAGAAATGCCTCATGTAACTGTATCTCACTGTTCCTCACCAGACCAGGGAGAACCCTCAGGGGCAGCCTTGAGCACCCCTGGGGGCAGGATTTGTCTATTTAAGGAGGGCCTCTCTGCCCTATCCAAGTTGTATACCTACTCACCTAATCAGAACCACCCATCTCATCATCTATCCATCCACCCCATCAACCCATCTATCTGTGGTACCTACCCAGATACATATTAGTAGTGAACCAATTATAAAGAAACAGGAAATCAGAAACCAATTTATTAACCATATTTAACCAGTTAAACCACCCAACAGGTGCTTGAATAAGGGTTCTTCTGTGACCTAAATATTCAGCACCAGATTAAAGAAAACCCACCCATTAATTAATAAATAACCCTTACAAAGAAAGAGAGCACAACAAAAAGAAACTACCAACCTTTCCTCTACCCAGCCCCCTGTGGGTAAACCCATCCTTGGGTCTTCTCCTGAACCATCCCTTTGATAAAACCCTTGAACCCTTTGATATTGGGATACTGGTTAAGATCACATATATCTGATCAATAATTAACCAATAATCCAATACATCTGGTCTATTCTTCAACAAACCCTACCAATAAAAATTAATAACTAACCTAGTTCTGATCTGAGACCTATTTTAAGTCTCAAAGAAACCAGCCATTAATTTAAATAACTTATTGTGCAGACTTACTATAGTACTAGAAGGGCAGGCAATTCAAAACCACTCTTAGTATATACTATTACTCCAAAGGAGTAGACGCAATACTAAATTCCCCTTCAAGGACTGCCAGCAAGCTATTTGCTACTTTATTTATATAATCCCACAGGAGTCTCTACAATTGGTGTCCCAACAGTGGCTGTTTCCTTCAGATTTGATTAGTTATTAAAAACCATAAAAAATATTGGTGGATTATTAGCCTCAAGAATTAACTCAACATTCAGCAGGCAGAAAGAAACCCATACCAGATAATTGGAGACCTCAAGGACCAACTCAGAGGGATTGAAGATAATAACCAAGAAGTACTATCTTCAATAATCAGGATGGAGAAAGAACTGCAAGAAAAAACCAAAATACCCAGTGGATCCCAAGAAAAGCCAGAGGAAGACCAGGAAAGAAGTCAGAATCAGCCAGGTCCTGCAGAAGAAGCAATGGGGAAACTTGCCAACATTACCAAAGTCATAAACCAAATACTTGAAGAAAGAACACCACAGGGAGTTCCAGATACCCCATACACCCAACCAAGAACCAGATTTCAGACCCCAACCCCAAGATCAGCATATGGAAGAATCCCAGCAGAAACCATGGAAGAATCAACAAACCCCTCCATAAGCCCAGGAATAAACATATATCCCCAAGCTAGAGAAGAAGGAAGAAGAGCTCATAGGAGCCAATATACTGAAGGAACCCCAGCCAGAAGACCAGTCCAGGATAACCCAATAATCAATAATAATGAACAAAATGGAGTGTTATTAGATGGAAAGAAAGTGAACCTTGAATTTGATGGAACAGAGGTGGAACAGTTTATTAAAAGAGTGGAGAAACTGGCCAGGATTCAGAAGGCAGGAGGAATAGATATAGCCCTAAAATTACCTTGTCTAGTACAAGACAAGAAGATCAGGGAGTCTATTGAAGATATGGAGGGACATGAATATGCAGACTGGGACCTTTTGAAGAAGGAACTAAAAAGGAAATGGGGCACAGCTACCCCCCTTAGAAGGTTCAATGAGGATTCCATACCAAGGCTTCTCAGACATACTCAAGAACAGGGAGGCATCAAGACCAAGCATGAATTCAAGAATTTCATTGGGAGTTATGAAGAAATGGTTCTTTACTTCATCAGGATGGGTTATGACAACACCAACTGGGAAAGTGGGGAAAACCTCTGGAAAGCCTTGTCCACTGATCTTAGGAGGGAAGTGAACAGGGAATTGGCCCATGCAGGGAGAATCAAGATTGCAAGAGATGGCAGATACCTCCCACCAGATTTGGAGACCTTGAAGGAATTTGTGGAAATGACCTTGGCCTTATGGGATGTAGATGAAGAAGAAACTCCTAGACCTACCATCAAGAACTTAGTGGAAACCAAGAAGGAAGTCAAGTTTCAGCAACTGGGAATTGATGAGCTCTTGAAAATGAAGGAAGATGTTGCAAAACTCACTGTGGCTTTAAATCAGAAGCAGGCACCTCCCCACTTTGATAGGATAAACCAAGGAATGACACAAAACTTCAGACCCTCATCTCCCAGTGCAGGACCCAGATGGCCAATCAGATGCTACTATTGCAAGGATGAACTCCATACCCAAGTCAACTGTCCAGACTTGGCAGAAGATATAAAGGCCAAAAGGGTGTTTAAACAAGGAACCAACTATTACTTCCCAAAAAGAGAACCCATACCTTTTAGCCAGCAGGAAAGCTTCAGAGATCAGGTCAAGAAATTCTCAGAGGCTCAACAAGTCCCAAAATTGGAGGAACCCAAGAAGCAGGAAGAACCAACTCATGTTGCAGCATTCTTGAAGACTGGAGATTGGGAAGCTTGGACACCACCAGAGGTAAACATGAAGGAATCTCAAGTTCAATGGGGAATGAGAAGATCACAAAGGTTGGCTGGAAATCCACCAGAAAAGGATAACACCCAGGAGACACCAGTAACAGACCAAGGAACCTCAGCACCAACTAAAGAATCAGCCCCAGGACCAAGGAAGAGGAAAGCAAGTTACCCAGGAGCATGGGTGGAAGTGGATCAAGAGTCTGAAGATGAAGAAGAGCCCCCCAAAGAATCTTTCAAGGAACCTGTGACTGAACCTGTGAAGAAGAACCAAGGAAAGTCAGAATCATTGGACACTCAGGAAGGAACCAAGATAGAAGAAAGTTTGAAGAAGAAAATATTAAAACAAAACTTCAACCTTACCTTGGAGGAGCTCCTTTCAGTTGCACCAAATCTTTTCCAGAAGTTAAAAGATATGACCCCTGAAGGAACCTTTGACTTGAATAAAGCCTCTAAATCACCAGCCAGCAAAAACAATAGAAGGATCAATGGATGTCAACACCACCTTGAAGACTATTCTGATGATGAATACCCCTGCTTAATAGGCAACAACCTCACCTATTCCTGTCCATTGGGGTTCATTGATATTTGGATCAAAGGAAAGAAGATCAAGGCTCTGGTGGATACTGGTGCTGAATTAAATGTCATACCAGAACACTTGGCAATTCAGACAGGCTTGGTGTCCAGAGAATTGTTCATGAAGGTCACAGGAATTGGAGGCCACTCTACCCCACTGATTGGATTAGCTGAAAGAACAGTATTTGAAATAACACCTGGGGAACCAAAGTCTGCCCACTTCTTCATAGCCAAAGGATCAATGCATACAGTACTTGGAAGACCTTTCCTAGTGGATCATAAAGTCAGGCTGGAATTATCAAAGCATAAAGGAGAAGTCTTAAGCTATGAGATAGCAGGAGGGGAAAGGTTATGCATCCCAATTTGTTCACCAGATCAAGCAGGATGGCAGGTCACACCACCTAGAAGACCCATGGGTATGAACAGTATTACAGCAAACTTAGAGGAAGAAGAAGGCTGGCACAGTGGACAGAACATACCAGAAATACACCTTGAAGACTTTCCAGACCCCTGGGAAAATAACATCATCACCCCTGAAGCACCAGCAGAAAGAGGATGGGAGGAAATACTGAAGAGACAAGAAGCTGAAGAGACCTTGGAGGTATTCCAACAAGTATTTGGGGGATTCTGGACCAACCTTGAAGACATGGAAGGAACCAATTGGGAAGAGCTACCTGGAGCAGGATTGGACAACTCAGAATTTATGGACTTACTCAACACTTACACTGGAAATACCCTCTTAATTCATGGGCAATGGCCATCCCATCATGGGAGGGTCCCATGGATTTTCAGCTATTGTTTATACTATGGGGAGGACTGGGCTAAGTCCTGGATAAGCCATATGATCATGATGGATCAAGTTGTACCAGACCATGTTAGGTGGTCAGGATACTTGGAAGAATAATATCTCATTTTACCTTACTGATGCAGTAGTAGGCCTTCAGTTTTCTTTGAGGAGCTGAGGAACGGGTGGGCATTTCTCTTTTTTAAAGGAAGTCTCCAATTCTTGCTATAAAATAAATAAGAAAAAAAATTGTAATAATACATGATTAAAAAAAAAAAAAAAAAAAAAAAAAAAAAAAAAAAAAAAAAAGAAGGAAAAGGGGGGGGAGTTAGTATACACGAACCAAAAAAAAAAAAAAAAAAAAAAAAAAAAAAAAAAAAAAAAAAAAAAAAGAAAAGAAACTCACCAACAACGCATCAAATAGCCAACTTCCCGTTAACGAAACAAAAAAAAACAAAAAAACGACGAGAAGCCCCAGAGACTATCATATCCAGGCAGTAGGGGGGTAGGACGCAACCGGAACGGCCCAGGTGGCCCTACGGGAAGAATGGGGAGGGAGATCCAGTTTGGACGGGAAAGAGCGTCAGTTAGATATGTATTAAAAGAAGAAGGAAGGAGAAGGAAGGGGGAAATGGAGAGGAAGGGACTTGCTAGTAGTAGCGAAGGGTGTTAAGCCACACTCGGATCTGATCCAACCAGGCCTTAATCCCTTCAACGGTCCTACGCAGGTGGGTTCCTTGGGGGAGGCTGATCATCAGACACCACACAGCGAAATGGACCAAATCAAAGTTTTCGGCAACCGCGTTAGGGAGCCAAGGAGGGGACGAAGGTGACGAAAGACCGGAGGAAGAGTCGTTGGAGGACCCAGAGCTGAAGCCGTGACCAGAGATTGAGTCGGAAAGGGAGCGAGCGGTGGCGCACGCGTCGGCAGAAGAGGTGGTCGGGACGGGGATATTGACCAAGGCGAGGGTTGGGGCGGCATCGAGATCAGTAGTGGGTAGCGACTCGGCTGCATTGCGAACGCCCAAAACGTCCAAGGAAGCCAGGCGCGGATCGATGGCGGGAAGGTTGCCTGGGGGATTACTGGTTGCAGGAGTATCAAGGCCCGCACCAACGGGGTCCTCCATCAAAGACGAAGGGGCGCCCCTCGGCCTAGCTTGATGGGGACTCTTGGCTTTGCGCTTAGCTTGACGACCGGGACGGACGACGACGACCAAGACCTTGGAGCTGGCATCATCAAAATCGGCGGATTCCTGAGGCATCTAAAAGGGCGAAACGCGTGAAAGACCCAATTAGCCACCTGGGGTAAAACGGAAAATGAAACAACGACGAACCTTTGAATAAGTAAGGGGAGGACCAGCGGATGAGGAAACGTGAGAGACTCATCAGGACGGGCCTCCTTAAATAGCCGAGGAACCCACCAAAACAAATGGGAGAGGGAGGGCGAGTGAAGTTCAAAAAAAAGGGGGGAGACCTACGGGGTCCCCAGTATACCATGACCCAAGCCCATGAACGATCAATTGGAAGGGGCCGACCGGAGAACACGAAGAGGGCATCGCCACCAGGATCGCCGGGACCCTAAAAAAAAGGGGGACGGGACCCCAGAGATCAGAGAAACCTTAAGTAAGATAGATTAAAAAATAAGAAAAAAAAAGAAAAAAGAAGAGGAAAAGAGAAGGAGGAATGAATGGATCTGATGCAAGAGATCGACCCAATACGGGAAGGGGACGTAAAACTTACATCGAGCGGCTGGAACTACGCATTGGTACCTTGATTTCCACCTAAGAAGGGACCTAGCCGAGTAAAAGATCGGCCAACAGTACGAGAGAAGAGCAATAAGGAAGCGGACAGGGGGAGGCGTCAGCAATCTAGATAAATTAAATCTAACGTGACAGGTGGACTCACGTACCCGTGTACAGAAAGGATCGGCGGACGTACTGGATTTTTCTTGATGCGATAAGGGAAAGGACCGATCGAGATAGATGAGGGGGGGTCCACCCTACGGTATACCTGGAAGACCCAGGAGTAAAAAAAGTGGGGTGTGAGCGCGACGAGACATATTGAAGGAGATCCAGAGATCGGGTGTACAATAGAAGATAGAGAAGAAAGAAGAAGGCTTACCTGTATGCCTAATAACGTCGATCCCTCGAGCTGTATGCATGTATGCCTGTACGACGAAGTGGCGAGGAGGAAATGAGAATGGGGGAGGACACCGGTCCAGCGCAACTACCTCAAGCTGGCCTTGCGGAGCGCCTTGGGGGTTGCTGCACGCACCGCCGCACTGGGGCAGCCTTGGCGCTTGGAGCGCGCAAAGCGAACCTAGGGCACCACCAGCACGAATCTCTGCGGGTCGACAAGCGCTACCTGCAAGCAAAGCAACGGGGGGAGGAACGGCGTGGTCACGGGTCCCCTGCAAGACCAAAAACCTGCAGACATCAAAACTGGGGTCCCCTGTAAGACCTAAAACTGCAGAAAGGTGGAGATTATCAGCTGAACCAAAAAAAAAAAAATAATAAAAATAAATAAATAAAAATAAAAAAAATAAGAATAAATATAAATATAAAATAAAAATAAATAAAAAAAAACATAAAATAATAAAAAAAATAATAAAAGAAGGAGGATGAAGTGCCCAACAATCACAGCAGCCAAATACAAAACCGTGGATAAGAAGATAAAACCCATAAACCAGCCTATTCCCCAAGGCCTCAATCCACCCCTCCAAAGGCCACCCCTCTCTAGAGACCCTTACTTCACACCCTTAACACCTCATCCACCCCAGTTCTCACCAACCTCCAGGATCACACCAGAAAGATTGAAGCTGGTTAACTTTGGGCCTGAAAACTGGCTTGGAACTGAAGAAATAAATCTACTCCAGCATGTGATGGTCCTCAGAGAAAAGGCAATTGCTTTCACAGAAGAAGAAAGAGGACTCCTCAAGCACTCCTATGGGCTCCCTTACAAAATACCCACAGTACCCCATGAACCATGGCAGAAGAAACCTATACCCATTCCCCAAGCTATAAGGCCAGAGTTTACAGAACTAATAAGGAAGAGGATCAGAACAGGTCTTTATGAACAATCAACCTCCAGCTATTCCAGCCCTGTATTCCCTGTGGCTAAGGCCAATGGGAAGCTCAGAATAGTCCATGACCTCCAAACCCTCAACAAAGTCACTATCAAGGATGCAGGACTACCCCCAAAAATTGAAGAATTTGTAGAGTCCTTTGCTGGGAGGGCCTGCTATGGACTAGGAGACATCATGGGAGGATATGATGAGAGAGAATTGGATAGGACCTCAAGACCACTGACCACCTTTGAAACTACCCTGGGGAGGCTCCAGCTTACAAGGTTACCCCAGGGTGGCACCAACTCAGTAGCAGTCTACCAAGCCCAAATGACCTGGATACTTCAGGAGGAAATACTGGAACATGTGGGAATATTTATTGATGATGGAGGTATTAAAGGACCCAGAAGCAGGTACAATGAAGAAACACTTGAAGATAACCCACAAATAAGAAGATTTGTCTGGGAGTATGCCATGACCTTAGAAAGGATTTTATTTAGGATAGAAGAAGCTGGTTTGACTATCTCAGGAGAAAAATTTGCTTGCTGTGTCCCTGCCCTTAACATAGTGGGGCATGTGGTATCTCAAGAGGGGAGGAAAGTAGCAGAACAGAAGCTGAATAAGGTTCAAAGCTGGCCCCAGCCGAGAAACAAAAAGGAAGCTAGAGGATTCTTGGGGCTTTGCTCCTATGTCAGGATTTTCATCAACAACTACTCAGCACTCTCAGCACCAATCAGAAGGCTTACTTGGAAAGATGTAGAGTTTAAGTGGGACAGTCAAAGTGAAGAAGCCTTTCTGTTACTCAAGAAGATAGTAGGAGAAGATATAACCCTCAAAAGCATAGAATATGACAAGGATGCAGGAAGGATCATTTTAGCTGTGGATTCAAGTTACCTAGCAGCTGGTGCTGTCCTGATGCAAGAAGACAAAGAAGGAAGACCAAGGCCAGTCTACTATGAGTCAGTGGGTTTTTCAAAAACAGAAAAGAAGTATTCCCAGTCAAAATTGGAACTCTGTGGAGTAGCCAAGATATTCAAGAAACTCCAGACAACCCTGTGGGGACAGCACTTTGAGTTACAAGTAGATGCAAAAGCCCTCATTAAAATGATCAACACCCCCAGCCTACCTAGTGCTCCTATGACTAGATGGGTGGCATTCATTCAACTGTTTTCCTTTGACTTGGTCCATAAGCCAGGGAAGACATTCACAATTCCTGACAGCCTATCAAGAAGGCCAGAGGACCCAGAAGACCCAGAATACACCAATCAGGATTTTGATGAAGAAGAAGAATGGATCAGTCCACACCCTGGCCTTGGATTAAAAATTAACTCTATTGAAGACCAACAACCATCCACACCTCCAGCTGGGTTCTGGGGGAGAATGAAGGAATATTGATTGACCATGAAGAAGCCCATAGGGTGCTCTGAGAAGGAACTCCAGAAGATCAAGAGGAGGTCACCTAACTTCTATGTGGAGGAAGGAAAACTAAAAAGGAGGGGAATATGGGGCCCTCAGCTGGTGCTGACATCTAAAGAAGATATGGAAAGGGTCATGAAGAGCCTGCATGAGGAATTGGGGCACAGAGGGAAAGGTGAGACATACAGAAGGATCAAGCTTAGGTTCTGGTGGGAAGGAATGAAGAAGATGACTAGGAAATGGGTCCAAACCTGTGAACCATTTCAGAAGAGAAGCAAGCTCCAGCAGAAAGAAGAAGGAAAGGCAACTATTACAAAGACCCTGTTTCAGAAGGTAGCAATGGATGCAGTACATGTCAAAGCAGGAAGATGGAAGTACCTAGTGGTAGCTAGGGATGACTTCTCAGGGTGGGCAGAGACAGTGGGCCTGACTAGTCTCACCTCAAGAAACATAGCCACTTGGTTCCTATCTGAATGGATCTATAGGTATGGGATCCCCAAGGAAGTAACAGTGGATGGAGGAGGAGAGTTTAAAAAGGAGCTCCAGGCAGCCATGAAGAAGGTTGGAACAAAACTCAGAATGGTCACCACTTACTACCCAGAGGCTCAAGGAATGATTGAAAGGGGCCACAAGGAAATAAAAGATGCACTAATAAAGCTATGTGGGGAGAATGGCAGCAAATGGAAGGAATACCTCTCTCTAGTCACCTTTGCAGATAGGATCTCTACAAAAAGAACAACAGGATTCTCCCCATTTGAACTATAGTTTGGACAACCAGCAGTCCTACCAATTGACCTAGAAATGGAGACATACCTAGGAGTTGACTGGGAGCAGGTGACTACCACTTCAGACCTCCTGAAAGCAAGAGCAGCACAATTGGCTCAGAAGGAAGAACACATTCAGAAGGCAGCACAGAAAATGAAGGAAGCAAGAGAACTTTCAATCAAGTATTGGGACAGGAGATTGGCCCATAGGATAAGGAAACCACTCAAGAAGGGGGACCTGGTATTAGTCTACAATAGAACCCTGGAATCTCAATGGGGGCTACTCTTCAAGAATAGATGGAATGGACCTTATAAAGTGGTCAAACAACTAAACAAGGGGCCCTATGTCCTAGAAGAATTGGATGGAACAGTACTTAGCAGAAGATTCGCAGCAAGCCAGATCAAGAAGTTTTACAACAGAGGAGCACCAATAGATGAAGAAGAGCAAGGACCAGAACAAGACAAAGGAGAGGAAGGACCAGAACAAGATGAAGAAGAAGAAGAGCCAGCAGAGGAAGGAGGAGAGGGAGAAGAACAAAGCTCCTAAGCAAAAGCCTAAACTGCTAAATATATCATTAAAAATATATAAAATAACAAAACTCCTAAGCAAGAGTTTAAACTGCTGATACAAAAAAAAAATATTAAAAAAAGAGTGAATAATAAAAAGAATAAATAAAATAAATAAACAAATAAACAAAATGAAAAAAGAGGCTGTATAAAATAAAAGAAAAAGGCTCCTAAGAAAGAGTTTAAACTGCTGAAGAAATTAAAAAATAAAAAAGAAATAAATAAAATAAGAAATAAGAAATAAATGAATAAAAAATTAAAAAAATAAAAAAAATGAATGAAGGAATGAAAATAAAGGAATGAAATAGTGAAAACATACTTTTGTCAAGAAGATTATCAATGTAAAAAGGATTCAACCCAAAGGGAACATGGAATACTAGGAAGAAGGAAGGGCCTGAAGACATCAAGATTGGCTTTAACTCAAGATTGGATCCAACTAAGGACTTTAAGATGTGTCAAGGTATCAAGGAAAAAGGGATCAATTAATCTTTGGCTTGAACTGTCTGATTGAAGGAATTACAGCAGGTTTCAAAGGAAAAAGTTATCTATCAGGTTTGAATAGATGCAAACAGGGTGTCAAGGCCTGAAACTAGAGAAAAGATTCAGAAAGAAAGGAAAAAGGGGGAATAAAATGAGGAAAATCTGTCTTTGGCCATGAGGTACCATAGGATATGGAGAAGGGGAAAGAAGATTCAAAGTCAAATCATAGGAACAGAGGAAAATGCCAAAACCTGTCTTGATCCAGAAGAACCCTACTATAATTCAACAACCAAGAAGAATGGAAAGGATTTAATTATACCTTTACTTGCTACATGGATACAATCAAGAAATAATTAAGAGGAGAAGATTTAGAGATAAAACAATCAAGATTTCAACAGGACCAACTGGATCACTAGGATTCTCTGGACCTTTGTTTTATTCTATATGTGATTATTAGTTTTTTTATTTATGTCTCTCAAGATCAATACCAAGAAGAAGAAGAAAAAGAAGAAATAGAAGAAGAAAAAGAAAAAAAAGAAGAAGAAGAAGAAGAAGAAAGATAGGATGTGGAGTCTGATGTCTATGGACAGGAATGCTGTGGACAGCATTAAGTCTGGGGGGGATGTGGTAGTCCAAACCTGTCCTATAGCCATCAGACTCACTTTTCTAGTGTAACAACAGCTCAAAACCTCAAATTAACCTCAGAAATGGATTCTACATTGAAAATAACCCATAGTCACTCAGCCAACATACCCCTCTATCTCTCATGGATTAGAAGATACAGCCCAAGAAACCTTCAACTGTGGCAAACTCATACCCACCCAGGTGTCACATCTCTGTGGAAGACATAAGGCATACCTAGTAAACCCTCAAGTACATACCAGTGGCAGCTTATCCTCAAGACCAGGACCACACAACAACCAGTCCATCCAGAATACAGCATACAGATACAGGAGGCAGTGCAGCATGCCAGATCCAGTCACCTCATCCAGAATACAGCATACAGATACAGGAGGCAGTGCAGCATGCCAGATCCAGTCACCTCATCCAGAATACAGCATACAGATACAGGAGGCAGTGCAGCATGCCAGATCCAGTCACCTCATCTAGAATACAGCATACAGATACAGGAGGCAGTGCAGCATGCCAGATCCAGTCACCTCATCCAGCATACAGTATACAGATCCAGGAGGCAGTGCAACCAGTCCAGATCCAGTCACCACAGCCAGAATACAGCAATACAGATACAGGAGGCAGTGCAGCATGTCAGATCTGGTCACCTGAACCCAAAAAACATGCAGCAAATACACATACAAGAGGCTGTGCAGAAGTATACAGGAGCAATATATGCAGGAGAAAGTGGAACCAGCCTTAACCAGAACCAAACAAACCAACAATATTGCACAGCAATACATGTAGGTAGAAGAAAGAATCACTGAATAAACTACCAGTACAGCACAGCAATATACCTTATCTGAACTACACAGCAATCTATGCAAGGCTGTGCATGCATGAAACCCCTGTACAAGCTTTTCCCAACCAGCAGAAATGCCTCATGTAACTGTACAAACTTTTCCCAACCAGCAGAAATGCCTCATGTAACTGTATCTCACTGTTCCTCACCAGACCAGGGAGAACCCTCAGGGGCAGCCTTGAGCACCCCTGGGGGCAGGATTTGTCTATTTAAGGAGGGCCTCTCTGCCCTATCCAAGTTGTATACCTACTCACCTAATCAGAACCACCCATCTCATCATCTATCCATTGAAGGAATAAGAGACTTAAAAGGACGTTTGATTTCAGCAAGGAAGGGTCAGAGAGGAAGAATCAGAGAGAAAGAAAACATAGTAGAGTAGACACCTTAAAAGGACCAGATGGCGTGTTGACTAGACAAGGCGGTGAAGAAGAAGAAGGGGAAAAGAAGGAATAGCTGAGGAGTGATCCGGTGTAGCGCTCCAGGAGTTGGGAGTTGGTAATTGAGTGAGCTTGAGCTTGAGCTGTAGCGGTGGCTGGTGAGTGAGCTGGTTGATGTCGAGCTTCCAGTTGGTTGAAGAGTGATTGCCCGTCCAGGTGATTGAGGATGAAGGTTTGAGAGATCCAGGGGAGCAGTCTTGCGAGCCTTCAGAAATGGAGTATTGGCAGCAGTTGAATATAGGGGGCGCACGGGAGGAAGAGAAAATGAAGGCAGCAGGTTGGGAGCTTATAGGAAATGAGGTAAACTTATAAAGAACAAAGTAGTAGGTAGAGAATAGGAAACACGGTAAGGATGAGATAGAACAGAGAAAAATAGAAAAGAGATAGGGTCAAATAGAATAACATGGAACAGAATAAGGTAGACTGATTTGAGCAGATACTTGAATACCAACAGCCTCCCTTGCTCAAATCAATTTGAGATGTTTAGAGTGTCTAGCGCACAATGAAGCGCTATCCTGCTTAACGGTTTGGTGAGGAAGTCCGCCAGGTTCATCTTGGAGGACACCTTCTGGAGCTTGATCGCGTTTTTCAGAATTTCATTGCGAACATAGTGAAATCGCAATTCCATGTGTTTGGTGTGAAACGTGGCGTGATTAGCTTGGTTGAGAGCTAGTTTAATACAGCCCTCGTTGTCCTCGTGGACGATGGACGATTTGATTGCTTCTTCTGGCAGAAATTCGCTCATGAGCGATTTTACCCAGCTTATTTCCTTGATGACGTCTCCCAGTGCTTTGTACTCGGCTTCAGTGGTGGATAGTGAGAGAGTCGGCTGTTTCTTACATTTCCAGGTGATGACGCTGCCGAGCCAGCGGATGACCATCCCAGAGACAGACCTCCTTGTGGTGGGACAGGTTGCCCAGTCGGCATCGACATATGCTTCAAGGCCGGGGGGAGCAGAGGAGGAAGTGAAAGTTATTCCTCGGCTAGAGCTGTGCTGGAGATACTGGAGCACTTGCAGCGCCGCCTGATAGTGGTGAAGATTAGGTTTGACGAGGAATTGAGCCAGGTAGTTGACCGCAAAGGTGATGTCGGGTCTTGTGCATATGCTGATATGATTGAGCTCACCAACGATCTTTCTATAATTTGCCCCTGAATGTAGAAACTTGTGATGGTCTTCCTCGCTTGAGGCATACAGCTTTCCATGAGGCCTGAAGGGAGTTGAGAATGACTTGTGCGGCGGAAGCGCATATTGTCCGCAAATTTGGTTGATGTACGAGCAGTGGGAGAGCTTGAATCCATTCAAAAGGTGAGTGACATTCATTCCGAGAAGTATGGAGGCCGGTCCCAGGTCCTTTGTCTTGAATTTGGAGCTGAGTTGGTTAACAAAAATGTCCGGGCGATCACTGAATATTGCGATATCGTCGACATGGATGTAGAGGTAGGTGGAATCTTTCCAGAAGACACATTGGTCGGCCTTGCTCTTGTGGAAACCAAGGTCGACAAGCCAGCTGCTCAGTGTGTCGTACCAGGCCACTGGTGCCTGTTTGAGACCGTACAGGGCCTTCTTGAGCCTGAGATACTTTCCGCTTGCCACGGAGATATAGGGTGGAGGGGTGAGGTAGACTTCTTCGCGAAGAGGGGCGTTTAAAAAGGCGGACTTTACGTCGACCTGGTGGAATTTGAGTTTTAGCTGAGCTGCCAGGGCGATGAGCATACGGAGAGAGGTCTTGTCCCCAGTGGGCGAGAAGGTGGAAGTGAAGTCAATGCCATACTGTTGGCTGAAGCCTTGTACACATAGGCGGGCTTTGAACTCAACGATCCGGTTTTGCTCGTCTCGCTTTGTCCGAAAAACCCATACGCATCGAAGTCCCAGCTTGCCCTCGGGGAGGTTGGTCTCTTCCCAGACTTGATAGTCAAGTAAGTTGAGTTCCTCGTGCCTCATTGCTTCAAGCCACTCTTCTCGGTATTTCGAGTTGAGGGCCTCTTGGACTGACTTGGGATCCGAATAGCCGTTGTCGACAATGAGATAGATGGCGGGAAGGCCCACTTTTGAGTTGAGACGACGTGGATGGGAGATAATGTTGTCGTGGGTTAGCCTGTCGTGTGACAGTTGAGGAGCAGAGAGAGGGGGATTGATCGCAGATGGAATGGTGAAGCCAGGGGTGTTATGAGAAGATACAGGTGTGGGGGTTGAGTTGGCGGGGGAGACAACAAGGGAATTCGGGGAGGAGAGAAGAGGAGCAGAGGTAGGATTCAAAGAGTTGTATGTGGAAGGGGAAAGAGGAGAGAAGGGGGTCAGTATGTGGTCGGAGCTGGTAGGACAATGCAATGGTTTTGAGCCGGGCAGGGAAGGAAAGGAGAGCTCGTCAAACAACGTGTTCGCGGAGATGAAGATTTTGGAGGAGTCCAGGTCCAACAGTCTGTATGACGAAAAGTCATTGACATACCCGAGCAGAATCGCTCTTTTGCTGGTGGGGAGGAGTTTGAAGGTTCGAACAGCTTTGGGAATGATAGCAAAGGCGGCACATCCAAAAGGTTGTAAGCAGTTGAGATTGAAAGGTCGTCCGTGCCAGGTGTTGTAAGGAACAGTGTTGCCACGAGTTCTAGAGGGGAGAGCGTTAAGGATGTGGGTGGCGGTGTTGACAGCTTCGTCCCAGAACTTGAGCGGTAGATTGCTTTGGTTTAGCAGGCAGCGAGCCTTCTCCAGAATCAGGCGATTTGATCTTTCAGACAGTCTGTTTTGCTGAGGAGTGTAAGGGGGAGAGAAGTGTTGAGAGATTCCTTTTTCAAGGCAGTAGGCGTGAAGTTCGGAGGAGATGAACTCGCCGCCTTTATCAGAGATCAGAAGTTTCACGGAATGGCCAGTTTGACGTTTGGCTCGCGTCACAAAGTCCTTGATGGCGGGAAAAGCCTCGCTTTTCTGTTTGAGCAGAGCCACGGAGCGATAACCGGAGAATTGATCTGTGAGGGAGAGGAAAAAGGAGAACCCCAAGTTTGAGGTGATGGAGAAAGGTCCGACCACGTCCAGGTGGACAGCTTCAAGAAGGTCGGTGACCCTTTTGAATTTGTGGTTGAAAGGAGTCGACACTTGCTTGCAAGTCTTGCATATTTGGCAGACGGAGGATCAAGCGTCAGAGTCATCGGAGCGTAGATTGAGAGTCTTGAGGGATTGATTACTAGCGTGGCCAAGTCACAGATGCCAGAGGTTGTCCGGAGCCTTGAAGAGCATTGTGGATTGATCGCATTGCTGAAACTTAGTTCCACAAAGTTCCGTTAGTTTGTTGTTTGTGGTGCCCACAAAGCTAATCTTATCCAGCTTCACTTCAAATCCCAAGTATCCGATTTTTGAGAAGTTCGCCTTAGAAGAGTTTAGTTGAGTGAGAGAGATGAGACACCGGTTAATTGACGGAATGAGAAGAACCTTTCGGAGGATGATAGATGAGCCAAGATGGTTGGTGAGTTTGGCTGATCCAGAATGCGTAGCTGTAAGGGAGTTGTTTGGGGAGCCGGTTCCCACCTCAAGATGAATGGGAGTGCAATCGAACATAACCTTTGGGGTCATTGACAATGTGGTGACTTGCCCCAGAGTCCAAGACCGGGAGGTGAGAGTCTTTTCTGTGAGATGACAGGTAGATTTGAGCGTTGAAGTGTAGTTCGGCACCTTTGGAGCTGCTTACATCCTCGGTGGAAGGGCATTTGTTGACTGAGTGGAGATTTGATGAGGGGATCTTGTTCCATTCGGGTCTGAGGTGAGGGTGGACAAACCAGCATTTGCTCTCTGGGTGTTCAGCTAAGGGATTGTGATGTCCTTTGGAGCAGGGGTGTTTGGGTTTTTTCCTTGTTGTGGACCTAGCTGTGGACTTGTGCAGAGCGACTGAAGGAGTTGTATCTAGTGACGAGTTGATCTCCGGTAGTCGAGAAGATTCGAGGTGAAGGACCTCGCGAAGCTTGTTCAAGATGCCGGTTGGGTTTTGAAGTAGGGAGTCATTGAGAATTAGGGAGTCGACGATGTGGTAGAATGAGCTGGGGAGTTTGGCAAGGATGGTGTAGCTGAGGATGTCGGGAGGAACCTCAAGTCTAACAACTGTTAGTTCGTTCATGAGCTTCCTGCAGTCCTTGATGTAGGTCGTCAGATTGCCTTTGAAGGGATACCGGATGAAATTAAGCCAGATGTGGCCGCAATTGTTGGAGGATTGTGAGGCGTATCGTTCAAGAATGGCCTGCCATATGGCGTGAGGATTACCGTCGTTGTTGTCATTGATAATGGATTTGAAAGCCGATTCGCCGAGGTGTTGGATGATTATGTCAGCGGCCTCATATATCTTCTTCTTTTGGGGCCCGGTCATGGGTGAAGGAGGGGGTTCAACGGTCAATTCAAGAAGTCCTTTCCTGCGGAGATAACTCTTGATCCTGAGACTCCAAGATGGGAAGTTCGAGTCATTGAGGAGGGGAATAATGAGCTTTGAAGAGTTGAGTTGTTCATCCAAGTCGGACATAGAGCCTATCTGGTCCAATAAGTGGTGGGACTGTAAATCTGAAGGAATAAGAGACTTAAAAGGACGTTTGATTTCAGCAAGGAAGGGTCAGAGAGGAAGAATCAGAGAGAAAGAAAACATAGTAGAGTAGACACCTTAAAAGGACCAGATGTCGTGTGGACTAGACAAGGCGGTGAAGAAGAAGAAGGGGAAAAGAAGGAATAGCTGAGGAGTGATCCGGTTTAGCGCTCCAGGAGTTGGGAGTTGGTAATTGAGTGAGCTTGAGCTTGAGCTGTAGCGGTGGCTGGTGAGTGAGCTGGTTGATGTTGAGCTTCCAGTTGGTTGAAGAGTGATTGCCCGTCCAGGTGATTGAGGATGAAGGTTTGAGAGATCCAGGGGAGCAGTCTTGCGAGCCTTCAGAAATGGAGTATTGGCAGCAGTTGAATATAGGGGGCGCACGGGAGGAAGAGAAAATGAAGGCAGCAGGTTGGGAGCTTATAGGAAATGAGGTAAACTTATAAAGAACAAAGTAGTAGGTAGAGAATAGGAAACACGGTAAGGATGAGATAGAACAGAGAAAAATAGAAAAGAGATAGGGTCAAATAGAATAACATGGAACAGAATAAGGTAGACTGATTTGAGCAGATACTTGAATACCAACATCCATCCACCCCATCAACCCATCTATCTGTGGTACCTACCCAGATACATATTAGTAGTGAACCAATTATAAAGAAACAGGAAATCAGAAACCAATTTATTAACCATATTTAACCAGTTAAACCACCCAACAGGTGCTTGAATAAGGGTTCTTCTGTGACCTAAATATTCAGCACCAGATTAAAGAAAACCCACCCATTAATTAATAAATAACCCTTACAAAGAAAGAGAGCACAACAAAAAGAAACTACCAACCTTTCCTCTACCCAGCCCCCTGTGGGTAAACCCATCCTTGGGTCTTCTCCTGAACCATCCCTTTGATAAAACCCTTGAACCCTTTGATATTGGGATACTGGTGAAGATCACATATATCTGATCAATAATTAACCAATAATCCAATACATCTGGTCTATTCTTCAACAAACCCTACCAATAACAATTAATAACTAACCTAGTTCTGATCTGAGACCTATTTTAAGTCTCAAAGAAACCAGCCATTAATTTAAATAAATTATTGTGCAGACTTACTATAGTACTAGAAGGGCAGGCAATTCAAAACCACTCTTAGTATATACTATTACTCCAAAGGAGTAGAAGCAATACTAAATTCCCCTTCAAGGACTGCCAGCAAGCTATTTGCTACTTTATTTATATAATCCCACAGGTCTCTACAACGCAACACACCTAGACATTTGGCAAAATTGCAAATAGAATACTTTTTCCTTTTTCCTTTTTCAATTTTCTAAATGTTTTCTGTTTCTTGTTTTTTTTTTTTTTTAACTGTGATTTTATTCAATCCTATTTCTGAAGAACATCCAGCTTAGGTGTTAATTATTCTTTTTAGTATTCATAGAAATTATATCAATCAGAATTTGACCACTTGGATGCACTTCAAAATCTCAAGCTCTGCTCAAAGTTCATAAAAAATTATACTTTTTTTTTGATATATCATATGGTTTCCAAAATAGCTGAAAAATTCTATTTGACAAGAAATTCAATCATAACTAAAATCTCAATAAAATTTTAATTTTTACAAAAATGATGAATCAAAACAATTAAAAACAAAATTTCAGAATGAATTCAATATTGCTGACATCTTCTTTCTTTATCAAAATTAGATAAATATCATAGAGAATCTAAGACTAATGAGAGTATCTTCAACTTTTTTATTATTATTTTACTGATTTTTTTGAAAGAAATTGAGAGATCTTGTCAAGGAAATTAGTATTTTGAAGAAATTTTGTGTGATAAGGCTTTAGAAAATAAATAAATATTAATTAATAATTTCATTCAAACCAAAGTTCAGTTTCAAGTGAGCTAGCTAATCTCTCCAGTCTATCCTCTACTGGCTTCATTTCCAAAACCAATTTCTCTGTCCAAGTTAATCTTTCAAGGAATATAGGACAGTAACAATTAGAAGGAAGGCCTTCACAAGGTTTCATCTCATAATTTGGAACTAAAATTGATTCATATTCTACGTTTCTTTTAGCATGACTTTCACCCTTCATCTCAGAAATATATTTTAGAGTGTTGTTATCAAGGTTTTGTAAAAATTTTGAATATGTTTTGCTTCTCCAGTGGACTTGAACAGAATGATATTTTCCTTGAGTGTCTTCCTCAGTATCAGAGCAACATTCCACCCTAGGAAGGAGATTTCTGGCCAAATCATTTCCCAAATGGTGTTTTGGGGTTGCTAAGCGGTTTCTGTATATCTTTTTCATTCAATGTATGAATCCTCAGCTCACAGAAGTAGGAAATTAAGAGGAATTTTAGGCTCAATCTGTTTTTAACTCTAGATCTGGGCTTCTTGTTAAGAGTTTGAGGCTTCATGTATTGGTCCTTTTTCCCACATAGCCATTGTTCAAGAATTCCAAAAAGTATTTGTTGAGACTGTGAAAATGAAGATGTGTCTGGTGGGAGTCAAACCCAAAACCTCAGATAGACTGAGACACATACTAGAGTGCTGCCTTTGCCAACTAGGCTACAGACGCTTGTGGCTGCCAGGGTTGTTTGGTATTACTGGTCTAGGTTCAACTGCACAGCCTCCGTACTGTGGTGATACATCATGTTAGCAGGTTTAACCTCAAAAGTATTTCCTTTTTGCAAAATCCAACATCAAGTGCATAATTGGTAAATACGCCATCCTTCTTAGCATGGAACCAATGCTTTATGATCACTTATGACAAGAATTTTTCCCACTGTGTAAAATTACCGCAGTTCCATTGGAAAGTTGGATACTTCATGCCAAAGCTTTCCAACTCTTTCTGACATTGCTCTTTGAACTTTACAGGTATGCTTTTCTTTCCACCATAGAGGTTGGTTTCAGTTGTTTGCAGGGTGAAAAAAAGATTGTTTTCATAAATGGATCCAATTTGCTTCAAATTAAACTCTTGTACTTGATCTTCAGAGGGTGGTGGTGGAACCATGTTGCCACAAGGTTTCATATTCAAAACAGTTTTGATGTAGTGCCGTAGGCATAGACTGATGGGGTCATTGAATTTGGGCAAATGTTCAGCTACTTCTTTATTTAGTGTTCTGGTTTTGATGGATTTTGAACTATGAGAAGCCCTCAAATCCATTTTGTGGTGGAAAAGATGTTAAATAACATTTTTGTTCAAGTTGGGGAGTTGTTGAGGGATTGATCTGTTAGCAAAAAGATAAAATACAGATGATTGGATCTGAGAATATCCAACAGTAAATCTGGTTACTTGTGGTATTTTATAAAGAGTTCATATTCATAATGACTGATGAGAAATCATTATCAATATTATTCAAAATGAAAAATTCATTATATGAGACAGTGGATCCATCTTTTATTGAAACAAAAAACAAATTTGTCAGGAAGAAAATATTTTGAATGATCCTTAAAGCTAGACAATGGCCACATGTGACATTTGCATCTCCCTTGAAAGTGCATCTTTTTTTAGAATATTATATTTTGAATTTATTATTAATTTTATAAATCACACATTTTTAAATGCCCTCATAGGGTAAAATAATTCATCACCAAAACATATTTAAATTCTTAACCTGAGTTTGAGTGATGAAATGATGAAATGGCTTTTCTATGAACCTGAAATGAACATTTTTCCAAAATTCAAGGTTCCCATTTTACATACATAAATACCCTTTGAAATAATCAATTTAAACTGGGTATTTCAAAAAATGACTTGGATGAGCAGTGAAATTGGTATAAAAAACATCTTGAAGTGTTCTACAAGTATATTGACATTGATATTGTGCATAGAACTGAAGTTTGAGGATTGGTATGGAGAAAATGTTGGACCATTTATTCATCTGCCCAGCTAGAAATGAATTTTGCATTGCTTTGGAAAACCCAGGAAACAAAGAATATATGTCTGAATGCATTACATATGGTCATCATATCCAAATCACCTGGTCATCTGATAATTAATTTAGCACATATTCTGCTGTGGATGAACAAAATAGCACTAAGAGTAAAAGTAGCTAAAGAAATTGAACAATTATTGCAGTTTTTCTAATGAAGATTTATGTGAAACATGCTATGCTGAATTTCCTCCTCATTGTTTGCAGGTCCATGTAAATATTCTTAAAAAAATTCATGGTTTGCCTTCAATTTAGGCCAATATACCATTTTTCATGAATAATTAAGAAATCAAAGCAACATGAAATGAAAATGGTTGTGGATTTTACCCTTTATTTACCCTGAATTCTTCCTTAAGGACTGTTCATTTCACTATAGTTGGAATTTATCATCAATTGGATTATTTGAGTGGGATCTAGTGAATGATACAAAGCAAGAATTTGCCAATTAATATTGATAAACCTTGTGATTTTCCTTAATGTTCCAGCTCTGGGGGTGGGGAGAGATTGGTGAGAGAATTAATCAAAATAGGAAAGTTTTATATTTCATTCACAACACTTCAGATTTAATTAATATTTCAAACTTTCCAATTGGGTATTAGTCAGATGAATTTTAACTGAATTCAATGTTGTTTTGTTTCTCTGGATAACCTGGTTAATTTGGGGATAGATTGCACTAATATTTTCTGGCTCAGTTCAAGAATTTGTAGATTGGTGCAGAAAATAGAAATATGGTATATTTTTGGGTGTGTGATCTCTGTTGGAAAAACATGAACAATCCTGTTTAATAATATGATTCAATTTCCCATGAGCAAAGCTCAAAATATTTTCACAATTGTTAAAATACGTACGCACTTACGCGGGTGCTACGTATAAGTGTAATCCAAATGGGATGCACAAATGGGCCTCTAAGGCCCATTGGACACACACACGGACTATACGGGCCCATGTGGATGTTATAGATTTGGGGAAACTGGCCTCAAAACGCGTGAAATAGACCCATTGGTACACGGGCCCTAACGGGCCCGATGGGGTATATGGGCAAATACGGCCAGATGGGCTTGTATGGGCATAATTGGGCCCAAGGTTTATTTTGGACATACTTGGCCAGACGGGCTGGCCCGCCAAAGTATGTTTTTCTCAGTTTTCGGGCTTGGGGCGGCCCATTGGGGCCGCCGCCAGTGTCGCGGCCCACCCGGGGCCGCTGCTCGCGTCGCGGCCCGTTCGGGGCCGCCTGTGTTCCTCGGCACGGCCCACGCGGGGCCCGACGGCCCGCGCGGGGCTGTTGCGCGGCCGAGGGATCCCGCGCGGTGCGATGCCGCGCGGGCCCGGCTGGTCGCGACCGGCGACCAGCGCCGCGGAGCCGGGGCTCGCGGCCCCGGCTCGCTTCCCCTCCCCTTGCTCGCCGTCGCGAGGGGGAGGGGGCAGGCTGGCTGGGTTGAACCAGCCAGCGACCGGCCGCGATGACGCGGTCGGTCAGGGCAGGGGGGACCTGACCACCCCCTTGCCCAGGGAGGTGGCGGCGCCGGCCGCCAGTGTAGCGACCGGACGGTGGGGGGGATTTGATCACCCTCCCACCTTGTAGCGAAGAGGTGACGAGGGGCGCTCTCCCCCCCCCTTTACCGAGGGGGAGGAGCGACGGGCCAGGGGGGATCTGACCACCCCCCAGCCATCCTTACCTTGACGACGCCCTGGGGGTATCGACCCCCAGGGCCCCTGGTGAGGGGATTTGACCGCCCCCACCAGGGAATTGAGAGAAAGAGGGGGGGGGCGGCATGTCCGCCGGCTACACCCCCCCCCATGTGAGGTTGAAACCGGACCCAGGTGAGCCCTGGGTCCCACCTGGCCCATTTGAGGAGCCAGGGGCTGGATGCATGAGGCAACCAGCCCGTAACAGAGGTAATAAGGCCATCAGGGCCGGTTGTAATAGACAACCAGCCAGGGGATTGAACAGCAAAGGGGCTGGTTCAGCCCCGTAACGGTGGAAACACCAGAATGGACCGGAATAGGCTGGTCTTAAGGGTTCAGGGACTGATGCCATGTGGGCTGATGTAGTCCAAACCAAGTAACAAGGCTTGTAGAGCCTGTAGAGCTCTTTTGGGGCGGAAAATTTGCCTTTTGGCTTGTTGTATCATGGGCTCACAAGAGGCCAATCTTTTGTACTTAAGGAGCTCTTCTCCCTGCTGTTTTCCATCAATTCATTCAATCATCCAATCGAATTCATCCAACATATTGCCCCATTGTGAGAGCCCCATTAGCCATTATTGACACACAGTGTCCAGCATTTCTTTTGCTTTAAATACTGCTCATTTGCCTAAGCTAATTGCTGGCCATAATTATAACACATTATCAGTACCAACATCATCATTACTTCCAAGCCATCTAGACCTTTGTACCTTACTTTGGAGAACCTCAAAGACCTCAAGTTTTCCAAGAAGATGTCCTATATCCCTGATGTTAGCTCTACCAAAATAGTTCTGAATAGTCAGAACTATAATGCTTGGGCTGTCCTTATGGATAGTGAGCTTGATAACATCTGCTGTGAGGAAATTATGGATGCAGATGACACTCTGATCAGTTCAGAAGTGGAGAAGAAGTCTTACCATCTGATCCTTAGGCATCTTGATGAGAATCATGTGACATGGGTTGCTGATACTCTTACGGAAGATGAGAGGAGGAGGGGCAGCATCCTTTGGAAGCTGCTTAAGTCCAAGTATGCTGGTGATTCTGTTCACCAGAAGGGTATAGCCTTTAATAAACTGTTCAAGTTACAATATTCGAATTGTAAACAGTTTGTGGCAGAGGCTAGGTCTAGTATAGCCAAGTTCAAGTCATCTGGACTTAACATGGATCCAGAGTGTTTGTCACTCTTAATCCTTCAAAAGCTGCCAAAAGAGTTTGATTCCTTAGTCAGAATCATTTCTCAATTGGATCCTCTTCCTGGGGAGGAGGATGTGCTTAAAAGGATTGAAAAGGATGACCTTCAATTCAAGATGAAGGGGGGTTCTGGAACAGCCCTAGTTGGAAAGACTGGAAAATCTCGCAAGAAGGCGAAAAAGGATTTGTCCAAGGTCTTATGTTACAATTGTCAGCATAAGGGTCACTATGCTAAGGACTGCAAGGAGGCCAAGAAAAGGAAGAAGTCCGAAGGGGATGACAAGGAGGTCAATCTCACAACTGAAAACGTTGCAATGGTGGCGTTGGATGCTCCAATTGAAGAGGCTGTTGTGGAAGAAGGTCCCAACAAGAAGGCCAAAATCGATGAGGATCAAGAAATGGACTTGATTGATTATGAAGTGAGTAATCTTAACCTCAAAGATAAGAACTTATCAGTGACTGATAAAGCTTCTTTCCTACTAGGAGGATTGAAGGAGGATGTTCTTGTTTTGATTGATTCTGGTTGTACAGATCACATGTTTTTTGAACCAAATTTATTTTCAAATCTTAGTGATTATGATGGGGTTGTAAATATTGGTCAGAAAGGCAGAACAATTCAGATTAAAGGAATTGGAAAAGTTATTCTTGCAAATCAATTGGGTTTCCAAATTACTTTTGATAAAGTGTTCTATGTACCAGAGTTGCCTTACAACCTTGTGTCTCTTGGGGTGTTATGGAAAAAAGGTTTCCAAATTCGTTATCTTAAAGGAGATAGGTTTGTTATTGATATGAATGGGAGAACTGTTCTTAGTGGACAAGTTCGGAATAAGCTTCTGTGTGCAAGCTTGTTCAAATTCTCAGCTCTGAGCACTGTTTCTCACAATAGAAGTGGCCATAAGGTAAAGGACAGCAACTGTGAGAGTTGTACCTTGGGGGCCAAGACTAGAAATGTGTTCTCTAAGAGTAGAGATCACACAGATGTTCCTAGAGAGGAATTTTCCATTGATTTGGCAGGGCCATTCACTCCAGAGTCCCTTGGTGGGGCAAGATACTTCATCAATTTAGTTGATACTGCAACTAATTATGTTTGGGTTAAACCGATTCGATCTAAGGATCAGACCACAGAGGAGGTTTCTGTAATCTTCAAAGTCTGGAAACAGAATGGTCTGATGAAGGAGATCAAGAGGGTTATTACCGATGGAGGGGGTGAATTCGTGAGTAAAGAGTTTGGGAGGCTGTTGAAAGATTATGGTATCATTCATATAGTCACTACTGCAAGTACTCCACAAAATAATGGAATAGTTGAGAGAATGAATAGGACTTTACTGGACAAAGTCAGAACTATTATGTCTCAATCTGGTCTGCCAAAGTTCTTATGGGCTGAGTTGATGTGCACGGTGTGTCTGTTGCACAACATTGTAAGTGTTAATGGGAAGTGTCCCCATTATCAGTTTTGGAAGTTGTACCCCAAAACATCACACCTAAGAACAATTGGTTGCTTGGTGTATTATAGTGTCCACCATAATGAAATGGTCGGAAAATTAGACCCTAGAGCCAGAACAGGGGCACTTGTAGGCTATGATTTAATAAGTAAATCTTATAGGATCTATTGTCCAGGGACAAGAAAGGTTATCCGTAGCAGGGATGTAAAATTCGATGAAAGTACCTTTCCACTCAAAAGGAGTGAAGATGTTGTTGTGACTAAGCCACAACAAGAAATAGAATTAGCACCTATTTCACCAGCAAAAGCTGTGGAACATGTGGTTCCAGAAGATGAAGAGGTGGCAGACGTGCCACAAGAGGGTTCAGTACCCGCTTCAGGTGATTCTGTGGAATCAGAACCTGATGAGCCTCCACCTCCGGTTAGAAGGAGTGGTAGGGTTAGAGTACCAGTTGACAGGTACGGGGAGTGGAGATCCCATTATGCTGCCGCAGGATATGAGGAAGATACATTTCAGGAACAGTGTATGCTCAATGAAGTCCTGGAGTTGAGTTCAGAAATGGGTAACAGGGTTAACCCAAATAGCTTTGGCCAAGCTATGAATTCTGATGAGAGAGCCAACTGGAAGAGTGCTATTTTTGAGGAATTTGATTCTCTAGAGAATAATAGTGTCTTTGAAGTGGTTAAGCGGGATTCTGTTCCAAAAGGAAAGACCATTGTGGGGTCTCAATTGGTGTTAAACAAGAAGTTTGACACAAACGGAGTTTTGAAAAGGTTCAAGGCTAGATGTGTTGCACAGGGCTTCAAGCAGAGAGAGGGTATTGATTACCAAGAAACTTTCTCACCAACTGGAAGGCTGTCCACCTTCAGGTACATCATTGCTCTGGCAGTGGAGTTGGGTGAAGAAATCAGACAAGCTGATTTTGTAACAGCATACTTGAATGCAAAACTTGGAGAGGAGGAGACTGTTTATATGTCGATTCCTGATGGTTTTCGTGAATGGTTAGTAGAGACTAAACCAGAAACCATGAAGAAAATCTGTGTTAGAACTTTTCTTTCGGCAGATAAAGGGGAATATGTCCTCAAGCTGTGTAGATCCCTGTATGGATTGAAGCAAGCAGCTAGGTCATGGTATAACACCATGAGTGAGAAACTGATAGAGATTGGTTTTAAGACGTCTGAGGCCGATCCTTGCCTTTTTGTGAGGAAGGATGCAATTTTGTTTGTATGGGTCGATGACATTATCATTATTGGTGATGGTAAAGAGAGAGTCATGGAGACACTCAAAAAGGAATTCAAGATAAAAGATCTTGGTCTGGCGCAACAGGTGCTTGGAATGAAAGTCAGCAAGAGCAAGAATGGTATTAAGTTAGACCAGAACCATTATGTGGCAGCTCTTCTTAAGCAATACGGCTTAGAGGATGCAAAGGAGTTTGGTACTCCTATGCAGTCAAACATTCGTTTAGAGAAGTCTACAGATGAGGAGTATCTGGAGTTTGTTCAATCAGGGAATGACTACAGGTCAGCTGTCGGATCGCTTAATTATTTGGGGCAGTGTACAAGGCCCGATATTGCGTTTGCAATTGGGGTCTTGTCGCAACACTTAGAGAAGCCAAGCATGAGGCATTGGTCAGCGTTTAAGAGAGTTATGAGGTATCTTAAAGGAACACACAGTCTGGGACTGTTGTTTACAAAGTCAGCAAACTTGGATTTGGTTGGTTATTCCGATGCAAGTTGGGCAGATGGTAACACTAGGGAATCAACAAGTGGTTTTGTATTCTTTTTAGGTAAGAATCTGGTGTCATGGATGTCCAAGAAGGTGTCGGCAATAAGTCTTTCATCAACAGAGGCTGAGTATAGAGCTTACTTAGCAGCTTCACAGGAAGCAAAATGGTTGAGAAAAGTCTTAGAGGACACACATAAACCACAAGGGTTTGCATTGTTGTATTCCGATAACCAGAGTGCCATTGCGTTGGCGCAAAACCAAGTGTTCCATTCAAGAACAAAACATATTGATGTCCACTATAACTATATTCGCGATGCAGTTAACTGCAAAGAGATTGTGTTGAGGTACATGCCCACTGGAGCAATGATTGCGGATATCTTGACTAAGGCATTAGACAGAAACAAAGCATCAAGGCTTTGTGACTAATATGCGGATGTCACCCCTTTTGGATTAAGGGGGTGTGTTAAAATACGTACGCACTTACGCGGGTGCTACGTATAAGTGTAATCCAAATGGGATGCACAAATGGGCCTCTAAGGCCCATTGGACACACACACGGACCATACGGGCCCATGTGGATGTTATAGATTTGGGGAAACTGGCCTCAAAACGCGTGAAATAGACCCATTGGTGCACGGGCCCTAACGGGCCCGATGGGGTATATGGGCAAATACGGCCAGATGGGCTTGTATGGGCATAATTGGGCCCAAGGTTTATTTTGGACATACTTGGCCAGACGGGCTGGCCCGCCAAAGTATGTTTTTCTCAGTTTTCGGGCTTGGGGCGGCCCATTGGGGCCGCCGCCAGTGTCGCGGCCCACCCGGGGCCGCTGCTCGCGTCGCGGCCCGTTCGGGGCCGCCTGTGTTCCTCGGCACGGCCCACGCGGGGCCCGACGGCCCGCGCGGGGCTGTTGCGCGGCCGAGGGATCCCGCGCGGTGCGATGCCGCGCGGGCCCGGCTGGTCGCGACCGGCGACCAGCGCCGCGGAGCCGGGGCTCGCGGCCCCGGCTCGCTTCCCCTCCCCTTGCTCGCCGTCGCGAGGGGGAGGGGGCAGGCTGGCTGGGTTGAACCAGCCAGCGACCGGCCGCGATGACGCGGTCGGTCAGGGCAGGGGGGACCTGACCACCCCCTTGCCCAGGGAGGTGGCGGCGCCGGCCGCCAGTGTAGCGACCGGACGGTGGGGGGGATTTGATCACCCTCCCACCTTGTAGCGAAGAGGTGACGAGGGGCGCTCTCCCCCCCCCTTTACCGAGGGGGAGGAGCGACGGGCCAGGGGGGATCTGACCACCCCCCAGCCATCCTTACCTTGACGACGCCCTGGGGGTATCGACCCCCAGGGCCCCTGGTGAGGGGATTTGACCGCCCCCACCAGGGAATTGAGAGAAAGAGGGGGGGGGCGGCATGTCCGCCGGCTACACCCCCCCCCATGTGAGGTTGAAACCGGACCCAGGTGAGCCCTGGGTCCCACCTGGCCCATTTGAGGAGCCAGGGGCTGGATGCATGAGGCAACCAGCCCGTAACAGAGGTAATAAGGCCATCAGGGCCGGTTGTAATAGAAAACCAGCCAGGGGATTGAACAGCAAAGGGGCTGGTTCAGCCCCATAACGGTGGAAACACCAGAATGGACCGGAATAGGCTGGTCGTAAGGGTTCAGGGACTGATGCCATGTGGGCTGATGTAGTCCAAACCAAGTAACAAGGCTTGTAGAGCCTGTAGAGCTCTTTTGGGGCGGAAAATTTGCCTTTTGGCTTGTTGTATCATGGGCTCACAAGAGGCCAATCTTTTGTACTTAAGGAGCTCTTCTCCCTGCTGTTTTCCATCAATTCATTCAATCATCCAATCGAATTCATCCAACATATTGCCCCATTGTGAGAGCCCCATTAGCCATTATTGACACACAGTGTCCAGCATTTCTTTTGCTTTAAATACTGCTCATTTGCCTAAGCTAATTGCTGGCCATAATTATAACAACAATCACCTGTGATATACATATATTGAAATATAACTTAATTTTTCAATGAAAAATGGCACACCAACCAACATCAGAACAGTGAGGATATCTTTCTTGTTTTTATTTCCAATGATGGAAAGTAAATGAGGCTTCTTTTTCCAATTCCATGTAGAAGGATTTTTTGATAACAATTTGGATCAATCATGAGGCATATTGAAACTCTTATCTTGAATAATTCAAAAATGATGGGAAATATTGGAGTATCACATAGCAGCCAAAATGGTTAGATGCATAATCATGAATATGACTAATATCTATGCATCATAAATATTTTGTTATCAATGGAATTTTGAATTCAATCCATAACCAAAGTGGCAGCTGGTAGTTGAATGGACACATGTCAGATATGTAATACTGTGGTTTTGAAGAATATAGTAACGTACCCAGTCCAAGTGATACACGCCTCTCCATCCATAAATTGTAGACATTTGGGATTATTTCCACTGGAATATTCAATTCTTCAGCTTCCTGGTTGAATTTTTGCTACAACCTGTGAACCATGAATTGTGAAGTGTGCTTATTATGCAACCAACTCTCTTTTTTGTTCCAGTTGTTTGAAAATGGCTCCAAATTATTTTTGAGCTTGCGTTCAATGTCTTCATGTGTATCTTTCAGCCAAAGTTCTTATTCTTGAGTCAATTTGGTCATTTTTTAAGAAATGTAATTGGAGCCGTACAAATTATGGTTATTTTTTTTCTGTGATTGATGAGTTTACCTTCTAGACTCAGAGAGATCCCATTTTGTGTTTCTATTTATAGGTGAATGAAGGTTTATTTCTTATTGAATAAGAACAAATTGAATATGCAAGATATAGGAATACTCTGAATAAAGAAAAGGGAAAGAAATATTTTGATTAAAAGCAAATACTTAATAGCAAATAATTTAGAATGACTAAACATTCTATGTCAAAGACTGTTTCAAATCAACAAATCAATGTTAAAAAAGGTTGATGGAAATGTGATAATTAAGATTTGGATGTCTTTTTTTTTATCAAATATATAAATGTGATAAAAAGAGGCCCATTTTGTTGAGGCATGTTATGGGTCTTAACAAATGAATCAAATTTGATGAATCACATGTTATTCTGACATACCAAAATTGATTGCAAAAATCAGATAAAGGGTGGCTTATAATGTGGAAGACTAATTTAAATTAGTTTTTCTTTCGCGCTTTGGATGATTGTACTTCATATTCTGTATCCTCAATACTTTAATGGATGTTAATTTCATCCTTGGTTCTCTATGCTTCAACAAAGAAAAAAAAACCAATGGATAATTTTTGAGACTCCCAGACATTGTTTCTGGGGTAAGAGGCTGCTTGATTGAAAGTGATCTTTTCTTACCTGAGAATAACTATTTTGTAAAAAAAAAAAAACCAAACCAAGAAAGTTTTTAGAGTTTTTGATGCAAGTAGTTGGGGAAAAATATTCCAGTTTTTGAATTGATTCAGTTTGAAATCACAGGAGTATTGGCTTTGAAAAAGCAGTAATTTCTAAAAATGAAAAAAAAATATTATACAAACCGGCTTCCTTAGTTTTCAAAAAACTCTCACACTTTTATAATTTGAAAGTTTTTTGGAGACAATTGATGTTTGTTTCAGAATTGGAAGTATAAGGAAATTTACATCATTTTCAATAAAACCTCTTTTAATTCACTTGTCAAAATTGTTGAATGTGTCATGGTTTTAAGTGGGAAATGGAGTACTCTTGACGTAGAAATTTACTATGTTACCAGACAAGTGAAGTTGTATATTAATTTTTCCTGTATGTATCTCAGCACAAATCCTTTTGACAAAAAAGAATTTTTAAAAGACCACACAAAAAATCATTTCATGAACCAAAAAAATGTGGAAAATATAGCCATAATTTGCAATAACATCACACTATAAGCTCATGCAGCAGAAGTGTTAGAAGAAACAGCATCAGAGGTTATTTCAGTCAAAATTATTTAATGTAGCCTTTTCTAAAGCCCAGGCAGTTTCAAAATTTCTGCCAAGCTCATAGTCAGTAACCAGAACAATATCCTCCAGAAGAACTTCAGCTAGATTGGAATAAGTAAATCTTTCAGTGAAAATATTTATCACACATCTCCAATCAATTTTCTTATCTTTACTAAAACCCATATCATGCAAGGCCATGAGAATATATGCCCTTGTGTTACCCAGTTGACCACAGAGGGGATCAGCAGCCAAGCCACCCTTCAACTTTGATTCAAGTACAAGGGTTCCAAACTCAAGCAGCATGCCAGCCTTCCATCTGGGCTTGACTCTTTGATTTCCAGGACATATCCATATTGCAGCAGGACCAAAAACCAACATGTGTGCAACACATTCTAGAGAATTGACCCCCCATTGATTCTTCTTTTCAGCTGAGTCCCTAGATATAAAAGGCTGTCAATTATCTTCCCTTTCATCAATTTGTAAGTTGATGAGCCCAGTCACTAGCGAGACCACATATTCAAACACTGTATTCAAACCGCCTCTTCCACTTGTGACCTCAGCATTGTGGTTAGAACCCAACCTCTTGTTTTGAAGGAATGTTGGATCATCAATGACAGCTGCCTGAAGGTTGGCAAAGTAGCTTTGTGCTTTGAGTAGAGCTTCATTGGAAGTCCCATCAATCCCTTCCATAGTTGAGAGCACATTTCTTGAAATTTTGTGTGAGACCACACCTATGATGTCATTCAATGTATGCTTCAATTTCACATAGGCTCCACGTATTGGCTCTCTTGTGTACATCAGGATCTCTGAAAGGGGATGCATGTGGTTTTCAGCTGCCTTCTTGGAGCAAGAGAGAGAGGAGTTATTGATGAATGTATTTCCAAAAAAGACATCGTCATCCTTGCCAAGAAAAATCTTTAATAAGATTGGATTGAAATTCTTGAGGACTTATAACCAACAGACTGAAAGACAAAGAGAATCAAAAAAAGACATATCAGAAAGGGATTTTGAGAAAAGAGAGATGGACAAGGAACTAGAGGTGTAGAGTCCTACAGCGTTGATCAATGGGCGTTGTTCAATGAGACAGCTTGAGTTGAGGTAGATCTAGGGACAGATGGACAAAGAGAGAACAGGAAGAAATAGGATTCAAGTTCGCACCCCAATCGCCAATGACTCTTCACCCCGCAGTACAAGCACCCCCTTGGCACAAAGGTACCGGGCGGCCGAAACCCTTCAACCATGTGAGGTGGAGGCCCTTGTGGCTGCTGCTGGCCCATACAGCTCATGCAGATCTTCAGATCCTTCATCAGTTCCATCAATTCGCTTACCGGAGGGGCGGGCGCGGGTTGAGGAACCGGAACACGCGTGGAAGTAGGTGGAACTGGGGCCGGAAATTGCGCCGGAGCCAGAACCTGGGGGGCGTATTTCTTTGGTCCCGCTGGGAAGGACTTAGCGGTGTCCTCAATAAGCTCCTCTAATTCGAGCTCACTCTCCACAGCCCAGCAAATGACAGCAAACTCCGGAAGGGGCGCAATGCTCCCATCCAGTGAACGCTTTACCGAGTTTTGATAGTAAAGATGCAGCTGCACCCTTCCCGGAGTTGAGCGCCTAAACAACCCAGAAATGCGCGTTTCATGGCCCCCGTCTGTCCCTCCACCACCTTGTTTTTGGACAAGTACCAATAGATCCAATCAAATGTCAAGGTGTACTCCGCCAGCTCCACCGGCGTTCTGACTCCTCTGCGCGCGCTTGCCTCTGAGGCCACGCGGTCAAAATTGCTTTCCCGGAATCAAGGTTCGCGCCTACCCCACCGCGTTAGGATCTCCGCCTTCAGTTTTGGCCAATCTTGATTCTTGTAGCCTTCCATTTCCTCCACATCCCGGAGCTTCTCTTTGTCCATAATGAACAGGACGACAAGCCGGGCCTTATCGGCGTCCGACGCACCTTCCGCATCTGCAATACCTTTTTATCTCAAGATGAATTGTTCCACGTCCGCAGTTTTGAATCGGATGTGAGGGTAGTCGCGCAGCCTGATGCAAACCGGACGAGTGGGTTCATGGTCACTGGAGAACAATGGGGGAACGGCGTAGCTTCTCCTGAGTTGAGCGGAGGGAGGGGGAGGAGGAGGGATGGAAGATGAGAGTGGGGTCGGAGTAGCGGACCCAGAAATGGAAGGAGAAGAAGAAGAAGAAGAAGAAGGAGCAAATGTAGGGAGGTATGGATAGGACATCGCGCCCAGTTACCTTTGAAAGACAAGAAACGTAAGGTTACTTCCCGGCCAGACCCCCAGATGTGGAAAGAATAAAGGTTATCCCCCTATAATTGTCCCAAGGTTTGGAAGTTAACGGTTCCCTGCGTTTGAAAGGAGATGAGGATTTACAAAGTCGCACTTAAATGAGAAATGGAGATAAGTAGATAAAGAGATAAAGAAAAGTAGAGAGAGAGATAAAAATGGCCAATCCTTCAATCCTAAGAACTTTCCACCTGGATGTGTATCCGGTATGAGTTCCTTTAATCTCCTGGTGAGACGAGTGATCCAATCAAATGATGTGATGTGATGATTCCTCCTCCCATGCATGTCCCTCCTCTAACCCAGAGTTGGGAGTGAGAATAAGTCCTCCCCCTCAACCCTAACCTAAGTACACACGCAAATGACAGTATGACAAAGAAACAGAAAAAAATCCCAAAACAGAAACCCTAGCCTACTCTCCCCACCTCCTCCGTACCAAACTCCCCCCGTCGTCCATACGCCTTTCCGTCCATCCGGTTCGGCCTTCTCATGACGCGGTCCTTGCACCGCGCCCTACTTGGAGCCCCCCGCGCCTGTCTGTATCCGTTTGTCCGCGCCCGTCGTGGGTTTTTGGTAATATCCGGCATGATCCGCGCGCTTGCATGCGCGCTCCATCCTTTCCTTCATAGCCCGTGGATTTCTCCTCCCCTACGTATCCAAACCGGCGCGCCTGCAAACCTAGTCAAGCGCACTACCTTCCAAATCCAATCTCCGGGGCGGATTGCCGCCCACGCCGCATTCAATGCTGAGCCCGACCCGTCCACCAGGTGCAGAGCCAAACAGCAGCTGCTGCTGATCCAGCAGCTGCCGCTGCTGAGAACTCCACATACCCTAATGCTGAGCCCGCTTTCCCCAAATGCTGAGTGCGCAGCCACGACGCAGTTCCCAATCTGTGTCTATAAATTGACACCACAACATATGGACCAGGAAAAATATTAAATCTCTCGTCATGCATGTAATCTTGGGATCCCGCCTTCTTCTAGTGGTATTTCCAAATCCTTTCTTGATTTGACTAAAGCAATTCTTGGAATGGATTCCAAAAAGGACAAGCTCCCTGATCCTCCAACTGCTGGTGGACTATCTTCCCTGCAAAATCATATCTCAAAGAAGAAGGAATCTATCACCAATGCCATATCATCAAACACTGGTAAACCCAACCAATACAATTCCAAACCACACCTACGTGAAAAGGAGCTCAAACTTGTCAAGAAGGATGCATTGTGCCAATTGAAAAAAAACATTTATTCAAAATCTCAATCATGCGAAGCCACTTCTATTGGCCAAACAACTCTTGTGATGAGACATGGATATCCCATGCACGGGCTCTCATCCAAAATGCCGGTATTCCTAGATGTACCTACCAGTGGAAACAGAATCCAACATCCAGCTGGAATTCCTCTCTTACTGCAATCATAATCAGAGCATGGGAGATGTGCCATGAATGTTGGGGTACTTCTGCCTATTCAATCACCAAGAATGACAACACCCCAGCAAACCGTATTGGCATAATCAATTGTTGCCTCCTATCAAAGAAGGCTCTTTGGAAGAACGAAAGAAAGGTAGAAGGAGGCTCCAGGAGCAGGAATTCAAATGTTGCTGCATCCCAGAGTTTAAAAAAGAAGAAATTTGGTCACATGAATATTCCAAAACTGTGTAAATGTCTCTCAATGTTCAATGACTAACTATTCATGATTGTTTTAAATACAGAATAATAAAAAGGAAATCAGGAAGATAACTGCAGTAGAGTTGGAAATTATGCATTTGTTCCCTGAGACTTCTGCTTTTTTCTTGGATAGTGGCTTCATTTATGATGTTGAGGGTGAATATGAAGAATTGTTCAATCATGCCTATATCTGGAGGGCTGAACAAATATCCCAAATTTATCACTACCTTGATGAAGCATACATTCAACTAGGAAAAAGTCCGCACATCAAGAGGGAAACCAAGTGAAAATTAGCAGTCTTTCCAAACCCAAAAATTTGAAAGGAGATGATGACCCACCTTCACTTCCTACCTCAATACCCCACAACTGGATAAGCAAAGAAAACCCTGCAGGATATAACTCCTGTTGAAAAAAGAGCCTTGACTTTACTTCCAGAAGTTGATCTCACAGATGCGGTTTCCTTTCTCAGAGCTCAAGTTTCCAAGCCATCAAGCTTAATGGAAACCACTCAAACATCTTTGGAATATTGGGAATAGTGTATTTTTTCTATTTTTCCTCTAAAGAATAGGGACAAATTTGTTTGGATGCAACAATGGATATTGTGAAAGTTTTATCCAGTATTCCATGTATCTCAATTGAGCTTCCAATCATGCTTTTTCAAGTGGAAACTTGTAATCATATGTAAAGCTAGATTAAGTCAATTTAGGAAACTAAATTATGGGGGTTCCGCCTGATTAAATTGAGTTATAACAAAATTAGGCCACATTCCAAACCTCCACAAATTTTCAAATGAATGAATTTTTAACTTTATGTCAAAAAACCACACAAACATTAAAATAAGATTGGTAAAACCCCAAATCCAAGTGTGTACAGAATTGAATATCCCATTTGAAAACACTGAGTAATTTCATTTTGTGTGCCCCATCTTTTTTTCAGATACTCCAACATTTGTTTTCTAGCTCACAACACCCAAAAAGCCTTTTCCTCAATGTAAAATAGCAATTTTAAGATCAATCATATTTTGGCCATCCCCAAAATTGTTTTTAGGAAAAAGAAATATAGAATATACATACCAATAGATGAGAATTCAGTATTTTGAGAAAAGGAGTCTGACTCCAGGAATGGCCAATTTACTTTGGAAAAAATGCCTACTCAAATTTTTCAATGCCAAAATTTAAATTACTATAACCGGTTTTTATTGAGATAATTCATTTTGAGACTGGATACAGGATTCTTGGTCAAGTCATTGCTATTGCAATTTCAATCAAAATATCTTTGGATTGCTTACGTATTTTACATGTGCTACACATGAGCAATTATTGTATGATCTATCAATTAGGAATCTTTTTAAAGATATAAGATCTACTGTGCAATCCCTTGGCCACTGGGCCAAATATGAATATTCAAAATGGAAGCAATACATATTTGAGAATATTTCATCACTTAAACTCACAAGGAGATACAAAAACAAATTATATATTTATAATGATTCTTATCTATTTCCGCTTGAATCAATAAATTTTAGACAACCTCCAACAATCTGACTTACCACAGAATCCAAATCAATCAGAACAATGGAGAAAACTACAAGAGTTGGAAACATTTGGATATGCCAATGTGCCAAATTTTCTGAAAGAACATTTGATCATGGAAGAAATATATACGCTGGTGTTGAAAGGTCCAAAAAAGCACATCAAAACCATGTATTGCAGTCAAGTGATTCTCCAAGTGTATGTGATGGGATTCTTTCTGTTTATGATCAATATTTGAAAGATAAATGATAAAACATTTATGGTGCACAAATTAAACAAAAAGATACCATAAATTTCCCATTCCATTACCAGAATAAACCCCGTCAGTGAAACACAACAAGGAAACATCAGAACTGTGAGTGAAAATCTTCTTCAAATGTATACTCCTTGATTTGTGCTTGAATTGAGGTGCCCTTTCTTATTTTTCCTCTCTTTTATCAAATTAAAGCCAGGAATTGAAGGCTCCAATGCTCCAAACAACCCTCAAAGGGTTCCTTCCTATAGTGAAATACAACAGCCCCCACCAGAAAACATGAAAATTTATGATACATCTGGGATGAAACCTCTTCAATTTCTCTATCACAATCCAAGTGCCCTAATCCCATCACTTCAAATCCTTCACCAAAGTATTGAGGAAAATGTTGGTGACCACGTTTGTCAGAAATACATCAAGATAGAAAATGAAAAAATCCGCATTAATTCAATGTTAACTGGCCATCCCAACTATTCAGCAGAAACCCCTAAAAGTCTTGCAACATTAAAAAAAGATTTTTAATTAAAAATGATCAAGTTGAAAATTTCTTTTGTGAAATTTGTTACAAACTCTATCCCTTGGATCAAGCACTCCCTTCTTCAGAAACCCATTCTGGTGAAGACAATCAAGAATCCAGGCACTATCCCCAATGCAATAATATTGTTCATTCAACAACTGGAGAGCCTGTTACATGTGGGTCAAAACTTTGGATTCAACACAAGAACAAATCCAAATTTTATCCTCTGAAGCAGTTTGGACACCAATTACTCAAGAAGTGGATTTCAAGACAATTACTTCTCCCTTTTTTTTGAAGAATTACTCAGTGCACCTCAACAGCATCAAGCCAGTAATCCTAATAGACTTGGTGATATTTGGGATGGACCTATGTGGAAGGAATTCAAGGATGAAACCAATCAAGTTTACACAGCAGAAACCAGGAACCTTTTTTTTGCAATTTACATTGATTGGATGAATCCCCATGGAATAAAGATCAGTGGAAAAAGCATGTCTCTTGGTGTAATATTCTTAATATGTTTCAACCTCCCACCCAATTTCTGTTACAAGCCGCACAATCTTTTTGTGTATGGATTCACACCAACACCCAAGGAATTTACCTTGTGACAACTGAACAATTCACTCAAGCCACTTTTCTCTGAGCTAATTGACCTTTGGAAAGCAATATACTTCACAAAAACCAACAAATACCCCAATGGAAGAGTAATACGTGCTGTAATATTGCCTCTGATTGGTGATACACCTGACTTGAGTAAAATGGGTGGATTTGCATCTCACTCTGCCACAATATTCCGTTCCCACTGCAGCCTCAAGCTCAATGACATCCAAAACACCAAAAAAAAGACTTGGCCAGTAAAAAATAATCAAGATCACGTTAAATGGACAGAAAGAGGGAATAACACTTCATCATTGTATGGGAAAGCCAACCTTCTCAAGCTACATGGTGCCTGGTACACAATTTTCCAAACTCTGCCATACTGGGAACCAACAAATATGACAACAATTGATGTAATGCATACATTTATCTTGGGAATGCTACAAGATTACAGTGTCACCTACCTTGAAATAATAAAGGCTGGTCAAACTCTTCAAAATTGGGAGAAAAGGAAAAACAATTACCCAAAAAGTGTCACAATTAGTCAAGTTAGCAGCCTTAGATCTGGATCCAAACAAAAGCGCTATTTGTCACCAGAGAGCTCCCAAAGAGTAACCTAGAGGAGAGTTCAACAATTTCTAGAAAGCTCCCAACAAATCATTGAGGAATCAGCTCCCAATCCAATTGAAAAGGTGAACATTTGGGCAAATCAACAGCAACAAGGACCATCCAATATGCAACAGAGAAATTCAGTACCAATTGTTGTAGTTCAAAAAATTCCAGATCCTCATCCTCCCAGCTCCTCAAAAAGTTGGGAATATTCTGAATCTCAACTCCTCCAACCTTCTGTCTGGCTTTCTCCAAGGCTTCTTGAGAAAACATCAAAAAACAGCTCACCCAAATCCTTACCTAAATCAAATGAGAAAGGAAAGAAAAAAGCTGACTCACAAGGAATAAATCCAATTAGATCTATTACAAGTAAATCAAGAAGCCAAAATGAAACTGGGAAGAGCACTCAAACTTTTATGGAAGAATGCTCACATCCCTCTGTTGAATATTCCAATTATCCACTTCATTCAGCTTCATCAAAAGAAGAGGCAAGTTTTGCATCAATGAGAGTTACTCCTCAAGAACTCAAAAGTCTTCAAGAGGGTAGCAATTTTATTGCATTTCCATCTTGGATTACTAGAATTTCCCAAAATATAGTTTTGCCTTCTGCTGGTACTCCTAAGGCTGCTGAATGGTTGTTTTTGTACACCATTCACGTAGTTCTTGTTTTGCTTCCAAGGTGGAAGTGGAACTCATCAAACAACTCAAGGGAGGAAAGGCTTGTATCAACTACCTCTGAACTTGTTGGTATTGTCAAATTAGTCATGTCTCATAAACTTACCCATTACCAGGTGACCCAATTGGATGAATTCATTTTGGCTTATTGGGAGGAATTATTGCTACATTGGGGACAGGAAATTAAACCAAAGCCAACAATTCACTTCTCTCAGCATATGACTAAAATGATCATGCTCTATGGTCCTCCCACAATATTTTCATGTTGGTCAGGAGAAAGGCTGAATCACATATTGACCTTGATCAAAAAAAATTAAAATACACATAGGTGACACAGATTTCTGAAAGACATTTTTTTGATTGGGAGAAGTGAGCTGATTGGTTTGTTAAATTTTAGGTTTCCTTGATAAGTCTCTCTTGAATGGATTCCTTGAAAGAGAAAAACTTCAAGGTGTTGTTGAAAAAATTGGATCCAACTGGAATGCTTTTGGCATCAATCCTAATAAACAACCAGATCTTCAAAGTTTATTCTATTCTTTTCAGTCAGATGATATTTCAAAGTCTAAAAAAGAAATTAATGGTTTGGAAGAAGGGTTATTAAAAGAATTTATTCAAAATCAGTCAACATACAACCTGTTGCCATGGGACCAGCTTGAGTGGTTGCCTTGCAAATCAATGCTCTTCCATGTTAATAGCATAACACCCCATTGCTACAATAAAAGTAATTCTCAGATTTCATTTTCATCTATAACAAATCAAGGCGCTTGTGACATGGTAAAAGTATTGTCCATATTTTATGAAAACAACTGTGGGAAATTTTTCCTCATTGTGGAAAACTGTCCATGTTTAGAAACAATTGATAGTTCAAGAAATCCATACCTTGGCCTCACTCATCTCAATGCTCAAATGGTTTATCAAGAAGGTGGATAAATATCTGTTATACATCAAGATAGCATATCAGGCTTTGTGGCAAGCATGGCTTATTATTCAAAAATTGCAAAAACCTCCAAGAATGATTATTGTGTTGTGTAAATTAAACAATTGGTAAGCTATTATCAATAACATTAATTTATGAAGAACGGTATGTGTTGACCTAGCTGACTGGTATTTCCTTGGATAAAAGCAGATAATATAAGAAAACACAGGGAAAACATTTTTATTGTACCAGATATTGGTATTAAACAAAATTAGAGGATGCATCTTTTGCATTAGTTTTATAACTTAAACCCATTTATAAGGTATAAAATTTTCACATAGAAAAAATATTTTATCTCAAAAAGCTGAAGCATCCATGCTGGGAGAAAATTGCTAGTCTTTGTTGGCAAAAATACTTTGAATTCATCATGAGCTACCAATTGAATTCTCATCATTTTCAAATTCTATATTCGCGGAAATCACAGCCCATTTCACCCAGTTTTGATTGGAATTCATTGGAATTCCTTGTATTAAAGTATGGTTTTACAATTAAACAAAGACTTCTCAATCATTCCATTTATGTAATTATTTTCAATTAAATTCATGCATTACATAAATATGGTGCATCAATCTTCCAGTACCATCACAAAATCAATTTGATGTTCAACCCCAAAACAAAAACAAAGTCAAAACAGGTTTCACTCACTATCCCAGGTGCTACACCTGCTGGCAGGTGCAGCCATTTTTTTCATGGTGAATGGGTGGGGGGACTCCAAACTGAGTCCCCTGCCCCCTACAACGGCCCTGTGCGGGCCTTTGGGCCCCACAACAGGCCCCAGATGAGAACAAAGCGGCCCCAAGTGGGCTGCAACACAGGAGCCAGCCCCAATGACCCCAAAAAACATACTTTGGCAGGCCAGCCCGTCTGGCCAAGTATGTCCATAATAATCCTTGGGCCCATAAATGCCCAGATAGGCCCATCTGGCTAAGGTGGCCCATCCACCCTGATGGGCCTGTCAAGGCCCATGTTCCAATTGACTTGGAAAATGTGGTTTGGCGCGCAAATGCACAAAACCAATAACATCCAAATTGGCCCATGTGGCCCACGTGATGTCCAATTGGACGTGGAGGCCCATTTTTGCATTTCATTTTGATTAAACACTAATATGCACACTACCTGAGTGCATCCGTATTTCAACACACCCCCTCAATCCAAAATGGATGCCATTTGCATACTAGCCACAAAATCTTCATTTTTGTTCCTATCTTAGGCATTAGTTAAGATATCTGCAATCATTTCTCCAGTGGGCATTTACAATAACACTATCTATATTCAGTTTACTGCGTTGCGTATATAGTAATAATGAGCATCTTATGTTTTGTTCTTTAATGAAAAACTTGGTTCTCTGCCAATGCAATGACACTCTGATTATCAGAATTAAAAAATGCAAACCCTTGTTATTTATGTGTATCCTCTAAGACCTTTCTCAAAAATTTTGCTTCCTGTGAAGCTGATAGTTACGCTCTGGACTCTGCTTCTGTTGATGAAAGACTTATTGCTGACACCTTTTTGGAAATCCATGACACTAAATTCTTCCCTAAGGAGAATACACAACCACTTGTTGATTCCCTGGTGTTACCATCTGCCCAACTTGCATCAGAATAACCAACCAAGTCAAAGTTTTCTGATTTTGAAAACTGCAGTCCCAGACTAATTGTTCCTTTAAGATACCTCATAACTCCTTAAAAATCTGACCAATGCCTCATGCTAGGTCTCACTAATTTTTGTGACAAAGAATCAACTTCAAATGCAATATCTGGCCTTTTACACTGCCCCAAATAATTTAAAGATCCAATAGCTGACCTATAATCATTTCCAGATTGAAAAAACTCTAGATTCTCTTCATCTTTAGACCTTTCTAACCAAATTTTAGACTGCATTGTTCACCAGACTCTTTTTCATCTTCTAAGCCATACTGCTTAAGTAGGGATTTCACATAATGGTTCTGATCCAAATCAATCCCATTCTTGCTCTTACTAACTTTCATTCCCAGCACCTGCTGTTCCAGACTAAGATCTTTTATCTTGACATCATTTTTGAGTGTCTCCATGACTCTCTCCTTACCATTACCAATAATGATAATGTTTTCAACCCAAAAACACAAAATTGAATCCTTTCTCACAAAGAGACAAGGTTTTTCCTCAATTTTCCTGAAACAAATCTCCATCAGGTTCTTACTCATAGTGTTATACCATGACCTAACTGCTTGCTTTAATCCATACAGGGATCTACACAGCTTAAGGAAATATTCCCCTTGATTGGCTGAGAGGAAACTTCTCACACAGATTTTCTTCATATTCTCTGGCTTGGTCACTACCAGCCATTCATTGAAAACATCAGTAATTGAAATACACAGAGTCTCATACTCTCCAATTTTTGCATTCAAGTATTCAGTCACAAAATTGGCTTGTTTGATTTCTTCACCCAAATCCACTGCCAAAGCAATGATGTACCTGAAGTTGGACAGCCTTCCAGTTGGCAAGAAAGTCTCCTTGTAATCAATACCCTCCCTCTTCTTGAATCCCTGTGCAACACATCTAGCCTTGAAACTCTTCAAAAATACATCAGTATCAAACTTCTTAGTCAAAACTAATCTAGAACCAACAATGGTCTTTCCCTTTGGAACTGAATCCTTCTTAAACACTTCAAACAGACTATTATTTTCAAGAGAAACAAACTCCTCAAAAATAGCTGTCTTCATATTTGCTCTCTTGTCAGAATCCATACTTTGGCACAAGCTATTTGGGTTAACCCTATTACCAATCTCTGAACTTGTCTGTAGAATCTCATTAAGCATACACTACTGCCAAAGTGTATCTTCCTCATATTCTGCAGAAGCATAATGGAACTTCCATTCCCCATACCCATCAACATATATCTTCATCCTGCCACTCCTTCTAACTGGAGGTGGCCGCTCATTAGGTTCTGATTCCACAGAATCCCCTGATGCAGGTACTGAACCCTCCTGTGGCATGTCTGCCATCTCAAGGTCATCATTAATGACATTCTCCCCAGCCTCTGCTGGTGAAATAGGCTCTAATTCTATTTCCTGCTGTGATACCTGTTATAATTATGGACAGCAATTAGCTTAGGCAAATGAGCAGTATTTAAAGCAAAGAAATTCTGGACACCTTGTGTCAATAATTGCTGATGGGCTCTCACAATGGGGCAATATGTTGGATGATATTGGTGATGAATTTTATTGAATGGTAAATGGATAATGAAAAACAGAAGGGAGAAGAGCTCTTCAAGTACAAAAGATTGGCCTCTTGTGTGACCATGATAAAACAAGCCAAAAGGCAAATTTTCCGCCCCAAAAGAGCTGTGAAGGCTCTACAGGCTTTGTTACTTGGTTTATGCTACATCAGCCCGCATGGAATAAGTTCCTGTACCCTTATATCCAGCTTATTATGGTTATTTCTGGTTTTTCCACCTCAATGGGGCTGAACCAGCCCCTTAGTTGTTCAAAAACCCTGGCCGGTTTTCTATTACAACCAGCCTGTTACCTCAAATTCTGGCTGGTTGCCTCATGCAACCAGCCCCTGGCCATATAAATGGCCAGGAGTGACCCAGGACACACCTGGGTACGGTCTCAGACACACATGGGAGGGGTGTAACCGGCGGAAATGCCTCCCCCCCCTCTTTCTCTCAAATCCCTGGAGGGGGCCGTCAAATCACCCTACCAGGGGCCCTGAAGGTCAATGCCCCCAGGGCGTTGCTATGCTAGGTGTGCTGGGGGGTGATCAGGTCCCCTCCAGCCCGTCGCTCCTCCACCTTGGTAAAGGGGGGGGGGTAGAGTTCCTCTTTATTGGTGGGGAGGGTGTTCAATTCCCCCCCACCGCTGGTTGCCTTGATGGGACCCGCCTAGCCACCACTTTTGGTGGGGGGGTGATCAAGTCCCCCCCACCATGACCAGTTTCTGGCTGGTTCCATCCAGCCAGCCCTCCCCCTCCTCCTCACAATGGCAAGCAAGGGGAGGGGGAGGAGCCAGGGTCACCAGCCCCGGGGCTGCCAAGGAGTTCAAAATTCCAAACTGGAAATCTCCAGAGTGGAATGACCAAAGGGATTCTTTTCTTCATGGTTCTAATGTTATTGTCACTTGTGATGACTTTTCCAATGTTCCTCATACAAATCAAGAAGACTTAAATGGTTATACTTACGGTTTGTTCTCTTATATTGAAAAACCTACTGGAACCCCAACCCCTCCTCCCTCTCAAGAAACAGGCTATGGGCTCTCCTTTCCAACTCTTGGTTTCATAGTTGATTATGCAAAATCTGGGGGCATATTAGAAATTTTATGGAAAAATTCTGTTTTTACTCATCAAACTTCTTTTCCTCCTCTGAGCCTTCAAACAACTGAACATCATACTCATTTTGGTTGCTCCTTCCAAATTAAAAAAAAACTAACAATGGCTGCTCTTAAACTTCAAAATTTTACTCCTTCTGAAATTTTAACTAGAGTAAATGGCAAGAAGGCTAGATATGGTTAAAGATGTGCTGCAATTTATATAATTCAAATATCACCTCCTTGTGCCAAAACACTTACCAGTTAATTCATGAACTGATGTGAAAGTTTTCATCACTTGTACAACATTTTTACTTGTTGGAATGTTAGATGGAATCAGTCGGGGGAGGTGGACAACTTATGCTAAGTTTTCCACTGTCCCAGCGATCATCAATTGATTTGCATATTCAAAATCATGCTACACATTGTTGAAGGGAAGTGCACGAGTCGTCCACCTCCCCATCTTTCCCACATGATTTTCCCATGTTACATGTTTTATGTCCAGGGATGTGGACGACTTATCATAAGTTGTCCACCTCCCTTGAAATGACATTTATATGTATATGTGATATGCAGGAGAGCGGAAACTTTGAGAATGCCCTATGCTATTTAAACAAATTGTACTATCCAGATTCTGACTAATGAGCAACTGTCATTCATATTACACACATGTAACATGTGACTAGATTTTTTAGGGTATATAAGCCACAGCTCCTTCACCGAGAGGTCTCAGTTCATTCTGATCTTAACTCATTATCCCCATCAGATTTCAACTGCATCATCTTGAGCTTCTTCACCTTGGAAACTTTCTTGGTTATAAAATGGCTGATTTCCCATGTAAGGGTTCAAATTCCCTGGGTCCCTTGTGTTCTAATACTTTTTTGAACTGGTATGATCAATTTTTAGAGCAATGTGCTCTTAATCAATTAACTGCACTCCTTAATGAAGAATAGGTTGAAAGATCCCATAAACAAGTATTGCAGTCATTGCTTGATTTTTATCAGAAAAAGTACAATGCAAAGGTGGAAAGGATGAGGTTACAAACCTCCAGAGATCTTGGTATTCTTGAGACTTCAGCTGAAGAACAACAACAGCCAACAACAGCTGATAGTTTGACTGTCCAATCAAATCACAACATACAATGTGAATGATGAAACACAAACTTCACAAGATCATCCTGCCCCCCAGCTTACAGTGGTTTCAGCAGAGCTCCAAGCCAACCAAACCAGTGAGTCGAGAGAATCATTTGATGCAACAAAGTGTTTATCAGAAATCATACAAATATGCAAAGCTGATACATTCCCATATCTCCAGGTGAACCTGAAACATCAACTGATGCTGTGCCTGTGGAGGATCCAGTTCAAGAAGTTGGGGTTATTGCCCTTGATATTGCCCCCGTCCAGGCCTCTGAAAGAAAGGCTCAACAGCCGGGACCAGGGTGGGGGGTCTCCATTTTAGTCCCCCTGCCCCCTACAACAGCCCCGCGCAGGCCGTTGGGCCCCCTAAACGGGCCGTAGGCGAAAACAGCGGCCCCAAGCGGGCCGCAACAAGGGCCCTGCGTGGGCTGTTGGACCCCATAGACAGGCCAAAGGCAAAAACAGCAACCCCAAGCAGGCGGCAACACAGGTGGCAGCCCCAACCAGGCTGAAAAACGGGCTGCAGCCCCAATGGGCCGCCCCAAGCCCAAAAACTAAGTAAACCATACTTTTGCGGGCCAGCCTGTCTGGCCAAGTATGTCCAAAATAAACCTTGGGCTCAATTATGCCCATACAAGCCCATCTGGCTGTTTTTTTCCCACATACCTCACCAGGCCCATTAGGGCCCGTGTACCAATAGGCCCCTTTCACGCTTTTTGAGGCCAGTTTCCCCAAATCTGTGACATCTACACAGGCCCGTATGGTCTGTGTGAGTGTCCAATGGGCTGGAGACGCCCATATGTGAATCCCATTTGGATTAAACTTATATGTACCACACACGTAAATGCATACGTATTTTAACAATTCCTGAACAGAAACATCTTCACTCCACTTGAGTTGAAAGGTACCTTCTTCAAATTTTACATCCCTGCTACGGATAAAATTTCTTGTCCTTGGAAAATAAATCCTCTATGAATTAATTGTTAAATTATAGCCTAAAAGTGCCCCAGTTCTGGCTCTAGGATCTAACTTATCAACCATCTCATTATGGTGGAAACTATAATATACTAAGCCACAAATTTTTTTTAGGTGTGTTGTTTTGGGGTAGAACTTCCAAAACTGAAAATGTGAACTCTTCCAATTAAAACTGACTATATTGTGCAACAGACACACTGTGCACACCAACTCATCCCATAAAACCTTTGGTACACTAGATTGAGCCATGATAGTTCTAACTTTTTCCAATAAATTCCTATTCATCCTCTCAACTATTCCATTGTTTTTTGGAGTACCAGCAGTAGTAACTATATGAGTGAGGCCATAATCATTCAACAGTTTCTCAAACTCTTTACTCACAAACTCACTCCCTCCATCAGTAATATCCCTCTTGATCTCTTTCATCAAAGCATTCTGTTTCCAGAATTTGAAGATTACTGAAACATCCTCTGTGTTCTGATCCTTTGATCTACTTGTTTTTACCCAAATATAACTAGTTTCTGTATCAACTAAATTGATGAAGTATCTTGCCCCTCCAAGGGACACTGGTGTAAATGGCCCTTCCAAATCAACTGAAAATTTCTCTTTAGGAACTTCTGCGCAATCTCTAATCTTTGAAAACACATTTCTGGTCTTGGCCCCTGAGGTACAACTTTCACAGTTGCTTTTCTTCAACTTATGGCCACTTATATTGTGAGAAACAGTGCTCAGAGCTGAAAACTTGAACAATTTAGCACATTGAATCTTATTCCAAACTTGTCCACTCATGATAGTTCTCCCATTCAAATCAAGAGAAAAATTACCTTCTTTAAGATAAAAAATCTGGAAACATTTTTTCCAGAGAACTCCAAGAGACACAAGGCTATAAGGCAAATTTGGTACATAGAACAATTTATCAAAACATATTTTGAAAACCAAGTGATTTTCAAGAATAACTCTTCCAATTCCTTTAATCTGAATTGTTCTTCCTTTTTGTCCAATATTTAAAACACAATCAAAATCTCTAAGATTTGGAAACAAATTTGGTTCAAAAAACATGTGGTCTGTACAACCAGAATCAATCAAAACAAGAACATACTCCTTCAATCCTCCTGTAAGGAAAGAAAAATTATCAGCCACTGATAAGTTCTTATCAGCAAGGTTAAGATTACCCACTTCATAATCAATAGAGTCCATTTCTTGATTCTCAATGAGCTTTTCCTTCTTGTTTCGCACATGTTCCTCAACAGCCTTTTCTGATGGGCATTCCAATGCCACCATAGCAATGTTATCCAGTGCAAGGTTGAACTCCTTGTCTTCCTTGTCTTCTTCTTCACACTTCTTCCTCTTCTTGGCCTCCTTGCAATCCTTTGGATAGTTCCCCTTCTTCTGACAATTATAACATAAGAACTTTGATAAATACCTCTTGGCCTTTTCCTTCTTTCTGTATTTTCCTGTCTTGTAAACCAGAGAGGTTTCTGTGCCCTACTTCATCTTAAATTGAAGATCATCCTTTTCAATTCTCTTCAGCAAATCCTCTTCCCCATGAAGTGGATCCAATTGAGATATAATCCTTACCAAGGACTCATACTCTTTTGGTAGCTTCTGCAGAATTAAGAGCCACAAACACTCAGGATCCAAGTTCAGCCCAGATGACTTGAACCCAGAGATGCTTGATCTTTCCTCCCCAACACATTGTTTACAGTTGAAAAATTTCAACTTAAAAAACTTATTGAAAGAAATCACCTTCTGGTGAAAATAATTACCAGCATATTGGCCTTGAGAATCTTCCATAAAATTTTTCCCATCCTCTTCTTTTCCTCTTTCAAAGTCTCAGCAACCCATGCCATATTACTTTCATCCAAATGGCTAGGAATGAGATGGTAAGACTTCTTCTCTACCTCTGAACTAATCAAGATAAAATCTGCATCCATAATATTTGCACAACAGATGTTTTCCAGCTCACTGTCTATTGAGACAGACCAAGCACTATAGTTTTGACCATTAAAAACAATCTTGGTGGTGCTGGATTCTGGGATATAAGACATCTTCTTGGAAAACTTGAGGTCCTTGAGTTTTTACAAAGAAAGGTATAAGTGTTTATCTTGCTTTGAAATAATGATGATGATGGTACTGATAATTTGTGAGAATCATTGGCCCACAAGCTTAGTCAAAGAGCAGTATTAAAAGCAAAAGGAATGCTGAGACATTAATGTATTATGATTGATCCTTAATCTGAGGCAGAGGCAATGGCACACTTTTGAATGCGAATGAATTGATGAATGAATATATTGAAAAACGCAGGGAGAAAAGCTCCTTAAATACAAAAGATGGTTCTGATGTGAAGCTCATGTAATGACAAGAAAAGTCAAAAATTCCGCCCCAAATGGGCTCTAAAGGCTCTACAAGCCCTGTTAATTGGTTTGGGCTTACTCATCCCACTTTGCATTAGTTCTGAACCCTTTCAACCCACATGTACTGGTTGAATTTGGTGTTTCCACCCTCACAAGGCTGAACTAGCCACTTTCTGTTCAGACTCCGGCTTCTTGTCTATTAAAACCAGCCCTGTTACCTGTTTACATCTCTCTTTTAAGTGTAATGGCCCTATATATACACTCACAGGCCTGGTTGCCTCCTGCAACCAGGCCCCTGGCCCTCACAATGGCCAGGGTGGACCCAGAATCACTCTAGGTTCCTCCAAGGACTCATGAGGGGGGGTGTAACCGGTGGGCATGCACCCCCCCCTTCACTCAAATCCTCTGGGAAGGTGATCAAATACCCCTCCAGGGGCCCTGGGGGTTGATAACCCCAGGGGAAGCCAAACAGAAGGTGGGCTGGGTGGTGATCAAGCCCACCCAACCCCATTGGTTGCCTCCCCCTCTGTAATGGGGGGGGGGGATTGCCCCATTTTCATTGGTCTTGAGGTTGAGGGTGATCAAGTCCCCTCCCACCTCTCCAGTTGCCTTTGTTGCAACCGGCTGGCTGGTCTGGTTGATGGTCTGGTTGAGGAGGGACCAGCCATCCTCCCTCCCCCTTGCAAAAAAGCAAGGGGAGGGAGGGAGGCAGGGGCCGCCAGCCCCCGCCACTGCAACCAACCCCAGAGGCCATGACCAGCCAGGTGGCCCAACCGGGCCCCCCCGCACATAGCGGGTGGAGGGACTCCAAGTGGAGTCCCCTGCCCCCTATTACAGCCCCTTGCGGGCCTTCTGGCCCCACAACAGGCCCCAGGTGAGAAAAAAGTTGTCCCAAGCGGGCCAGAACACAGGAGCCGGCCCCAATGGGCCGCCAAGGCCTGATGACCCCCAAAAAAATACTTTGGCCGCCAGCCCCTCTGTCAAAATATTTCCATAATAATACTTGGGCCCATAAATTCCCAGATAAGCCCATCTGGCTAAGGTGGCACATCCACCCTGATGGTCCCATGTCCCAATCAACTTGGAAAACATGTTTTGGTTCCCAAATTCCCAAAACCAATAACATCCACATAGGCCCACGTGGCCCACATGATTTCCAATGGGCCGTGGAGGCCTATTTGTGCATACCATTTGGATTACACAATAATATGCAAATTACCCAAGTGAATCTTTATTTCAAACAATCTTCCCCATCATGGTTCTGCTTTAATCTCTCCAATTGATCCACCACAAGTTTGATTGCCTGTAAAGAAACCTTGTATCCCAATTGTTAAAGTTTATTAGGAAGAACTATTCCAATCTTCATTCAAGATTTTTAAAGGGCAGCCTGAACCAATTTTTTTTGATTGGAAACCGTCCCCTCTAGGTTTTCCCAAACATACAACATGTTTCCCAACAAATGTTTGAGGAAGCATTTGGGAGTAGCGTGGGCCCCTTCAACATCAGACATTCTTTTATTTCAAAAGTAAGGGTTTTTGCAAATCCAAGTTTTTAAAAACCTCTCTTTGATACAGAAAATATAATGATCCATATACTGAAGTACATTATCAACATCTGCCAAGAAACACTTTATACAAGTCTTAATGTAAGCAACCCAAAACTATGAAGATTAAAATTATGGGAAGTGATTTGGAACTTACTCCAGGTTACGCATCATTGACCTCTTCCCGCTGCTTGGTTTTTGAGGCCCCATAAATAGCCCACAGAGACATAAAGCTTTGCCACCCTTCAACAAAATTATTAAAGCGCAATTTACAGTTTGCTTGTATATTTTTAGACAAGTGCCATTGGCAACACTGTTTTGTTGACTCAGGGAAAAAATTTTCTAGATTATGGTGCGGCGGTTCTTTTTAGACACAAAGGCAAGTAGGCTCAGCACTGGAAATTTGACTTGAAGCAGCTCAGAAGTGGTTGGAAGTCAGCAGCACAATAGGCTTGGAAAAGTATGTTGGAAGACTGTCTAATCTGGAGTAGAAAATTCAAAGGCTAAGCATTGGTGCACCTTGTGCTTTCTGCAACACAATGGCAAGGATGGGCTGTCGTTTTTCCTTTTTTGGACAAAAAAGGTGGTCAAAATTAACTTCCCCTCTGCAAATATGGGTTTACAAGTGCAGAAGGAATTTATAAAAGCTATGTAGTAGAGACCAGGGCCTGACTATGGATTATGAACTGAGGTTGCAGGACTATGGGACAATCAACACTAAAGCTGAGGATGTGGAATATTGATTGTTGGGGAACTGTTAGGTATTCCATATGCGGGATTGGTAGAGATCAACTAAGGAAGATCAAACAGGATCTGTTTTTAGTAATGCATTGTTGTAACTCAAATATCAGAAGGATTGATAACATTAATTGACAAAACTACTTCAGAAAATCAGATCAGGTGAGGGATTGGCCTAATTGTGAGGAGGATCAGTGCAGAATGCACAGGTGTGGTGAGGAGGAAAGTTGTTCTTTTGTTTTTTTTATTCTTTTCAGAGTCTTGCTTTTGAGTTGTATATAAAAGGGGAAAATTTCCTTAACCGGAAAGGGGGGGGATCATCTTATCTTATCTTATCTTTCACTAAGATAAGTCATGAAATAAATAATTTGCTTTGGAAAATTATTGTCTTGTTTAAGTAAATCTGAGTCTTTCATAGGGAAAATTCAAGTGCAGATCTCATTGGGGATTCCACTTTTTCATTAATATTACTTCATCACGTTTTAGCTTAAGTAGAATCTGGCTCCGTGAAGAGTAGTTTTGCAGATAGCTGAGGAGAGGGTCAGGCATGATTCTCAACCACTGCGGGCCATAGTTACTTCCCTTGTGGAGCAGATTTTATTCAGTTTGCAGAGGTACATGAGTATAACTCAAGGGCTTGTGGGATTTTTGGAACTTGGAGTGGGATTTCTGCGGGGAATTCTATGAAGCACAAAATAGCTTTCCAAAATTGCGGTTTTGGCTGGGAAAGTCCTTTATCTGTTCAAAACCTTGTACCATCTGCAGAGTTATATCTTTTTCATTTTTAATTTCTTATCTTCAATATTTCAATGATGATTGGAGACTACAAGGCTGGGGTGGGCAACTTACTCCTAAAACATTAACAGGCAGCAGCCTGCAGCGCACTACCTTTTTAAGGTGCTCTGCGTCAGGCCACAAGTACAGTGGGGCCACTGCCAAGGGAAACCACAGGTTGGAAATTTAAATATGCGGCGCTGGAGTTGCCGGCGGAGCAGGAGGGTAGCAGGGAAAAGATTAGATTAAGGTATGAACCCATGGTCAGGTTCTTCCTTTAGGATGTCCACTTTTTCCTGGAATGATTCAAGAACGCACCCAACAGCAAGGGCACCAAAAATGTTGACTGGGTTTGGCAGATAGTCAAATTCATTCCGGAAAAGGAAGATCTGCGGGATGTTGAGGATATGGAGGGTTATGTAGGATGAGATTGGGAAAGGTTGCGCAGGGAAATAGTGGAGAAATGGGGGTCAGGGGAGAAGAGGTTCTGAGAGGTGGACCTTGAGCTTTTTGCATCAGAGATTGCAAAAGATGGGGGTGTTTCCTCTAGGATGTTGTTTGGTGTGTAGTGTTCCTCATTTCATTGCATTCTAAAGTACCTAGTCCGCAAGAATATCCTGGCAGAGCATACAGGTTCAATAAAAAGGACCTTCTTGTGGGGGCTTAGCCTGGAGTTGCGCGTGAGTGTCCATAGAAAGATCTACAATGCAGGGTTAATTTGGAGGTTGCGGGATGGAGGAGTATCACTACTCCCGGACATGAAGGACATCTGAGAAGCGGTTGTGGGCAAATTAGAACTTGAGGAACTTATGGAGGAAGACCCAAAGGTTCTGGTAAAGGGGGAGGTACAGGTGAAGAGGGTGAAGGGCCCGGTAACGCCAAAAGAAACTGCGGAAAGGACAGATATGTTTCATGAGATGCATCTTTTCTGGCAGAAAACTATGGCAAAACCAGTTACAACAGCCCCAGATCCACAAAAGTCTTCAGTAGCACATGTGTCAACTCAGGCACCACCAAGGGAACCACCACAAAACAATGGCAAGCCTTGCGTTTTCCAATGCTACTATTGTTTGGAGTATGGCCATCTCAAGAGGTTGTTTCAATATCTCAGTGCGGATGTGCAGAATAAAATTGTTAAGATGGATGGGAGGGAATGTTTTTGCCCTTCTGGAGAAGCCATTCCGGACTTACCAGATTAGCTATTTACTAGAGATTCGGCTCCAGTGGCAGCGGTGGGGAAGAAGGAGGCAACTACCTTGGCAGGTAACGCATTTCCTTTAATGTGGAAACCCCCAGAAGTTTTGGTGGAGGTATGGGTATTCAGTTCCAACAAGATGAGAATGGACATTGATGGTCCTACTCCTGCAAAATCTCTGGAGCAGGAGGTGTGGTTTCATTATATAGCATTGGATTTGAAAGAGTGCTGCGGTTGGCCTGCTCATCATTTGGTAGGTGAGGCTCAGCATGCCGGGCGTGGGTTGGGCTTAACTTGGCTTGGCGGTTGCGGCCTGCTTGGAGATTGGAGACCCAAGATTGGAGCCGGCCCAACAAGGTTTGCGCGCAGCTAGTTTGGGAAGGTAGAGCAGGGGCCATTGGGGCTATAGGAGCAGGTCAGGAAATCAAGCAGTGCGCTGGGTGGATAGGGACAACACACGGGCTCCAAGTAGGGCACAAAAGAGGGCAGAGTCATTAGAAGGAAAAATTGGTTTGGTGTAACATAGGTGGGCTTGAGGGTGGGTGTGGTATGGAAAAGGGTTAGGGCGGGCCAGAATGCTGGGCTCTGGGCCAATATGGACAACGCGGGGGGCTCCAAGTAGGGCAAGGTGGAGGGCCGTGTCATGAGAAGGACAAATGGGTGGGGTTTAGGGTGGTTGTGGTATGGGAAAGGGTTTGGTTTATGCTAGGGTTTCTTTTGTATTTGTTGTTAGGCTGTCATTGCGCTTTTACTTAGGTTAGGGTTGAGAGTGTGGGCATAAATTCTGTGCTCTCAACCCCAGCATAGATCTCATCTCATATCATGTATCATGTATCACAGCGTACAGTATTGAAAGGAAAGGAAAGGAAGAAAATTCATCTCTCTCTCTCTCTCTCTCTCTCTCTCTCTAAATAGGCGCACCTTTATCCTTACAGATGCTAGGACCATCAATTCTGGAACTTAGGGAATACTTGGAGAGTATCTGTTGCAAACTTTCATGGTGGAAATTAACCATTGAGCCGCTATCAACCATTTCCCAACACCATTTTCCTCCAATCTGCATCTCCACATATTATAAAGGGCACATCATTGCGCCGCTTGCCCCCAAAACATCCGCCCACGCATTAAGAGATCCAAAATTTTCCTATTCCTTGGGTTTTGGTTTTTCCTCTTTATTTCCCGCATATTGCTTAAAGAACGCAACCATCTCCTCTGCCATAACCACTGAGATTGCTGCCAGCTTTTTCAAAGTTAGGGAAACCAGGTGATCCATTCCACAAATCCTCCTTGCTACTTCTCCAGCCCTCCTGTGGGATCCTCCTGCTTTAAATAACACCTCTGTGGAAAAAATGGCACGGTGTAGTGTGCTTGGGGAGGAATGGAGGAGAACCAGAGTTGGAGTAACAACAATGGGAGTGGGGATAGGATCAAAATTGATTTCTTCCTTGTATGTGCCTCCAATGTGTGTTAGCACAAGAAGCTCCTGTTGTGCCACAACTGTGAGAAACCCATATTTTTTTTCAGGCTGACAATTATAAATGGAGGAGACTTCTAAATTTTTGAGGTTGATCAAAGTGCAGACTTTTGGTGGAAAGTAGAAACCAGTTGCCAAGAAATTATGACCACAGAACAAGCCAATGTGGCAGGACCTCAACAAACCAATGTGGCAGGACCTCAACAAACCAATGAGGCCAATCCTTTGGTTGGGGGACCCGTATGAGTCACTGCTGAAACCCGCAATTCTGAAGGAGGATTTGACTGGCCTAACAGAGGAGCAGATGACAGAACTCAAATTTGGACCAGAAGTGCGGTTGCTGAAAGCTGTGATTTCCATGCAGAGGAAGGCACTATACTTTTTTCTGGAGGAGCAGTTATTTCTCAAACACAAGATTGCAGACACTTCCCAGATACCAATGGTGCATCACAAACCTTGGAAAATCAAAAATACTCCTATTCCAACAGCAGTTAGGGATCAGTTTACAGAGTTGGTGTGGGAGCAATTGCAGATGGGTCTGTAAAAGCTTTCTTGTTCTGTGTCAGCCTCATGGAATCCAAGACCCTTGCTATCCTTTAGCTATTAGGGGTGATAGAATAAATAATAAATATATTATTCAATAAATGAAGCAAAAATCCATAAAATATTTGGATAAAGCTTATTGAAAGGTTAATTGGTTTGGATATGGTTTATTGTTATAAATCAATATAGGTATATTGATTATTAAATATTTTTATAGAGGGGCCACAATTATATTGGGTATCTTTAACACATCTCTTCAGGGAATTCAGTATTAAAACACTTGGCCTGGTTACTTTGGGACCTTTAGTTTAAAGGATATTTTTCCCAAAGATAATATGTATATAAAATACACAGTGGAGTTGCAGGGCTTTGTAACCAAGCTGCCACAACAGAGAAAGGATAATAAGACTCACTTGTATATTATTAAATCCTTTGGATACCTTTTTGGGACATGCACTGATGGGTTAAACCTGTATAATGGTGTTATAAGGTTGTTTAGCTGTTTAAATTGATAAAAGAGGGTTGAGGATGAATATTATTAATCAGACTAAAGCCATAAATCACTTGATTATCTCTTATAAGTATTTGATTACCTTGGCATGGTGTCTGGATGTAAATATAACTGGGTCTCTGGGTATCAATATCCTTAAAAAAGCGCTTTATTTATAGCTTTTGGAGTCCCAATACTGTCCTTCTGAGGGTTACAGGGGCTCAAAGGGACAGACACTGCGGCTAGAAGGACAAACAGTGGTAGCCTGTCACGTGTTCTTGGTTCTGTAACACAGGTAGCATCTAATTCCACAGGGTATGGGAATTATTCTACTTTATAATTGATGTTTGGACGTGTGAATAAAACTAATCTGTCCTTTTTGTTTATTATTTAATTAATTATCCTGAGTAAATGTTTGCAGTAAGTTAATAATTATTTTAATAGAATTTCCTACGGATATTCTGATGTCAGGTGAGTTCTCATTATGTATTAAATAATTGGAGTAAATTCATGATATTGATTTTACTCCTTAACTCAAAATTCAGTTGATTTACTAAAATAATTACTTAAAAATGTAAGTCATGGGTATTCATTTCATATTTTTACATCATAACTTTTCTTAGTATGTCACAAAAATATTGATTTCTAGAAATTCTCATCATAGTATATTGAAGTATTTTAATATATTTTTAGAATTAGTCATTATCTTATTTTTGCCATTTTTGGTAATTTGAATTATATTTAATAAAAATAAGTATAAAGGTTATTTAATTATTTTTATGTATTTTTCTGTATTTTTAGACTATCTTCTATCCACAGGAACATTTATTACATATGTAGAATGTTCCCGTGTAGGTTGTAGCAGGTTTATGCAGTACCTAGGTTTCTCAGGCCGCCTGTCACTTTGTCAACCGGTGGTCCTGCAGCTGCATACTTGTCAGAGGCCCGGGGATGCGTACACCGCTTTGACAGGGTGAAAGCTCTGTAGCTTGGCTGCGCATGGGTGCAATGGCTGCTGCGGCTGCGTGCGGGAATTGTGACAGAACACATTTCCGTCTGTAACTCCTAAAATATACACAACACCTCAATTCTGACTCAATTTTAGGTGTGAAACCTATACGTGACAATACAGGTGAAATATTTAATTGGCCAAAAAGTTCAATAGTGGTGCTGTGGTATTTTGGTCTTTCTTTCTTCCATTATTTCAAAATATAAGGAGTTGGATTTCAAGGGTTGGTTCAGTGAGTGACCCTATCTAATTTTGGGTGGAAAATACATTTTTACAATAATATTTATGTTTTTCCTACTCCTTCTTAGGTCAATATTATTATCATTGTTTTTATTTTATTTCTGTTACTTTTTCAGCTTGCTCTGAAATAGTAGCAAGCTGACATTCCCCCACTCCAAGATATGGCCCTATCTAAAAAAAATCTGGAGCATGTTGGGAAAAAATTAATTCCATGTGTGTTTCAGTTCCTTTTTCTGGCTCTGTAGTTTTTAAGATGTATTGGTCCATCAGGTATATTATTCTCTTGTAACCATTCATCTTTTTCTGCAGATTCTTGTTTGTATCTTACTAAGTATAGTCTAACATCTTTTCCTTGCACTCTCTCTTTCTTTTCTCTCAATATCCTGCTGACTTTCCCTTTGTTAAAATGCGGATGCACTCAGGTAATGTGCATAGGAGTTTTTAATCCAAATGGGATGCAAAAATGGGCCTCCACGGCCCATTGGACATCATGTGGGCCTATGTAAGTGTTATTTGTTTTGGGCATTTGGGCGCGAAAACATGTTTTTATGTTCTTTTGGGACACGGGCCCTCACGCGCCTGCCAGGTTGGATGGGCCACCCAAGCCAGATGGGCTTATTTGGGCAGAAAAGCGCGCAAGCTTTATTATGGAAATACTTGGCCAGACGTGCTGGCCTGCCAAAGTTTGTAATTCTCATGATTTGGGCTTGGGGTGGCCCATTGGGGCCGCGGCCCGTGTTGTGGCCCGCTTGGGGCCGCTGCCCGTTTGGGGCCGCCTGTGTTCCTCAGTACGGCCCACGCAGGGCTGTTGCGCGGCCAAGGGATCCCGTGCGGGCCCGGCTGGTTGCGCTTGGCAACCAGCGCCATGGAGCTGAGGCTTGCGGCCCCTGCTCGCTTGCTGCTGCAACGGGGATGCAGGCGAGCTGGCTGGGTTGAACCAGCCAGTGACCAACCACTACAGTGCAGTCGGTCAGGGCAGGGTGGACCTGACCACCCCCTTGCCCAAGGAGGTGGCGGCGCCGGCCGCAAGGGTAGCGACCGGCAGGTGGGGGGGGGAATTCATCACCCCCCCACCATTGATTGGTTGAGGCAACCAAGCAGGACAGGGGCGCTCTCCCCCCCCCCCCTTTACCAAGGGGGAGGAGCAATGGGCCTGGGGGGACCTGATCACCTCCCAGGCCAACCTTCTTGACAATACCCTGGGGGTATTGACCCCCAGGGCCCCTGGTGAGGGGATTTGACCGCCCCCACCAGGGATTTGAGAGAAAGAGGGGGGGGGAAAGCATGTCCGCTGGTCACCCCCCCCATGTGAGTCTGAGACCGGACCCAGGTGTGCCCCGGGTCCCACCTGGCCCATTTGAGGGGCCAGGGGCTGGATGCATGAGGCAACCAGCCCGTAAACAAGGCAATGAGGTCATCATGGCTGGTTGTAATGGACAACCAGCCAAGGGGATTGAACAGTTAAGGGGCTGGTTCAGCCCCATTGAGGTGGAAACACCAGAAATAACCGGAATAGGCTGGTTGTAAGGGTACAGGGATTGATGCCATGTGGGCTGATGTAGTCCAAACCAAGTAACAAGGCCTGTAGAGCCTGTAGAGCTCTTTTGGGGCGAAAAATTTTCCTTTTGGCTTGTTGTATCATGGGCTCACAAGAGGCCAATCTTTTGTACTTAAGGAGCTCTTGTCCCTGCTGTTTTCCATCCATTCATTCATCATTCAAATCAAGTTCATCCAACATATTGCCCCATTGTGAGAGCCCCATTAGCCAATATTGACACCCAGTGTCCAGCATTTTGTTTGCTTTAAATACTGCTCATTTACCTAAGCTAATTGCTGGCCATAATTCTAACACCCTTCTTCTTTCAAAGGGTCAGCTTCTATTGAGATCATTGCTGGAGGGAGGTTGCTACCTTCTCTTGGTTGAAAGTGTTTTACTAGGCTAACAGGAAAGACTGGGTGTTTTCTTGATAATTCTTCACTAAAGATTACTTCTATAGCATTTTTGCCATGCATCTTTTTAATAAAAAATGGTCCAACAAAGTCTGGTTTCAGCTTTCTGTTACCTGCTAGATTGTTGAGGTTGGTGGTGGATATCAATATCTGATCTCCTATTTTAAAGTCAGGATCCCTATGTGATTTTTCCCATATTTGTTTGGTGTGTTCTACTGCTACTTCTACACATTTTTTAGCATTATTATTTGCCAGATCTATCATTTTCTTAAATTCAAGAGATGTGGGATGAATTGTGGCTAAGTTATATTTTAAGTTATTCCTAGGGAGTTTTGGAATCCATCCTGTTTCTAGTATGTAAGGGGCTTCTTTGGTAGTAGAATGTTTACTGCTGTTATAAGCCGTCTCTAGAGCTGGGAGTAGGCTTGTCCAATCATGGAAATAACCATATGACTTTTTGTATTCTAGACCAAAGCTAAAGAACCTTCTTAACATATTTTCTAGGGTCTATATCATTCTTCCAGCTAATCCATCATTCTGGGGATGGTATGCTGTAGAAAATGCTAGAGTAGTACCCAGTATAACATGTAGATTCCTCCAAACCTCAGAGGTGAATTTGGGGTCTCTGTCACTGATTATAATCTTGGGTATACCAACATCAGCTATGATCCTATTCCAAAATAGCAGAGCTACATCAATATCACTATGTTCTTTGTGGTTAGGTAAGAATTTTGCCTTCTTAGAGTATCTGTCAACTATAACCAGGACAGAGTTATATGAATGAGTACCTCTAGGGGGGAGGCCATTTAAAAAATCTATATTAATGATTTGCCATCTTGTTTTTGTTTCATAGATCTTCTGTAGGAGTTTAAACATTTTGCCAGTATTTTTATTAGATTTTTGGAAAGTCTCACAACTAGTAACATACTTAGTAGTGATTTCTTTCCAGTCTATCAACATAGCAGTTTGTTTTACTTTCTCCAAGGTTCTTTCAGTGAATAGATGCCCTGATGAACAGTTGTCATGGAATTCCTGGAGTATGTGTTGTATATGTTCTTTTTTGCTTAGTAATAATACACTGGAATGTTGGTGTCTGTAGTAAAGGAGACAATCCCAAAAGGTAAACCTTCCTGCTTTATAGGGTTTAAGTAATGAAGCAGGTAAAGTATTTATCAGTGCTGCTTCTTGGGATTCACATTCCATAATGATAATCAGAAGCTTGATTTAAGAGGAGTAGTTGTCCCTCACTAGACTGAAGAAAGCAGTATCTAATTCAGATAAGTGGATCCCCATTATTGGAGCATTGAATACAAAAAGATTGATTTTCAAGATAGGAAAGATATCTTGATCCTCAGGGTCATATGCTGGATTGCTAGAGTCATTAGGCAAAGCATTAATACTCAGACTACCAGCATTCTGATGTTTAGCTCCAGCTTTATGAACTATAGTCATCTGACCTCTATACTGTTGTATAGCAATTTTCCACCTGAGCATATGTCTGCTGGGGGTTTCATGTTCATGAGAGTTCTTACAGCATTACAGTCTGTGATCACTTGGAAAGTGGTGCCTTCTAAGTAATATTTTAACTCTTCTAAAGCCCATACTAGAGCCAAGCATTCCATCTGACTGGCTCCATCTTTCTTTTCTGTATCTTTGATCTGTCTAGATATGAAGAGTACAGGTTTCTCCACTGGTTTGTCTTTGTCTATTCTTTATTGATGTAGAGCAGCTCCTAACCATTCCATACAGGATTCAATTTAAATTTTAAATTTGGGACAGGAAGAAGGTGTTCTTTCCAATTTGGATCCCATTTGTTTAAGAATTCAGTACAGAAACATGAGCAGAAAGCTCCACTATCCGGTAATAACCTTATAGGTCTGTCTCTATAAAATCCTGTTGCATAGCAAGTTTGACCAGGTGTATAACTCTTACAACTCATAGGTTTAACCATTAATGGTTTAACATCCGTTATATTTCTAGGAATTATAGTAGGATAAAATGTTTGGGGCAAAATAGAGTCCCCATGGATCTTATTGATTTCTATAGAAGTGCCTCTATCTCCTTCTATAATATTAACAGGGTTTGTCAGGATCAATTCACATTCAGAAAGAGATCCTTCAGTATCAGCTATATCTTCATAGTTCTGATTCTCTTCAACCTCCTGTTCTCCTTCCAAGACTGCTATCTTTCTTTTTGGTAATGGGCAGTCTTGTCTCATATGCCCTGTCTTGCTACAATTCCAACAAGTTCCAGGCATTCTCTCTTTGTCCCTTTTCTAATTAGGTTCCTTATTATCAGAGTTATTTATCAGAGGGGGTTGTTCCCTGGGTTTTTCAATGTTTAAGTTCTTTTTAGGTCTTGAAAGTAATATCTTGTCTAACCAATTCATTTCTTTGACTTCTTCTAACAAATTTGTTAGAATTGGTAAGTCAGCATCCATACTCATCCTGCATCTTACACTATGGTTAAGATTTCCAGGACAAAATTTGAGGAGTATTTCATTTACTTCCTCTTTATCAGAATCTGGATAGAAGCAATCTAGTCTTCTCTTCTGTTTCAAGCACCATTTGTGAGGATTATCCTTGTATGGATCAAATGAGGAATTTTCGAAATTTTTCATCATTTTTCTTTTCCACATTCTAGAACCAAATTGTCCTTTAATTAGACATTTCCAAAAATTCCATGGTAAGGATCCCACTTCTTCTCTTTTAATGATAAACCAGTATAAATCAACTCCTTCAAATAGTCTGGGCAGCCTGACAACAGCTATAGCTTCTGGTAAGTCATACAAGTTAATAGTATAGTCACTCAATTTAATGAAATTTATATGAGTGTATTCTCCTTTGCCAGAGAACTTAGGCCATTCAGAAATTGGGTTTAAACGTTTGAGGGCTTTTTCCATTTCAGCAGTAGGACTAGGCCTGAAGGTTTCACTCCTATGCATTCCTAGTAAATGTGGTGCATAAGGTGTAGTTGTTTTTCAGGGAGGTTTAGGTTCCTCTGTGGTACTCCCCATGGGGTTGGTCAGACGGACTTTTAAGTCTCTCAGATCATTCTTGATCAGATGCGGAGAAGATAAAAGAAAAGGCGTCCCAGGTGCTCACATATGTGGCATAAAGTGGAGTTTTTACAACAAAAAGCAGCAGAAGACCCTGGTGGTGCACAATTGGGAGGATTTGCTTTGAACCCACATGGCCCCCACAACAATAAAATATCTTAAATTGATCAGCAGAGAACCTTCTGTGAGTACCATCCACTTCTTCCAAAACATAAGATCCACCTCTAACATGACAAACCACTCTATAAGGACCATTCCAACGATTCCAAAAATGTTTTCCCAACTGAGTCTCTAAAGATTAATTATAAGCCAATACCAGATCACCAGGGTTTACAGGATCCCTGATCCAATCTAGCTTTTATCTTCCCAATACTGAACTGATTTTGCTCTTGATTCCATCATCTTCTGATAAGCTTTGTTACAAAAATCTTCACTCCGCTCCAGTTGCTTTGATCTGGCAACTAATAGGTCAGTCATTGAAGAAACTTGTTCCCAAGAGATGCCCAACAAAGACTCCATTTCAAGATCAAGAGGAAGAACAGCCCTTTGACCAAAGATGATTTCATAAGGGGAGTAGCCAGTGGTTTGCTTGGTGGAAATTTGATCAGAGAAGAGGACCAAGGGAAGAAACTTTCAACAATTCTTGCCACTTTCACCAGCCAATTTAACCAGAGCAGCCTTCAAGGGAGCATGGCCTCTTTCCACCATGCCTTGTCCTTCAGGATAATAGGGAGTAGTAACTCTATGTAGTCCAGGGAGAAATTGGATCATTTCAGCAAGTTTTCCACCAAATTCCAAGCCACCATCAGTAGAATAAGATCAAGCCAAACCGTAACGCATCGTCCAATTCTCATGCAGGAAAGCTGCCACAGATTCACAACTAATGTTCTTAAGGAATTTTTCTTCAACCCATCCAGAAAAATCATCTCTAGCCACAATGAGGTACTTAGCACCACCTGCCTTGATATGAACCACATCCATAGCAACCCTTCCAAAGACAGTGGACTCCCCAGTAGGATAGAAAATTTCAGCTGGACGCCTAAGATCACGTTTTTGACAAACTTCACAACTCTTGAACCATTGAGAGACAGATTTCTTCAGAGATGGCCACCAGAACTGTTTGGATAATCATCAATAAGTTTTGGTTTCCCCATGATGACCAAGGCCCTCATGGAGACTTTCAAGGATCAAATCTTGCTTAGCGGGGATATTAACCACAAAAAGCGCACAAGGAGTTCCTCTTTTCATAAGCCTAGAACCTTGGACAAATAAACTAGAGGACTTTCTTTTAAGGGATCAAAATTCTTTGGCAGGAAGATCAGCGGGTTTTTGGAGAGTTGAAAGGTACTGCTCTAACTTAAGCCAGAAAACTTGTTGGAAACAAGAGTAATCTTGGGAGGAGAAAGCAAAAACCAAGCAGAGAAAAGGTTCTTCCTCATCAAAATCCATTCCAACATCTGATTCATCGTCTCCAATAGGTTTTCTAGATAAACCATCAGGCATAGCAAAAGATATCCCAGGCCTATGAACAATATCAAAAGAGAAAAGCTGGATAAAAGCTACCCAGAAAGTCATTGGAGCATTTGGAAGACTGGAAGCATTGATCATTTCCACAATGGAACAAGCGTCAACTTTCAATTTGAAATTTTATCCCCAGATTACTGTTTGTAGTTTCTTCAGCATTCTTTCCACACCACAGAGTTCCAGTTTGGGCTGAGAGTATCTAGATTCCACATCCAAAAATAGCAAATATTCATAAAGAACAGGGTGGTCCAAACCATTTTCATCTTCCTGAGTAAGGACAGCCCCAACAGATTGATAACTAGAGTCAACAGCCAATTTGATTTTGCCAGCTCCAGGCCCATAAAAGGTCTTTTTCAAAACTATTTCATTGCTAACAATAGTTTTGAGCAACTGAAATTATTGTTTGCAATCTTGGGTCCAAATCCATTCAGCTTCCTTTCTGGGTAGATGACGCAAGGGTGCACAGATTTTGGATGGATAGGGAAAGAAGATCCTGACATAAGTTACAACACCTAGGAAACCTCTAACTTCAGTTGGATTTATTGGAGTAGGCCAGGAGATGATTTTGTAGACTTTAGAGGGTGCCATCCTTCTTCCTTCCTTTCAGACTATATGACCAACATTTTCCAAGACAGGGACACAGGAAACAAGTTTGGATCCAGAGACATTAAGGCCAGATTCCTTGATTCAAAACAAAATTCTTTCCAAGATAGTAGCATACTCCCAGATAAATTGTTTAATTCCTGAGTTCCAAGGTAAGAGCTCATTATCATAGTCAGAAACTGGACCTTTAATTCCACCATCATCAATAAAGATACCCGCATGATCCGGGATTTTGTCTTGGAGGATCCACATCATCTGAGCCTGATAGACTGCAACCAAGTTGGTGGCACCTTGAGGCAATTGAGTCAGTTGAAATCCACCAAGAGGAGTATAAAAAGTAGTGAGAGGGCAAGAGATAGGATGCAAAGATTGTTTGTCATAACCCCCCATGATGTCTCCTAGACCATAGCAGGCTCTCCCAGAGAAGGATTCAACAAATTCTTCAGTGGCAGGAGGAACACCAGATTCCTTAATAGTAACTTTATTGAGAGGTTGGAGATCATGAACTACTCTAAGTTTACCATTACTCTTTAGAACACAGAAAACAGGGCTAGAGTAACTGGAGGTTGACTGTTCATATAGACCAGTACGGACTCATTTGCGGACCAACTTGATGAACTTGTTGACTTTTTCAGCAGGAAAAGCGATCTTTTTCTTTTGCCAAGGATCATGTTAAACTACAGGGATGATATAAGGGAGACCATAGGATTCTTTCAAGAGACCTCTCTCTTCTTCACAGAATGCAATAGATTTTTCCCTTAGAGATAAGATATTTTTGATCAAATTTAACTCATCAGGTAAAAGCCATCCATCTGGACTGAAGTTGACCACCTTCAATCTTTCTTCAGTGACACGACCACAAGTTACAAAGGGGCCAGTAAGAGAGTGAGATTGACCATAATAAGGATCACAAGATAGAGGAGGACGCATGAGAGGAGGATTGAGATCAAGAGGGATGGGTTGGTTAACAGGCTGGACCTTTTTGCAACGGGCTTATACTTAGTGGCAAAAGAGGGAAGTTCTTGTTTTCTCCAAGCATTCACCAGCAAGACCTGAGTGCAAAAACTGAGACCAGATTCCAACATCCTCCAAGTTTGATCTTCCATAAAATTTTAGAAATGTGCCTTTTCCATAAAAGAGGATCCAAAAGATAATGCTTTGCTCACATGTGTGGCACAAGGTAGAGTTTTGAAAACTATGGTAGAAGAATGCCCTGATGGTGCAGAATTGGGAAGACTTACTTTTACCCCCAAGTGCCTCCACTGGAGCCCATGCTCCTCCATACCAAAACCATTAAGAAAAGAATTGAGATCAGGATCTAGTTTATACTCATTGCGGGGAATCAAACCAGAGCTAGAGGAAGATTGATCAGTGATAAGAGTACAATGAAAAGAAGAAAAAAAAGAACCAGAGAGAAGAGAAATATTTTTGGAATTTTGTGTTTTAACATGTTTTCAATTTTGGAAATTTTTGAGATCAGAAGAAAAAGAAGAAAGAGATGAAAAGGATGAAAAATATGCCTCAGAGATAAAATTTGGCCCTGTAGTTGAAGTCTGAGGCTTAGATAAACTACAACTATTAGTATTACCAACTATTCTGCTAAAAAATGAGAGGAGTTAGAAGAGTCCTTCTGCTTCCCCTTTGGAACCAATTTAGGTGAAAAACCAGGGAAATCTCTTTCCAAATGACCAGAATCCAAAGAACAGAGAGGAGCTTCAATCTTCCTACCATCAGCATCAGGAAGAAGAATTCTCTCCCCAACTTGATCAGAAAACATCAGGGTGGCTCCAAAGTCTATTAAGAAAGGACAAACCAAAATCATAGGACCTTCCAAACAAGTGATCCAAAAGTGACAGGTTCCAAAAATATTTTGACCAATTCAAACTGGCAAATCCTCAGCAATACCCACCAACTCACAAGATTGATTCACAATTCCATAAACAGCAGAGTTGAATCTGAACCTTGGACTGAGATTGAGCTTGCAGGCCATTGCATCCAAAATTAAGTTTAGTTGGGACCCAGAATTGACAAGTAGAGAAACCGTTTTGGATGAGTCACCTATAGAGCAAGGTAAAAATCTAAGAGGACAAGAATAAAGATTTGAATCAGAAGGAGGATCTGTTCCACCAGAGTCTTCCATGAAGGTTCCAGAGGAAACTTTCAATTTTTCAGGACCAATCTCCACACGTCCCCAAGAAACCCATTTCTTCATGCCTTCAGCCACAGATGGTGAGATGGAAAAGAGTTAAGCCACAGATAGATCAGGGATTTTAATATCAGAGATTTTCTTTAATACCCCTTCCACAGTATTAGGGTGGTCTTTGGAAATTCCCCTTTTGAATCAAACCTTTGGTTTGGTTGGAAGAGGAAGTTCATGTGAGGGTGGAACTATAACTGGATCAGTTGGTGAAGGTGATTTGGATGTAAGAGGAGCAGGATCAGAGTATTCTGGGAACCTATCCATGAGGGGTTCCTTTTCTACTTCCATGTCTTCTACCTCACAAGAAGGAGGCTCCAGTGAAGATTGATGTTTGACCAGTTTTTGAAGAATTGAAGATGGAACAGGGGGAGCTTTATTAATTCTGGGTTCTTCATGTTGTTTCCTAGTTGTATCAGATTGATAAGTTCCAGAAAAGCTGGAAGAAGAGAAAACAGGAAGATACCAATGTTGAAGAGTTCCACAAGCAGATCAACAATCAAAAGAGGCCAAGGATGCCTTCTTGGGAGCTGAAGGCTGGAAAGAGGCCACCACATTACGAATTGGACAAGATGAATCAAAAGGGATAAGTGCACCATTAGGAAGAAAGAAGTGACTCCCTTTCTGTTCCACCAACATTTCCTCCTTTTCCTTCTGGAGTTCAGGACAGCGACCAGTTCCATGACCTTCTCTGTGGCAATAATAGCAAACTATGGTTGACCTAGGATCAGAGTTGGAGGTTTTAGGGACAGCCAGAGAGGAGAGTTTCTGATCCATTTTTTTCTCAAAAGCTTGCAGGAGTTTGGTGATCTCATCAATAGTAGGTGTTTGCCGGTGGGTCTGAGGATTTGGTTTATGTCTGTGATTGGCTTCCATCTTATTCATGATTTTGTTAGATGCTTGAAAAGAGGGGGCAGGGACTGGTTCAGTGATTCTAGGTTTTTCAAAGGTGAGATCTGTTTGACCTTTCATTACTTTATCCACAGTATTACTAAGAACCATGAAAGCAGGGAGCTTGAACCAATTATCCGTTGTAGTCATCATGGATCCATATTTCACCAATTCATCCTTAATTCTTTCCTGCACTCCTGCAGAGAAAGACTGAAAAAATTGCACTAAAATTTTGTCCACTGTATCAATGTGATTGTTTCAGATAAGATAGGACTGGATAGGATCCCAAGATTTTATGAAAGCTTGATAATCAGAGGCTGAGGATATACCACCATTGGAGGTCCATTGAGAGACTAGGGCATCCAGACGTCGGAGAGTGAACCTAGCTATATCAATTTTGCCCCAGTAGGCAATCATTGCCTCCTTAAGAAGTACGCAGTCATGGGATTCAAATCCATTGAATGTTTAATCACTTCCATGACTTCATCCAAGGAGATAAAGAACTGCAGTTAATAAGCAATGTCATATTTGCTGGCACCGTCCATTTCAGCAGCCATCTCGTAGGAATCCAGGAACCATTCAACATTCGTACCGCTAAAGCATAAGTTCTTGTTCTGAGGTTTGATCTTGATCATCTTGGCCCAAACAGAGGTAGAAGGGGTACCAATAGATTGCATTTTGACAAAATATTTCCTAAGGGATCCAGAGACCGGATTTCCAAAGTGGCTCACGAGTGTGGCAAGGGTATGGTTTACAGAAAAAAAACAACTAGGATCAAACCCCTTGATGGTGCACAATTGGGAGGACTTACTTCTGGAAAAAGTTGCCTCCACAGATCAGATCTAGATTATAACGGAAACACAGAAAAGAAAAAGAGAAAAACAGAAAAAGATTGGATTTCAAAGTTGATTCCACAAATTTGGGACTGTAAATCCCAAGGTTGCTGGTTTGATCCCAGCCCGGGGGACCAAATGTTAGACTGCAAATGGCGCAGGGAGGTGGAATTTCTGTGGAGTGGATAGGTGCTTTTTTAGGCTGCCTTCCTGAGTGTTACAAAAATATTTAAATGTAACCAATATCAAAGTCCAGAACCTGGTAAACGGGGAACCAAATGTAAGAGGATAAAGATTAGAGTAGTCGGTAGCTGGGAGACAACACTATCTGAGGCAAGATGATGTTGGGAAAAATTTGAATAGAAGGAGTCAAGAATTGTTCATAGTTCAACAAAAAAGGGCAATTGTGAGTGACAACGCCCATGAGCTAATAGGTCTGGTTGTCAGCAGGGGCTTAGGAAAGATCAACTCAATCCCAAACAACCTCCAGGTTCTCAATGAACCTGCCCAACTCTCCCCAATCAAGCGCTTGAAGGGTACCAGATAACTGTGGGTGGCTGCACAAGAAAAAGCTAATTGTTTGAAAAAGCTCTAGAAGAAAAAACAATAACTGATTCAAACAAGAAAAAACCAACACTCCTCAAGGGACTCAAGAGTAGCGTGGCCGAATTCAACTTCAAAAGAAGTGAGGGGAGGTTTTACACTCCAGGTTTTAAGCTCAATAAAACCTCTTCAGTCAAACGTGACTGAGTCCAGAAAGATAATCAAAGGATGATCAGGACCAGTATGGTTGGATAAAAGGATCAGGAGTGGTGTAACACACTCAAGAATTCAATTAGTAAAATTCTTCTTCAACCAGCAAAGCTATTGGTTGGTGATAAGGATCAGGGATCAAGGTTTTTGATTATGGAGACTCAAGGATCAAGGGGAAATCATAGATATCTGATGTGATGATAGGATGTAATGCCGTGCTAAAAGGCAGGGGAGAGCCCCTCCTCATATGGGAAGGATGCCCTGTTAAACTATGTACAACGGATTCTAAAAATAGAGCCAAAAAAGAAAGAAAATCAGCTGATCAGAAAAATTTGATCATGCAGGCCAGTGGAAATTGTTCTCATCCCTTCACCATCTCTCGCATCCGTCCAAGAATGGGCGCGGGAAACAATACCGGAATCACCAACCCCTCACCCAAAGGCGGAAGGGGTGGGAAAAGGAAAAACGGATCAGACCACCTGCAGGTGTCTGCAGGCGGTAGACAACACTCAACCCCTTGCCCAAAGGCGGAAGAGGGTGGGAGAGTCCCAGGAAGGGTGATGGATCAGATGATGGCAGGCAGGACTCAACGGCTTGAGGCGATTGAGTAAATCCTGACGGGCTTGAGATTGGCGACTGATAGATTGAGTGTGGCAGGAGATCCATGGATCCAAGGATTGGACAAGCGCTTGGAGGTGCAGTTGGGATGGGTTTGGTAAGGCATGGATAAGCGACGTGCAACAATGAATATGATGGATGAGCAACGCGCAACAATGAAAATGATGGATGAGCAACGCGCAACAATGACAATGATGGATGAGCAACGCGCGACAATTACCATGCCAATGATGGATGAGCGAGGCGCAACAATTACCATGATGGATGAGCGACGCGCAAAGATGAGGATGGGATGAGGATGAGCAATGCACAAGGATGAATTTTTTTTTTTTTTTTAGATATCCTTTTCCCACGGTGTCCCAAATGTTTGATCACAACGGTTACGGGGGCCTCCTGGCAAAGATCCATAGGACGGAATTCTCCCTGGGGCTCTTGTGTTACGTCTATTCATATTTAATAAAATTTTTATAAGTATTTTTCTACAGAAAAAAAATCTGTAAAAATAAGTTTTATTTAAAACTCACTTAACTTGATATTCAAAGGTTCAAGAAATTTATTGGGATTAAATTGGTCCTTAATAGGTAATCCTACGGGGTCTTGGTGTGTCCCAATGAGGTCTTAACCCTTCTAATCAATATTTTCAGGGCGTCCAGAGATATCTGGGACTTCTTGATGAAATAAAGCAGCGTCAGTGGTGATGGTTTCTGGTATAGGAGGGTTCACTGATGGTAAAAGGTTATTTTATTGGCCAATAAAATATATTAATATTATTTTAATAAAAAATAATATGGTAGTACAAGTTTTATACTAACTTTTATATTTTAAAAAGTAATTTATAAGGTATTTCTTCAAAGCTTTATTTTTTATTAATAGGTCCTGAAAGTTGATACACCTCTCAATATATTCTTGTTCAAGGATTTTATTTAAGTGTTTACGTGCAGAAGAGATATTAATTTACTCAGCTTGAGTTAAAGCTTCCCAACCAGTAGGTTTAGAATTTTTAATATAATCTTCTTTTCTTATCTTTAAAAGATTTAAATAATAGATTATTAATTCTGCATTGGTTTTTAAATCCACTGCAAAAGAATTTAATGATGAATCATGGTTAAAAAGTCAGATAAATTTATCTTTGATTTAATTTTCCCTGAAATGTCTGGTCCAAGGTATTAAATATAATAAAATGGAATATTTCTCCGACAGACATCCTATTGTCAACCTCCTGGATGCCAAGAACCTTGCTATCCTTTAGCTACCAGAGGTGATAGAATAAATAATAAATATATTATTCAATAAATGCAGCAAAGATCCATAAAATATTTGGATAAAGCTTATTGAAAGGTTAATTGGTTTGGATATGGTTTAATGTTATAAATCAATATAGGTAAATGAATTATTAAATATTTCACAATTATATTGGGGATCTTTGAAACCTCTCTTCAGGGAATTTAGTATTAAAACACATAGGCCTTTTTACTTTGGGACCTTTAGTTTAAAGGATATTTTTCCCAAAGATAATATGTATATAAAATACAAGGTGTAGTGGCAGGGCTTTGTAACCAAGCTTCCACGACAGAGAAAGGATAATAAGACTCACTTGTATATTATTAAATCCTTTGGGTACCTTTTTGGGACGTGCACGGATGGGTTAAACCTGTATACTGGGGTTATGAGGTTGTTTAGCTGTTTCAATTGATAAAAGAGGGTTGAGGACTGATATTATTAATCAGACTCAAGCCATAAATTGCTTAATTATCTATTATAATTATTTTATTACCTTGGCATGGTTTCTGGATTTAACTATAACTGGGTCTCTGGGTATCAATATCCTTAATAAAGCTCTTTATTTATAGCTTTTGGAGTCCCAATATTGTCCTTCTGAGGGGTACAGGGGCTCAAAGGGACAGACACTGAGGCTAGAAGGATAACCAGTGGTAGCCTGTGAATTTTACTTGGTTCTGTAACGCAGGTAGCATCTAATTCCACAGGGTATGGGAATTATTCTACTTTTTGATTGATGTGTGGACGTGTGAATAACACTTATCTGTCCTTTTTATTTATTATTTAATTAATTATCCTTAGTAAATGTTCCCAGTAAGTTGATAAAAATTTTAATAGACATTCCTAAGGATATTCAGATGTCAGGTGAGTTCTCATTTATGTATTAAATAATTGGAGCAAAGTCATGATATTGATTTTACTCCTTATTTTCAAAATTCAGTTGATTTACTAACATAAATACTTAAAAATGTAAGTCATGGGTATTCATGTCATATTTTTACATCATGAGTTTTCTTAGTATGTCAAAAAAATATTGATTTCTAGAGATTCTCAAAATATTATGTTAAAGTATTATAATATATTTTTAGAAGTAGTCATGATCTTATTTGTGACATTTTTGGTACTTTGAATTATGATTAATAAAAAAATAGGTATAAAGGTTATTTAAGTATTTTTATATAATTTTATGTATTTTTAGACTATCTACTATCCATGGGGACATTTATTACATATGTATAATCTTCCCGTGTAGGTTGTAGCATGTTTACCCATTACCTAGGTTTCTCATGCCGCCTGTCAATTTGTCAACCCAAGCTCCCGCGGCTAGGTACTTGTCAGAGGCCCAGGGCTGCTTACACGGCTTTGAAAGGGTGAAAGTGCTGCAGCTCAGCCGTGCGCTGGTGTATTGGCTGCTGCAGCTGTGTGCAGGAATTGTGTCAGAACACATTTCCGTCTGTAACTCCTAAAATAAACACAACAACTCAAGTATGAATCAATTTTAGGTTTGAAACCTATACGTGACAATACATGTTAAATATTTAATTAGCCAAAAAGTTCAATAGTGGTGCCGTGGTATTTTGGTCTTTCTTTCTTTAATTATTTCAAAATATAAGAAGTTGGATTTCAAGGTGGGGTCAGTGAGTGACCCTATCTAATTTTGAGTGGAAAATCCATTTTTGCAATAATATTTATGGTTTTCCTACTCTTCCTTAGGTTGATATTATTATTATTATTGTTTTTATGTTATTTCTGTTGCTTTGGCACCTTGCTCTGCAATACTAGCAAGCTGAAATTCTAGCTATTCTAGTCCAATTATTGCAGTGCTGAAAGAGGATGGGAAGATTCTGCGGCTTGCCCGCAACCTGCGGAAGTTGAACTCAGTCACCATCAGAGATGGGGGATCACCTCTGCAGGTGGAGGAGTTTGTGGATAATATGAAAGGGAGAGTCTGCTACAGTTTGGTGGACCTGATGGGGGGGTACAATCAATGGGAGCTAGATCTGGAGTATGGCCCAATGATTGCATTCAAGATGCAGCTGGGGAAACTTCAGTTGACACGGCTTCTGCAAGGGGTGAATACCTTGGTGGCAGTTTACCAGGCACAAACTTTTGCAGGATTATTTCCCGCCAACGGAGCGTATATTCATCAATCACAAGGGTGTCAAGATGCCTCAGAGAAACTATGGCAGAGAGACCATTGAGGGTAATTGGGGATCAGGCGGTTTGTTTGGGAATACTGTTGAATTACGGCAAAAGATTCAAGAATTCTAGAACATAGAGGGCTTATCCCGACAAGATATCAGTAAGGAGAATGTGAGAGAAGAAAACAAAAGAAAAGTAAAAAGAGAAGAAGAACCAACATCCAGCAACAGAATGAACAGAGGGGATTGACAAGATCTAGGACTTTCAGGATTTGGGTTAAGAAGAGACATGAGCAGGCGGCAATAAATAGCTTTGGAGGAGAATTAAATGAATATTTAGTCTTGAGGAGAGAGATTTTGACAGCAATTATTTCTGATCTTACTATTCAGCTCTTGATGAATGGAGAACTTGAGGAGTTGAGTTTGATTTAATTTGTTTTATAGTTGATTTTTGTATTGATGATTTGAGAATTAGAAAGAATGAAGAAATAAAGAAAATGAAAAGAGGATGAGTGAGGGAAGAAATAAAAAGATATGATTGAGAGTGTTTGAGTTTTGAGTGTTCAGATTCAAGGTCGTTCTGAGTAGTGAGTGGTCGAGTTCTGAGTCATCCAGTTGTGAGTGGTCGAGTTGTGAGTTGTCTGGTTGTGAGTGGTCAAGTTGTAAGTGTTATAATTATGGCCAGCAATTAGCTTAGGCAAATGAGCAGTATTTAAAGCAAAAGAAATGCTGGACACTGTGTGTCAATAAAGGCTAATGGGGCTCTCACAATGGGGCAATATGTTGGATGAATTTGATTGGATGATGAATGAATGATGGAAAACAGCAGGGAGAAGAGCTCCTTAAGTACAAAAGATTGGCCTATTGTGAGCCCATGATACAACAAGCCAAAAGGCAAATTTTCCGCCCCAAAAGAGCTCTACAGGCTCTACAAGCCTTGTTACTTGGTTTGGACTACATCAGCCCACATGGCATCAGTCCCTGAACCCTTACGACCAGCCTATTCCGGTCCATTCTGGTGTTTCCACCGTTACGGGGCTGAACCAGCCCCTTTGCTGTTCAATCCCCTGGCTGGTTGTCTATTACAACCGGCCCTGATGGCCTTATTACCTCTGTTACGGGCTGGTTGCCTCATGCATCCAGCCCCTGGCCCCTCAAATGGGCCAGGTGGGACCCAGGGCTCACCTGGGTCCGGTTTCAACCTCACATGGGGGGGGTGTAGCCGGCGGACATGCCGCCCCCCCCCTCTTTCTCTCAATTCCCTGGTGGGGGCGGTCAAATCCCCTCACCAGGGGCCCTGGGGGTCGATACCCCCAGGGCGTCGTCAAGGTAAGGATGGCTGGGGGGTGGTCAGATCCCCCCTGGCCCGTCGCTCCTCCCCCTCGGTAAAGGGGGGGGGAGAGCGCCCCTCGTCACCTCTTTGCTACAAGGTGGGAGGGTGATCAAATCCCCCCCACCGTCCGGTCGCTACACTCGCGGCCGGCGCCACCACCTCCCTGGGCAAGGGGGTGGTCAGGTCCCCCCTGCCCTGACCGACCGCGTCATCGCGGCCGGTCGCTGGCTGGTTCAACCCAGCCAGCCTGCCCCCTCCCCCTCGCGACGGCGAGCGAGGGGAGGGGGAGCGAGCTGGGGCCGCGAGCCCTGGCTCCGCGGCGCTGGTCGCCGGTCGCGACCAGCCGGGCCCGCGCGGCATCGCACCGCGCGGGATCCCTCGGCCGCGTAACAGCCCCGCGCGGGCCGTCGGGCCCCGCGTGGGCCGTGCCGAGGAACACAGGCGGCCCCGAACGGGCCGCGACGCGAGCAGCGGCCCCGAGCGGGCCGAAACACGGGCGGCAACCCTAATGGGCCGCCCCAAGCCCGAATTATGAGAAAAGACTACTTTTGCGGGCCAGCCCGTCTGGCCAAGTATGTCCAAAATAAACCTTGGCCCAATTATGCCCATACAAGCCCATCTGGCCGTATTTGCCCATATACCCCATCGGGCCCGTTAGGGCCCGTGTACCAATGGGTCTATTTCACGCGTTTTGAGGCCAGTTTCCCCAAATCTATAACATCCACATGGGCCCGTATGGTCCGTGTGTGTGTCCAATGGGCCTTAGAGGCCCATTTGTGCATCCCATTTGGATTACACTTATACGTAGCACCCGCGTAAGTGCGTACGTATTTTAACAGTAAGTTTTGTCTCTGACCATGATTGTTGGGTCTCAAATGATGAGGATAGGTTAGAGTGTGTGAAATAGAGTTGTGACATTGTTCAAGGACGCGCGGGGGTGATAGCTGGGACTTGGAGGAGTGCGGAAGACTTGAGAAGCGTGAGAGTGGAGAAATAGAAGAAGAGCAAGTTTAAAAGGAAGAAGAAAGGAAGGAGAAAAAGAAGAAGAGAAAACAAAAAAGAAAAGAAGAGAAAAAGAAAAGAAGAAAGGCAAGTATCATTGATTTACTCATAAAATACACACAAACTTTGGAAAGGATCCTGTTCCATATTGAGGAAGTGGGATTGACCATCGTGGGTAAAATGTTTGTGGTATGCGTTGTAGTTTCATTATATAGTCTGGGTTGGGAACCATGCCACAGTTGGCACACTCAGAATTTTGTAGTTCAGGATCAGCATTTGGGATGCGGGGTGTCTCAGAAGTGGCTGCTGGGGGCTCAGAAGTAGGCGCCATGGGGCTCAGAATATCAGGAGCGGGTTGGGCTTAACTCAGTTTGGCAGGTTGCAGCCCACTTGGAAATTGGAAACCAAAGAATGGAGCCATCCCAACATATTTTGCGGGAAGCTAGGGCGGAAAGGTAGGAAGGCAAAATTGGGGCTATAGGAGAAGGGCAGGAAATCACTTGGCACACCAGGTGGATACGGAAAACCCAGGGGCTCCAAGTTGTTTGTGGCCAAGGGCCGCTTCATGAGAAGGACAAACCGGGTTTGTCTAACTGTAGGGGGCTTGAGGGTGGTTGCAGCATGGGAAAGGGTTAGGGTTAGGCTAGGTATGGTATTTAGGGTTTCTTTCCAATTTGCTGTTGGGCTTTCATTGCGCTTGTACTTAGGTTAGGGTTGAGAGTGTGGGCATAGAGTATGCCCTCTCAACCCTAGCTTGGAGGTCTGATATATCATATGATATAGGGGAGATCACGGCTTACGGTATGGAAAGGAAAGGATAAGAATGAAATTCATCTCTCTCTCAATATATGATTCTCTCTCTCTCTCTCTCTCTCTCTCTCTATCTCTAAAAGGGTGCATCCTTATCCTTACAGATGAAAGGACCATTGATTCCAGAACTTAGGGACAACTTGGGAAGTTGCTCTTTCTTGTTTCCAAATCTGGGGGTCTGAAAGGGAAATCTTTTGTCTCAAATCTCTTGAATTTATTCAGGATGCTACCAGCAGTTGCTTCTTGTTGAGTATTCTCCCGCTCTCATCCTCTGCGCGCTGTAGCTCTTTTCTCAACCCGCGCCTCTGGGAGGCGCACCAAGTTTAGGACAGGGGGTTTAGATGACCATTGGCCTCTCACCTTCTGCAGCCGGGCCGGAGTCTTCACTTTTAACGCACCTCATCCTGAATCTTCGTGTTTCCATCTCCATCCCAAAGCAGCTCCAGAGTGGTGGATCAAACAGCAAAATTAGTGGAAAAACAAGCTGAAGAAGAATCCAACAATCAACTACCACGCATTGCAGACCCTCTGGATCAATGCAGATAACAGTCCGAATCTACTCCTGGACTCTGGAGCCAATGTTCACATCTTTAACAATCTAAAGTTTTTATTGTCCATAGAACTACAAGAGGAATCCAAAGAAATCAAGACCGGAAAACTGGAAGCCAATCTTAAAATACAAGGAACAGGGACTGTTGGACTAGAGTGGAACAATTCCGTGATCACGCTCGAAGAATGCGCTTACGTGCCAGACATTGTGGTTAATCTGATCAGCCCGGGAATCCTTGAAAAGAAAGGCTGCAACCTCTCTCAAACTTGCAATACGTTCAAGGTGACTCGCGGAGATCAAACCGTACTGAAGGGATTAATAAGGGACAATTTGTTTGTCATCGAAAAACCTCAATCTACCGGCCAAAATAATTCTGTAAATGTCGCTAATCAGTTCCCTGACTCAACTAATAATCTATCTGATCTACACAGAATGTACGGCCATGCATCTATCTCTACGCTCAAACCCCTCCTTAAAGATCGTTTCTCCTATGACAAACTTAAGAATTTCCAATGTGAAAGCTGCGTCAAGAGCAAGATCACTAGATCTCCCTTTTCCAATACCTCCACTCCTGCCGACAAACCGCTAGAACGCATCCATCTTGATTTGGTTGGCCCGATTACCCCACAATCAAAGGCTGGCCACCAATATCTGCTCACTCTGGTCGACAACTACACCGGTTATCTTGGCGCTTTTCCCTTAATTTCTAAAGACCAGACTCCCGAAATCATTATCAACATCCTTGAAACCAAACAAAAACCCTTGAATTATTATCCATCTGAAATATTCTTAGACAAAGGAATGGAATTCACAAATTCCACCCTGAAAGAGTTTGCCAAAAAGAACTTCATTAAACTCCGCACTTCCAAGCCGTACCACCCACAACACAATGGACGAGTTGAAAGAGCCAATAGGACAATTATCGAATCCGCCCGGTCTACTTTCTCCTTGTCCCGTCTAGCCAAAAATTCCTGGCATATCATAGCACGAAGTTGTTGCTTTATGTTAAACCAGATCCCTCGAGAAGGTAACAAATCGTCTCCTTGGGAACTTATGTTTGGTAAAACCCTCCCAGCTAATTACTTACAACCTGTAGGCTCTTCTGTTATCTATCTTGCTAATTGCCTGCAAAAAGGAAGAAAATTCGATTAAAAGGTTCTTGAAGGAGTCCTAATCGGCTTCAACCCAACCTTTCACTCTTATCTAATTCTCAACTCGCTGTGGTAGACCAAACCTAATCTATAGCCATCAGAATCAATTTTCTAGTATAAATATAATCCCAATCATAAATTTAACCTCAGAAATGGATTCTACACCAAAAATAACCCATAGTCACCCAGCAAAACTACCCCTCTATCTCTCATGGTTTAGAAGATACAGCCAAAATAAATTGTGGACAGCTCATATCACACCCAGGTATCACAAACTAGTGAAAGGCCATATGGGTATACTTGGAATCCCTAAAGACATACCAGTAACATCCCAACATAAAACCTCAACCAAACATACAACCAATCACCTCACCTGTATACTCAGAACCATAAGCAAGGCCATGTGTAACCAAAACAACCAGCAGTACAAGGCACCACAGGACTACCCAGCAATGTATGCAGGCAGTCTGGGCCATGTGTAACCAAACAACCACCAGTAAATACAGCCAGTAGCATGTGATACCAAATAAACTACCAGTACCAACAACCCTCAGCACCACACAGCAATTTATGCAGCCAGTAGCATGTGTAACCAAACACCCAGCAGTACAAGGCACCACAGGACTACCCAGCAATGTATGCAGGCAGTCTGGGCCATGTAGACCCAAAAAACCACCAGTACAGGCACCACAGGACTACCCAGCAATGTATGCAGGCAGTCTGGGGCCATGTGTAACCAAACAACCACCAGTACAAATACCACAGGACTACCCAGCAATATATGCAGGCAGCTAGGGCCATGTAGATCCAAACAACCACCAGTACAGGCACCACAGGACTACCCAGCAATGTATGCAGGCAGTCTGGGCCATGTTTAACCAAACAACCACCAGTGAAAATACCACAGGACTACCCAGCAATATATGCAGGCAGCTAGGACCATGTAGATCCAAACAACCCACCAGTACCAGTTCACCACAGCACAAATTCAACCCAGCACTAAACAGAAATTAATGTAGGCAAGTGCCTGCATGTAACCCCAGGACAACCTCTTTCCAACCAGCAGAAATGCCTCATGTAACTGTATTAGGTTTTCCCAACCAGCAGAAATGCCTCATGTAACTGTATTAGATTTTCCCAACCAGCTAAAATGTCTCATGTACCTGTATCCCACTGTAACAGGGGAAGCCCCAGGGCACCCTCAGGGGCAGCCCTGAGCATCCCCTGAGGACCATATTTTCTATTTAAGGAGGGCCTCTCTGCCCTATCCAGGTTGTATCCCCCACTACCATCATCATCGTCATCCTCATACCTCCTCATGCCATCTGGCACATCCCACCCCAGCTCACACATCAGTTCCCATCTGTGATACCTACCCAGTTAAATAGTATCAGTGAACCAGTTATAAAGGAAACAAGAAATCAGAAACCAAGTTATTACCCATCTTTAGCCAATTGAACCACCCAACAGGTGCTGGAATAAGGGTTCTTCTGTGACCTAAATATTCAGCACCAAAATTAAAAAAAAAAGAACCACCCTTCAATTAATAAATAACCCTTACAAAGAAAGAGAGCACAACCAATAGCAACCACCAACCTTTTCCTCTACCCAGCCCCCTGTGGGTAAACCCATCCTTGAGTTCTCTCCTGAACCATCCCTTTGATAAACCCTTGAACCCTTTAATATTTGGATATTGGTCAAGATCAAATATATCTGATCAATAAATAACCAATAGTCCAATACATCTGGTCCATTCTTCAACAAACCCTACCAATATCAATCAATAACTAATCTAGGTCTGATCTGAGACCTATTTTAAGTCTCAAAGAAACCAGCCATTAATTTAAATAAATTATTGTGCAGACTTACTATAGTACTAGAAGGGCAGGAAATTCAAAACCACTCTTAGTATTTACTAATACTCTAAAGGAGTAGAAGTAATACTAAATTCCCCTTCAAGGACTGCCAGCAAGCTATTTGCTACTTTTATTTATATAATCCCACAGGAGTCTCTACATTGCTTGGAGCCGTCGTAGAAACTAAACATGTTAGGTTCCTCAAGAATCAACTCAATGAATTTCCATTCTTCAAATCACCAGGCTTAGACATCTTTTCCCAATCAGACTTGCATGACGACAAGAACAATTTATCCACAAATGAAACACAATACTCAATTAGAGAACCTGTCTTGGAACACTCCGACTCAGACTCTGACCGAGATGTTTCTCCTCACTCTACACCTCAATCCCCTGCTCTTCCTTCTCACTCTGAGCCGGAACCTCCGCAACAGCAAATCAATCTAAATCCCAGGAATGGACTCCAAAGACCCCAAAGATACGGCTTCCACCACTATTAAAAACCTCCCTCTTATAAGGCCGCCCAAAACTGTTCTGAATGGCCTAGATGGAAGGTAGCCATGGAAGAGGAAATCAACTCAATCGAAAATCAGGAAGTCTGGGAAGAATTCTACGGCGAACCCAAAAATGTACTTAATACGACATGGGTATTCAAAGTTAAAGAGAATTGTCACGGAGAACCCGCAAAGTACAAGGCACGACTGTGTGTAAAAGGATTTGATCAAGTTCAAGGAGCAGACTTTGAAGAGACTTGGGCTCCAACGGGGAAACTTGGTTCCCTTCGTCTTGCTCTGGTCTATGGCTTGAAGAATTGAATGACCTTCACTCAATTTGATGTAAAAGGTGCCTTCCTCCACGCTCCTCTAAACGAAACTGTAGTCATCAAAACCCCTGAAGGATCAAATCAAAAATCCCCCTTTCTCAAATTAAAAAAATCACTCTACGGTTTACGACAGTCACCCAAGAATTGGTACAAGACACTTACTGCGTGGATCAAGTCTCAAGGATTCCAAGAATCTGCCAGCGATCCATGCCTATACCTCAACTGCAAGTCAGGGGAAGTTCTGTACTTCCACTTTGAAGATCTGATTCTGGTAGGGAATTCTGACTCGTTTGCGGTCAATTTTTTAAAGAGGTTCTCCAATTCCTCATGTCACTCACCAAACACAATTCTTGGAATGCTGATGCAATTCGACGGGGAAAGCATATTTCTAAGTCAACCGAAGCATATTGAAAGGGGCCTAGAAGAATTATGTCTTACCGACTGCAAAAACATCAACGCGCCTCTTACCCAAAACTTCCATCTTGAACCAGCCTCAGATGAAGATCATGCTCAGTTCTGTCAACTCAACATCAATTATCGATCCACGATTGGACTGCTAAACCACCTCTCTCATTATACTCGTCCGGATATCTCCTTCGCCGTCTCCAGTCTTGCAAGGTTCAATGCAAAACCAGGACTCACCCACTGGAAGGAAGTTCGCAAGGTATGGAATTACCTCAAGACAACCAGAGACTTCAAGCTTACTCTGAAATATGACTCATCCAAAGATGTCATCTTGGGCTATAGTGATGCTACATGGGGTGACGATCCCACTTCTCGCAAATCTCAAACCGGGTATATAATACTACACTATGGTAGCCCGGTTCTCTGGAACTCATCAAGACAGCGGAACATTACGTATTCCTCAACTGAATCTGAAATCAACTCCTTGCTCGACTGTTACCTCAAATTAAAGTGGATTACTCACCTGGTAGAGGAAATTAACGGCTCCCCCTCTAATAAACCAGTAATATATATAGATAACAGAGGATTAGACAATAAAATAAAGAAATTTGGCTCACATTCAAAGTCACGACACATTGATATCAAAACCAAAGGGCTGCGCGAAGATTTTTCCCTTGTTAAATTTGACTTACAGCTGGTGCCCACTGACAAAATGATAGCGGACCCATTGACTAAAGACACCTCTGTCGGAGCTCTTCAACTTCTCCAGAAGTCAATTTTCCACCCTCAGTCTAACCAACCCTAAGTCAACATCACCTTACCAGTCCCGAGGGGTGTTGAGTATTCTCCCGCTCTCATCCTCTGCGCGCTGTAGCGCTTTTCTCAACTCGCGCCTCTGGGCGGCGCACCAAGTTTAGGACAGGGGGTTTAGACAACCATCGACCTCTCACCTTCTGCGGCCGGGCCGGAGTCTTCACTTTTGTCTCTTCTCTTTTCCTTCTTCATTCCCATTTGCTTCCTTCTCTATAGTCCCTCTATTTTCTTTCTCAAATATCAGCTGCAATCATCAACCTACATTCATCCATTGAATAACTGCCCGACTCAAATACAATAATCTATGACTGGTAAGATGACAATCTCTTCAACAAGACCTCATCAAACTCATCTGACCTCATACCTCGATTAGTTGTCCTCCAATTTCTTTTCATTCTCCCATCTTCCATCTGTCCTCAGATCTCCCCCAACTCAAGTTGTCTCATTGAACATCGTCCATTGATCAAAGCTGTAGGACTCTACACCTCTATTTCCTTGTCCACTTTATTTTCACAAAGTCTCTTTCTGATATGTCTCTTTGATTCTCTTTGTTTCTCAGTCTTTTGGCTATAAGTCCTCAAGAATTTGAATTCAATCTTATTACTTCTCCTTTTTCTTCCTCCGCCTTCCCTGTTTGAATTGAGCCAAAGGATTAACCTTACATTTGATTCCACACTGCGGATGTCAAGCAATTCATCTCAAAATATGAAGTGGTTTCAGACTCCAAATCGTGAGAATTACTGGCCCACAAGCTTATTCAAAGAGCAGTACTCAAAGCAACATAAATGCTGAGACAATAATGTCTTATGATTGATCCTTAATATGAGGCAGAGGCAATGTCACACTTGTGAATGTGAATAAATTAGTGAATGAATGGATGGAAAACAGCATGGAGAAGAGCTCCTTAAATACAAAAGATGGTGCTCATGTGGAACTAATTTAATGACAAGCAAAAAGCAAAATCTCCGCCCCAAATGGGCTCTACAGGATCTAAAAGCCTTGCTAATTGGTTTGGTCTTACTCAGCCCACTTGGCATTAGTCCCTGAATCCTTATGACCATTCTTTACTGGTTGAACCTTGTGTTTCCACCCGTAATGGGCTGAACCAGCCCTTTTTGCTGTTCATACCCTGGATGGTTGTCTCTTACAACCAGCCCTGTTACCCCTGTTGGGATTATTGCTCTTCCATCTCCAATCCCATATAGTTTCCTCTTATCTTTCTCATTTCTTTTCTGTCTGTTCTTTATTTTCTACTTTCTTCCATCTTTTCTTTTCCTTATTATTTCCATCACCTTGTGACACTCATAACACATCCCCACTCTGTTGCTCTCACTCATTATCACTCGCGCGCGCCCTGTTTCCAATTCTCAATTGTCCTAAACATGTCACATTCTTGTGACATGTCTATCTTTGTGTCCACCTGAGGACAGAGCTTGAGACTGGCAGAAGGATTTCCTCTTCCTCATCCTTCTACCAATTGTCTTCACTCTGAATATCCTCAGGTGAGTAAAGTTGTTCCTATGATTCATTCTCTCTGTCTAATGTGTGTGAAATAAATCCTTCTACCAATTGTCTTCACTCTGAATATCCTCAGCCCAACAGGTTATGAGCCCAGAGACGCCTAACGATCTTAACTGATAACCAAATCACTCACTTTAAAAGGATCTGGCAAAAATCGTGCCTAAAATAAATGATTAGACATGGAAGACGGACACAATGTCCATCCGGTTCTCAAAACCCCTTCCATTCTCCCTCTTGGTTCTCCTGGATCAGATTCAAACTATCTCGAATGGTCTATGATCTTACGAATCCACTTTTGAGCAACCAGAGTAGGATATCTACTTACCAACGACACACCCAAACCTAACCCAGAAATGTGGACCAAAGACAATTTAGCGGTTTGCTCAGTCATATCAAGATCCATCAATCCTTCAAACTTTCAATTCATATGTAAACATGAAGAAAGCGCGATCGGGATGTGGAACGCCTTGCGTGATGCTCACCAAGACAATTCATCCGGCGGACAAATGTATTGGTTAAGAAAAATCCTTCTGAAAAAACTCAACGATAAGGAAATGACCACTCATATTTCAGAAATAACCTCCTACAGCAAAAAACTGGCCTCCTTGATTACAACCAAAAACCCTCTTACCGTGGACAACCTCCTGTCTACTGCAATTCTACTTTCTCTTCCCAACGACTGGTTACCGTGCTTCTCAAGCATGATGAATGAGGAGTCAGTCCCATCATCTAAGCTCATCAATGCACTCAAACAGGAAAACTTGAGAAGAAAAAACAGAAATGAAGATCTCCTAGCTGCCAATCTTGCAAAACAAATGCCCCTGAACTTTTTCAAGTCTTCACAACGAGACAAAAATAATAAGAATCCAAGGAAGATCTACTACTGCACTAACTGCAAAGCCGAGGGACATTCTTTCTCAAGCTGCCCCGAGGTCCTGGAGGCCGTTGCTGCCTCCAAAAGAAACAAGCAACGAAATCAAGTCAAACAAACGACTTCAAGCAGTCACAAAGCAAACGTGACAAAGGTGGACCATAACACCAACACCAATGACGGAGACAATTTCTCTGATTCGGAAATCATTGTCCACGCCGGATATGCCTCATGCAACCTTACCCAAACTAACACAAATCAATCCGGAAATGTCGACTTCAATCTTGACTCCGGATGCTCACTTTCCATGACACCTCACGCGTGGCAACTCGACTCTCTGAAATCAAAAACAATCCCCATCCAACTGGCCGACGGCTCATCTATCACCTCTGTCAAAGAAGGATCTATGACCCTGCCGGTTGGTAAGATCAAGGCACTTCTGGTGCCAAACCTTTGTGAACCTCTCATGTCAATCTCAAGCATCTGCAATGCTGGTTTTCAATTGATTTTCACATCCACAGGATGTGAAATACGTCGACAAGAACCATTGGATAAGAGCGCACCCATCACATTTCAAGGATATCAAAAAGGAAATCTTTATTATCTCCCGCGTAAACTTGTGAGCCATCAGGAGACAGCTCTCTCAAGGTTCTCCAACTTTCCTGATGACACTCTCTTCGGTTATCACTGTAGATTTTCCCATCTTAATTTGAATTCACTCAGAAAACTACTCAAAACCACCGGAATCATCCCAACATCCAGCAACCAACTATCAGTACAACAGTGTCCCACCTGCATCAAATCAAAAATGTCACAAAACCATTTCCATTCAAGGCTCAGCTATTGATCCAACACACCTGGCAAAATCATCCATTCAGATGTATGCAGCTTTAAAACAAACTCCAGAGAAGGATTTAAATATTTTATTACTTTCATCGACAATTGCTCCAAGGCCCTTTTTGCCTATCCGATAAAATCCAAGTCTGATGCTCCCAACTCAATAAATTCATTCATCTCATTCTTTGAAAATCATTATCATCATCCAGTTCTTTCCCTGCGCACCAATAACGGAGGCGAATAAGTGAACACCAAGCTACAAGAATTTCTTCTATCCAAAGGAATACGCCACAAGCCTGGTCCTCCCCATTCCCCTCAGTTGAACGGAGTTGCTGAGCAATCAAACCAAACCATTCTTAATTTGATTCAATGCTCTCTATCCTCCTCTCACCTTCCAAAGTCGTACTGGGCTGATTCCCTGCGTCACTCCCTTTTCGCATTCAACTCATATCCCTGCAAAACACCCCAAGGATTCATCTTTCCAAACTCCATTCTTTGACACACCAACATTCCACCTTCCTATCTTCACCCCTTTGGCTGTCTTGCATGGTATAAAGTCCCCAAGCCTAACTGCTCCAAACTTGACCCAAAAGGACGTAAGTTGATTCTTCTTTCTTATCTCTCTGACGGCAATGGATACCGTCTTCTGGATCTCGAGACCCGTAAAGTCTTCAAATCAAGGGACGTCATTTTCAACAACACAATTTTTCCTTATGCAAAGTCCCGTCAATTCATTCCCGGTTTGGCTCCTCCTGATAATGCCGTTGACTTCACTTGGCCAACTGTTGTCGCATCTCCCAAATCTCCACCACACACCGTAATCACGCCCTCAGCTACCACCAGCTCTTGACCTGTCTCTCCCCATCCCCCCTCCCCCAATCCTTCTCGTCACTCTTCCCCCCCCCACCAATCTTCTTACGCCTGCTCATCCTGCTCCCCCTCTCCTCTCCTCTCCCGCCCTGTCTGATACAGAAACCTCCCCCTCGCCCGCCGTTCATTTCAGGACCTCCCCTTCCGCTCCAAGATCCAGATTGTCTTCCTCTTCCACCAGCTCAGTTTTCCCCCCCCCTCTTTCTCCCTCGTCCGTTCCGTCCTCTCCTCATTCCCATCCTCGCGTTCCCTCTACAACCTCTCTCCCTTCTCTCCCCTCGAATCCTACCCCGATCTCTCCAGCATTTCCCTCATCCCCGCCTCTGGCCGTTTCCTCCCCCCCTCCTTTGACGCCTCCTCTCCCCGCACCACGAAGCTCCTCTAGAATCTCTCATGCGCCCTCTCAATTCGGCAACTACTCATGCTCCGCCTCAATTAAAGACAATATCCTTGCCCCAAAGACCTGGAAGCTACTGATGAAGAATCCTCATTGCTCCAGGTGGATACTCTCCGCACATGAAGAGATCTCTTCCCTACGCGGTATGAAGACCTGGGAGCTTGTCCCTCCCCCAAAAGGCCGGAAGATTATTAGATGCAAATGGATCTTTAAGGTGAAGCGGAGGCCTGACGGCTCAATCATCAAGCTCAAGGCTTGTCTTGTTGCAATGGGTTTCACTCAGGTTCATGGACTCGACTTTTCCAAGGTATTTGTGCCAACTCTTTGTCTCGAGACACTTTGACTTCTCCTCAGTCTTCTCAGCACAAAGGGCTGGGTTGGCCGTCAAGTCGACTTCAAGACGGCGTTTCTCAACGGTCACCTTGATGAACCGGTCTACATGACCCAACCGCTGGGCTTCAAGGATCTGCTGCACCCCAACTGGGTATACAAGGTCACAAGGGCCATCTATGGCTTAAAACAGTCACCTCGGCAGTGAAATATCAAGCTCAATGCCGCACTACTCTCCCTTGGCCTCACCAGATCCGCCTAAAACCCTTCTCTGTACTTCCAAATGCGCGGTGGAGTGCTTGTGGGTGCTGTCACAGCACACATTGACGATCTAGCGGTAGTGGGAACTCCCGATTTTGTCTCGCCATTCATCAAGGACATTGGGGCTCGCTTGACGGTTGGGTCTGATGAAGACCTCTCCCTTTTTCTATCCATTTCCATCCAACGTGATTGCAATTCTAACACGGTCTCCATCGGCCAGCAGCACTATATCGACTTGGTTGCTTCCATTTTTCTTCCATCAAACTCTCCTCCTGTCATCTCTCCCACGGCTGCGACTTTCAAGTCGCTGGTGAAACGTAAACCCAACGTTCCGCCTTCCCCTCCCCAATACAACCAACTTGTCGGCTCCCTCCTTTGGATTTCCCAATGCACCCGCCCTGACGTGTCGTTTGCTGTGAACAAGCTTTTGCAGTTCCTTCAAGATGCATCCATTGACCACTGGAATTCAGCAATCAGGGTTCTTTGATATCTCTCCTCCACCAGCGCCATGACACTCACTCTTGGTGGTTCACATTTCACTCTTGCCGGCTTCGCCAACTCGGACTGGGCCAAAGACCGCGACAAACGTTGCTCTGTCTCTGGTTACGTCTTTCGCGTCGGCTCTGGTTCAATCTCCTGGAGATCCAAAAAGCAGCCTACAGTCTTGCTATTGAGCTCCGAAGCGGAATACAAAGCCCTATTGGACTGCTGCAAAGAGGGGCTATGGTTACGAAACATTATATTGAGATGTTGGACTTCATAGCGCTCACTTTCACACAACAGCTCCGCGCAAAAAGGTGAAGTGTCACCAGAAGAAGGTTAGAAGGTTCACGCCCTTCAGTCTTTGGGGACATTCCGATAGATTCTTTTTTCCGTTCTCATCCCCTTCTGTTTCTATTTCAACCAGAATCCTCCACTTATTCTTTATCATCCGCTTCTGGTTTCTTTTCTATTCTTCTTACTCCGCCCACACTCCAAACCAAGAATCACTATACATCTCCAATCATGATCGAACTCAAAATCAAAATATAAACTCACCCAAAACCTGATCTATTCAATTGAATCATCTCTCCTTCCTTTTTCCAAGTCTACGTTATTTTTTTTATCTCTTTGCTTCATATATCTCGACCTCAAGACTGAATCATCATCAATCTCTGCCTTGTAAGATCTCGAACCTCCGCAGGATCATCCAGAGTCAACTAACTATCTATTTTCCAAATACCAGTCACCTCCCTATCATTCCAAGTTTCTTGACGATGTCATCTTGCCCAAACTACCTACGCTAACTCTTACAATTGGCTCTAGCTGTAGGATCCTGTTTTCCTTTACTTTTCCTGTTATCCTTTTAATCTTTTTATCTTCATGTCTTCTTGATTTCTTACATACTCTATTTTGTTCAGTCATGCTGGTTCATAGTTCTAAATAACAACATCACAGAATCTATCACGGTTAAAAGCCGAAACCAACGACTTTAACCGAAAGAATTAAAGAAATGAACAAACCAGCAGGAGCATCCAATTACTTTCACCAGGTAGCCCTAAAAGCTTTGGTCAATGCCATACCTCCATTGAATGAAGAAAACTATTTGATCTGGCGCGATAAGATGCTAATGCTTTTCGATCTTAAAGACATCAAAGACGCTATTACGACAAATACCGGACCTATGTCAACCAAGCAAGATAGAGAGATACGGGCGATCATCCTCTCTAAACTCGATAGTACCACACATGCTAATGTAGTTAACTCAACCAACATAAATTCTGTGAAACTTCTATGGGCTGAAATTACACAAAGATTTTCCTCATATGAAACGGCAAATAGGGCAAGGGTTTTTAATCACTTTCTCCACTCAACGTTTAGTGAACACTCCATTGACGGGTTCATCACCAAGATGCGGAGATCTATTACGAGGATGGCGGACATAGGAATAGAACTTCCTAAAGATATTCTAGCGTACTTACTTCTCTTCAAATTCCCTCCATTACTTGAGAATCTCAAGCAGCAAATAATGCATGTTGAAAAGAATCTCACCATGGACGTTGTTTTCAATCACCTGATTCAATATCATAGCGAAAGAAGGGCACAGTTCAAAGTCTCCAAACCCTCCACTGATGTATCTCTCGTAACGACTAAAGCGAAGTATAATAAAGATGAAAGCAAAGTTAAAATGCGCTGCAAAGAAGGCTATCATGATCCTAACGCACCCCATCCCAAATCATCATGTTTCCACTTACATCCCGAGAACGCTCCAGACTGGTGGATTGAATAACAAACGGAATGGAAGAATAAAAAAAAAAGGAACCCCGCAATCAATTATCATGCTCTACTCACACTTTGGATCAACTCCGACAATAACCCCAATCTCCTTCTGAATTCCGGCGCCAATGTCCACATTTTTAATGACCTTAAATATTTTACATCTATTGAACTACAAGATGACCTTGATGAAATCAAAACAGGAAAAATCAAAGCTAATCTCAAGATTTGGGGAACCGGAAGGGTCCAGCTAGAATGGAAAGAATCCACCATCACCCTTGAAGACTGCGTCTACATACCGGAGATAGTGGTAAATCTAATCAGTCCCGGTCTTCTCGCAAAAAGGGGATGCAATCTCACACAAAGAAATGACAGTTTCTCTGTCACTAGGAATGATAAGATAGTACTAAAATGACTTGTCCGAGACCATCTTTTCGTCATTGAAAAGCCTTGGACCGCTGCCAGCAATCAGAAGGTGAATCTCTCTAACCAGTCACCTGCCGCACCTCTTTCTCTACTCGATTTCCATAAAACCTATGGACACGCATCCATCTCCACTCTCAAACCACTTCTGAAAGGCGGCTATTCCAACAAGGAACTTCTCAATTTTCAGTGCGATAGCTGCATTAAAAGCAAAATTACTAAAGTGCAATTCTCTAGTATATCGACATCCGCAAACAAACCCTTGGAGCAAATCCACCTTGACTTGACCGGTCCAATCTCTCCCCAATCTAAGGCCGGACATCATTACCTCCTCACCCTGGTTGATAACCATACAGGCCACTTAGCAGCATTTCCTCTCCATTCCAAAGACAAGACTCCCGGAACAATCATTAACATTCTAGAAACTGAATATAAAAGGCTAAACTACTATCCGAATGAAATGTTCTCGCATAAAGGGACTGAATTCACTAATTCTACTCTTAAAACATTTTCTGAATCAAAACACATCAAACTGCTGACCTCCGAACCTTACCATTCCCAACATAATGGTCGTGCCGAAAGAGCCAATCAAACCATAGTCGAATCGGCTTGAAACACTTTCTTGTTGTCAAGATTACCCAAGAATTACTGGCACATTGTGACCAGGAGCTGTTGCTTTATGCTCAACGAAGAAATGAGTGTCAATTTGTATTTTTCGAGCGAATAGTCTTCCCTCAAGCCTTTAGTTTTGATCTTGATATGTCGAGATTTTGAGTGGGACCCAGACCTTTTTATTTTGTCATCAAGACCCTCATTATCGATGTAGATCATAGGCTTCACTGAGGGATTAAGATATACCTTGCCAATCAAATGAGATATCCACTTCAGTTCCAAATAGCAATCCAGCATAGCATTCAGTTCGGACTTGGTGGATGAATATGTTATGTTTTGTTGTCTTGATGAGTTCCAGATGATGGGACTTCCATAGTGAAAAATGATGTAGCCTGTTTGAGATTTGCGGAACACAGGATCATTGCCCCAGGTTGCGTCGCTATAGCCAGAAACAACTTTTTGCTTTGGATTGTATTGCAGAACTAATTTGAGATCTTTCGTGGTTTTCAAATATTTCCAAACCTTCTTAACCTCTCTCCAATGCGTGAGACCTGGTTTAGTATTAAACCTAGCCAAGCTTGATACCGCAAAAGAGATATCAGGTTGATTATATTGGGAAATGTGATTCAAGAGGCCGATTGCAGATCGGTAGTTGATATTAAGTTGAGTAAATTTGGCGTGGTCCTCATCTGAGGCGGGTTCGAGATGTAGATTTTGGGTCAGAGGGGAGTTGAAGGCGTTGCATTCGACAAGTCCTAACTCCTCAAGTCCGCGATTGATATGATTTGGTTGGCTAAACATAATCTTGTCATCCTTGAATTCCATCAGCATTCCAAGGATCATGTTAGGGGAGTGACAAGAAGAATTAGTGAATTTCTTTAAAATTTTTTTTTTTGAAATCATCCTTTCTTCCCACGTGGATCAGGTCATCCACATGAAAATATAGGACCTCTCAAGAGTTTGGATTGAGAAACAGACATGGGTCACTAGTTGATCCATGGAAGCCTTGAGATTTGATCCAAGCGGTAAGAGTATTGTACCATTTTTTTGGTGATTGTTGGAGACCATATAGAGATTTCTTTAGTTTTAGGAAAGGCAATTTTCAATCCAATCCTTCGGGAGTTCTGATTATAACAGTTTCATTTAAAGGAGCATGTAAGAATTCCCCTTTTACGTCGAATTGGGTAAAGTTCATTTTATTCTTAAGGCCATAAAGAAGAGCTAGTCGGAGTGAGCCAAGTTTACCAGTAGGCGCCCAAGTTTTGTCAAAATCAATACCTTGAATTTGATCAAAACCCTGCACACATAATCTGGCCTTATATTTAACCGGTTCTCCGTGACAATTTTCCTTCACCTTGAATACCCAAGTGGTGTTCAGGATATTGTCTGGCGTACCGTAATATTCTTCCCAAACTTGTTGAGATTCTATAGAAAGTAATTCATCTTTCGAGGCTTTTTCCCATTTAGGCCATTCCGGACATTTCCGGGCAGCCTTATAGGAAGGGGGTTCGTAGTAGTGATGGAATCCATATCTTTGCGGTTTTTGGGTTTCTTGTTTGGGTCGAGATGGTAACTCAGGAGCAGGGACACTAGATGGTGATTCTGAAGAGGGGATTGTCTGTGGAGAACTGTTTGGTGATGATGGAGAATCTAGAGGATTAACTTCCTCTTCAGGATTGGATTCTGATCCAGAATATTTAACATCAGCTTCTTGGATCTTGTATTGTTTATCAAGGGTTGAGAAATCTGATTCATTGGTATCAAGACTGGACTGAGAAAAGATATCTAGGCCGGGTGATTTGAGAAGAGGGAATTCATTTAGGTTTGTTTTTAGGAACTTTCTTGTTGTCAAGATTACCCAAGAATTATAAAGAAAGGCCAAGTAAAGGACTGGCAAACTATGTAAAATAGTAAGCCATTCAATCGCACACTTAGGGCAAATGAACAGACAATGTATGATTGAAATTTGTAGCTAGCAGAGAGGAGGCAGAAATGATGTGATGAAAACAATTTTCACTCATAAAAATAAGCAAGGAATTGACACAGAACTTCACATTTGACCAGATTTCTTTCAATTTTACTCAAGGGGTGTTTCATTCTCTACAGGGGGATAACACTTCCTGTGATGTCCCTCTCCAGAGACCAGGAATCACATTGGAGTGGTGAAATTCCCCTGTTGCGCTTGTCAAAACAAGGCTACCTACAAGCCACATTATGCTGCTTCTTTGTCCTTCTTCACCCCATGCCTTCACTCTGTATAGCCAGTTAAATTTATGGATGTTGATTCCCAGTTTCCAGAAGCCGCACATCACCTTTGTGCAATGTTATGCCCACATAAAGCAAAATAAGCAAGGGATTGACACAGAACTTCACATCTGATCAGATTTCTTTTACTTTTCATCATTTTGTGTTTCATGCTCTATGGGTGCATTAAACCCCTCCAAGGTGATGCCCGGATTCCACAAACCAGAAATCACAAGCAGTGTTATGCCCCTGTAGAGCATGTCAAAACCAGGGTTCTTAAAAGCCACATTATTCTGCTTCTTTTTCCTTTTTCATCCCATGCTTCCACTCCGTATAGATAGTTAAATTTATGGATGTTGATTCCCTGTTTCTGGAAACTGGAAATCAACTTTGTGCAGTGTTATGTCCCCATACATAAAAATAAGCAAGGAATTGACACAGAACTTTACATTTGGCCAAATTTCTTTTCCTTGCATCATGGGGTGTTTCATTCTCTATGGGGGCATTACACTGCTCCAAGGTGATGCCTGGTTTCCAGAAACCAGAAATCACAGGCAGTCTTATGCTCCCATAGAGCATTTCAAAACCAGGCTACCTACAAGCCACATTATGGTTGTTCTTTCTCCTTCTTCACCCCAAACTTTCAATCTGTATATCCAGTTAAATTTATAGATGTTGATTCCTGGTTTCTGGAAACCAGACATCAGCTTTGTGCAGTTTTAGGCCCCCATACAGTAAAATAAGCAAGGAATTGACACAAAAATTGATATTTGGCCGGATCTTTTACTTTGAATTGTAGGTTGTTTCATGCTCTGTGGGGGAATAAAACTGCCTGTGATGTCTGGTTTCCAGAGACCGGGAATCACCTTGGAGCCATTTTATTCCCTGGTAGAGATCATCAAAACTGGACTATCTACAAGTCTTATTATTCTGCTTCTGTTTACTACTTGATATCAGGCCTCCCTTTTTATGTCAAGTTAAAATGATGGATTTTGATGCTGGCTTTCAGTAAACCAGACATCTACCTTGGGCAGTGTCATGCTGCATAGAGAAAAATAAGCAAGGAAATTTATGGCACTCCAAATTTGACAACATTTATTTTAGTTGGCATCCTGTGGTGTTTTACTCTCTATGGGGGAATAGCACTTCCTGTTATGCCTGGTTTCCCAGAACCATGCAAAACCTTGAAGCAATGTTATGCCCATTGTGGAAACAAGAGAGAGAGACTTCTCCAGCTTTCCCTAAGTTTTGGAATGGATGGTCCTAGCTTCTGTAAGGATAAGGATGCGCCCATTGAGAGATAGAGATGAATTTCCTTCCTTTCCTTTCCTTTCCTTTCTGTACCCTCAGCCAGATGTGATTTATATCATGATATAGCAGACCTCTGTTATAATTATGGCCAGCAATTAGCTTAGGCAAATGAGCAGTATTTAAAGCAAAAGAAATGCTGGACACTGTGTGTCAATAATGGCTAATGGGGCTCTCACAATGGGGCAATATGTTGGATGAATTCGATTGGATGATGAATGAATGATGGAAAACAGCAGGGAGAAGAGCTCCTTAAGTACAAAAGATTGGCCTATTGTGAGCCCATGATACAACAAGCCAAAAGGCAAATTTTCCGCCCCAAAGGAGCTCTACAGGCTCTACAAGCCTTGTTACTTGGTTTGGACTACATCAGCCCTCATGGCATCAGTCCCTGAACCCTTACGACCAGCCTATTCCGGTCCATTCTGGTGTTTCCACCGTTACGGGGCTGAACCAGCCCCTTTGCTGTTCAATCCCCTGGGCCGGTTGTCTGTTACAACCGGTCCTGATGACCTCATTGTCATACTTACGGGCTGGTTGCCTCATGCATCCAGCCCCTGGCCCCTCAAATGGGCCAGGTGGGACCCAGGACTCACCTGGGTCCGGTTTCAACCTCACTAGGGGGGGGTGTAACCGGCGGACATGCCGCCCCCCCCCTTCTTCTCTCAAATCCCTGGTGGGGGCGGTCAAATCCCCTCACCAGGGGCCCTGGGGGTCGATACCCCCAGGGCGTCGTCATTAGGAAAAGGACTGGGCTGGGGGTGATCAGGTCCCCTCAGCCCGACGCTCCTCCCCCTCGGTAAAGGGGGGGGGGAGAGCGCCACTCGCTCCCTCTGCATCGCTTCGCTAGGTGGGAGGGTGATCAAATCCCCCCCACCTGCCGGTCGCTACTACCGCGGCCGGCGCCGCCACCTCCCTGGGCAAGGGGGTGGTCAGGTCCCCCCTGCCCTGACCGACCGCGATGTCGCGGCCGGTCGCTGGCTGGTTCAACCCAGCCAGCCCGCCCCCATCCCCCTCGCAACGGCGAGCGAGGGGAGGGGGAGCGAGCCGGGGCCGCGAGCCCCGGCTCTGCGGCGCTGGTCGCCGGGCGCGACCAGCCGGGCCCGCTCGGCATCGCACCGCGCGGGATCCCTCGGCCGCGCAACAGCCCCGCGCGGGCCGTCGGGCCCCGCGTGGGCCGTGCCGAGGAAAACAGGCGGCCCCGAACGGGCCGCGGCGCGGGCAGCGGCCCCGGGTGGGCCGCGACACTGGCGGCGGCCCCAATGGGCCGCCCCAAGCCCGAAAACTGAGAAAAACATACTTTGGCGGGCCAGTCCGTCTGGCCAAATATGTCCAAAATAAACCTTGGGCCCAATTATGCCCATACAAGCCCATCTGGCTGTATCTGCCCATATACCCCACCGGGCCCGTTAGGGCCCGTGTACCAATAGGCCTATTTCACGCATTTTGAGGCCAGTTTCCCCAAATCCGTGACATCCACATGGGCCCGTATGGTCCGTGTGTGTGTCCAATGGGCCTTAGAGGCCCATTTGTGCATCCCATTTGGATTACACTTATACGTAGCACCCGCGTAAGTGCGTACGTATTTTAACACACCCCCTTAATCCAAAAGGGGTGACATCCGCATATTAGTCACAAAGCCTTGATGCTTGTTTCTGTCTAATGCCTTAGTCAAGATATCCGCAATCATTGCTCCAGTGGGCATGTACCTCAACACAATCTCTTTGCAGTTAACTGCATCGCGAATATAGTTATAGTGGACATCAATATGTTTTGTTCTTGAATGGAACACTTGGTTTTGCGCCAACGCAATGGCACTCTGGTTATCGGAATACAACAATGCAAACCCTTGTGGTTTATGTGTGTCCTCTAAGACTTTTCTCAACCATTTTGCTTCCTGTGAAGCTGCTAAGTAAGCTCTATACTCAGCCTCTGTTGATGAAAGACTTATTGCCGACACCTTCTTGGACATCCATGACACCAGATTCTTACCTAAGAAGAATACAAAACCACTTGTTGATTCCCTAGTGTTACCATCTGCCCAACTTGCATCGGAATAACCAACCAAATCAAAGTTTGCTGACTTTGTAAACAACAGTCCCAGACTGTGTGTTCCTTTAAGATACCTCATAACTCTCTTAAACGCTGACCAATGCCTCATGCTTGGCTTCTCTAAGTGTTGCGACAAGACCCCAATTGCAAACGCAATATCGGGCCTTGTACACTGCCCCAAATAATTAAGCGATCCGACAGCTGACCTGTAGTCATTCCCTGATTGAACAAACTCCAGATACTCCTCATCTGTAGACTTCTCTAAACGAATGTTTGACTGCATAGGAGTACCAAACTCCTTTGCATCCTCTAAGCCGTATTGCTTAAGAAGAGCTGCCACATAATGGTTCTGGTCTAACGTAATACCATTCTTGCTCTTGCTGACTTTCATTCCAAGCACCTGTTGCGCCAGACCAAGATCTTTTATCTTGAATTCCTTTTTGAGTGTCTCCATGACTCTCTCTTTACCATCACCAATAATGATAATGTCATCGACCCATACAAACAAAATTGCATCCTTCCTCACAAAAAGGCAAGGATCGGCCTCAGACGTCTTAAAACCAATCTCTATCAGTTTCTCACTCATGGTGTTATACCATGACCTAGCTGCTTGCTTCAATCCATACAGGGATCTACACAGCTTGAGGACATATTCCCCTTTATCTGCCGAAAAAAAAAGTTCTAACACAGATTTTCTTCATGGTTTCTGGTTTAGTCTCTACTAACCATTCACGAAAACCATCAGGAATCGACATATAAACAGTCTCCTCCTCTCCAAGTTTTGCATTCAAGTATGCTGTTACAAAATCAGCTTGTCTGATTTCTTCACCCAACTCCACTGCCAGAGCAATGATGTACCTGAAGGTGGACAGCCTTCCAGTTGGTGAGAAAGTTTCTTGGTAATCAATACCCTCTCTCTGCTTGAAGCCCTGTGCAACACATCTAGCCTTGAACCTTTTCAAAACTCCGTTTGTGTCAAACTTCTTGTTTAACACCAATCGAGACCCCACAATGGTCTTTCCTTTTGGAACAGAATCCCGCTTAACCACTTCAAAGACACTATTATTCTCTAGAGAATCAAATTCCTCAAAAATAGCACTCTTCCAGTTGGCTCTCTCATCAGAATTCATAGCTTGGCCAAAGCTATTTGGGTTAACCCTGTTACCCATTTCTGAACTCAACTCCAGGACTTCATTGAGCATACACTGTTCCTGAAATGTATCTTCCTCATATCCTGCGGCAGCATAATGGGATCTCCACTCCCCGTACCTGTCAACCGGTACTCTAACCCTACCACTCCTTCTAACCGGAGGTGGAGGCTCATCAGGTTCTGATTCCACAGAGTCACCTGAAGCGGGTACTGAACCCTCTTGTGGCACGTCTGCCACCTCTTCATCTTCTGGAACCACATGTTCCACAGCTTTTGCTGGTGAAATAGGTGCTAATTCTATTTCTTGTTGTGGCTTAATCACAACAACATCTTCACTCCTTTTGAGTGGAAAGGTACTTTCGTCGAATTTTACATCCCTGCTACGGATAACCTTTCTTGTCCCTGGACAATAGATCCTATAAGATTTACTTATTAAATCATAGCCTACAAGTGCCCCTGTTCTGGCTCTAGGGTCTAATTTTCCGACCATTTCATTATGGTGGACACTATAATACACCAAGCAACCAATTGTTCTTAGGTGTGATGTTTTGGGGTACAACTTCCAAAACTGATAATGGGGACACTTCCCATTAACACTTACAATGTTGTGCAACAGACACACCGTGCACATCGACTCAGCCCATAAGAACTTTGGCAGACCAGATTGAGACATAATAGTTCTGACTCTGTCCAGTAAAGTCCTATTCATTCTCTCAACTATTCCATTATTTTGTGGAGTACTTGCAGTAGTGACTATATGAATGATACCATAATCTTTCAACAGCCTCCCAAACTCTTTACTCACGAATTCACCCCCTCCATCGGTAATAACCCTCTTGATCTCCTTCATCAGACCATTCTGTTTCCAGACTTTGAAGATTACAGAGACCTCCTCTGTGGTCTGATCGAATCGGTTTAACCCAAACATAATTAGTTGCAGTATCAACTAAATTGATGAAGTATCTTGCCCCACCAAGGGACTCTGGAGTGAATGGCCCTGCCAAATCAATGGAAAATTCCTCTCTAGGAACATCTGTGTGATCTCTACTCTTAGAGAACACATTTCTAGTCTTGGCCCCCAAGGTACAACTCTCACAGTTGCTGTACTTTACCTTATGGCCACTTCTATTGTGAGAAACAGTGCTCAGAGCTGAGAATTTGAACAAGCTTGCACACAGAAGCTTATTCCGAACTTGTCCACTAAGAACAGTTCTCCCATTCATATCAATAACAAACCTATCTCCTTTAAGATAACGAATTTGGAAACCTTTTTTCCATAACACCCCAAGAGACACAAGGTTGTAAGGCAACTCTGGTACATAGAACACTTTATCAAAAGTAATTTGGAAACCCAGTTGATTTGCAAGAATAACTTTTCCAATTCCTTTAATCTGAATTGTTCTGCCTTTCTGACCAATATTTACAACCCCATCATAATCACTAAGATTTGAAAATAAATTTGGTTCAAAAAACATGTGATCTGTACAACCAGAATCGATCAAAACAAGAACATCCTCCTTCAATCCTCCTAGTAGGAAAGAAGCTTTATCAGTCACTGATAAGTTCTTATCTTTGAGGTTAAGATTACTCACTTCATAATCAATCAAGTCCATTTCTTGATCCTCATCGATTTTGGCCTTCTTGTTGGGACCTTCTTCCACAACAGCCTCTTCAATTGGAGCATCCAACGCCACCATTGCAACGTTTTCAGTTGTGAGATTGACCTCCTTGTCATCCCCTTCGGACTTCTTCCTTTTCTTGGCCTCCTTGCAGTCCTTAGCATAGTGACCCTTATTCTGACAATTGTAACATAAGACCTTGGACAAATCCTTTTTCGCCTTCTTGCGAGATTTTCCAGTCTTTCCAACTAGGGCTGTTCCAGAACCCCCCTTCATCTTGAATTGAAGGTCATCCTTTTCAATCCTTTTAAGCACATCCTCCTCCCCAGGAAGAGGATCCAATTGAGAAATGATTCTGACTAAGGAATCAAACTCTTTTGGCAGCTTTTGAAGGATTAAGAGTGACAAACACTCTGGATCCATGTTAAGTCCAGATGACTTGAACTTGGCTATACTAGACCTAGCCTCTGCCACAAACTGTTTACAATTCGAATATTGTAACTTGAACAGTTTATTAAAGGCTATACCCTTCTGGTGAACAGAATCACCAGCATACTTGGACTTAAGCAGCTTCCAAAGGATGCTGCCCCTCCTCCTCTCATCTTCCCTAAGAGTATCAGCAACCCATGTCACATGATTCTCATCAAGATGCCTAAGGATCAGATGGTAAGACTTCTTCTCCACTTCTGAACTGATCAGAGTGTCATCTGCATCCATAATTTCCCCACAGCAGATGTTATCCAGCTCACTATCCATAAGGACAGCCCAAGCATTATAGTTCTGACTATTCAGAACTATTTTGGTAGAGCTAACATCAGGGATATAGGACATCTTCTTGGAAAACTTGAGGTCTTTGAGGTTCTCCAAAGTAAGGTACAAAGGTCTAGATGGCTTGGAAGTAATGATGATGTTGGTACTGATAATGTGTTATAATTATGGCCAGCAATTAGCTTAGGCAAATGAGCAGTATTTAAAGCAAAAGAAATGCTGGACACTGTGTGTCAATAATGGCTAATGGGGCTCTCACAATGGGGCAATATGTTGGATGAATTCGATTGGATGATGAATGAATGATGGAAAACAGCAGGGAGAAGAGCTCCTTAAGTACAAAAGATTGGCCTATTGTGAGCCCATGATACAACAAGCCAAAAGGCAAATTTTCCGCCCCAAAGGAGCTCTACAGGCTCTACAAGCCTTGTTACTTGGTTTGGACTACATCAGCCCTCATGGCATCAGTCCCTGAACCCTTACGACCAGCCTATTCCGGTCCATTCTGGTGTTTCCACCGTTACGGGGCTGAACCAGCCCCTTTGCTGTTCAATCCCCTGGGCCGGTTGTCTGTTACAACCGGTCCTGATGACCTCATTGTCATACTTACGGGCTGGTTGCCTCATGCATCCAGCCCCTGGCCCCTCAAATGGGCCAGGTGGGACCCAGGACTCACCTGGGTCCGGTTTCAACCTCACTAGGGGGGGGTGTAACCGGCGGACATGCCGCCCCCCCCCTTCTTCTCTCAAATCCCTGGTGGGGGCGGTCAAATCCCCTCACCAGGGGCCCTGGGGGTCGATACCCCCAGGGCGTCGTCATTAGGAAAAGGACTGGGCTGGGGGTGATCAGGTCCCCTCAGCCCGACGCTCCTCCCCCTCGGTAAAGGGGGGGGGAGAGCGCCACTCGCTCCCTCTGCATCGCTTCGCTAGGTGGGAGGGTTATCAAATCCCCCCCACCTGCCGGTCGCTACTACCGCGGCCGGCGCCGCCACCTCCCTGGGCAAGGGGGTGGTCAGGTCCCCCCTGCCCTGACCGACCGCGATGTCGCGGCCGGTCGCTGGCTGGTTCAACCCAGCCAGCCCGCCCCCATCCCCCTCGCAACGGCGAGCGAGGGGAGGGGGAGCGAGCCGGGGCCGCGAGCCCCGGCTCCGCGGCGCTGGTCGCCGGGCGCGACCAGCCGGGCCCGCTCGGCATCGCACCGCGCGGGATCCCTCGGCCGCGCAACAGCCCCGCGCGGGCCGTCGGGCCCCGCGTGGGCCGTGCCGAGGAACACAGGCGGCCCCGAACGGGCCGCGGCGCGGGCAGCGGCCCCGGGTGGGCCGCGACACTGGCGGCGGCCCCAATGGGCCGCCCCAAGCCCGAAAACTGAGAAAAACATACTTTGGCGGGCCAGTCCGTCTGGCCAAGTATGTCCAAAATAAACCTTGGGCCCAATTATGCCCATACAAGCCCATCTGGCTGTATCTGCCCATATACCCCACCGGGCCCGTTAGGGCCCGTGTACCAATAGGCCTATTTCACGCATTTTGAGGCCAGTTTCCCCAAATCCGTGACATCCACATGGGCCCGTATGGTCCGTGTGTGTGTCCAATGGGCCTTAGAGGCCCATTTGTGCATCCCATTTGGATTACACTTATACGTAGCACCCGCGTAAGTGCGTACGTATTTTAACAACCTCCAAGCTGGGGTTGAGAGCGCGGACTTTCTGACCACACTCTTAACCCTAATCTAAGTACAAGCGCAATGAAAGCCCAAAATAAAAATTTAAAAGAAACCTTAAAAACCAGAACCCTAGCCTAACCCTAACCCTTTTCCATGCCACAACAACCCTCAAGCCCACCTACCGTTACACACACCCGGTTTTTCATTCTCATGAAACAGCCCTCTGCCGCTCCCTACGTGGAGCCTCCCGCATTGTCTGTATCCACCTGGCTTGCCACATGATTTCCTGCCCTGCTCAACCTTTTCAAACTAGCTGCCTGCAAAACTGGTCAGGCTAGCTCCATTCATGGGTCTCCAATGTCCAAGCAGGCCACAACCCACCACACCCAGTTAAGTCCAACCTGCTCCTGGTATGCTGAGCCCCGCAGCGCCTACTTCTGAGCCCACAGCAGCCACTGCTGAGACCGCACGCATCCCAAATGCTGAGCCTGACCTGCCCAATGCTGAGCGCGCTGACCACCGCACAGTTCCTGACCAAGGCTATATAACAAAACCAAACCTTCCCCCAAACTTGATTTCTTTCCCCAGAGGTCTTCCCACCATTACCTTGACCATACCTGCCCTTCCCAGGCCACTACTTCCCACTCCACCACCCCTTCCTATGCTTCCTCCATTCCTATGGCCACATGCTAGTTCTGCGCCCAAAACGGGTACAAGTGCTTGACTAACCCTGGTCACTGCACGTGAACCCAATGCTTCTGGGGCCATTTTTTTGGCTCTCTCAGCAAGGGTATGCCTTGCGCCCCTCCCTGATCTGGTCCTCGGCAAGATGTCCCATTGTGGAAAGTAAGAGAGAGATACTCCCCAAATTTATCCCCAAGTTTGGGAATCAATGGTCCTAGGTTCTTTAAGGATAAGGATGCTCCAGTTTTTAGAGAGAGAGATAGAGAGATAGAAATTAATTTCCTTCCTTTCCTTTCCTTTCTGTATCCTAAGTCATATCCACAGTACATAAGCTGTAATCCAATCCTCTATCTTCCTTCCCTCCATCTATGTTTATGTATCTAAGCTGGGGTTGGGAGCGCCAACTCTATTCCCACACTCTCAAACCTATCCTAAGTACAAGTGCAATGAAAGCCCAAAAAAAAATAGAAAAGAGACCCTAAAAACCAGAACCCTAGCCTAAACCTAACCCTTTCCCATACTGCAATCATCCTCCAGCTTCCTTACCCTTACACAAACCCGGTTTGTCCTTCTCATGATGTGGCCCTCCGCCGCGCCTTACTCGGAGCCCCCCTGTTTTCCATATCCACCCAGCGCTCCGTGTGATTTCCTGCGCTGCTCTATCTTCCCAAACTAGCTTCCCGTAAACCGGGTCAGGCTGGCTCCATTCTTTGGTCTCAAATGTTCAAGCCGGCCGCAATGAGTGCACCAACTCCAATGTATGAGCAAGCCACAAGGAGCGCCCAAACTCCAATGTCCAAGCGGGCAGCAATGAGCACGCCAACAGCAGAACTGTTCCCAATTGAAGGCTATATAAGGCCACCACATCCCCCCCCAACTTGAGTTCTGTCCCCAGAGGTCTTCCCACAATTACCTTGACCATACCCACCCCTACCCATTACACCCGTCTGTAACCATTACACCCATCCGTAGACAATAAAACAGATAATAAAGAGAAGCAGACCCAGACCAGAGAAATAAAGGGAAGAAAAATTTTTTTTTAATGCAGTGCCCTGCTCCTTGTCCCGCCTGGCATTCTGCCATGTTCCTTTGCGGCAGGGCTCATCCTTTCATTTATGCACCCTGCATTGCGCCGCGCCTGTGTTCCTTCAAAACTATCCCTTCCATTTCCCCCCCCCCCACACCTAGCCACTGTCCCCAGTGGTTTCCAACCTTCTGCTCTGCCAGGAGTGATTAACACAGCCTCATCAAGTCCCACCTTGGTCGTTTCCACAGGCTGTTGTCCCAAAATTCCTTCCAGGCGTGCCTTTGGTTTTCAAAGCCCTTTCAACCCCAACCTCCTTCTCCCCATCCATACCATTGACACCCAATCCCTTCCCATTCCGCAACTGAAGCCCCGCCACCAGTTTCTGTTGCACCAATGCCAAAATATCCACTACCTGTGATGGTGAAGGTCCTTCCATTGGCCCATCCATCCTGTACTCCCCGCGCTCCATGTCCTTCCATTGTGCATGCATGCTCCCTGCTGTCAAAAGGGTCCAACCTTTGTTACAATCCTTCAATGCCTGGTCTGTTCCTTCTGCCACCACTCCTGTCCTCTCTGCAAGACCCATGCACAGTTCATTGGTTCCCAAGCCGTGCACAATATCTGGTGCTTTCTTATTCTCCTCAAGAATCATCCACTGTTGTGGTGGTCTTTTATAGATGCAAGTTGGAATTGGTCAGAAGTAGCGGCAGGCTCAGCAGGGGTAGCGCACTCAGCAATGGGTGCGGCTTTGGCGCAGCAAATTGCGCTGCGGGCTCAGCAGCAGTCAAATTGGGCTCAGCATCTGGAGATGCAGGATGGATTGGATTGGATTGGACAGATTGCGTGTTGCAAGATGTGGATAAGATTGCGCCAATATATCTTGGATATCTGGAATGGCCTGTGAGGAAGATGCGGACATTCCCGGGGGGCTCCAAGTTGGGCGCAGTGCAAGGACCGCATCATGAGAAGGACAAACTGGGTGGACATAATTGCAGGTTGGCAATATAGATGGATATGGGGTATGGGTTGTGGATTATGGGATGGGAAGTATAGGGTTGGGGAAAGGGTTCTGTGCTTAGGGGTTGTATTTAATTATTCTTGCTTGTTTCTGGATGTACTTAGGTTAGGGTTGAGGGGGAGGCTACTTAAGCCGCACCCTCAATCCAATGGGATGAGACATTGGATCATGGAGAATCACATTGGATCATCAGAGGTTTTGGAAGGATCTTTTACTCTCAATTCTCTATCTCTCAGTCAAAGGTTGAACAGTTGCACTCAGGGTTTACAGAAGCAAGGGATAAATAACTTTCAAACTTTGGAACCATTAAAGGAGAAGTATTCTTCTGAATTTCACATCTGGGGGTCTGAAAGGGAAGTAAACTTTTGTTCCTTGTCTCTTGAAACTAGCAAGTGCAATGGTTTGCATCAGGCTGTGGGAATATCCTCATATCCGGTTCAACACTGAGGATGTTGAGCAATTCCTTGCACAATACAAAGGAATTGCCAACAAGGAAGGCACAAAAGGTTTGGATAAGGGTTGGATTGTTGTCCTCTTCATCATTGACAAAGAGAAGCTTTGGGATGTGGAGAAGATGGAAGGGTATGAGTGACTTGATTGGCCAAAACTGAAGGCAGAAATCTTGGCACGGTGGTGAAGGCACAAACCTTGGTTTCTGATTCAAACAAGGATAATCCAACACTTCTCAAGGGACTCAAGAGTAGCGTGGCGGAATTCAACTTCAAAAGAAATGAAGGGAGGTTTAACACTCCAGGTTTTAAGCTTAATAAAACCTCTTCAGTCAAACGTGACTGGTTCCAGAAAGATAATCATAGGATGATCAGGACCAGTATTGTTGGATAAAGGGATCAGTAGTGGTGTAACACACTCAAGAATTCAATCAGTCAAATTCTTCTTCAACCAGAAAAGCTATTGGTTGATGATAAATATCAAGGATCAGGGTTTGAGTATGGAGGCTCAAGGATCAAGGGGCAATCATGGATATACACAGAATTCAGTCTCAGATAAAGGGGAATGAGCCCCCACAGATAATATATTTCAAGATGGTAGTGATGATGTTACTCTCCGGTAAGTTACCATATGATACCCCCCCCAAAAGGCAGGGGAGAGCCCCTCCTTATATGGGCAGGAGGCCCTGTTAGACTATGTACAAGTGATTCTACAAATAGAGCAGTTTTTTTTTTTTTTTTTTTTGATTTCAGATGATCAGAAAAATTGATCACGCGGGCAGGTGGAAATCCGGCCTCCCTGACTGGGGTGGGATCTTTCTCATCCCTTCACCTCTCTTGCGTCCTTCTGCGGATGGGAGCGCGCAACAACACCGGGATCACCCACCCCTCACCCAAAGGTAGAAGGGGTGGGAAAAGAAATGAACCAGACCACCCGCGGATGTCCGCGGGTGGTAGAAAACGCTTTTCCACCCCCTTTGGAAGATGGAAGGGGGTGCAAATGATTTACAGAGGTGGGAGAGTCCCAGGAGTAAGGTGAGGATGGAGGTGAAGTTGAAGGGCAGCTGATGAGCTGGATCGGTCATTTCTCAAACAAACCAATGCATGGTTGTTGATTAGGATGGGCTGATTAAGGATGATGCAGGAGCTGGACAGGTCTGGGGGAGAGGAGGAGGAGAGGAGGCTCAATGGACGGGTTGGAGTGATTGATGACTGAACCAAGTAGGGCTGAATCCTCTCAAGCACGGAACTCAATGGCAAGACGGATGATAGAGCAAGGTAAGAAGAGCCAATGAATCTCCAAGGGTTCCGGGAAAAGCATCCCAGGTGCAAGTCCACAAATTGAGAGTGATCTCAAGCCATACAATTGAATCAATAGTTGACTCAACAGGGCTCAGATCAATTGATTGTCAAATGGTGTCTCTGCACCTATCCTAGCCCAGCGCCTGTTGAGCAGCCAGATCAAAATTGGAGGGGTTGACCAATGTAAGCCCTCTGATTTGTTGGGGTCAAGATGATCAAAGGATGATGAGGAGGATTAGTTGGTGGTCGGATTGATGCTGATAAGCGCATTGGTGTTTTCAAAACCATACCTCAATTTCCTGGATTGGAAGCTTGACCTGAAGCCAAATTTATCAGGTAGGAATTTTAGGATGGATTGGATGGGTTGATTGGGCAGTTTGGTTTTGATGGATGACGAGGATTGGTGATCAAGGTGGAGATGGGTGATGGGATCAAGTGGGATATCTTGGGCCAAGCAGGTATTGGCCCGCGCGTTTGGCCAAAAGGAAGGGGGGAACAAAGAAAGAAGGGATTGAATGCAATGCCTAGGTGATGATACCAATAGAGGCCTTTCCTAGACTACTGGGACAGAGGAATGTTTGGCAGGATGAGGAAATTGGAGGAGTGATACTGATAAAAAAAATTCAATTTTTTTTTTTTGGAATGACACCTAAATAAAAGAATTGTAAAAAAAAAATTTGAATTTTCCGCATCTGGTCCAGGGTGTCCAGATTTGGTCACCACAGAGGTTTTGGGAGGAATCAGCCCCCCACTCCGCGGGCGGGTGCAGCTGCACTTGCACAACAACAACCTGGTAAAGAGGTTGTTAGATGGGAGTATTGCGCTTCTTCCGGACATCCTTGTCATTTTTGAAGCGGTGGAAAGAAAGTTGTACTTGGAGGAACTGATGGAGGAAACCAAAAGGTTGTTCCCAATGGGGGAAATAAAGTCCGCTTCCCACACTCCGGCAGCACCAAGGCAAGCTCCAGTTGTGGGCCCCTTGAAAACAGAACGCGCTCTGGTGACACCACCAACAACAAGCCTGGAGGTTAGCAAGATGATGGAATTGATGAAGCATTTGCGGATCTTTCTGAGTAAAATGTTGTCCGGGCTGCGCAATCCACCTCCTCACCTTGGGGGACCGCTTCCGCTGTTGAATCTTCTGGTGTTGCAGCTATGCAATTACTGCAGGCACAAGGGAAAATGGAAGTTGGGTTACAATAACATGACAAAGGGCCTCACGGCGGGATTGGTTTGACTGGTGGGAATGGGATTCATGTTCCCAACGGGCAAGCAGATTTTCTCTAAACCAGTGAATCCAACTTTCATGGAGCAAGTGCGTGCGCAAGGACAGGAACCGGTGGTAACAGCCCAAGCTTTGCTGGGGATTGTCACTGGTCCTGGGGTATGGCAACCACCCGGTGTGGGAGGGGAAGTGAGGGTATCAGCAATGGAGGATTCAGTGGCGGTGGGAAGGATGGATGTGGATTCCAAGGAATGGGTACTGCCAGAAGCTCCTAAGCCAATCCCACATTTTCTGGAAAGGGATGGACGGCCGGTGAATCCAGAAGGGAAGAGGAAGGCAGTGGAAATTGCGCCCAGGGTGATGGGGAATGAAACAACTATTCCCGTGACCTTGAGGGAGTTGGCGGTGGTGTTTCTGGTGGTAGTGGATGAGGTGGTTCAAGTGCTGATGGATTGCAGACACAATAGGATCCCTCCAACGGTGCGGCGGGTGAAATTGGCTTGGATGACACAGAGCTCAAGCTAGCAGGGATGAAATTGGTTTCAACTCCACTGGCTTTTGTTTCCATGAAGATTGCTGGAAGGAAGGTGTGGGCGCAGGTGGATAGTGGATCTATGGTGAACCTCCTTCTGTCTAAATTGGTCAATGAAATGGGATTGGTTTGGCAGAAATGCAAAATGGGGCTTTGCATGCTTAACGGCGGGGCATGTTGTGTGGATGGGGTTGTGGAGGAGGAAGAGGTTGAGGTTGAAAGGGTCCGTAAACCACTTTCTTTTCTATTGGTTGATTGCAGGGAGGCTATTTTAGGACTTCCATTCTTTTTTGGGTTCCAAGAGCAAATGAAGTTTGATCCAGAGGGGGGGATGGAAGTGTTGATGGTGGAAGATTTGTCTTGTGGGCAATTCAAAACCACAATCTGTGATCAGGGGTTGGGAAGTGGATGGGGGATTTGGAAATAGAGGAGGAGGAGGACACTGGCGCGGAGATTTTTTGCAAGGGTGGTCTGGAGGCGGATTTTGACTAGTTGGCCAAGGTTACCGCATGGAGAAAGCTCCGGCTTTGTGCAGGAGGTTGACCAGTGAGGAGCAGGTGGGAAGTAGGGATGAAGTGCGGGACGCGGGAGCGCTGGAAGTAATTCCCTTTCCTCAGTATGCATTGCTGGGGGGTACTTTTCCAAAACACTATCATTGTGCCACGCTCTTGAGCAAAGGCACAAGCCACAATGTGGTTTTGACTAGGACCTATGGTAATGGATGCGTGCAGATGGCGCGGTGAAATTCAGGAAAGTATAAGCCAGTAAGGCAAAATGTCTGTCCCCAGAACAAAGCAATGCTGCAGGATCTGAACAGAACACTGCAACCAATCCCTTGGTTGCGGGACCCTTGGAAATCTCCGCTGAAGTTGTCAGGATGGGTAACACAAATGGAGCAGATTATGGATGAGCGGATCACAGCCCTTAACTTTGGACCCCCAAGCTGGTTAAGTGCAGAGGAACAGTATTTTCTGAAGTTGATAATTGTCCTCTGGGAAAGAGAGCTTTTTTTCAGACCTGAAGAGCGGGGCCTGTTTAAAAGGGAGATAGGAGACCCTTATGTGATTCCAACGGTTCCCCACAAACCTAGGAAGATCAAGCCAATTCCAATTCTGCAGGTTTTTTGGGGGCCCTTCTTGAAACTAGTGCGCAAGCATGTGGGGATAGGCCTTTATGAGCAATTGACATCAGGTTACTCAAGTCCAACCTTGGCAGTGGTTAAGCAGGATGGGAAGTCATTATGGATTGTTCATGATCTGCAGCGGCTCAATTTTTTTACAATCCAAGACGCAGGGAAACCTCTGTGTGTGGACCAGTTTCTGGAATCTATCTCTGGGCGGGCATGCTGCAGGTAGGTGGATGTGATGGGCAGATACAATCAGCGCAAATTTGATTGGAGTTTGCATTCAATGACTGCCTTCAAAACCAGATTGGGAAGGATGAAACTGACGCGGCTTCCACAACGTGCAACTAACTTGGTTGTGGTTTACCAAGCGCAGATGACCTTCTTAAGGACAATCTTCCAGGGGGGTGCAGATTTTCATTGAAAACATGGGAATCAAAGGCCCAAAGAAGGATTACGGAGGGGAAAAACTTATAGATGCTCCGGAAATTTTCCAATTTGTCTGGGATTATGCGCAAACGCTGGAGCAGATCTTTTTCTGGATTGAAGAAGCGGGGCTTAAAGTGTTGGGGAAAAAGTTAGTGGTCTGCATACCCGCGCTGAAGATTCTGGGACATGTGATGGCTTCCAACAGAAGGCTTATCACTGAAAAGAAATGCAACAAAGTCCTTGAGTGGCCAACCCCAAAGACTGTATCACACATTCTCCAGTTCTTGGGATTGGGTATCTATGTACGGATGTTCATCAAGAAGTTTGCGGAGTTTGCTAGCCCCTTGCGGGCATTGACAAGTAAGGGGGCTGAATGGACCTGGGGTTTGAACTGTGACATTGCCTTCAAAAAACTCAAGGAGATTGTTGCGCGCAATATTGTACTGCCGGACTTGGATTACATTTCTGGAGGAATTGAGCTGGCTGTGAATTTGAGCAAGTTTGGCGGGGGGCGGTGCTGTCACAGGAGGATGAGGGGAAATATTTTCCATTTCTTTACAAGTCCGTTATGTTTATGCCAACAGAGAGCTGGTATTTGCAGCCAATGTTGGAGCTTTGCGGGGTCAGTAAGATTGTGCAGAGGTTGCAGAATTTGCTAGGGGGGATTCACTTTATGCATCTGATGGATGCGGAGGAATTGGCGGATTAACAATTTGCCAATGCTGCCAAACGCGCCTATGACCAGGTGGGTTGTGTTCCTTCAGTTGTTCTCTTTCATGGTGATGCATGTTCCAGGGAAGGCCTTTACAATGCGGGACGCGCTTTCTTGGTACCCGCAGGATGATCCGTACAAAGGCGCGGAATCATTGGATGTGGAGGCCCCACAGTTAAGGTAGGGGTGGTGGAACTGGGTGTGGGACTTCTGCTCCAGCAGTCTGGAAGGTATGCATTCCTCAGTTTTTATTTGCGGGATCTTTGGTTTCTGGATGACAAGCCAGCTAATTTTGTTTGATGGATCTGGCTGAGAGTGAGAAATTTCTACCTGCAGGAAGGACAGCTATGGCGGAAAAGCACGCTGGTACTGCTTGTGGTCAGCATGTTGAGGGCGGATCAGGAGGTAATTCTGGGAAGTCAGTATGACAATCTTGGCCATTGCAGAAAGCTCAAAACTTGAAAGCGGGTGCGGGAAAGGTTCTGGTGGCTGGGGGTAGTGCGCGCCATTCAGGAGTGGGTACGGTTGTGCAAAGCGTGTCAGAAGCAGAGCGCAACCTTACCTTGCAAATTAGGTATCCCCACTGGAGAGGATGCCTTGTTTGGGAGGGTTTCTCTGGATTTCCTGCACATCAGGCAGGTAATTTCGCGTATCTCCTTTTTGCGGGGTACAATCTGTTGGGATGGGTGGAAGCACGGCCACTGATGAAGCTTTTGGGGGAAAAGGTTTGTCAGTTTCTGGAGGAAGATTGGTTTGCGCGTTATGGATTGATTTGGCTGTTAAAGGTTGATGGGAGTGCGGAGTTCCGGGGACGGTTGGAAGATTTGGTGCAAATTTGCAGAGCAAAGTTTGGGAAAGTGACAGAGTACTATTGGGAAGGCACAGGGATGATTGAGAGCCGTCACCACCCAATCAAGGAGGTGATGGTAAAGATGTGCGGTGAGGATGGAAAGCGGTGGCAGGAAACCCTTCTGGTTGTTCTTTTTGGGGATCAGATTTTGGTGAAGAGATTGATGGGTTATTTGCTGTACAAGCTGCTATTTGGGCAGCAACCCGTGCTTCCGGTTGAAATTTAGCTGGAAACGTTTCTGGGTATTGACTGGTCAAAGGTTAAGACAGCCACAGAGCTAGTCAAGGCCTGCGCCAAGCAGCTCCTGTGATGGGAGGAGATGCTGGAGAAAGAAGCTGGAAGACTGAAGGCAACCCACACAAAGTCTGTCTGCTACTGGGACAAGTGTTGCGTGCATAAACTCTGGGATCCATTGCAGAAGGGGGACTTGGTTCTGCTTTACAACTGGAGCCTGTAAACTCAAAGGGGGAAGCTGTTTGCTGATTGATGGAATTGGCCTTTCTGCGTGCTGTCCAAGTTCACCGGAGGTAGCTACCAGTTGGAGGAATCGGATGGAACTCCGCTCAAATGGAAGGCTGTGGATTTTCAAGTGAAACGGTTCTTTGTGCGGGGCTCAACTTCATTCAACAAGATGGCTGGTTCAGATAGCAAAGGGGTCAACAACCCGGAAACTTCCTCCAAGGAAAAGCCCATGCGCGCTTTGCTTCCAGAAAAGTAAACAACTGCAGACCACTGGGGACAGCAGCAAAGAATGGGGGATATGATTGGATTTGGTGAGGGGGTTTTCTAGCCGGTACACAGCCAGAATAACTAGACACCCCAGAATGTTTTTTCTTATTTTCTTCTCTCTGGATTGGCTTTGGGATTATTTCTGCCTATGGATGGTTTCTTTTAGTTGGGGCACAGCGCAAAGCTGGGTCCACCAAGGCAAGGACAAGTCCTGCATTATGGAAACAAAAGCATGGAAAATTTCCAACGGAGGATTCAGGGAACTAAGAAAGCTTTTTGCGCAGAACAGATGTGGGTCAAAGAGCAAAGGTGCGGGCTTGGCAATGGGTTGGTGTTTCAAAAAAAAAAGAAAAAAGATAAAAAAATCTTTTTAAGTTTTCTTGGTTATCTTTTAGATGGAAGGTGCAAATGGGTTTGGGAAGATTCTTTTTCTTTCTCTCTCTCAAGGTTGCGCACGCGGTTGGGTATCTTTGTACTCTCTCTGATCTGTAGATGGTTACAGGGAAATGTGTGGCAGTTTTTCCGGGGCGGTCCAGGTACCTTGAGCGGATACTTCTCACTCTCACCAGATACTCTCAGTTGCGCGGATTCCTCACTCTTGCAGGTTTCTCTCAAAGAGAAGATCTTGCGCGAAGCTCTTATTTCTCTCAGAGTTCTCACAAAGCCCAAAGGCTGCTCAGGATGGAGCTGCAAAATTCCTTATCTTAGCATAGGCACGGGGATGAAAAAAAGATGGAAGAAAGAAAGGAATAAAAGGGGGGTGATCAGCCTACGTTGGCCAAGTCCTCATCACTTCCCGCGCTTCCACGCAAGCCTCTGCGCCTAGGGATTGGAAATCTGCCTAGACCTTGCATTGCGCATTGGCAGTGTGTGGGTAGGGAACAGCTACAAATTGCCAGAGTAGTCTGTCCGCGTCAAACCTTGCCAAGGGAAGTTCCAGAACTAGAGGGATCTCTGGGATATTTTGAGTCGCGGCCAGAGGGGTTGCAGAGACCGTGGGCTCCTGCAAAAAATCAATCAGCAAGGGAGAAGGCGCGCGCGCGGGCTTTGGTGATGGTGATGGCGGCGGAGGAGATGAAACCGTAGGAGAAGCTGGTCTTGGAGGAGTAGGGGAACGCAGTGTGGGTGGAGGAGGAGCTGGCCTGGGTGGTGGTGGAGGAGGCGTGGCTGGACGGTTTGGGAACCTCAGGTCCATTGCTGTTACATTCATTTTTACCCGCGCGGCCCACTCATGGGCAGCTTTCCGGAAGGCTGCAAAGTCTGGAAAGTCCTGGAACCTTCAAGTTCCAGCCCAGTGGAACGGCAAGCCCAAGTTGTGACTCTTGCGCAATGGAGGATTCTGGGTGATTTTTTGCAAATGGTTGCAAGGTGAGCCAGGCGGGGTCCACTCATTGGTTGAGATCTCCTTGTTGCTTGAGATCACAAATGATTTGCGCCGGGTCCTCTTGCGCAGGCAACCTTGAGGGCAGTTGTGGGGCATGCCCTCCAATTGGGAGCAGCAGGGGTGTCCGGCTTGGCACGGGAAACAGGCAGGCCGGCCTGGAAGGATAAGACAGGAAAGACCATTCTGGCTGCAGTACATGCAGGACATGGCTGGCGGAGAGTGGAGTATTAGTTGTTTTCTTTCTTTGGTGCAATGAAGGGTTGCGGAGGGGAAGGTGGCACAACTGTGGTATAGTTTGGGGCAGGTGAGATAGTGGTGGATCTCTGGGGAAAGAATTCAAGTTGGGGGGTGTGGTGGTCTTTTATAGATGCAAGTCAGAATTGGCTGTGTGGTGCAGGCTCAGCAGTAGCAGCGGGCTCAGAAGGGGTAGCACGCTTGACAATGGGTGCAGCTTTGCCGCAGCAAGTTGCCTTGCGGGATCAGCAGCAGTTGAATTGGGCTCAGCATCTGGATATGCAGGATGCATTGGATTTGATTGGAAGGATTTCATGCCAATCGCCTGGATATATCTTGGATATCTGGAATGGACCGTCAGGTGGATACGGACATTCTGGGGGGGCTCCAAGTTGGGCGCAGTGCAAGGAAAGTGTCATGAGAAGGAAAAGCCGGGTGGATGTAATGGCAGGCAGGCAATACAAATGGATATGGGGTATGGGTTGCAGATTATGGGATGGGAAGGATAGGTTTTGGGCAAGGGTTCTGTGCTTAGGGGTTGTATTTAATTATTCTTGCTTGTTTCTGGATGTACTTAGGTTAGGGTTGAGGGGGAGGCTACTTAAGCCGGACCCTCAATCCAATGGGATGAGAAATTGGATCACGGAGGATCACATCAGATCATCATTGGTTTTGGAAGGATCTTTTAATCTCAATTCTCTATCTCTCATTCAAAGGGTGAACAGTTGCACTCAGGGTTTACAGAAGAAAGGGATCAATAACTTCCAAACTTTGGAACCATCAAAGGAGAAGTCTTCTTCTGAATTCCACACCGTCCATTGGTTCCCAAAACTTGCACAAAATCCACTCCCATGCCATCCTCCACAGCTCCCCTTCCCTCTGCTGCCATTAGTTCTGCTTCCTGTCCCCTCATCCTTGCTTGCTTCATAGCAATGTGCTGATCTAACTCTGTCAAAAACCGCTTTCCCAACACATATCCTGTCTCTTCTGTGGAAACAAATCCCACTTTTAAATCCATTTTTTGGTTCTCATTTCCCAACCACCAATAGCTGTTATTTTCACCATATGTGCACACCGGGGGTGCTGGCGCGCTAGGGAGCTGAAAAACCTCCGCTGCCAAAGGTGGCAAACCAACCCAGTGCTGAAAAATGTGGCTCATATAGATCTTATGGCTCCTTTCTAGCTGCGCAAGTTCACTAACCCAAGGGATGGTTGCCTGTGGTGGGGCCAGAGTTCATGCTGCAATGTAATTCAGTTTGGCTTAATCCAATTCCGCTTGCAACCAGACCCTGCTGTGCGCGCCTGCCTCCGTCGTGGATTGCTTGAAATACCCTTCCCGCAAACAATGCTTGCACTTCCCCCATCTTTCCAGCATGTCCCCCTTCAGTTTTGGCCAATCAAGGTTTTTTTAGCCCTCCATCTCTTCCACGTCCCAAGGCTCTTCTGTGTCCATGATGAACAGGACAAAATGGTGTGCCTTGTTGGAATCTGATGCCCCTTTGCAGTCTGCAATCACTTCATATTGTGAGATGAATTGCTCCACATTTTCAGTGTTGAATTGAATGCAAGGTTAATCCTTTGGCTGATTGCGGACAGGGCGGTGGGAGGAAGAAAAAGGAGAAGTGACTGCTGGTAGCATCCTGAGTATCTTTGAGAGACTCAAGATGAAAGCGGTTCCCCTGCCAGACCCTCAGATTTGGAAAGTAAGAGAGAGATACTCCCCAAAGTTATCCCCAAGTTCCAGAATCAATGGTCCTAGCATCTGAAAGGATAAGGATGCTCTGGTTTTGAGAGAGAGAGAGAGAGAGAGAGAGATGAACTTTCTTCATTTCCTTTCCTTCCCATATCCTAATTCATATCCAAAATCCCTAAGCCATAATCCATTCCTCTATCTTCCTTCCTTCCATGTATGTGTATGTGTCTAAGCTGGGGTAGATTTGTGGTGTTTGAAAAAAACACCGTCTTGGAGAAAAAAACACCATCTAAAAAGACTATTGGACCCCACCCAGTTTGCCTTCAGCCCGCCTCCTCCTTCATCAGTCAATAGCCATGACTTGGCCTCTCCCCTCTGCCATGCTGGACTGCCTTGTTGGGTTGACTTTGACAGTTTCACAACCTACCAAGCTGCCCTTCAGCACTTGGCCTATTGAGTCCACATCAACCAGGGGGCAATTTACCTGTGCATCAAGGAGCTTTTTGGACGGTTCCCTGCTCCTCCTCTGGCTCCTAGCCCTCCTCTGGCCCCTAGACCACCTCCTGTTCCACAGCCTCCTCCTCCAGCATTGCCATCCCCCGCTCTGCGGTTGTCTCCTGAACCCCCAAGGCAAGCCACAACCCCAGAATTTGTTGAGCGGTTTAAGATCTCTTCCTCCTCAATGCAGGGCTACCCCCAAGATTCTGGAAATCCCTACAGGGCTGACGCCTTGCCAGACGCACTTCAAAAACTTTGCAGCTAGGTTGGAAGAGCTTCTCTGATGCTTCATATTGGCTCCAGGCGCCCATGGATCAGAATCCCAATGCCTACTCCTGGTGGTTTTTGATGGTCTGTTGGACGTGGGGAGGTCCAAAATTGTGGAGGTTATAAATCTAATCTAGGGGCATTTACCCCCTCCCCCTACTTCTTTCCTTGTCCTTATTTCTTCTTTTACCTATTGCATTGGCGCTTCTCCCAAAACCCTGTGAAACACATTTTTGCATGCATTCCTTCTATTTGAGTAACTCCGTGAGAACAATCCATGCCACAAGTAAGTGAAAGAGAACAAAATCCGCGTCTGCATGCCAACCCTGAGTCTAGGTGCAAACGTGAGAGTGAGGAACTGGGAAGAAACCTTGATTCAGAGATACTTCTTTGGGTCCATGGCCACACACCATGAGTAAGTGAGAAAGAATAAGATCCAGGTCTGTGTTCCAACACTTAGTGACGAAAGTTTTTTTGAAGGTACCTGGAATTCCCCACAAGAACTGCCACACAGCTCCCAGGTATGCTTCCTACAAAATAAAACAGACAACAAGCCGTTGGGGTGCGTGCACAACCACAGGAGAGAGAAAGACAATAAGGAAAACAAACATTCTGGGGTTCCTAGTCATTCCCACTGTGAACCGGCTAGAGCTTCCCCTTACCAAAGAAAGCCTGTCCTGTGCATACTCCAACCATACCCATCTGAATTTTTGACAGGCTTAAAAGGATTGTTTAATTTCAGCTGAAGGTAATCAAGATTGAAGAAATAATACTGAGAAAACACCTTAAAAGGAACAGACAGTGAATTGAACTAGATAACACGGGTACTAGGAGAAGATCCAGCAAGGAGGGAAGTAAGAATCTGGTGAGGTGTTCTTGATAGGGTGATAGGGTGAGCTTGGGTCGTATGGTAGCTTGTTCTTGATAAGAAGATGGAGTGAGCTTGCGTCGATAGCGGTAGTTGGTGGATGATGTTGAGTGGTAGCGGTAGCTGGTGAGTGAGTTGAGTGGTAGCGGTAGGTGGTGAATCCAGTTGAAGGTTTTGCAAGGAGCCGTCCTTGATTTGTTGGTGAGGGGGTGGAGCTGACGAGCGGGACTTTGGAAATGGAGCATTGACAGCAGTTTGTGTTGGAAGCCGTACGCGCGAGAGGAGACGTGACAGTTGGTTCACATCATAGTCACAGCAGGGTGAGAGATACGGAGAGGGACTAGCTGGAGACACATAAGGAAGAAAAGAAACACAGAACAGAATGGGAGACAGCAGAAAATGAGGAAAATAATGAAATGAGAATAAAGAAGAAATGAGAAAATGATAGAATGATTTGGGCATGTTGTTGAATTCCAACAGCCTCCCTTGTACAAATCATTCTGATATGTTCAGCGCGTCCAACACACGGCACAGTTATATTTGTGTCACAGGTTTGGTGAGGAAATGGGCCAAATTCTTCTTGGAGGATACTTTTTGAAGGTTGATGGAGTTTTTGAGAATCTTGCTTTGTACATAGTGGAATCTCAACTCCATGTGCTTTGTGTGGAACGTGGCATGGTTAGCTTGATTTAGAGCCAGCTTGATGCAGCCTTTGTTGTCCTCGTGGATGGTGGCTGGTTTGGTCGCTTCCTCTGGCCAAAACTGGCTCATAAGTGATTTTACCCAGCTTACCTCTTTGATGGCGTCGCCCAGCGCCTTATATTCAGCTTCAGTAGTGGACAAAGACAGGGTCGGTTGCTTCTTGCACTTCCAAGCGACAACACTTCTGAGCAATTGTACAACCAACCTGGAGACTGATCTTCTAGTGGTGGGACAGGTCGCCCATTCAGCGTCAACGTAAGCTTTGAGTTGAGAGGCGGAAGAGGAGAAGCTGAAGTTGATTCCATGGTTCAGTGTGTGTTGGAGATATTGAAGGACGTATAGCGCCGCTTGAAAGTGGTGGAGATTTGGCTTGACGAGGAATTGAGCTAGGTAGTTGACAGCAAAGGTGATGTCGGGCCTTGTGCAAATGCTTATGTGATTCCCCTCCCCAACAATTTTTCTGTAATTGGCGCCCAATAGGAGAAACTCCTCATGGTCTTCTTCACTTGAGGCATATAGTTTGCTGTGAGGTTTGAAAGGAGTCAAGAATGTCTTGTGAGGACAAAGTGAATACTGCGCGCATACTTGTTTAATGTAGGAGCTGTGAGAAAGCTTTTAGCCGGTCGGAAGTTGGCTGACATTCATTCCAAGAATCAGGGAGGCAGGCCCGAGGTCCTTTATTTTGAATTTGGAGCCAAGCTGAGCAAAGAACACCTCCGTATGATCACTGAATATTGCAATGTTGTCAACATGCACGTAGAGATAAGTTGAATCCTTCCAGAACCCCCACTGGTCCGCCTCACTCTTGTGAAAGCCGCAGTTATTCAACCAGGAGCTGAGCGTGTCATACCAGGCCACCTGTCAGGGATTTAACCTCTATTGCTATACCTAGCCGTGGTTAAACCTGCAAAAGAATAAAGACAAACCAATATTTAAATTAGTTTTGACTTATATATTCCAAACAGCAACTTTAAAAGTTTACAGACTCAAATAATACCAAGGTATTATGAGTAAATAGACACACCTTAAACCTTTATAAAAGGTAAGGGGCCTTAGTCTTAAAGGAGTAAGACCAAAAGGAGCTTTGATTATAAATAAGCTCACACCCTTTAAAGAGTAACACACAGGGGTTAATTATCCAAGTGTGACCTTCCACTCGAAATTGGTGTTGCCAAATGGGTTATTGATTGAATTTAATACCAAAGTTTATAGCCCCAGTCAATCTTCTTCTTGAGATTAAGGTTAATGGGCTTGTTAACTCTTGCTTGTATTCTTGTTCAAATAATAATATAAAAATGGATCATGAAAGGGCTATAGGGTAAAGAACCTGCTCTTTTAAGGTAACAGGAGCCCTCAGGGGACTCTAGTAATCACCAGGAGAGTGTCAGGCTCTCCTTGGTTTCGTCCTCAAAGGCCCAAGACATCATTACATCATTCTCAATGGGTAATGAAGAACTAGTACCCATTGGGAAGGATTTTCAAGGTCAAGTTTTCATTTTACTTACTAAAAGGTTACTTACTGGGTCTTAGGACTTATAAATCACTCAGATGGACGGCATAGAAGCCTTAGACTCCATCATAATGATTATTTATATTTATTTAATGTAGCTTAATACCTTGGCAAATAATTTAATTTTAATTATAAGTATCTTAGCTCATACTATACACATAGAGTATGTATACTCTTTGCAATGTTTATTAAAAGGTTTACAGCCTACAGATGAACTCTGAGCCCTCTGAGTGGACGCACTCAAGGCTCAGTGAAGTATATTAAAGCATTATTACATCCAAAAGGGGATAGTATTAAATAAGTAATCAATTTATAATTATACTATACCTATAAGGGGTATATACTCTTGGCAGTGCTACTAGAAGGTTCATAGCTTACAATTAAGTTCTAAAGCCTCTGAGTGAACGCTCTCAAGGCTCAGTAAGGTTTATTAAGTGTACAGAGGGAGTATTACTTATAATTACATCCCAAAGAGGGATAAGGTAAAAATTATGCAATTTAATTGTACAAAGTAGAGAGTATGGGTTAATATGGTTACCATGGCTCCCAACTAAACCCTGAGTCTTCTGAGTGGACGCAATCAAGGCTCAGATTAGTATATTAAGGTATTAATGTATCCCAAAAGGGATAATATCTAATTAATTTATACAGTATAGAGAGTATGGGTTAATATGATTACTGTAACTCCTTCCCAAAGAGAGGAAACACTTTGGGAACTTCTATATCAATAATTGGGACGCATCTGAGTCCTCATAACTTAATTTAAAGTTATATTGGGTCTTCTTCTTGATAATATAAATTATCAAGATTTCAATTCCATAATCCATACTCATAAAAACATACTTATACAACATTATATATAATATTCTTAAGTTTTAATATATAATTACAAAACTACTCAACATTTTCATTATTGTCTCCATTGTGGTTTGAACCAGTGACCTTGGTATCAGATACTGGGAAGTGAGCCTAGTACTTAGCCACTATACTAGCAGGACATATGAGTTTCCAGACATTTGGACAAGTCTAACTGTCTCATGGCTGACACCACCAGAGCTTGTTTGAGACCGTATAGAGCCTCTTTGAGCCTAAGGTGCTTGCCATTTGTGAAGGAGATGTGGGGAGGGGGAGTAAGGTGGACTTCTTTGTGCAACGGAGCGTTCAGGAAGGCGGCCTTTACGTTGACTTGGTGAAACTTTAGCTTCAAGTGAGCAGCAAGAGCGATTAGCATGCGCAGGGACGTTTTGTCCCCAGTTGGCAAAAAGGTGGAGGTGAAGTCAATGCCGTACTGCTGATTGAATCCTTGAATGCAGAGCCGTGCTTTGAATTTGACTATTTGGTTTAGCTTGTTGCGTTTTGTCCCAAAGACCCAGACGCATTTGAGCCCTAGCTTGTTGTCAGGAAGAGTTGCCTCTTCCCAGACTTGATATTCGAGAAGATTGAGCTCTTCGTTTTTCATTGCCTCAAGCCATTCTTCTTGGTACTTTCAGTTGAGGGCTTCTTGGACTGAGATGGGGTCGGAATAGTTGTTGTCGACAATGAGATAAACAGCCGGAAGACCTATTTTAGAGCTAGGACAATGAGGGTAGGGAATAATGTTCTGGTGTGTTAGCCTGTCTTGTGACAGGGAATGATTGGGCGCAGGAGAATCGGTGACAGCAGAGGATGAAGGAGGGAGATCAGAAGGGGGGGAGGGAAGGACAGGCGGTGTAAGACTCCAAACGGTGCTAGGCCGTGGCAGTTCTGTGGAGGGGAAATGTGCTGTTTAGGCTGCCCTCCTAGGAGTTACAATAATATTTAAATGTAACCGGAATCAAGGTCCAGAACCTTATGGATGAGAAATCAAAGTAAGGGAAGACGATAAGAGTTGTCGGTAGCAATGGAAACAGCACTATCTGAGGCAAGATGGTGCAGGTAAAGACTTGAACAAATGAGTCAAGGTTTGTTCAGAGTTCAATAGAACAAGGCAGTTGTAAGTAACAACGCCGACAAGCTAATAACTCTGGTTGTCAGCAGCTGATTAGGAAAGATCAACTCAATCCCAACCAACCTCCAGGTTCTCAATGAACCTTCCCAACTCTCTGCAATCAAGCGCTTGAAGGGTACCAGATAACTGTGGGAGGCTGAACAAAAAAAAAGCTATAAGCTCTAGAAGCAAATCAATAAGAATTTGAGCAAGAATATCCCAACACTTCTCAAGGGACTCAAGAATAGCATGGCAAAATTCAACCTTAAAGAAGAAGGGAGGTATAACACTCCAGGTTTTAAGCTTAATAAAACCTCTTCAATCAAACGTGATTGGCTCCAGAAAGATTATCAAGGAGAGATCAAGACCAGTATGGTCCGAAAAAGGGATCAGAGTGGTATAACACACCCAAGAATTCAGAAAGACAGGAATTCTTCTTCAACCAGCAAGGCTATTGGTTGGTGATAAGGAAAAAGGTCACAAGGGACAGAGTTTGAGTATGGAGGCTCAAAGGATCAAGGGGCAATCATAGATATACCCGGATAAATTGCTCAGATAAGTGGGGAAGGATGCCCACGGATAAATTGCTTATGATGATGGTCTGATAGGATGATGGGATGCTTGGCCAAAATGCAGGGGAGAGCCCCTCCTTTTATAGACATGAGGCCCTGTATACTATGTACAAGTGATACTACAAATAGGTGCGGGAAAATGAAAACATAAAAAATAAAAAAAATAAAAAATTACATGAGAGGAAAAAAAGAAATTTCGCCCGCGTCAAGAATGACCGCGGGCAATCAGATGGACACCCGCAACAGCGGTCGCGGGTGTCAACAACGGCTGTTGTTGCCCAATCGGCGGCGACAACGGGGTGAAGGTTCCGACGGCCGCAAGCGGTCGCTCGCGGTCGTCGGTTGGATTGGATGATGGGCGATGGATTCGAGTAGATGGTTTGGGGTGGATCAAAGACCTAGGAAGCGACCAAAGGAGCCTTCAACTCCTAAATGTTGTACAAATGGACCTGGGTCATTCCAATATCTAAAACCGATTGGATCATGATTGGGACCACCGCCGGCATCCAAAATGATTCCAACGATGATCAATCCGATGATGGTAACGACCTTAATGGAAGCAAACCAGAATTTGAATTCTGCGTAAAACGGCTTGAGTCCAATAGTTGACGAGCACGGCTGAGGCAGAGATCTCGGTAGGTAGGACGATGGCCCAATTGTAAAAGTAATTATAACCCATGGCAAAGGATAGACTTGGATCAACGAATCGCTTGGCAAGGGTGACGTGACCACCTGCGATGGGCAGATGAGAGATCATTTCACCCAATGAGGCCATGAAGTTCCAAACGACGATTCCCATGACCAAGAATCCCATCAAAAGACCGAGGGGGCCACCGTTGGCAAGATATTGAGCGGTACCCAAGAAGAGACTGGTACCGATGACACCACCAATGGAGATCATTTGGATATGACAAGATTTCATGGTTCGATGGAGTGCCGTAGCAGGGTTGGGAAGTGGATGGAGAGGATCAATGGGAGGATGAGAGTGCTCAAGATTGTAGGTGGTGGTAGCGGCGGCATCGTTAGTAGCTTGCTTGGTACTACTGGTCGGATCATTCTGGGAGATCTTTTTGTTCTGGAGATAGGGATCCTGCTGTGGGGAGCTCATGGTGTGGGTTGGGTTAGCCTAGGGAGGTGTGAGGAGGAGAAGGGATTGTTGAAAGTGGTTCGACGATCGCTCGCGTTGCCAAAAGTCAGGGCCGCGAGCGCGACAAGTGGGAGTTGAACATAGGAAGAGAGGATCGAAGCGGAGAGACAGGCAAGAGGCCTGTCATAGACCGCTAGGACAGGGAGAAGTTGAGAGATAGGGGGAAATGAAGGTACCCATAGGGGTACAACTGAAATCCAATTTTTTTTTTTTCCCGTGGTATCCCAGATTGGTCACCACATCTCTCCCCAACTTACAGACTGTCCCTAGTCTGCATCTAAAATTTGAAGGGATTAAAAAAAAAGGCTGGGAACAAAGAAATTGAAGCAAAAATTGGCCATTTCTTGATCTTGAGAGCAATTGAAGAGTTGAGGAAAATATCTTGATTCTTCCAAATGAGCCCTAGAAGCGGCAGGAATAGAACAAGGAGGGCGTCCCAGGTGCTCACATATGTGGCATACATTAGAGTTTTACAACAAAAACGCAGCAAATGAACCTGGTGGTGCACAATTGGGAGGACTTACTTCTGAGATAAGTTGCCCCCACGACAATGAAACTTCTTGACTTGATCAGCAGAGAACCTTCTGGCCAACCAAGTACCATCCAGCTCCTCCAAGACATAAGATCCACCTCTAACTTGATGAACCACTTGATAAGGGCCATTCCAACAATTAGAGAAAAGCTTGCCCCACTGGGTCTCCAAAGATCAATTATAAGCTAAAACTAGGTCACCAGGGTTCAAGGGCTCCCTGATTTGATTAGAGTGCTTGTCCTCCCAATACTGGACGGATTTTGCTCTGGACTCCATCATTGTTTGATAAGCTTCATCACGAATGTCTTCACTTCGCTCCAGTTGCTTTGATCTAGCAACTAACAGATCAGTGGTTGAGGACACCTCTTCCCAAGAGATGCCCAAGAAAGATTCCATTTCCAGATCCAAAGGAAGGACTGCTCTTTGACCAAAGATGATTTCATAAGGTGAGTAGCCAGTAGTTCTTTTGGTTGAGATTCGATCAGAGAAGAGAACAAGAGGAAGGAATTTGCGACAATTCTTGCCACTTTCACCAGCCAGTTTAACAAGTGCAGCCTTCAAAGGGGCATGGCCTTGTTCCACCATGCCTTGGCCTTCAGGATAATAAGGAGTAGTAATTCTATGTTGTCCAGGAAGGGATCGGATAATTTCAGCAAGCTTGCCCCCAAATTCAGATCCACCATCAGTAGAGTAAGATCAAGCCAGGCCATAACGCATTGTCCAGGTCTCGTAGAGGAAAGCTGCCACTGATTCAGAGCTAAGGTTCTTAAGAAATTTTGCTTCAACCCATCTGGAAAAATCATCTCTAGCCACAATGAGGTACTTAGCACCACCTGCCTTAATATGAACCACATCCATAGCAATCCTTCCAAAGACAGTGGACTCCCTAGTAGGATAACGAATTTCAGCTGGGCGCCTAAGATCACGTTTTTGACAAACTTCACAACTCTTGCACCATTGGGAGACAGATTTCTTCAAAGATGGCCACAAGAACCGTTTGGATAGTCGTCGATAAGTTTCAGTTTCCCCACAATGACCAAGGCCTTCATGGAGACTTTCAAGGATAAAATCTTGTTTAGAGGGAATAGTAACAACAATAAGAGCACAAGGATTGCCCATCTTCATAAGTCTAGAGCCTTGAACAAAAAAATTAGAAGACTTTTGTTTAAGAGATCGAAATTCCTTAGCAGAGAGATCAGGAGGTTTTTGAAGAGTTGAAAGGTACTGCTCTAATTTAAACCAGAAGCCTCGTTGAAATCCAGAATAATTTTGAGAAGAAAAAGAGAAAATAGGTTGAATTAAAGGTTCCTCTTCATTGAAATTGGTTCCAACATCAGATTCGTTGTCCCCAAGAGGTCGTCAAGATAAACCGTCAGGCATGGTGAAAGATTTTCCTGGCCTGTGAACAATATCAAAAGAGAAAAGCTGGATAAAGGCCACCCAACAAGTCATAGGAGCATTGGGAAGGCTGGGAGCTTTGATCATTTCAATGATGGATCAAGCATCAACTTGCAATTCAAAATGTTGGCCCCAGAGAAAGGTTTGAAGTTTCTTCATCATTCGAGCCACACCACAGAGTTCCAGTTTGGGCTGGGAGTATCTAGATTCTACATCTCAAAACAACAAAGATTCATAAAGAGCAGGACGGTCCCAACCATTTTCATCTTCCTGAGTAAGGACGGCCCCAACAGATTGATAACTAGAATCAACAGCCAGCTTGATCTTGCCAGCTCCAGGTCCGTAAGAGATCTTTTTCAAAACTATGTCTTTACCAACTATCCTTTTGAGTAGCTGGAAAGCACATTCACAATCTTGGGTCCAAATCCATTCAGCATCTTTTCTGGTTAGACGACGCAAGGGTGCACAGATTTTGGATAAAGATGGGATAAAGATTCTAACATAAGTGACAACACCTAGAACGCCCCTAACTTCAGTTGGATTGTTTGGGGTATGCCAAGAGATGATCTTGTTGACTTCGGCTGGTGCCATCCTTCTTCCTTCCTTGCAGACCACATGACCAACAATTTCCAGAGCAGGGACACAAGCTGCCAGTTTGGATCCAGAGACAGTAAGGCCAGATTCCTTGATTTGAAACAGAATCCTCTCCAAGGTAGTAGCATATTCCCAGATAAAACAACAAATTCCTGAATGCCAAGGTAAGAGCTCATTATCATAGTCAGATACTGGACCTTTAATTCCTCCATTGTCAATAAAGATACCAGCATGATCAGGGATTTCATCCTGGAGGATCCACATCATCTGAGCCTGATAGACTGCAACCGAGTTGGTGGCTCCTTGAGGCAATTGAGTAAGTTGAAATCAACCAAGAGGAGTATTGAAAGTAGTGAGAGGACAAGAAATAGGATGTAAGGATTGTTTGTCATAGCCACCCATAATATCCCCTAGACCATAGCAAGCTCTCCCCGCGAAGTATTCAACAAATTCTTAAGTAGCAGGAGGGATACCAGAGTCTTTAATAGTAACTTTATTAAGAGGTTGAAGATCATGAACTATTCTAAGTTAACCATTACTCTTGAGGACACAGAAGACGGGGCTGGAGTAACTAGAAGTTGACTGTTCATACAGGCCTGTTCGAACTCGTTCCCGGACCAACTTGATGAATTCGTCAACTTTAGCAGCAGGGATAGGGATCTTTTTCTTTTGCCAAGGATCATGTTCAACTACAGGGATGATATAAGGAAGGCCATAGGATTCCCGCAAGGAACCTCTCTCTTCTTCACAGAAAGCAATAGATTTTTCTCTTAGAGATAAGACATTTTTGATTAAATTTAACTCATCGGGAAGAAGCCATCCATCTGGACCAAAGTTGACCACCTTCAGACGTTCTTCAGTGACCCGTCCATTAGGCACAAAGGGACCAGTAAGAGATTGAGGAAGACCACAGTAAGGATCGCGAGATAGAGGAGGACGCATAAGGGGAGGATTGAGGTTGAGAGGCATAGGCTGGTTGACTGGTTGGATCTTCTTAGCAACTGGTTTATACTTAGTGGCAAAAGAGAGAATTTCTTGTTTCCTCCAAGAGTTGACCAGAGAGACTTGATTACAAAAGCTGAGTCCAAGTTCCAACATCTTCCAAGTCCGATGTTCTGCAATATCCTTGAAGGGTGCCTTTTCCATAAAAGGAGAACCAGGAGATAATACGTTGCTCACATGTGTGGCACAAGGTAGGGTTTCAAAAATGACGGTAAAAGATTGCCCTGGCAGTGCACAATTGGGAGGACTTACTTGTACCCCAAATTGCCTCCACTGAAGCCCATATTCCTTCATACCAAAACCACCAAAAACGGAATTGCAATTAGGATCTAGTTTAGACTCATTGCGGAGATTTGAACCGGAACTGAGAGAAGATTGATCAGACTCAAAAGTAGAAGGGAAAGAAGACACAACAGAACCTGAGAGAGAAGGAGATGGAGAAGAAATATTTTTGGATTTTTCTATTTTGATATGTTTTTGTTTTTTAATATTCTTGAGCTCAGAAGAGAATGATGAAAGGAATGAAAAATAAGCCTGAGGGATGGGAGTTGAACCTTGAGTTTCAGTCTGAGGCTGAAAAGAACTACAACCATTAGTAGGATCAACTATTCCCCTAAAAAATGAGAGGAACTAGGGTTATCCTTCTGCTTCCCCTTAAAAGATGATTTGGGAGAATGACCAGGAAAATCTCTTTCCCAACAACCAGAATCCAAAGAGCAAAGAGGAAATTCAATTTTCCTGCCATCAGCATCAGGGAGAAGAATTCTCTCCCCAACTTGATCAGAAAACATCAGGGTTGCACCAAAGTCCATTAAGAAGGGTTGTCCCAAGATCATAGGACTGTCCAAACGAGTGATCCAAAAGTGGCAGGTTCCAACAATATTTCGACCAATCCTGACCGGTACATCTTCAGCAATACCAACCAGTTCACAAGCTTGATTTCCTATCCCATACACTGCAGAGTTGAAGCTGACCCTAGGACTAAGTTTGAGCTTGCAGGCCATAGCATCCAAGATTAAGTTAAGCTGAGATCCAGAATCCACAAGAGGAGAAACAGTTTTAGCTGAGTCACCAAGATAACAAGGAAGAAAGCCAAGGGGACAGGAATAAAGGTTGGATTCTATAGAAGGACTGGTTCCACCAGAGTCCTCCATTAAAGTGCCAGAGGAGACTTTGAGTTCTTCAGGGCCAATTTCCACACGTTGACGAGAGACCCATTTCTTCATTCCTTCAGCAACAGATGGAGAGATTGATAGGAGTTCAGCCACAGATAGATCAGGAATTTTGAGATCAGAAATTTTCTTTAATACTCCCTCCACAGCATTGGGGTGATCCTTGGAGATGCCCCTTTCAAATTGAACTTTGGGCTGGGTGGAGGGAGGAAGTTCAGGTGACGCAGAATCTAAGATAGGATTAGAAGGTTGAGGTGAGGGAGAAGGATCAGGGTGATCTGGGAACCTTTCCATGAGTGGTTCCTTTTCCACCTCCATGTCTTCTACATCAGAGGAAGGAGGCTCAAGTGATGATTGACGTTTAACGGGTTTTCAAAGGATTGAAGTTGGCAAGGAAGGAGCCTTATGAGGTTTAGTTTCCTCATGTTGTTTCCTGGCTGGATCAGATTGATAAGTAGTCCCAGCAAGACTAGAGGAAGAAATAGCTGGAGGATACCAATGTTGGAGGGTACCACAGGATGATTGAAATTCAAAGGAAGCAAGAGATGCTTTCACAGGAGGTGATGGCTGGTAAGAGGCCACCACATGTCAGATAGGACGAGACGAGTCAAAAGGGATTAGAGAAACATTAGGGAGGAAGTAATTGTTTCCCGTCTGCTCTACCAATTTTTCCTTTAGGTCCTTCTGAAGTTCTTGGCATTGTCCGGTTCCATGGCCTTCCCTAAGACAGTAGTAACAGACCAGAGTCGATTTGGGGACAGAAGAAGGAGTTTTAGGAGTAGCTAGTGAAGAAATCTTTTGATCTATTTTGTTCTCAAAGGCTCTAAGTAACTTGGTGATTTCATCTATAGTAGTAGGTTCTTGATTGGAATTAGGATCTGCTTTAGGCCTATGATCTGCCTCCATTTGAATCATAATATTGTTTGACTCTTTAAAAGAAGGAGCATGGAACGGTTCAGTAGTTCTAGGCTTTTCAAAGGTAAGAGCAGTTTGACCTTTCATGACTTTATCCACAGTACTCCTAAGGGTGAGAAAAACAGGGAGCTTGAATCGATTATCCCTGGTGGTTATCATGGATCCAGATTTGACCAGTTCTTCTTTAATCCTTTCCTGCACAGCCAACAAAAAAGATTGGAAGAAATTTGCTTGAATTTTGTCCACTGTGTCAATGTGATCGTTTTGGATAAGATGGTTTTGAATGGGATCCCAAGACTTCCTAAAAATCTGATAGTCAGAGGCTGAAGAAATACCACCATTGGAGATCCACTGAGAAACCAGAGCATCCAAATCCTGCAGAGTAAACCTAGCCACATCTATTTTACCCCAGTATGCCAACATAGCCTTCCTGAGAAGCGCCCAGTTGTGGGATTCAAATCCCTTGAAAGACTCGATTACCTCCATAACTTCATCAGAGGAGATAAAGAATTGCAACTGATAAGCCATATCAAATTCACTAGCTCCATCCACTTCAGCAGCCATTTTGTAGGAGTCCAAGAATCTCTTGACATTTGTACCTTTGAAGCATAAGTTCTTGTTCTGAGGTTTGATCTTTACCATCTTAGGTCGGACAGGGGTGGTTGGAGTAGCGGAAGATGCCATATCAAATAACAGAGTTCCTAGGGGATCCAAAGAGCATATTTCCAAAGTGGCTCACGAGTGTGGCAAGAGTAGGGTTTCGCCAAAAACAACAAGTATCTTGCCCAAGCGGTGCACAAATTGGGAGGACTTACTTCTAGTATAAGTTGCCTCCACGGATCAGATTTGAGAAGAGAAAAAAAGATCGGATTTCAAGTTTGATTTTTAAATGTCTTTTGAATGTAAATCCCAAGGTTGCTGGTTTGATCCCGGCCTGGGGGACCAAATTTAAGACTCCAAACGGTGCTAGGCCATGGAATTTCTGTGGAGGGGAAAGGTGCTGTTTAGGCTGCCCTCCTAGGAGTTACAATAATATTTAAATGTAACCGGAATCAAGGTCCAGAACCTTATGGATGAGAAATCAAAGTAAGGGAAGAGGATAAGAGTTGTCGGTAGCGATGGAAACAGCACTATCTGAGGCAAGATGGTGCAGGTAAAGACTTGAAAAAATGAGTCAAGGTTTGTTCAGAGTTCAATAGAACAAGGCAGTTGTAAGTAACAACGCCAACAAGCTAATAACTCTGGTTGTCAGCAGCTGATTAGGAAAGATCAACTCAATCCCAACCAACCTCCAGGTTCTCAATGAACCTGCCCAACTCTCCGCAATCAAGCGCTCCAAGGGTTCCAGATAACTGTGGGAGGCTGAACAAAACAAAAGCTATTTGTTTATGAAGCTCTAGAAGCAAATCAATAACAAATTTGAGCAAGAATATCCCAACACTTCTCAAGGGACTCAAGAATAGTGTGGCGAAATTCAACCTTAAAGAAGAAGGGAGGTATAACACTCCAGGTTTTAAGCTTAATAAAACCTCTTCAATCAAACGTGATTGGCTCCAGAAAGATGATCAAGGAGAGATCAAGACCAGTATGGTCCGAAAAAGGGATCAGAGTGGTATAACACACCCAAGAATTCAGACAGACAGGAATTCTTCTTCAACCAGCAAGGCTATTGGTTGGTGATAAGGAACAAGGTCACAAGGGACAGAGTTTGAGTATGGAGGCTCAAAGGATCAAGGGGCAATCATAGATATACCCGGATAAATTGCTCAGATAAGTGGGGAAGGATGCCCATGGATAAATTGCTTATGATGATGGTCTGATAGGATGATGGGATGCTTGGCCAAAAGGCAGGGGAGAGCCCCCCCTTTTATAGACATAGGCCCTGTATACTATGTACAAGTGATACTACAAATAGGTGCGGGAAAATGAAAACATAAAAAATAAAAAAAAATAAAAAATTACATGAGAGGAAAAAAAGAAATTTCGCCTGCGTCGAGAATGACCGCGGGCAACCAGATGGACACCCGCAACAGCGGTCGCGGGTGTCAACAACGGCTGTTGTCGCCCAATCGGCGGCGACAACAGGGTGAAGGTTCCGACGGCCGCGAGCGGTCGCTCGCGGTCGTTGGTTGGATTGGATGATGGGCGATGGATTCGAGTAGATGGTTTGGGGTGGATCAAAGACCTAGGAAGCGACCAAAGGAGCCTTCAACTCCTAAATGTTGTACAAATGGACCTGGGTCATTCCAATATCTAAAACCAATTGGATCATGATTGGGACCACCGCCGGCATCCAAAATGATTCCAACAATGATCAATCCGACGATGGTAACAACCTTAATGGAAGCAAACCAGAATTTGAATTCTGCGTAAAACGGCTTGAGTCCAATAGTTGACGAGCACGGCTGAGGCAGAGATCTCGGTAGGTAGGACGATGGCCCAATTGTAAAAGTAATTATAACCCATGGCGAAGGATAGACTTGGATCAACAAATCGCTTGGCAAGGGTGACATGACCACCTGCGATGGGCAGATGAGAGATCATTTCACCCAATGAGGCCATGAAGTTCCAAACGACGGTTCCCATGACCAAGAATCCCATCAAAAGACCAAGGGGGCCACCGTTGGCAAGAGATTGAGCGGTACCCAAGAAGAGACTGGTACCAATGACACCACCAATGGAGATCATTTGGTAATAAGATCTAGTTGAATTTATTGAGAACTTATAACCAGCTTAGGCTGAGAGATCAAAGGAAACAAACAAGCGTATCAGAAGAAGAATTCAAGATAGGAGAGATCAGCAGAGAGACAGAGGAGATGAATCCTACAGCGTAGATCAACAGGCGTTGCTTAAGGAGACAGTCTTGAATTGAGATCTAAGGATGGAGAGACAATAGAGGAACGAGAAAGAGTAGAATTTGAGTATAGACGTGGATGAACTGGTTTGAAGCATGGAGTCAGGCTAGGTTTGTTGAGGAAGCACAAAGACTCAGCATGGGGTGCGTTAGGATCATGGTACCCCTCGCGGCATTTCATTTTGGTTTTCTTCTTTTCCTTATTACTCCTTGTCTTAGTCGAAACTAGTGAGACTTCTGTGGATGGTTTATTTGAGTTAGTCTGGGCCTTTCTCTCATTGTGGTATTTGATAAGGTGATTGAATACCACATCCATCGTCAGGTTCTTTTCTACGTGCATGATTTGTTGTTTGAGATTTTCGAGTGTTGGAGGGAATTTGAATAATAGTAGATAAGCCAAGATATCTTTTGGCAGTTCGATCCCGACGTCTGTCATTCTTGTAATAGCCTTTCTCATCTCGGTGATGAAGCTCTCGATTGCATTTTCCCGGAAGACGGAGTGGAGAAAGTGGTTGAAGACTCTTGCTCTATTTGCTGTCTCTGAGGAGGCAAATCTTCTTGTAATTTCGGCCCATAGAAGCTTAGAGGACAAGATGTTTGTAGAATTGACGACGTTTGCGTGAGTGGTGCTGTATAGCTTAGATAGTATTATTGCCCTGATTTCTCTGTCTTGTTTTGTTGATAGAGGGCCTGAGTTTCGAGTGATAGCCTCTTTGATGTCCTTGAGGTCAAACAACATGAGCATCTTGTCTTGCCAGATTGAGTAATTCTCTTCATTTAAGTGGGGTATGGCTTTGACTGATTCTTTCAGAGCAACTTGGTGAAAGTAATCATTCGCCCCGGCTGGTTCGTTCATGGCTTGATCGATTGAGTAGGTAGGTTCTTTTGGCTTTTAACCGTAATAAGATCTAGTTGAATTTATTGATAACTTATAACCAGCTTAGGCTGAGAGATCAAAGGAAACAAACAAGCGTATCAGAAGAAGAATTCAAGATAGGAGAGATCAGCAGAGAGACAGAGGAGATGAATCCTACAGCGTAGATCAACAGGCGTTGCTTAAGGAGACAGTCTTGAATTGAGATCTAAGGACGGAGAGACAATAGAGGAACAAGAAAGAGTAGAATTTGAATATAGACGTGGATGAACTGGTTTGAAGCATGGAGTCAGGCTAGGTTCGTTGAGGTCTTGTTGGAGAGATCATCATCTTACCGGTCAGAGTCAGATGTATTCGAGTCAAGCGGTTGCGGTCATAGCTTGATGTAGTTGAGTCGAGTGGTTGTGGTTGGAGTTGGTATTGTCGAGTTGAGCAATTGTTTGAGGTAGGAATGGAGACTAGTGAGACGAGCGAGAAAGATAGACGGAAAAAGATAAATTGAAAAGAAGAGATATAGAAGAAGGAAGAATAAGCAGAAAGGAGAAGAGACAAGAGTTTGAGGAAATAATAAACAGAGAGGGAGATGAAACAAGAGTAGTCCCTGGTCTTCCTCACAGAAGAGCACATCGGGGTCCCCGTCAGAGGTTCAGTGCGCCGACCGCGCGCAGAAGCGCGGTCAGAGGTGAGGATTCAGAGACGTGGTATAGGATGAGAGCGGGAGAAGGAGAATACTTAACATTTGGATATGACGAGATTTCATGGTTTGATGGAGTGCCTTAGCAGGGTTGGGAAGTGGATGGAGAGGATCCATGGGAGGATGAGAGTGCTCAAGATCGTAGGTGGTGGTAGCGGCGGCATCGTTAGTAGCTTGCTTGGTACTACTGGTCGGATCATTCTGGGAGATCTTTTTGTTCTGGAGATAGGGATCCTGCTGTGGGGAGCTCATGGTGTGGGTTGGGTTAGCCTAGGGAGGTGTGAGGAGGAGAAGGGATTGTTGAAAGTGGTTCGACGATCGCTCGCGTTGCCAAAAGTCAGGGCCGCGAGCGCGACAAGTGGGAGTTGAACATAGGAAGAGAGGATCGAAGCGGAGAGACAGGCAAGAGGCCTGTCCTAGACCGCTAGGACAGGGAGAAGTTGAGAGATAGGGGGAAATGAAGGTACCCATAGGGGTACAACTGAAATCCGATTTTTTTTTTTTTTTTTTTCCTGTGGTGTCCCGGATTGGTCACCACAGCGGAGCAGTGAAAGAGTCCAAGGAGGAAGGAAGATGAATCAAGGGGAAATTCAAGGAGTTGTTAGTGGGAGGAAGAGAAGAGGATGGAGTTAGCATGGGTGCAAGGCCAGCAGAGCAGGAAGATAAGTTGGATCCGGATGGAGAGGGGAAGGAGAGTTCATCAAATGACGCATTGGTGGAGATGAAGAATTTGAAGGAGTCCAGATCAAGCAGCCTGTATGACAAGAAGTCATTGACGTACCCAACCAGAATGGCTTTTCTGCTGGTGGGGAGAAGTTTGAAGGTTCGATTTGCTTTTGGAATGATAGCTTAAGAGGCGCAAACAAAGGGGCGTAGGCAGTTGAGATTGAATGGTCGTCCGTGCCAGATCTTGTAAGGAACCATATTGCCATGGGACCTTGAGGGGAGAGCATTGAAAATGTGAGTGGCGGTGTTTACAGCCTCATCCCAGAACTTGAGCGGCAGATTTCTTTGATTCAGCAAGCATCAAGCTTTCTCTAAGATGAGGCAATTCGATCTCTTGGCTAGGCCATTTTGCTGAGGGGTATGGGGGGGGAGAAGTGTTGATTGATGCCTTTTTCAAGGCAGAAGGAGTGGAGGTCAGATGAGATGAACTCGCCTCCGTTTTCGGAGATGAGGAGCTTCACGGTGTTGCCAGTTTGATGTTTGGCCCGTGCCACAAAGTCCTTGATGGCGGGGGTCACATTGCTTTTCTGTTTGAGGAGAGGAACAGAACAAAATCCAGAGAACTGATCCGTCATGGAGAGAAAATAGGAGAATCCTGAGTTTGAGATGATAGGGAAGGGTCCAACAACGTCCAGATGAGTCGCTTCAAGAGGGCAAGTGGCTGCCTTGAACTTGTGATTGAATGGTGTCAAAACTTGCTTGCAGGTTTTGCAGATTTGACAGACAGTTGGTTGGGTATCCGAGTCGACGGAGTTTAGATTGAGAGTTTTGAGGGATTGAGTGCTAGCGTGATCAAGGCGTAAGTGCCAAAGATTTTCCAGAGCCTTGAGAAGCAACGTGGATTGGCTGCAACAAAGAAATTTTGTTCCACACAGTTCAGTTAACTTGTTGTTTGTGGTGCCTACAAAGCTGATCTTGTCCAGTTTCACTTTGAACCCCGAGTATCCAACTTTGGAAAAGGTTGCCTTTGAGGAGTTAAGTTGAGTGAGAGAAATAAGACATTGATTAATGGAGGGAATGAGGAGGACATTCCTAAGAAGTATGGCTGAGCCGAGGTGATTGAGAAGTTTAGCTGATCCAGAATATGTAGCAATGAGTGAGTTGTTTGGGGAGCCTGTTCCCACTTCCAGATGGATGGGCATGCAATCAAATAGAAACAAGGGGTTGTTGACTATATGATGGCTTCTGCCAGAATCCAGAACCAGGAGATGGAAGTCTTTTCTATTGGATGAGAGGTAAATTTGAGCGTTGAAATGAAGCTTGGAGCCTTTGGAATTGCTTTCATCTTCAATGGTTGGACTTTTGTTTATGGAGTGGAGATTTGACGAGGGAGTCTTATTCCATTCAGGTCTGAGATGAGGATGGACAAACCAGCATTTACTTTCAGGGTGTTCGGCAAGGGGGTTATGGTGTCCTTTTGAGCATGGATGTTTGGGTTTTGCCCTTTTCTTCATGGTTGATTTGTGCAGTGAGACTGAAGGAGAGATGTCGGAGGTCAAGTTGTCGTCTGGCAACCTGGAAAATTCAAGGTGAAGAACCTCACAAAGTTTGTTTAGGATCCCGGTTGGGTTTTGGAGAAGAGGGTTGTTAAGGATCAGAGAATCAACGATGTGGTAGAATGAGCTGGGAAGTTTGGAGAAGATGGTGTAGCTGAGGATGTCAGGGGGAACTTTGAGTCTCACAACGGTGAGTTCATTCATGAGTTTTCTGCAGTCCTTGATGTACATCTTCAGGTCACCCTTGAAGAGATAGCAAATAAAATTGAGCCAAATGCGACCACGGTTGTTGGAAGATTGCGAGGCATATCATTCTAGGGTCGCATGCCAAATGGCATGGGGATCTCCATCGTTGACTTTGTTGACAATGGATTCAAAGGCAGATTCACCAAGATGCTGGATGATAATGTTGGCGGCTTCATATATCTTCTTCTTCTGGGGTCCGGTCAATGGTGAAGGGGTGGGCTCAAGGGTCAGTTTGAGGAGTCCTTTCCTGCGCAGGTAGCTCTTGATCCAAAGGCTCCAGGAAGGGAACTTAGAGTCATTCAGGAGGGGAATGTTGAGTTTGGACAAGTTGGGTTGTTCTTATGAATCGGAAATCAAGCCTATCTGGTCCAGCAAGCAGGCTTGGGACTGTAAATCTGAAGTTTTGACAGGCTTAAAAGGATTGTTTAATTTCAGCTGAAGGTAATCAAGATTGAATAAATAATACTGAGAAAACACCTTAAAAGGACCAGACAGTGAATTGAACTAGACAACACGGGTACTAGGAGAAGATGCGGCAAGGAGGGGAGTAAGATCTGGTGAGGTGTTCTTGATAGGGTGATAGGGTGAGCTTGGGTTGTATGGTAGCTTGTTCTTGATAAGAAGATGGAGTGAGCTTGCGTCAATAGTGGTATTTGGTGGATGATGTTGAGTGGTAGCGGTAGCTGGTGAGTGAGTTGAGTGGTAGCGGTAGCTGGTGAATCTGGTTGAAGGTTTTGCGAGGAGCCGTCCTTGATTTGTTGGTGAGGCGGTGGAGCGGACAAGCGGGACTTTGGAAATGGAGCATTGACAGCAGTTTGTGTTGGAAGCTGTACGCGCGAGAGGAGAAGTGACAGTTGGTTCACATCATAGTCACAGCAGGGTGAGAGATACGGAGAGGGACTAGCTGGAGACGCATAAGGAAGAAAAGAAACACAGAACAGAATGGGAGACAGCAAAAAATGAGGAAAATAATGAAATGAGAATAAAGAAGAAATGAGAAAATGATGGAATGATTTGGGCATGTTCCTGAATTCCAACACCATCCACACCTATTTCACCCGTTTTTAGAGAAGGAAACAGATAATAAAGCAAAGCAGACCCAGACCAGATAAAGAAACAGAATAAAAGGGTTTTTTTGTAGTGCTCCTTGTCCCACCTTCTGCTCCGCCTTCTGTTTGCTGCGGGGAACTGAATTGCTCCGCACCAGCTTTCCTGAAATACTATCCCTTTGGTTTGTCTCCCCACACCTAGCCACTTTCCCCAGTGGTTTGCAAACTTCTGCTCTACTGGGAGAGATATTTTCACAACCTCATCCAATCCCATGTTGGTTTTGTTGACAGGCCTTTGTCCCAAAATTTCTTCCAGGCGCTCCTTCTGTCATCAAAGCCCTTGCAACCCCAACCACCTTCTCCCCAGCCATAACATTGGCGCCCAATCCTTTCCCATTCTTCACCTGAAGCCCTGCCAAGCGTTTTTGTTGCATCAATGCCAAAACCTCTTCTTGCTGTGATGGCAACAGGCAAATTGGCTCATCCATCCTGCACTCACTGTGCTCCACGTCCTTCCATTCTGCATGCATTCTCCCTGCCGTTGAAGGGGTCAAACTTTTTTTGCAATCCTTCAACACCTGGTCTGTTCCTTCTGCCACTTCTCCCCTCCTCTCCGCAAGACCCATCCACTTTTCATTGGTTCCCAAACCGGGCGCAATATCCGCTGCTTTCTCCTTCTTTGCAAGACTTGCCTGTGGCACATTGGTTCCAAAATCATGTTCCATGGGCCTTGGAGCATTCAGCCCCGGTTTCTCCTCCAAATCTTCTCCCATCCCATCCCCCGCAACTCCCCTTCCCTCTGCTTCAATTAGTTCTTCTTCCCATCCCCTTGTATTTGCTTGCTTCATAGCAATGGGCTGTTCCAACTCCACCAAGACCTGTTTTCCCAACACATATCCTGTCTCTGCTGGGCAAACCAATTCTGAGTTTGAATCCATTGTGCAGTTCTCATGTCCCAACCATCAATAGCCGTTCTTGTCACCATATGTGCACATTTGGGGCATGGGCATGCTAGTCAGCTGAAAACCCTCTGCCATGCAAGGTGGCAAATCACACAAGTGCTGCCAAATGTGGCTCATATAGATCTTCAGGTCCCTTGCCATTTCTGCGAGTGAACTAGCCCAAGGGATGGTTGCAGGTGGTGGGGCCAGAGCACATTCTGCCATATAATCCAATTCTGCTTGCAACCAGACCCTGCCTTGCGCGCTTGCCTCCACTGTGGATTGTTTGAAATTGCCTTCCTTGAAACAAGGCTTGCACTTCCTCCACCTTACCTGCATGTCCCCCTTCAGTCTTGGCCATTCAAGGTTTTGGTAGCCTTCCATCTCTTCCACTTCCCAAAGCTCTTCCTTTTCCACAATGAACATGATGACATGGTGTGCCTTTTCTGAATCCAATGTGCCTTTGGAGTCTTTGATCACTTCATATTGTGAGATGAATCGCTCCACATCCACAGTGTTGAATCAAATGTGAGGGTCATCCTTTGGCTAGATACCAACAGTGTTGGAGGAGGAAGAAAAAGGAGAAGTGACTGCTGGTAGAACCCTGAGTCCCATTGAGAGGCTTGAGACAAAAGAAGTTCCCGGCCAGACACCCAGATGTGGAAACAGGAGAGAGAGACTTCTCCAGTTTTCCTTAAGTTTTGGAATTGATGGTCCTAGCTTCTGTCATGATAAGGATGCGCCCGTTTAGAGAGAGAGAGAGAGAGAGAGAGAGAGAGATTAATTTCTGTCCTTTCCTTTCCTTTCCATACCTTTATCTGTGATCACATTAATATCATGATATATTGGACCTCCAAGCTGGGGTTGAGAGAACAGACTTTATGACCACACTCTCAACCCTAACCTAAGTACAAGTGCAATGACATCCCAACAACAAATAGAAAAGAAACCCTAAAAAACAGAAACCTAGCCTAACCCTTACACTTTCCCATGCCGCAACCACCCTCAAGCCTGCCTTCTATTACAAACACCCTGTTTGTCCTTCTCATGAGGCGGCCCTCCACTGCACCCTACTTGGAGCCCCCCCCCGTTGTCCATATCCATCTGGTGCACCAAGTGATTTCCTTCCCCGCAGGCCAGCCCCCGCTTGTGGGTACCCACCTGGCTCTACCTTCCCAAACTAGCTTCTGGCAAACCTGGTTGTACCGGCTCCATTCTTGGGTCTCCTATGTCCAAGCGGGTTGCAACCTGCCACACCCAGTTGAGCCCAACCTGCTCTGGGTATTCTGAGCCCCGCAGGGCCTACTTCTGAGCCCGCAGCGGCCACTGCTGAGACTGTGCGCATCCCAAATGCTGATCCTGAACTACCAAATTCTGAGTGCACCAACCGTGGAACAGTTCCCAACCCAGGGTATATAACAACAACACATTGTGTATAGCATGTCAAAACTATACTATCTATAAGCTACATTATTCTGTTTCTTTTTCCTTCTTCACCCCATGCCTTCAGGTTACGTTTCTATTTAATTTTATATTGGTTCCCAGTTTCCAGAAACCAGACATCAACCTTGGGCAATGTAATGCCCCCGTAGAAACAAAATTAGTAAGGAATTGACACAGAACTTCAAATTAGACCATCTTACTTTTCCTTTGCATCATGGTTAGTTTCATGCTCTACGGGGGCATAAAAGGTCCTGTGATTTCTGGTTTCCAGCAACCAGGCATCAGTATTTATTTTTTTCTTTCTGAAATATCCTCAAGTCAAATGACATGCCCCAGTAGGACAAAAAAGACCACTGGAAAGCTTGATTATGTCAAGAAAAATCATGAAACAGTTGAATTTGATCTTTACCTTGTATTTCTACATGGGTATAAAACCAAGAGTAAAATTCCTGGTTTCTGGAAACCAGGAATCAGCAATCAGTCATTTCCCTTTAACACATTGTTTGTGCTACATGTTATTCCTCCCCAGGATTCAATCAGCTCATCTGAAGAACTTAGATATGAATTCTGAATTCCTGATTCCCGGTTTTTGGAAACTGTGCATCTCAAAATATTCAATTTTCTTCAAAATTAAAGCCCACATGGGATGTATTCATCCCATCAGATTGATTACAAACAGAATACCAAAATCTTTGATTCCGGTTGTCTGGAAACCAGGAATTGGCTCAGTGCCTATTGCTGTTGCCTGTGTTGCCCTGGTTCCTTGCGCTTGGCCTGTTTATGGGCATGGCGGCCTGTGCGGGCTGGTTGTAGGGGGCTGAGGGACTCATCTTGAGTCCCTCCACCTTGGTTTTTTGTTGTAGACGCATGCATTCCCAGTTTCCACAAACTGGGCATTGGCTCAGTGCCTATTTCCACTACCTGGGGCCGCATTTTCTCACTCTTGGAACTTTTATGGGCCCGGGGGCCTAGGCAGGGCTGTTGAAGGGGGCAGAGGGACTCAATTGGAGTCCTTAAACCCTGGTTGGTTGTTGCAGCCACACGCAAGGGGCTGCTGCAACCAACCTGGTCAGGTGGCGGCGGGGGGAGGAAGACAGCCTCCCCCCATCCACTCACCTCCATTGCCATGATGGAGGGGAAAAGTCAGCAAGGCTGGTTGCAACAAAGCAACCAGCGGTGGGGGGGATTTGATCACCCTCCCACTGTTAGCAATTTGACCAGGCTGGTTGAAACAAGGCAACTGGCGGTGGGGGGGACCTGACCACCCTCCCACCATCAAGGGGTGCTCCCCCTCCCCCCCCCCCTCTAAAAAGGGGGAGGAGTGACAGGCTGGAGGGGACTTGACCACCCCCTAGCCCACTTACCATTAATGAAGCCCTTGTGGCATCAACCTCCAGGGCCCTGGTGGGGGGATTTGACCGCCCCCTTCCAGGCAAATGGCAGACAGAGGGGGGGAAAGCATGACTGCTGGTTACATCCCCCCCTTTGTGAGCTTGAGACTGGACCCAGGTGTTTCCTGGGTTCCACTTGGTCCATGTGAGGGGCCAGGGGCTGGTTGCATGAGGCAACCAGCTTTTATGTGAGATCATAGAAGTAACCAGGCTGAATTTAAGGGACAACCAGCCATGTTCTGAACAGAAAAAGGGAAGTTTCAGTCCTGTAAGGTTGGAGAAATCAAAATCAACTGGACTAGGCCGGTTGTAAGGTTACAGGGACTGACACCATGCGGGCCAATTTAGTCCAAACCAAGTAACAAAACTTGTAGAGCTTTTAGAGCCCATTTGGGGGGGGAATGTTTTCCTTTTCTCTTGTTTTATCATGGGTCCACAATTACTTGCTCCTGATGAAATATCCTTGGGAGAGGTTGTAGTTGATGGGGTTATCATTTCATTGCTAATGCACCTCTCCACTTTTTGGCCACTCAGAAATCAAAGAAAGCTTCCAAAAATCTGGCAAAGAAAAATGGACAAAGGATGGATGATCAGTGTTCAAGAACCAGACTATTTCAACCTAGACTTACACATTTACCAAATTAAGTTGAGGATATCAAGCTTGATCTGACTGAAACTGATTCCTATGCCGTTCACATCTCTGTTCCTCTTTTTGAGATTATTTCTTTTCCCAGTATGAACTGACTCTTTCCATCTAATCAATGACATCCCAAATGAACAAATTTTTGATTTTTTTAACTGTGTTTTATGCATTCAGCCACTTGAGCCACCTTTCTTCAAATACAGATCCAATTGGGAAATGGCTTTTCTGATATGAAAATATTTGGTCAAATACCATGTGAGTGGCTTTACTATGTTATTTTGCATGTGAGCATTTGAATAAAGATGAAAATAAAGCTGATATCAAGACTCTCCCTGAAAGCTTAAAAGGAAAACATTCTCCTTGGGTTTCCCAGTTTATTCCCCCTCATCTCACGCCTTTCATCAGAGAATTTTTTTAATACCTTTCACTATTTTCACAAATCCCCCAGGAGAAAGATGGTTTGTAGTTTCATTTTCATCTCTGATCCTTTCCTAACGGATGATTTCCTGAGGAGAAGTTTAGGCAGGGAGTTTATCCATGAGGATGGGAGCCCTTTTTTGCTTCTCTGTTGAGGATGTGGCCTGAATGTTGTGCAAGCTCACTTCACCATTCACCTCGTTATCCCCAGGTCTGATCTTTCATTTCTCTCTTATTTCATTTGGATGGGATGCCTGTTGGAGGGAGGGTTTATGCAGGGATTTTATCCAGGTGGGGGGACCCTTTATTTTCTTCCTGATGATTACTAGCCTGGATGTTGCGCAAGAACTTCATGGTTCACCATGTCATCCCATACTTGGATTCAAGCTGATGATCTCTCCTGTGGATTTTACAGATGTGGAATTGGCTCCAAGGAGGCCCATGAAGCTTTTAGGCAGGCCAAGAAAACTAGTGGAGCCAGTGGCTCTTTGCAACCACTCTCAAAACCCATGGTCAACATAACCACTCTTCCTGTCCTTCCTCCATGTCCAACTCAGAGCCAACATTTCCTCACCTGTACTTTCACCAGTCAGGATTGCAGTTTCAGCTTTGAAAATCAGAAGAAGAAACTTGAGGCATTGGCCAATATTACTCACTTCCCTGGTCTCAGCCTCTCCATCAACCAACCTGACCACTTTAAAATGATCAGATGTTGAGATGTGCACTCAATTGCAAACACAACTAGTTTCCTTGAGCAGTTAAAACACTGTATTAACCCAGGACCTCCCATGGTTGTCCTCACCAACCACTATTGTGAATTTGGGCTGGTTTAAAAATTCATCAAGTGGTTAGACATGACACCCACATAGTATGGGGAATTCAGAATCTTTACCACATTCATTTTCCAACTTGGATCTTTCTATGGAAATCAAAAAAATGCCTCTTTTTGTGATTTTATCATGAAAGCACTTGGTTGGCATAAGGGGTATGATGAAGTGGAAAAATTTGTCAAGTAATTTTATTATTGAATTTTTTGATTAAAATTGATACTAATTTAAATTCAATTATTTTTATTAGGAAAATATAATTGTTTTATGTCAAAGACTCTTATTCAAGGAAGATACAAACAGTGGAAGGCTCTCCTTGAAAAAGTGACTTTTTTCAATAAATCATGTCCAAAACATACAAAGCATTGGCCTCTGGACTTTTTTTACATGAAATAAAGCAGATGAAACAGGCCAACATTCTTGGTTTTGGTGCCCAAGAATATGGAGAACCCCAGGACACCAAGCCTTTTGCTGTCAACATCACTGCCAGCTAGAAGAAGTTTTACAATCAAGCTCAAACTGATGAAAACATCAATGCTTTCACCTATGATGGGTTTTGTGGTATCCATGAGGTAACTTTGGAACCAGCTCACTTCATTCAAGGCTTTGACATCAAACAAGGCCAGTTTGATTTTCCAGGAATTTCTCTGTTCATTGATTTTGACAAGCATGGTGGATGGATTTATTTCTTTTGGGCTTCCAACCTATTATTCCACCAAAATTTTCAATCAATAGTTCTTAATGATAAATAATGAAATGAAACACTTCATTATAATTGTTCAAATTCTTCATGATAAGCCTTCAAACTTTTCACAATAATGCTCTATTTTTTCATGATAGGAAATCAACTGCTTCATGTTAAGCCATCAACTGCTTTGGGATAAGCCATGTATTTTTTCATGATAAGTGAATAAAATGTTCCTTCCAAGTTCCTGAAAGATTTCCCATGGAATAAGTTTGAATTTTTCAAGATAAGGACTCAATTTTGTTTCATCTTAATAAGCCACATGAGCCCCTGAGAGGAGGAAAACAAGATGATTTTTACCTGCAAACTATTTCACTGGAATTTTTTCATATAAAGAGACACTTTTCTCCTCCCTCATTTATTCTTCCACTCATCAAGAACTTGGACCAAAATGTCCCTTGAAAATATTCAACTTATTGTTTGCATGTGTGATCATTACTCCAGAAAAACTCATATGAATCCCAATGGGATAAATTCAGGCATAGCATTTACCCCTTCTGGATATGATAAGCATCATAAAATCACCACCAGTTGTTTTTCCACTCAAATTGCTCCACAAGCACTGCCCCTGAAATCACCAAAAAAACCATAGGTATCCATTAGATAATAAAAACGCAAACATGGCCCCATCTGAAGATTATATCACTTCAATTTCACCTCCAGCTGGTGTTCCCATATTTGAAACTCAAGACTTTTGATTATTAGCCTAGATAAAAAACCAATACCATATTATCCTTCCAATGTTGATCATTGCCATCACAAATGTATATCATCAAATTAGTACAGAGGAATTCAGGTTCCTGCTTTATGCTTTCAATATTCAAGAAAAACAAATTTTAAAAATACTCTTAAAAACCATCAGCCCAATAACAACTAAAAGATTCCCAGCAGTATTTTTACCATCTTTGAGCATCTCAACATGGATGGTTCAATGGAGATATATGTCTTTTTTCCAGAGTGCTTCAACTTGGTTGACCAAGAAATAAATTTCAAACACCCTAATATCAAATGCACACAATATTTAAAAAAATTTGAGCAGGATACACCTTGCTCATCCACCTTGAGATCTATGACAACTTCCATTAGCTCCATGCCTAGCATAAAAAATTTACATGATTCACAATTCTCCGAAAGCAAAAATTTCATTTACCAACCATTTCAACAATGGCTGGCAAGGTTTTTAAACCACCTGGTTGTTGAGGAAGAAATTCTCAAACATCTCAAAAATAAAACCTCTGAGATAATGAAAGATATCTGGGATGAGATTTTTTGTCATATATTCAAGGTCCCAAATGAAACTTCTCCCTTATTTTCAGAGCCTGAGGACTTGGAATTCACCCTATATTTTGAATTTTTAAACTCTTTTGGAAATTCAACCATTTCCATGGTATGCCTGAATCTTCCACATGAAATACCTCTGAAAACCAAAAAGATTTATCTAGTAGGAATCATAACTGGCTCCAAGGATCCTACTGGTAGTCAAGTGAATCATATACTCACACCCCTAGTCAGAGAACTTCAGAAACTTTGGAATGGTTTTGACTTCTCCAAGACATATAATAAACCTTCAGGAGTTACTATCAGAGCTGCTATACTCACTTTCATAGCAGATTTTGTGACAATGTGCCATATCATAGTATTTACCAGTCATTCATAAAAGAGGTTTTTAAACTTATGTACCATTGCAAATGCTGTTATAAATGACATTGAGCCTTCCAATTGGGCTCCAAGAAATTTATCACAGCAAAAAAATTCAATTAAATATGTTAAAATACGTACGCACTTACGCGGGTGCTACGTATAAGTGTAATCCAAATGGGATGCACAAATGGGCCTCTAAGGCCCATTGGACACACACACGGACCATACGGGCCCATGTGGATGTCACGGATTTGGGGAAACTGGCCTCAAAATGCGTGAAATAGGCCTATTGGTACACGGGCCCTAACGGGCCCGGTGGGGTATATGGGCAGATACAGCCAGATGGGCTTGTATGGGCATAATTGGGCCCAAGGTTTATTTTGGACATACTTGGCCAGACGGACTGGCCCGCCAAAGTATGTTTTTCTCAGTTTTCGGGCTTGGGGCGGCCCATTGGGGCCGCCGCCAGTGTCGCGGCCCACCCGGGGCCGCTGCCCGCGCCGCGGCCCGTTCGGGGCCGCCTGTGTTCCTCGGCACGGCCCACGCGGGGCCCGACGGCCCGCGCGGGGCTGTTGCGCGGCCGAGGGATCCCGCGCGGTGCGATGCCGAGCGGGCCCGGCTGGTCGCGCCCAGCGACCAGCGCCGCGGAGCCGGGGCTCGCGGCCCCGGCTCGCTCCCCCTCCCCTCGCTCGCCGTTGCGAGGGGGATGGGGGCGGGCTGGCTGGGTTGAACCAGCCAGCGACCGGCCGCGACATCGCGGTCGGTCAGGGCAGGGGGGACCTGACCACCCCCTTGCCCAGGGAGGTGGCGGCGCCGGCCGCGGTAGTAGCAACCGGCAGGTGGGGGGGATTTGATCACCCTCCCACCTAGCGAAGCGATGCAGAGGGAGCGAGGGGCGCTCTCCCCCCCCCTTTACCGAGGGGGAGGAGCGTCGGGCTGAGGGGACCTGATCACCCCCAGCCCAGTCCTTTTCCTAATGACGACGCCCTGGGGGTATCGACCCCCAGGGCCCCTGGTGAGGGGATTTGACCGCCCCCACCAGGGATTTGAGAGAAGAAGGGGGGGGGCGGCATGTCCGCCGGTTACACCCCCCCCTAGTGAGGTTGAAACCGGACCCAGGTGAGTCCTGGGTCCCACCTGGCCCATTTGAGGGGCCAGGGGCTGGATGCATGAGGCAACCAGCCCGTAAGTATGACAATGAGGTCATCAGGACCGGTTGTAACAGACAACCGGCCCAGGGGATTGAACAGCAAAGGGGCTGGTTCAGCCCCGTAACGGTGGAAACACCAGAATGGACCGGAATAGGCTGGTCGTAAGGGTTCAGGGACTGATGCCATGTGGGCTGATGTAGTCCAAACCAAGTAACAAGGCTTGTAGAGCCTGTAGAGCTCTTTTGGGGCGGAAAATTTGCCTTTTGGCTTGTTGTATCATGGGCTCACAATAGGCCAATCTTTTGTACTTAAGGAGCTCTTCTCCCTGCTGTTTTCCATCATTCATTCATCATCCAATCGAATTCATCCAACATATTGCCCCATTGTGAGAGCCCCATTAGCCATTATTGACACACAGTGTCCAGCATTTCTTTTGCTTTAAATACTGCTCATTTGCCTAAGCTAATTGCTGGCCATAATTATAACAAAATACATGGTTGCATGCAACTCAATTACACAGAGATCATCTTTTAAATAAAATGGTGTCTTTTACTCAATATTGGAAGAACTCCCTTATTGGAATGCCAAAAAAATGTCCAACCTTGAAATAATGCACAACATGATTCTTGGAGCCTTGAATTAAGATCATACTGTTACCAAATTAAACCTTCCAGAATCCTCTTGTAAAAAGATAAAGAAAAAGGCACCAGACTCATCAGATGATGAATCAAATGATGATGAAGAGGAAAGTGGAGAAAAGAAAGATCACGATGAAAAAAAGATTCTTCTAGAGAATTACATTACTTGAAAAGAGATTCCCAGAAAGATTTTCAAAATAAATAAAAATCCAAAGGCAGAGGGGGAGAACAACCTATGGCTCTAACTAATGAAGAATTCATGGGGGCATCTTCTTCATTCTCTGATTTGGATTATGTACCTGTTTCACTTTTGGACCCAAGCACAAGTGATATCCCTGAGAAAAGCCCTCCAATTTTTTCAAAATTCAATTTTGATTCTTTTCTGCTGAAAAATCTTTGAAAAGTCAAAAATACTACTCTAATCCCATCTGATTGGAGAAAAGTACCAAAAAAACCTGGACCAAAAATTCATGCAAGTCTCAAGGCTGCAGAGTGGTCTCTTATTTGTGAATTCTACATTCCCAATTTCATTATCGCCATTCAATTTGAAGAATTTCCATTCCAATAAACAGTTGTTGAAAATACAATCCATTTAGTGACCTTTTTGCAATCTGACATTTTTTGGAATACCAGCTCCAAAAATGGTTCTTATTCCAAAAGCCACTGGGAAAAATATTGCCAACTTTTTAGGTAGCTCTTTCCAGAGCAAAATCAAAATCCAAATCTTGCTGGAAGTGGTCCATATCAAGGCGGGGAATTTTCCTTATCTACTTGTGGCTTGGGAAAATTTGTTGGGGTGGGTGGAGGTCCATCTGTTGGTTAAATTATCAGCAGAGAAGGTGGGAAGTTTTTTGGAGGAGGACTGGTTTGCCCTTTTTGGGTTCTTGCAGCTCATCATGGTGGACGGCAGACCAGAGGGTTGGGGTAAACTTTGGAAACTGGTCAAATCTTGCGGTGAAAATTTTGGGCTGGTTAAGTAGTATTATCTGGAGGTATCTGGGCCAATAGAGAGAGGGCATCAGAAAATCAAGGATGTAATTGTCAAGATCCGCAGGAACAGTGTGAAAAAGTGGCAAGAAACCTTGCCAATTGTGTTGTTTGTGGGCCGTATATTGTTTAAGCAGGGTAAGGGGTACTTTCCTTACAAACCTTTGTAAGGATGGCAGCTGGTGCTTCTGGTGGATATCAAAACCCTCACTTATTTCTCTATTGACTGGCGGAAGGTTAAAACCATGGATGATTTTGTTGTGGTTTGGGTGGAGAAACTCTTTCAGAGAAAGGAAATGGTGGCAAAGGCCACAAAGAGGCTGCAGCACAGTTGTGCTAAGTTGGTCCTGTACTGGGAAAATTATTGTGCCAATTGCTTGCAGGACCCTTTGCAGAAGGGCAATCTTCTTCTGCTTTACAATTGGAGCTTGGAGATGCAGTGGGGTAAGCTATTTGAAGATTGCTGGAATGGCGGTTATTGGATTGTATTCAGTTTCCTGGAGTACTTTTTCAGCTGGAGGAGTTGGATGGCACCCTGCTTAAGCGGAAGGCCAAAGTGGCTCATGTGAAGAATTTTCACATGCGTGGCACTGTTTATTTCTACAAAAACGGGGGTTTGGGAGCCAAAGATCAGGAGATGGCCAATGTGGAGGAGCCAGCTGTGGAACAGAAAGAGTCATCTGGGGGGGAGTCCACGGAGGAATGAACATTGGGGACAAAGTTCAAGTTTTGGGGGAATGGGGAAGCTCAGATCACTGGAGCAGTGTGGAAGGTCTAGTCTCTAAAGGCCTTTGTCTGGGGTGTTCCAGATCCCTTAGTTGATGTGGATTTGTGGAGTTTTTGGAGTCTCTTCTTTTTTTTATTTTACTTTACGTATTCTGTTGAGTATGATTAGTTTTTTTTCAAGTATTACAAAGTTTTTGTTCTGGATTTTTGTCTCAGGTGTCTCAGTTTTTGTCTCACTCAGATACAAAGGGGTTCACACTATAGGTTGCGGAGTCTTTTTTTCTTTTTGTTTATGTGTCTCATTTTTGTAGGATGGTGCGGGGAATCAAGCGTATACCTTTCTGGGGCAGGCCAGGAATCATATTTCAATAACTATATACAAAGAGCAGGGAGCGTGGTCAAAAAATTCATTTATTTTTTTAGGTAGAGTTTTTTTTATATAGTTCCTGTTTATAGTTTAGTTATATATAGAAAAACAGACAGGGGTTATCTAAGGAAGGAAGGTGGTGCAACAGAGCCTGTGGCAGAGCTCACCACCAGCACAATGATTTTTGCAGAGGAGCTTGCTGAAGAGCTGAATCAAATGAAATTCCTGGACAAAAAGACTAAATACATGTGGGTCAACATGAGTTCTGAGGAATTGAAAGGAATGACAAAAAAGAATTAAGAATATTCTCACTCTATGAAGACATGAAGAGAGTGAGGCACTTGAAAACAATTATGTGATGGATATGAGAGGAGAACAGAAGGAAACAGGACTCTGATATGTATCATATACGGAAAAGTATGTGAATTGATGGTCAGTCCAGATCTCAGAATGGGGAAAACCTCACATATGAACAATAAGGAAAAGAAATCCTTTAATCTTTGGGTGAGGTGAGTGTTGATGTTTCAAGAAGTTGTTGTTGATTGTTGAGTTTAGGAGAAGTCAATGATTTGGGCGGATAACTGTGGTGATCTGAATGTCAAAGGTAGCGTAGATGATAAGTTTGAAGCAGTGGTTGATATGATGGATTTGATATGAATTATGGAGGGATAGGAAGTTGAGTGATGGATAGAAGGGAAGAGGCAAAGAGGAGGTAAAAGGGGCAGGAGACAAGAATGAGCGGATGAGGATGAGGATGGAAAAGAGGTTGGCTCCGAGAAGGATGAGCAAATTGGGCAGAGTGGAAGGGAGCGGGGATGAGAGGATCAGAAGAAGAAGCATGAGTGAGGCCTGTGAAAGGTGAGTAACAGGTTAAGGCAGTGGTGGAGGTGCGGAGGTTGAGCTTGAGAAGGATTTCATTTCAACACTTGAAGAACTCCACAGCTGGGATCCCAACCAATTGTTGGAGGATGGGCAGTATTTTCTTGTCCAACACGCGGAGGTACTGGTTGATTTTGTCTTCCTCAATTCCTTGAAACAAGTCTTTGTTGTTGCTTTGGATGCCTGGATTGTGAAGAGAGACCAGGTGGAATTGGGTTGACTGAGATGTGTGAGAGTTGGAGGATCGGAGAGAATTTAAAGGCAACAGAGTCCAGATTGGAGAAGAATAAGGCAGAGATATTTGGAACAGCAAAGGGGGCAACAGTGACTCTGCTGTGGGACTGGGAGCTTTTGGGAGTTTTTCTTTTGGGGTTAGTGAAAAAAAAACCTGTGTGGAATTGGCAGCACGTTGGAGCTGATCACAATAGCTGAGTGCATGGACTCAACCTCCGCAGTCAGGTTTGTAGTGGGAGGAGACATGGTTGAGGTAGCGGGCGCAGGAGGGGTAGGAGATGGATGTTGGAAGACAGAATTCTGGGTGTGACTGGACCAGAGAAGGTATTGGAGGTGTAGCCACATGAAAAAACATGCAAGCTGCATTGGGCCATGCGGTACTTGGCCAACTCCAACATTTAGGTTATGGTGGTGGCCCCAGGCTTGAGTGGCATCCCCCAGGTGGAGGAGGTGGCAAAATCTGTGAAACAAGGAGGAGGAGAGGGAGGTCTGTGGCCTCAGAAACAGGTGGAAAAGAGGCAGAGAAATCTGGCTCCGGAGTTCAGTTTTTGGTTTTGATTGCTTGTCATCATCCACCACAAAGTTTGCCATTGGGCCACAACAACAATGTTTGAGGCGGGGACTGGACGTGGAGCAAGGATGAGGCAAAGGATGAGTCTGCAAGGCAACAGGGGTTGGGGCAACAAAAAAACACCTGCAGTAGCCTAGACAGCAGGCATTGCAGGCTGGACCACCAGCAATGTGGGTGCACGCTCTCCATGATTTTGTACAGTATTTTCACGATTCCATGGGGAAGGGTTTCTTTTTGGGCGGGTCTTGGTTGTAGTTTTTGGGAGTTAGGGGAATTGTTGTAGTTTGAAGGATAGTCTAGCCTTTTGGAACAAGGGAATCCTGGGGACAGAATTAAATTTGGGGGGGGTGTGGTGGTTATTCATAAACACAAAGGCAATAAGGCTCAGCACGGGAAATTTGAATTGAAGTGGCTCAGCAGTGGTTGAAAGTCTGTGGTTCAATAGGCTTGGAAAAGCATGTTGGCAGACTTTCTAATCTGGAGTAGAAAATTCAAAAGCTCAGCATTGGTGTCAGCTTTCTGATACCAGGAACCTTGCAGTCCTTTAGCTACAGAGAGTGATAAAAATACTGGAATAATAATAATTATTATTCCAAAAAAAAACCCTTAGAGGCTCAGATAAATAATATAATAAGAGCAGTTGCAAGTTCTAATTGGTTTGGTAATATAAGGTTTTCAATATTTATATAAAAGAGGGGCCGCGGTATTATACTACTGGGGATCTTTGCAGACAAGCAACCTCTCTTCAAGGGGCCTCCTGAGGCATTTTAAGAACCTTGGAATGAAGATGGGGGCCTTAGAAAGTTCTTATTCCACTAATGGCCAGGCATTACAGCACAATGGCCAAGACAGGAAGGGAAACACTCACTCAGAGCACTTTACCACGAGAATCCTGCAATAATAGGAAGGGTTTCAGAGCAGATGAGGTGGATTGCTTGACTAAACTTCAGGGGTTGATTGGTTTATAAGAATAAATAATAATACTACATAATAAGTCATAAATAACTTGCTTATCTTCCTATCAGCACTTGATCAACAATGAAACAGTGTCTGATTGATAATAATAATTCCTGGTAAACTGATGATGGAATAATGGATCCAAAGAGGTCTGTATAAATACCTTTTTGGGGTTATTTTGAGCTTCTCAGGGAAAGTAGAGAGGGTTCTGCTTGTGGGCTGAGGCTGGAAAGCCATTCAGAGCAAGATTGGCACGTCCACTTGGTGCTGTCAATCAGCTGTCCTTAGATATGCTGGATTTCTGTACTATTTTAGTCACAGGATTTTTTAATCTGTTATGGCTTAAATTTGATCATTCTGTACTAATCCTTCATTTTTACTATTTTTATTGCTTTAAAGCTGGCAGGTGTGGATTTCTACTGATTTTTCATCATTTTCTGATTACGTAGATAATTTTCAAAAATTTTTATGAACACTCCTTGTAGTGTTTTGTGGTCTTCAAAGATCAGAGTAAGTGATTTATGTGGTAATCCTTGATCTTTGATTTATTATTAAAAAATATTCTAAACTTAATTTTTATTAATTTTATTTAAGTTTTGATCTTTTTAGAATATTAATAATGCATATGTCAACTTGTTACATATCCTAGGCAACTCTAACTAGGTTGTAGCTCTTCTGAGTTGTACCTGGTTGTCAGATTAGTCACAACAGATCCAGATGTGGGGATCAGTCAGTACAGATGCGTGCGGGGTAGGATCCGCTGCGTGCTTGGCAGAATTAGCTGCGCGAGGGTCTCTATTACGCGTGAATCTGCTACTACAAGTACCTAGGGATATGTAATGATGCGTGGCTGCGCGCGGGAATTGTGACATGACACATTTCCGTGTGTAACTCCTAAAATATACACAACACCTCAAATCTGAGTGAATTTTAGCTGTAAACCCTATACTTGACAAAAGGTGTGAAATGTTAGAATGGCAAAAATGTGCCATACTGGTGTTGTAATTTTTAGTACTTTTCTTTTTAATTTTTTTTAAAATATAAGGACTTGGATTTCAAGGGTGGGGTCAGTGAGTGACCCTACCTAATTTTGGGTGAGGAATCCATTTCTTCAATATTATTTATAGATTTTTCACTTGTTCTTTTTTTAATTTAGATATTCTTATTTTTATAGTTTTGTGTTGCTCTGACAGGTTGCTCTGCACATAGTAGCAAGCTGACATTTCCCCACTCCAAGATATGTCTATATCTCAAAAAAAAATTGTGGGTCAATGCCTTCTTCTGGCTCTGTAGTTCCTTAGTTGTATGGGTAAATCAGGGATATTGTGTATAGGTAACCATTCATCCTTATCATCTGATTCTCCCTTGTATCTAACTAGGTAGAGTTTGACATCTTTTCCATTGATCCTTTCCTTTTTATCTTTAAGGATATTGCTAATTTTTGCTTTGTCTTTTTCAGGTTCTTCTGCAACAGGTATTTCAGGTGAAGGAATGTATTCTCCATTACTTTGGTGGTAGTGTTTGATGAGAATTACTGGAAAAACTGGGTGTTTTCTAGAAAGCTCATCACTAAGGATTACTTCCACAGCATTCTTACCATGAAGTTTATTAATGGTGAAAGGTCAAAAAAAAGCTGGTCTAAGCTTTCTATTTCCAGCTAAGTTGGTGAAGTTTGTGGTTGAGATTAAGACTTGATCACCAATCTTGAAATCAGGCTCCTTAAGTGTTAAGTTAAGTTTTGAATTTCTTATGACTAAAAACCAGCAGACTATGGGTTAAAGTATCAGAGACATGAAGAACAGGCTTAAGGCAAGAGAAATAGAAAAGAAAGAATAAATGAGAGAAGAATACCAACGGTCCGACTATTTTCAGGACAGATAAGAATGGAAGAGCAGATGTATGACAGATGAGGCACAGTGATGCAGACAGAGGACTACACCCAAGGTACTGAGGAGATCAGACTTTTTTGAACTTGTATGATCTTGAGGAGGAGACTCTTACCAAGCGACAATTCTGATGGAGAAAGACTAGATTGAAGTCTTGAGGAGGCTGGGAGTTTGAGTCGAGACAATTTTGGTGATTGGAGGGTGAAGTTGAGTCAAGTTTGGGTGGGTGAGATAGTTTGAATAGAAACAGAATAAAAAATAAAGACAAATGGAAGCAGAATGAAAAATAGAAAACGGAATTGAATAAGAAATAGAAAAAGGACTAGAATAAGAAATAGAAAACGGAATAGAATAAGAAATAAAAACCATAACAAGGAAGATGAAAGAAAATATTCCCCCCAACCGGAAAGAGAGAACTTGGCAAGGATTCAAGAGGTCCAGGAATCGAGGGTCTCTCCCCCCAGGGGAGGGGAGTTATTTCCCAGGGTGGAGTTTTCACACTTGTCCTTGAAGAGTGCACGCGCTGCGTGCTTGAGAGTTTGAAGTAGAAGGAAGCTAGCAGTGAATTTATTCTTAATATTCTTAACATCATGGGTTTTATCCCACCTTTTTTGGTTATACTCCACAGCATCTTGGACACACTTAACAGCATTTTTATTGGCTACATCTATCATTTTGTTGAAATCAAGTGATGTAGGGTTAATATTTCTTGGCTTGTGATTAAGGTTATCCTTGGGTAATTTAGGAATCCATCCTCTTTCCAGTATGTAGGTTGCTTCCTTAGTAGTAGACTGCTTGCTACTGTTGTAGGCCATCTCTAGTGCAGGTAAAAGGCTTCCCCAATTGTGGAAATAACCATCAGAATTCTTGTGTTCTAGACCAAAGCCACAGAATCTCCTGAGCATGTCTTCCAGAGTCTGAATCATTCTTTCAGCTAAGCCATCCGTCTGAGGGTGATAAGCTGTAGAGAAAGCTAAGGTGATTCCCAGCATGTCATGAAGATTTCTCCAGAACTCAGAGTAAATTTAGGATCTCTGTCACTGTTAATGATCTTGGGAACTCCAACATCAGCAATGAGTCTGTTCCAAAAAAATAGGGCAACTTCCATAGCAGTGTCTTCCTTGTCATTAGGCAGAAACTTTGCTTTCTTGGAGAACCTATCCACGATGACTAGGACTGAGTTGTAGGAATAGCCTCCTCCTGGTGGTAGTCCAGTTACAAAGTCCATTTTGATGATCTCCCATCTATTCATGGGTTCAGCAATCCTTTGCAGTAAACCAAACCTTTTCCCAGTAGTCCTGTTGGACTTCTGACAGGTTTCACAACTAGCAACATACTTTATAGTGGAGTCTCTCCAATTGGTCCACCACTCAGTTTTTAACCTTCTCAAAGGTTCTATAAGCATATAAATGACCAGATGAACAGTTATCATGGCATTCAGCCAGGACATGTTTGATATGGTCATCCTTAGTCAAGACTATAACACTTGAATGTTGATGCCTATAGTATACTAGACCATCCCATATGGTGAAACTTCCAGCTTTTTATGGTTTCAAGAGAGGTTCAGGTAGGCTATTGATCAATTCAGATGGTGGAGAAGTACGTTCCATAATGGTGATCAGAGTTTTCATACCAGAATTGTAAGATTATTTGATTGAGTTGAACAAGGATTCATGAAATTCACAAATGTGGATTCCCATTGTAGGAGCTTTATTGTTCAACATGTTAATGTTAATGATAGGGAAGATATCATTATCCTCTGGATCATAAGCAGGGTTACTTGGGTCATTGTGTAAAGCATTCCTGCTCAAACTATCAGCATTCTGGTGTTTAGTTGCAGCTTGATGAACTATGGTCATCTGACATCTGTACTGCTGTATGGCTATCTGCCACCTTAGCATGTGCGTACTAGGGGTCTTCATGTTCATCAATGTCCTGAAGGCATTGCGGTCAGTAATCAAAGTGAAATTTGTGCCTTCCAAATAATAATGGAATTTCTCTAGAGCCCATACTAAGGCAAGACATTCCATTTGACTTGCACCCTACCTTTTCTCAGTGTCTTTAATTTGTCTGGATATGAAGAGTATAGGTTTTTCCACTGGTTTGTCATTCTCTATGATTCTTGGTGTAAAGCAGCTCCTAGTCCGTCCATTCTGGCATCTATGTAGAGCTCAAAATGTTTAGAATAATCTGGCTGAATCAGTACTGGAGCTGAGGTCATTTCCATCTTGAGTTCCTCATAGTTCTTGACTCTGTCATGAGTCATTTCAAACACAGTGGTGTTGTTGCAGATCTCATACAGATACTTGGTTAGAAGAGCAAACTTTGGTAAGTACTTCCTATAGTAGCTTCAGAAGCTAATAAAAGATAGGAGTTCAGTTTTATTCTGAGGCATAGTCCTATTCATTACTTCTGCTATCTTGTTTTGGTCAACAGCTAAGTTTCATCCAGAGACAATGTGTCCTAAGGCCTTGAGTTCTCTGTAGCCAAAGTTGCACTTTTTCATTGATACGTTTAATCTCACAGCAGAGATGTTTTTGAGGACTAGGCTTCATTTCTCCATGTGAGTACCCCAATCATCAGAGTAACTGATAACATCATCAATGTATACCATCATCCATCCTTGTCTGATGAATAATCCTAGGAAAATGTGCATCATCCTTTGAAAATGAGAAGGAGCATTTTTTATACCAAAAGGCATCCTAAGATACTCATAAATTCCCAAATGAAAGATAATTCTCATGAATTTCTGGCTATCAGGGCTGATAGTTATTTGGTGAAAACCTTTCAGCATTTCCATGGTAGTGATGTAATTAGCTTTTGACAGGTTATGCAGAGCATGGTCAATCCTTGGCATTGGATAATAATCAGCTTGGGTGTAGTTGTTCAGTAATCTGAAATCTCCAACCATCCTTGACTTATCATTATGCCAAGCTATAATTACTGGGTTAGTGATATCCACTTGTTCATTGTTTCATACTTTCCTTAACACTTGTAAGTCAACCAAATCTTGAATATAATTTTCCAGAGAAGCTCTAGATTTTGGACTAGAAGGGTAAGCAGTTCTCCTGAGGTTAGGTGGGTAAGGAGGCTTAATGGTCAGAGTTAGGATCATATCATGTCCTTTGATGTTACCAATGGGGTGATCTTTGGTACAGAAAGCATTCTGATTTTCAAAGCATACTTGTAGGATGTCCTGTTTTTGTTCTTCTTGAGCAGGGAATTCAAAGCTGCTTGAGAGAAGTATTCCTGATTGAAACTTTCCAAGTGTTTTTCATAAGTTGAATCAGAAGTTTGAGCATTGAAATGGCATATTTGGAACTTCTTTTTACAGTCTCCACCTATAGTGAAGTATCTACCCTTGCTTTGGAATACATCTATACCATATAAGCAAAGAGAATCATTTCCAAGTATGAAGTAATTACATACTCCTTTTTGGAGCACTACAAATTCAATGTTCAGCTTGAGTGATCCTTTAGAGTGAGGGAGTATGATATCAGAAGACCATACTCCAACAGCCTTGAGAGAAGAATTACACCTGCTGAATTTAGCCTGAGGTACTGGTAGTAAGTTCAGTTTCCAGTTTGGGTCTTGTTTCTAAAAATAAGTTGAACCAACACAAGAGCAAAAGGCTCCACTGTCTAGAAGTAAATTAACAGGGGAACCTTGGATTAAACCAGTAGCATAGCATAATGTTCCTGAAGTTTAACTTTTACCGGCAGAAGGTTTTAGATTCAAGGCCTTAGCCTCAGAGATGTGGTGAATCTTCATTTTTGGATTCCATTTTTGAGGTAAGTTAGAAACCTCATTAACAGAATTTATGTTGAGAGAAGACTCAATACTTCCTTCAATAACATTGATGGGGTTAGTGATCATTAAATTGCACTCAGAAAGTGATCAATCATTGTCATCAAATTGAGGGTCAGGATTATCATACTCTTCTCCTTCAATAGGATTAATCCTTATCCTAGGTAGAGGACAGGCAGGTCTTACATGTCCTGTTTGGTTACAGTTCCAACATACTTTTTCCTTTGACTGTGGAGTATTCTTTGTTGATTACTTTTCTTGATTGTTCTCAAAGACTTGTCATTTGTTTCCTTGTACTCCTGTGATTCTTCTGTCTTAACTACTCGCGCTGCTGTCACTCAACTGTCACAATTTACAACTCTCAACGGGTAAAGGAACCGCGGATCCGTCTAAATCACCTGACTTCAAACTCCATCATTCCACCACCAGAGTCAGTCAAGTTGAAGTTGGATCTTGCTCAAACATCACCAGTGAAGACATCTGGATCAAACTCAAGGCAACGACCATCCTAACAATACAAACGTAGGTATTTGCTAGACCATCAACTCATCATCAGCATTGACGAACGCTGGTTGTGTTTATCAGTGCGGTTGTGTGGATATTGTTAGAAAGCTCTTTAGCTGCTAGTGCGCGTAACTCTACTTAGTCTTCTTAGAGGCCATAACCAGGCCTGTAGACTTACGTTTGCCTGTTGGTATTTTCAAGGATTCTCATTCTGTCATTTCATTTTCCGGTTTCAATCACTTGTTTTCTATGATTCTTATGCTATGTTTGACTCTTTGTGAAATGACAGCTAGGTCTAGGTTTTCAAACATCTTAGTTACCTTTTTTTTCACGGTTAAAAGCCAAAAGGTCAATCTCATCCAGCTAACCAAATGGACCAACAAACTATTTCCCCTGGACCTGGAGGCGACAGCAACTTTAAGGCGCTGGCACTTAAATTGCTGATGGAATCAACTCCACTCTTAACCAAAACAAATTATTTGATTTGGAAAAAAAAATGGAACAACTCTTCAAAATGTGTGGCATCTTAACTCTCATGAATTCAAATAATCAACTCAAGGACATTCCTGAAGCAGATGAAACAGCCACTTACATTATTTCCAAACTGGATCCTTCCACTCACACCAACATAATAACGGCTGACAACGAGGACTCACCTAAACTCATTTGGCTTGCTGCAAAGGAACATTTTGCCTCAAATCAAGCAGGAAATTGAGCCAAAATGTTCTTCAACTTTCTATATCTTGGATTTGACCAAAACAACATTGATTCCTTTGTTACCTCAGTTAAACTGCATCTTGGGAAACTCAACAAAGTTGGAATAGATCTCCCTAGCGATATCCTAAGCTACCTAATTCTTTTCAAACTACCAGATTCCCTAAAAGGAATGCAATCTCAAATTATGCACTCTGGTATTGATCTTACGGTAGCCCATGTCTTAAATCATCTTGTCCAACATAAAAACAAAGTCCAATCTAAATCAAAGGAGTCACTGGAAACTAATTCCGCCCTGTTCACTCACAGTCGACCTGATTCAGAGTACCCTCGTTGCCGTAATGGCAAACATAACCCTGCTGTCAAAACCCATTCTTCTGACTGCTGCTGGGAAGAATTTCCGGATCTCAAACCCGAAAAACCTCCAAATAAATGGAATCATGGAGGCAAGAAAAAGACTCAAGAGTCGCACTACTATTCTTTCTTTTGTGGATTGAATCAGCAGAACGGGACAAGAGATGATTGATACATTCTTGATAGTGGATGTTCCATTCACATGATAAAGGATTTCTCTCTATTCTCTTCAATAATTGACCAACCAGGTGATGAACTAATCAAAACTGGAAAGAAAGGCAATGGAATTCCAATTAGAGGACTTGGTTCTGTTGACTTAGATTTTGGAAAAATCAAATTGAAGCTAGAAAACTTGGCCTGGGTTCCTGATGCAACTGTCAATCTAATCTCAATGGGTGCCCTACTTAAACAAGGATGCTCTCTGAGAGTCAATAGCAAGTCTGATCCACCTACCTTCTCGCTGAAGAAAAAGAAAGTAAAAATCCTAGGAGGAACCATCAAAAATAATCTCCTAATCATCAACCCTTCCTCTCTTTCTGGTGGTCAAGAATGTTTCATGAACCTTGAAGAGCTCCAAGAACTACATCAAACCCTTGGACATGCTAGCCTAGAGAGAATGGAAAAACATCTTGGACACGGTATCGAAAAGGAAGTCCGAAATGCCTTCAAATGCTTAGCATGTAAGAAAGGAAAAATCACTAAGTCCCCCTTCAAACACAAACAACAACCTGCTGAGCAAGTCTTTGACCATTTGCATCTAGACTTAATGGGCCCACTCAATCCACAAAGCAAAGGTGGCATGAGATATGCACTTACCATAGTCAACAATAAATCTGGATATCTCTCTGCTTTCCCTTTACCAAGCAAGGATGCGGCGGCTGACACAATCATTTTTTTCATTAAGAATGAAGCAAAGAAAAAGAGTAGGTTTCCCATAGAAGTTGTTTCTGATGGAGGCGGGGAATTCGTGAATGAAACTCTTGCCACATTTTTCAAGTCAAACGCGATTCACCACTTAGTTAGCAAACCTTATCATTCCCAGCACAATGGAAAGGCCAAACGGGCAAATCAAACTATCATGGAATCATTAAGATCCGTTTTCAGCTCATCTCCCATTCCTAAGAGTTATTGGAACGTGGTCATCCAGAGTTGCTGTTTGGCATTGAATCAAATCCCGCAGGAAGCTGGAATGAAAACGCCTTGGGAAATGATGCACGGTACTACCCTGCTGGAAGACTACTTGAAGCCTGTCGGCACTGCCTGCATCTACTTGCTGAACGAAACAAAACTCATCTCAAAGCTTAGTGAGAAAGGTGAGGAAGGTATTCTGTTGGGATTCAATCCGCATTTGCTATCCTACAAAGTCATGTCAAGAACCGGAAAAATCCTGAATACAAAGCACGTTCTCTTTCTCAAATCTCCAGGGCCCAAAAACACTACTCTCGATGACAACCTTGAAGACAATGCAGAAATCGTCGTGGGAACATCAACCAAGAGAGAACCAGTATTAGCGGACCTCAAGCAAGAGTCTGAATCCTCGATCAATGAGGAGCAAGACTTCCCTGTTGAGGAGAACTCTGTTCCCTCCGACTCGGAAGAAAGCTCTGGTTCATCAATTGAGGAACAACTCCTCCCTAGACTACGCAACCGAGAAATTCTAAAACCGCCAGCGCAATATGGCTATCATCACAACTATCTGCCCAAAACTATTCAGGAGGCGCTAAACATACCGGAATGGGTTGCACCAGTTGAAAAAGAGCTAGCAACAGCGGAAAAATTAGGAGTGTGGGAGGATGCTGAGGAATCCGAAGTAACCAACCCTTTGAATACCACTTGGGCATTCCGTGCTAAACAGGATCTTCACTTGGGTTCAACTTCACTCAAAGCTCGGGTATGCGTACAAGGGTTCAACCAACGTTATGGGGTTGACTATCTAGAAACGTTTGCTCCTACGGGTAAAATAGCTTCACTACGAGCTCTTCTCATCTACTATGTCAACAAGAAGCTTCCTATTCTTCAATTTGATGTAAAAGGGGCCTTCCTACATGCGCCTCTGGAAGAAAAAGTCTACATAAAAACTCCCATTGGTTTGAAAATAAAGGAAAAGTACCTTAAACTCCTCAAATCTCTTTACGGTCTCAAACAAGCACCGCTTAATTGGTACAAGACTCTCAGCGAGTGGATAAAGAGCATTGGGTTTAAGGAGAGCAATTGTGACCCGTGTTTTTATCATCATGAAGATGGGGTCACTTCTTTATTCTTTCATGTCAACGATTTAGTTGTGGTGGGGGCGGTAAATGAGTTTAAAACTCTCTTTCTGAATAAGTTCAAAGATTCTTCAGCTCATGAGGTGGACAACCTACTGGGGATGAAAGTTGAGAAGGATGAAACCTCTATCAGCCTATCTTTACCAAATCACATTCTCAAAGTTCTCGAGGAGCTGAACCTAATGGATGCAAAACCGCTTTCAAATCCGTGCCAAACCGGATTTCATCTAGTACCAGCAACCAAAATTGAGAAAGAACAATTCAAACAACTAAATGTCAACTATCGATTGCCTATAGGTTGTCTGAACTTCATAGCCACTCTAGCTCGTCCTGATATCAGCTATGCTGTTTCAAACTTGGCTAGATTCTCGGAAAACCCTGGCATCCTACATTGGAGGGAAGTAATTCGAGTTTGGAGGTACTTACTCAAAACGATAGACTACAAACTTACCTTCAAATCCAAGTGTGAATCAAATCACCTCATCACGTACAGCAATGCAACGTGTGGAGACAATCCTGACTCTCGTCTCTCTCAAACTGGTTTCATCACCTTATTCAAAGGAAGCCCTCTCTACTGGACAAGCCGGCGTCAGAGAAGCATAGCTCATTCTTCCACCGAATCTGAGTGCAATGCTCTCTCCACCAGTCATCTCGAAGCCAGATGGTTAAATCATCTTATCTCAGAAGTATGGCGAACTACCTTTGATCCACCCTTACATCTGATCGACAATAAAGGATTAAATGATAAAATAAAAAAATTTGGAACCAAATCTCACGCTAAGTATATCAACATCAAAATGAAGAGCCTGCGGAATGACTGGCACGACAAACTGATTAAAATTGAACTGATCTCGTCCCAAGATATGTTAGCTGATCCATTAACCAAGGCGGCTAGTGCTATGTCAGTTTCCAAACTGGCTAGGTACATCGGCTCTTAACTAAGACTGCTGATAATGAGTTGAGCCGGCGTGTTGATTATTTTTCTTGATTATTCTCAAAGACTTGTCATTTGTTTCCTTGTACTCCTGTGATCCTTCTGTCTTCACTACTCGCGCTGCTGTCACTCAACTGTCACAATTTACAACTCTCAATGGGTAAATGAACCGCGGATCCGTCTAAATCACCTGACTTCAAACTCCATCATTCCACCACCCGAGTCAGTCAAGTTGAAGTTGGATCTCACTCAAACATCACCAGTGAAGACATCTGGATCAAACTCAAGGCGACGACCATCCTAACAATACAAACGTAGGTATTCGCTAGACCATCAACTCATCATCAGCATTGACAAACGCTGGTTGTGTTTATCAGTGCGTTTGTGTGGATATTGTTAGACAGCTCTTTAGCTGCTAGTGCGCGTAACTCTACTTAGTCTTCTTAGAGGCCATAACCAGGCCTGTAGACTTACGTTTGCCTGTTGTTATTTTCAAGGATTCTCATTCTGTCATTTCATTTTCCGGTTTCAATCACTTGTTTTCTATGATTCTTATGCTATGTTTGACTCTTTGTGAAATGACAGCTAGGTCTAGGTTTTGAACCATCTTGATTACCTTTTTTTTCATTCTTGACTTCCAAGGTAGTTGGATTAGTGGCAGGGGATTCCTTTGTTTTTGTAGTGTACTCTTCTCGGTTCCTAGTATTTTTTCCCTGGGAGGTCTGTTGACTCTCTTATCAAGACCATTCATGTCAATAGTCTCTTCCAAAACACCTATCAAGGTAGAAATATCAGAATCCATAGGCATCCTTCACCTTACACTGTGGTTGATTTGTCCGGGACATAAGTTGAGAAGTCTTTCATTGACATCTTCTTTATCAGCATCCGGGTAAAAACAGTCTAACCTCTTTTTCTTGTCTAAGAACCACTTATGAGGTTTGTCCTTGGATGGATCAAACTGGGAGGTTTCAAAAGTTTTCATCATCTTTCTTTTCCAAATCCTAGTATCAAATTGTACTTTGATCAATTCTTTCCAAGAACTCCAGGATAAAGATCCAACTTCTTCTCTTTTATTGATAAACCAATCAAGAGCTACTCCTTCAAATAGTCTGGGCAATCTTAACACAGCTATTGCATCAGGGATTTCATAAGAAGCAAGGGTATAATAAATAAATTTAATGAAACTGACATGGTTTTATTCTCCTACTCCAGAAAATTTAGGCCATTCAGTAATGGGAGGAAGTAACTTCAAAGCCTGCTCTATTTCAGGAGTAGGACTGGGCCTAAAAGATTCATCCCTAGTTGTCCTAGTTCTGGCAGGAACACTAGGAGTACTGGTAAACCTAGCCGGTCTAGTTTCTTCCAAGGCAATGACTGGGGAGTTAGTATAATTGACTTTAAGATCTCTGAGATCATTCTTAATCATACCTAACTCCAAATAAAGTTTGTTGTTTAGTAAATAAATTTTGTTAATCAGATGAGCTGAAGGAGTAGGACTAGTTTTCATAACTTCTTCCTTAAGCTGGTTCATGGTTGCAAGAATATCTTCCTGAAGAATTGATTGGTTATCATCAATATGTTTCATCAGGTCCAACTTACTAGATTTTTTACTATTGTTGATTTGTTGTATTTCCAACTCATCAATTCTCATAGTCTGAGACTGGGTATCAATCACTCTGAAAATACTCAGACTTGAATTTTCCAATTTTTGATAAACTTTGTCAAAGCATTGGCTAATAATAGTAAAATTTTGAGACACATTTACAGAAAATCTTTTAAGAGCTTCTACATCTAATTGTGGTAAACCTTCTTCCAATTCTGGGCTAGGGATATTATACTGTCCCAATCCTTTGGGTTCCTTAATTTCTGATGGGCTGAGGACCTCTTCTTTTTGGGGTCCTTTCCCTTTAAGGAAGCTAACTTATCCCAAGGATTCCAGTTCTGCACGTAGCCTTCTACTTCTTTCTTTGGGATCAACCTTTGCAGAGAAATCTGAGATCTCTTTGCCTGATAAATGGCTTTTCTCATACCTGATTGATCCTCCTGGGTCTGAGCCAAATTGAATTTTTCCCAATAGCTCATGTGCTCTTTCACTAACACTTTGACTCTTTCCTCCTTGGTTGAGTCCAGCTGGGGTGGCATAGGAGGACCTTTATCCTACTGGAATAACTTGTTGGGCAATGGATGGTTCTCCAATGGTCTGTTGGTTGAGTTGGCAGCCGCGGTTGTTGCCGTTGTTGTCCCAAGTGATGCTATGGTCACGGGTTCAAGCCCCCTCATTGCGCTTGCAACTTGAGTCCTTGCGTGTATGAGTTCCTCCGGGCAGAGATCCATACAATGGGGATCTACCTGTTGCACAGGTGTTGCGCCTGTTTTGGTACATAGCACATAAATAAATGAGTAAGTCTTTTGTGGAAACTTTTGAGAAAAGACTTAAAAATATAAAAAAAATAATATTTTTTGTGTATTTATATTTTTAATAATTTTATATATATATATTTTAACTTACTTAAAGTTAAATTCAAGGGTACCAACACTTGGTTGGGGTCACAACTTTCCTTGGGGGGTATTCTAACGGGTCTGAGGAAGTTCCAATCAGATCCTGGGATAAATCCAAGGGTAAGTCCAAGGGTACACTGTCTGGTGATAGAAATTTAATTTGAAATCAAGACCAAGCTAGATTTCACAAAAGGAGAAATGAGGGTAAGGGTGAGAATGAACAAGTATGACAAGATTGATGAAAAATAACCAACAGAGGACAGGCTGGCTGAGACAAGCAAGTCTTATAAGAAATGATTGAGAAAAGACTTGATGAGAAGCAGCCAGGAGATGATACACAAAGCCAGTTCAGAAAATCTAGTTTAGGGACAAGTAACTGAGAAAATTAAAGTAAGTCCCAGTTTGATTCACAAGTTTCCAGATATTGTTCTTACCAAGATCTGACTGTTTGCTTGCCCATATGAGTTAGGATGTTAAATGAGGTGTGGATTGGGAGATTTAGTTGAGGAGTCCGCAAACTTTTACAGCAGTTGAGTTGGTTGGATTGGTAGAAGTTGATTGTAAGATTGAATGTATTGATATTGGGTTGGATAGAATGATTGAAGAGAGAAGACTGATTTGTTGAAGAGTCTTGAGTCAGTTTTGTCTCTACGGCGTTGATTGAATTGAGTGGTGGATTAAGTGTCGCAATACAGTGCGTGGAATGAATGAGCCAGAGAGTGCAAACACAGCGCGCAAGACAAAACATGAATGATGCGCATGAAAGTGCTTTGCAGAGAAAACAATGTATTTTGAAGTTTGTATAGAGATAGATGAAGAGACGGATGAACAAAAATTATCTGATAGAGATAGAACACATGAGAAAAAATAATATGAAAGTAAACAGAAAAAGAAATAATTAAGAAGAAAGAAGTCAGAACATCAACATCTGGGACGCCCTCTAGGGGGTCCTGGTCAATGAGATAACCAAAAACCAAATCCACTGAGATGGATAAAAACAACAAAAAAATATAAGTTAAATATTTTTTTTGTATTTTTATGTCATGAGGTGATGTTTTTAGAAAAAAATAATCACTTTTATTGATTTTGGATTTTTGTTTATCGACAGGATTATTTATTCTATAAATATAGAGCTTCCTTTGATAAATTTTCCACTCCTTATGTTGTCTTAATAAAGAATTAAAATTTCTAATTCTTTCAAGCTCAAGTTCCTTGTCTTTTATAACTTGCTGTTTATAATAAAGCAATTTCTCCTGTTGTTGCTCAGGAGTTATAATAACAGGGACAAAGTTACGGAGTTTATCTTATTTTTTATTTTTAAGAAGGTTCAAATAATAATTGATCAATTCTCTGTTTGTCTTAAGAACCACTAGAGAAACAAATGATCAAAAATATATGTTATAAGTATGTTAACTTAATTAAAAAAAATAGAATGGTCCAAGGAATAAATAATTAAAAATTAATTATTGAAGGATATTTCCCAGCCAGACCCCGAGTTGTCAGCTCTCTGATACCAGGAACCTTGCAGTCATTTAGCTACAGAGAGTGATAAGAATACTGGAATAAGAATAGTTATTATTATTCCAAAAATAAACACTTAGAGGCTCAAATAAATAATATAATAAGAGCAGTTGCAAGGTTTAATTGGTTTGGTAATAAAAGTTTTTCAATATGTATATAAAAGAGGGGCCACAGTATTTTACTACTGGGGATCTATGCAGACATGCAAACTCTCTTCAAGGGGCCTCCATAGGCATTTTAAGAACCTTGGAATGAAGATGGGTGCCTTAGAAAGGTCTTAGTCCACTAATTTCTGGGAATAAAAGCACAATGGCCAAGACAGGAAGGGAAACACTCACTCAGAGCACTTTACCACGAAAATCCTGCAACAATAGGAAGGGTTTCAGAGCAGATGGGTTGGATTGCTTGACTCAACTTCAGGGGTTGATTGCTTAATAAGAATAAATCATAATACTACAGACTAAGTCATAAATAACTTGCTTATCTTCCTATCAGCACTTGATCAACAATGACACAGTGTCTGATTGATAATAATAATTCCTGGTAAACTGATGATGGAATAATCGATCCAAAGAGGTCTGTATAAAGACCTTTTTGGGGTGATTTTGAGCTTCTCAGGGCACGTAGAGAGGGTTCTGCTCGTGGGCTGAGGCTTGCAAGCCATTCAGGGAAAGATTGGCACGTCAACTTGGTGCTGTCAATCAGCTGTCCTTAGATCTGCTTGATTTCTGTACTATTTTAGTCACAGGATCTGTTAATCTGTTATGGTGTAAATTTGATCATTCTGTACTCATCCTTCATTTGTACTATTGTTATTGAAGAGTTAAAGAAAGGCTATGATGCCATGGAGAGATGAACGGATGGTTGTAGGCTATTGAGGATTCTAATGAGGAGTAATAATGAGGCTACAAGAGCCAGGGAAAAGGGAAAATACTTGTATAGTCAAGTGTAACTGATCTGAAAAGGAGGAAGGGAAACTCCCGTTTAGTTGTCTGGTAATCAGATGTTTTTCATTCCTGGTCCAAGGGAAGGACCAGTATTTATGGAAAAATAGAGAACCCCAAAGGGGGCCTAAGGTAGCAGGGTTAAGACAACTAGAGAGCCCCCAGAGGGGGCCTGAGACAGGAATAATATCTTAATGAAAGCAGTAAGATAGAAATAAAGCTGACTAAATTTGTCAGTTACAAAATATGAACAGAAAAAGTCAACACACCACCTTAACTGACAAATTTAGGAACCAATTTGAGACCAATGAACATTTCAGAGGAGAATATGAGAAGAGAATATGAGAATGAGAGATATGAGATTTGAGAAAGGATGACAAGACACCACCTTGTCAGCATATGAGATGGGGAATGAAAGCCTATTTTAAGAGGAGCAACGAGGACCTCAGGAATAGTTGCCTAGCTTAATATGGGAGGAATGATAGCCTATTTTAAGAGTAGCAACAAGGACCTCAGGCATAGTTGCCTAGCTTAATGGGGAGAATGATATGATGATGATGATGATGATGATGATGATGAGAGTAATGGTAATGGTGATGGGTATGGGATGATGATGATGATGGTGATGGTAATGGTGATGGTGATGGTGATGGTAATGGTGATGGTGATGGAGTTGGTGATGGTGATGGTGATGGAGTTGAAATGGATTGGTGACAGTTATAGGATAATGGTGGGTGATGACAGTATTGGATAATAATGAATGTGTTTATTGTAATGAATGAGGGTGGAAAATAGGAATATATAAACAGATAGTATTGAACAAAAGGAGGAAAGGATTCCAACACACCAGCCTGTTCAATACTAGATGGGAATGAACATTGATTTGTTGTTGAAGTTGATTGTTAATGTTGTTGATGGATGATATTGAGAGGTTGATATGGTTGATGGTTGATGTTGATTTGGAGTGAGTGATTGATGGATGAGTTGTTAGAGGATGAGATGCGATGTTGGAGGGAGCAGAGGTGTAGGTTGAGGATGATGGGATTTTTGATGGGGAGATGGAGCGAATTGATGTAGTTGATGGAGTGGAGGAGATGGTGGAGATGAAGCGATTGGTGGTTGAGCAGGTGGAGCGGAGGAGATGGATGGGAGCGAGCAAGCGGTTGAGATGGACCAATGGAGCGATGTGGGGATGAGAGGTGACAGTACGGGCCAAATGTCTCATTCTCATATGACAGGCTGGTGTGAGTTGGAGGTCATAGGTATTTGGGCGTGACCGTGCTGATGGACGGATTTAGGGTAATGTACCATAACATTAAAGAAGATCTTGAGATGTTCAATGAAAGTATCGGGGGGTATAGGCCAATATGAATGAGAAGACGGGAGGCCCAAGGATTTAGAGATCTCTTGTTTGAAAGCATCTTGGAGGTAGTGGATAAAATTGGTAGCTTCAATCAGTTCAACAACCAGGTTGGATGGTACAGCAGTGATGAGGAAGATGAGACGAGAGGCAAGGAATGAGCTGATATCCTGGTTGGCATGGCCTTTGATTGGCTCGGCAGGATGAGGATTGAGAGCTTGAGTGAGGCAATGGAATGTGAGTTTGACAGATGAGCTTAAGGCGGATAGTAGATTGGTGGAAGACCTTGAGAGAGGGTGCAAGAGTAGAGTGTTGGACAGGATCCGTAGAGCTTCATGTGCAATTGATGGATTCCACTCGCCGGATTGAGGGATGGTTGGGTGAGGTGGAAGGGACAAGTTGGGTGGGACGAGGTTGGTGTAAGAAATCAAGAGTGGAAACTGAGGGATCAAGTCATCAGTGGCGATTGGGGAACAACCAAGGAGCTTGAGGGTGATGAGTGCAGATAAGGTAGTGTCGGATGACCAATTGCTTTTACCATCAAGATGAGCTTGAAGATCGGAGAGGATGAGTTTGATCAAAGTTCTCCTGATACTTGGATCAAAGTCCTGAAGGGTGGAGCTAAGTTGAAGATGATGGATGAATTGATCAAAAGCCTTGGAAGCGATCAAATCTTGAGTAGGCCGTTGGTGTTGATTGTTGGAGAAGGATGGGATGATGGGAGATGAATGAGTGGAGGATTGGTTACAAAGGTTGGCGGATGAAGCGGCTTGAGTGAGGTGATGCTGATGATATTTTTTTGGATGGCGGTAGAGGAGCAAGGGCATTCAAACCCTTGGAGAATTTCTTGAGCAAGCTCTCAAAACTCTGAGAGGGTGATGTCAAGCAGGGATGAAGCTTGGGTGATTTGGATGGGGATTGGAGAAGATGGCTTGGGGAGAGGGGCGATGTGCCGAAGCATCGATCTGGAACAAGTGACCGGACCAGTTTCGCGTAGTGAAGGACGCATAAAACCGTTCAAGCTTGGAATAGGATGGGATCGAATTGGACTAGGTCTAGAGGGATCAGAAGTGTGGTGGCGAGCGTGATGACAGCAATACGTTTGATCAAGGAAGCGATGGAGTAGGTGACCGGAGAGGTACGTGAGAGGATGGAGAAGGCAAGGATACATTGGGCAAAGTGAACGGTACCGTTGAAGATGAAGTAATTCATCAGTCCAATCGAGTTTTGGGCGGGAGGATGAGAAGGAGTGAAGGAGTGGTGAAGGAGGTGAGGATGACTCAAAGGATGAGGGAGATGAGGATCAGAGAGCTCCGATTGAGTCCAGAGTGTACCTAGATCAGTGTAGAACCAGATTGGGATCATCATGACAAATGCAATGGCTGATGAGTAGAACAAGAGGTTCAATTTATCCATCTGATGATGAGAGGAAGAAGATCCGATCAAGGATTGACGTTGATGGGTTCCAATGATCGTCGAGTTGGATGGGTTAGAATCTTTGGGTAAGAGTTTTTTTACCAAAGATATTTTGAGAGACGAAGATGAGGGTAGAGCCCAAGGCGCAGAGGAAACCAAGTCCATTTGCTCTTGTATCAAAGGAACATGCCAACATGACACCCAGGGTGAGAGGGAGTAGTGATAGGTAGGTATTGAATCAATAGCGTACTCCAAAAAATCCAGCTTAGGCGATGACTGTGAACAAGGGAGAGAGTGCCTTGATGGTGTGGACGGTACTGACGGGTACTCTGGAGATGGCCATCGAGCTAAAGACATGACCGGCGATGGAGAAGAGACTCATGATGCACGTGCCACGGATGGTGGATCGATTGGGGATTTGGATACCTAAGGATTGGATGATGGTCGGCGTACCAAGATGACGATGATGATGATGACAAAGGGAAGAAGCTCAGGCTGGTGGTCGATCTGGATGGGATCGAGGGAGAAGAGGTCTAGCTTGAGTTGAGGTAGAAGATGAGAGATGAGATGAGTCAAGCTGGAGAGAGTGAAGGATGAGTTGGAGGGGTCGGGGATTGTATAGATGCTTAACCAGGGTTGAGGATTGAGAGATTGAGATTGATGATGGGAGATGATTGGAGGAGTGAGTGTGGGAAGCGCATGGGATAGAGATGAAGGTTGAAGACAAATATTGGAGATAGTGTAGAGGGTCAAATGAGAAGAAGAGAGAAGAGATTGAGACAAGATGGAAATGTGGGATGGATGAGATTTGTGGTGACACAACCAGTTGGAACAATGAAGTTGACCGGATGGCTTGGCAGGATGAGCTTTTGGCTTTTAACCGTGAAGAGTTAAAGAAAGGCTATGATGCCATGGAGAGATGAACGGATGGTTGTAGGCTATTGAGGAGTCTAATGAGGAGTAATAATGAGGCTACAAGAGCCAGGGAAAAGGGAAAATACTTGTATAGTCAAGTGTAACTGATCTGAAAAGGAGGAAGGGACACTCCGGTTTAGTTTTCTGGTAATGAGATGTTTTTCATTCCTGGTCCAAGGGAAGGACCAGTATTTATGGACAAATAGAGAACCCCAAAGGGGGCCTAAGGTAGCAGGGTTAAGACAACTAGAGAGCCCCCAGAGGGGGCCTGAGACAGGAATAATATCTTAATGAAAGCAGTAAGATAGAAATAAAGCTGATTAAATTTGTCAGTTACAAAATATGAACAGAAAAAGACAACAGTTATTTCTTTAAAGTGGGCAGATGTGGATTTCTACTGATTTTCCATCATTTTCTGATCACTTAGATAATTTTTAATAATTTTTATGAACACTTTGTTATGTTAAGAGAATATGAATTTGGGATCACAGAGATAAGGAAAGACGCGGTAGCTTGAGAAGGGGTAGATCAACCTGGGTGTAGAGCCCAGGATGGACTGAACTCAGGTTGTGGCGTTTGAGATGATGATGAGAATCAGTTTTTGGTTGCAAGTATCAGAAAGAGCAGTTTAAATAGTAACAAATAGAGAACCCATGAAAGTGGGTCTGAACAGATGAAGAAGGATATTCATATGAGTCAATAAAGAAATCTGGACAAGGAGAACAAGGAACACTGATGACATGAGTCTGGAAATGGACAGGTTGGTAAAAGGCCTGAGGTCACGAAAGTGACAAACATGAGACATAAGTCAGACACCAAGATAACAGATCAATCATAAACCAGAGAGCAACAAACAGCAACAACACTGGGACATAAACTGGAGATTGTAAACTGAACTAAAAACCATAAAATCAACACGTATTGATAAAGCTTATGGGATGAGGTTGTAATAGATGAGAAAGATAGAATGGGAGTATAAGGATGAAAGATTAAGAGCAGAATATTTCACTATCTCAACACGCTCCTTGTAGTGTTTTGTGGTCTTCAAAGATCAGAGTCAGTGATTTACGTGGTAATCCAAAACTTAAATAAAATTAATAAAAATTAAGTTTAGAAAATTTTTGATAATAATTCAAAGTTTTGATCTTTTTAGACTATTACCAATGCATATGTCAACTTCTTACATATGCTAGGAAACTCTAACTAGGTTTTAGCTCTGCTGAGCGGTACCTGGTTGTCAGATTAGTCACAACGGATCCAGAGGCGGGGATCAGTCAGTCCAGATGCGCGCAGAGTAGGATATGCTGCATGCTTTGCAGAATTAGCTGCGCGCGGGTCTCTTGTACGCAGGAATCTGCTACTACAAGTACGTAGGGATATGAATTGATGCGGAGCTGCACGCGGGAATTGTGACATGACACATTTACGCGTTTAACTCCTAAAATATACACAACACCTCAATTCTGAGTGAATTTTAGGTGTAAACCCTATACGTGAAAACACTTGTGAAATGTTAGAATGGCAAAAAGGTGCCATACTGTTGTTGTAATTTTTAGTACTTTTCTTTTTAATTATTTTAAAAATATAAGGACTTGGATTTCAAGGGTGGGGTCATTGAGTGACCCTACCTAATTTTGGGTTAGGAATCCATTTCTTCAGTAATATTCATAGATTTCTCACTACTTCTTTTGTTAATTTAGATATTCTTATTTTTATAGTGTTGTGTTTCTCTGACAGATTTCTCTGTACATAGTAGCAAGCTGACAATTGGTGTGGCGCATGCTTTCTGCAGAAAAATGGATAGGATGGGCCAGAGTTTTTTCCTTTTGCAGAAATGAAATGTGGTCAAACATAACTTCCCCTCTGCAACTATGGGTTTAAAAGGACGTGTTGAGTATTCTCCCGCCCTCATCTTCTGCATGCTTGAGCGCTCTTCCACTCATCTCTGACCGCGCGCCTGTGCGCGGGTGCGCACCAAGTCTAAGACGGTGTGGTGCCCCATCCTGGACACCCTGGCTGCCTTAAGACCTCAACCCATAAACTGTTGCGCAAATGTTCCGTCCGGCATCAAAAAAAAAAATAAAAAAAAAAAAAAAAAAACCAACTTATCCTCAGGCTCATCCAAACCATCCTTTATCCGCGCGGGTTGCGCGTTGCGCGTCCTTTGAAGCGCGCGTCGCGCCTCACGCCTTGCGCGCTGCGCTTCCTTTACCCGCGCGCGTTGCGCGCCGCATCTTGCGCGTTGCGCTTCCTTCATCCGCGTTGCTCATCATCCTTGCCATTGCGCGTTGCTCGTCATCATCTTTGTTGTTGCGCATCCTCATATTTGTTGTCGCGCGTCCCAATCTCCCCATTTCTACTGTCGCGCGGCGCTCATCCATGATTTACCAAATCCATCCCGACCGCACCCCCAAGCATTTGGCAAATCCTTGGATCCATCAAATCTCCCATCTCACTGGATCTATCAGTCGTGAATCTCAAGGCCGGCAGGATTTACTCAACCGGCTCAAGCCAATCTCCTATCCGCCCATCCGCGCTCTCATGGACTTTGTCCGTGACCTTTCCTGGGGCTCTCCCACCCACTTCCGCCTTTGGACGAGGGGTGAAGAGTGCCAACTACTTCCCGTGTACATCGACGGCGGTTTGGTTCATTTCTCTTTCCCATCCCCTCCGCCTTTGGATGAGGGGTGGGTGACTCTGGTATTGTTGCGTGTGCTGTGGAAACTTTAGGTGCTACACCCCAGAAGTTGTCCTTGAGTTCCGGAAGTTATTGATCAAAGAGTCTGTAAGGAGATTGGATGCAGCGGTTCAAGAGAGAGAGAGGGAGAGAGAGAGAGCAATAATAAGATGAATTCCTTCCTTTCCAATCCAATCCAATCCGATGCCATAAAAAGTGATATCCTAAAGTGCAGTCCAGTCCGTAAAGCAAAGTGAAGTGGGGTGAAGTGTTTTTCCCGTCCTTCCCCTCTCTTCCTTCCTCCAATCATCAGATGCCCCTACAACCCGGAGTTGAGAGCAAGTTATTTAAGTCCTCCCTCTCAACCCTAACCTAAGTACAACCACAAGTAACAAGAAAGAGTGATGATATACAACCCTAAGCCTCAGAACCCTAGCCCAACCCTATCCCTCCATCCCTCGCCATTACCCGCGCCCTTTGGTATTAACGTAGCCCGGTTTGTCCGCCCGTGCGCGTCCGCCCAACAACCCGTTCCAATATCCGGGGCGTACCCACGTGATCCAATACGCGCGTCTTGTGATGCGCGGTCCAATCCGTACAAGCTTTCCAATCCGCGCAAGCCTTCTGGCCCGCGCAAGCCTTCTGATCCGCGCAAGCCTTCCGATCCGCGCAAGCTTTCCGATCCACGCAAGCTTTCTGGTCCGCGCGATCCGTCGTCTCCCGTCTCCAGGTGCTGAGCCCAACCCAACCGCTGCTGGGCCTACCTGACTGCTGCTGAGCCCGCAGCACGGCTAGCTGCGACAAAGCCCTTCCCATTGCTGAGCGCGCCGCCTGAAGCCCTTGTTAAAATACGTACGCACTTACGCGGGTGCTACGTATAAGTGTAATCCAAATGGGATGCACAAATGGGCCTCTAAGGCCCATTGGACACACACACGGACCATACGGGCCCATGTGGATGTTATAGATTTGGGGAAACTGGCCTCAAAACGCGTGAAATAGACCCATTGGTACACGGGCCCTAACGGGCCCGATGGGGTATATGGGCAAATACGGCCAGATGGGCTTGTATGGGCATAATTGGGCCCAAGGTTTATTTTGGACATACTTGGCCAGACGGGCTGGCCCGCAAAAGTAGTCTTTTCTCATAATTCGGGCTTGGGGCGGCCCATTAGGGTTGCCGCCCGTGTTTCGGCCCGCTCGGGACCGCTGCTCGCGTCGCGGCCCGTTCGGGGCCGCCTGTGTTCCTCGGCACGGCCCACGCGGGGCCCGACGGCCCGCGCGGGGCTGTTACGCGGCCGAGGGATCCCGCGCGGTGCGATGCCGCGCGGGCCCGGCTGGTCGCGACCGGCGACCAGCGCCGCGGAGCCAGGGCTCGCGGCCCCGGCTCGCTCCCCCTCCCCTCGCTCGCCGTCGCGAGGGGGAGGGGGCAGGCTGGCTGGGTTGAACCAGCCAGCTACCGGCCGCGATGACGCGGTCGGTCAGGGCAGGGGGGACCTGACCACCCCCTTGCCCAGGGAGGTGGCGGCGCCGGCCGCGAGTGTAGCGACCGGACGGTGGGGGGGATTTGATCACCCTCCCACCTTGTAGCGAAGAGGTGACGAGGGGAGCTCTCCCCCCCCCTTTACCGAGGGGGAGGAGCGACGGGCCAGGGGGGATCTGACCACCCCCCAGCCATCCTTACCTTGACGACGCCCTGGGGGTATCGACCCCCAGGGCCCCTGGTGAGGGGATTTGACCGCCCCCACCAGGGAATTGAGAGAAAGAGGGGGGGGGGCGGCATGTCCGCCGGCTACACCCCCCCCCATGTGAGGTTGAAACCGGACCCAGGTGAGCCCTGGGTCCCACCTGGCCCATTTGAGGGGCCAGGGGCTGGATGCATGAGGCAACCAGCCCGTAACAGAGGTAATAAGGCCATCAGGGCCGGTTGTAATAGACAACCAGCCAGGGGATTGAACAGCAAAGGGGCTGGTTCAGCCCCGTAACGGTGGAAACACCAGAATGGACCGGAATAGGCTGGTCGTAAGGGTTCAGGGACTGATGCCATGTGGGCTGATGTAGTCCAAACCAAGTAACAAGGCTTGTAGAGCCTGTAGAGCTCTTTTGGGGCGGAAAATTTGCCTTTTGGCTTGTTGTATCATGGGCTCACAATAGGCCAATCTTTTGTACTTAAGGAGCTCTTCTCCCTGCTGTTTTCCATCATTCATTCATCATCCAATCGAATTCATCCAACATATTGCCCCATTGTGAGAGCCCCATTAGCCATTATTGACACACAGTGTCCAGCATTTCTTTTGCTTTAAATACTGCTCATTTGCCTAAGCTAATTGCTGGCCATAATTATAACACATTATCAGTACCAACATCATCATTACTTCCAAGCCATCTAGACCTTTGTACCTTACTTTGGAGAACCTCAAAGACCTCAAGTTTTCCAAGAAGATGTCCTATATCCCTGATGTTAGCTCTACCAAAATAGTTCTGAATAGTCAGAACTATAATGCTTGGGCTGTCCTTATGGATAGTGAGCTGGATAACATCTGCTGTGGGGAAATTATGGATGCAGATGACACTCTGATCAGTTCAGAAGTGGAGAAGAAGTCTTACCATCTGATCCTTAGGCATCTTGATGAGAATCATGTGACATGGGTTGCTGATACTCTTAGGGAAGATGAGAGGAGGAGGGGCAGCATCCTTTGGAAGCTGCTTAAGTCCAAGTATGCTGGTGATTCTGTTCACCAGAAGGGTATAGCCTTTAATAAACTGTTCAAGTTACAATATTCGAATTTTAGACAGTTTGTGGCAGAGGCTAGGTCTAGTATAGCCAAGTTCAAGTCATCTGGACTTAACATGGATCCAGAGTGTTTGTCACTCTTAATCCTTCAAAAGCTGCCAAAAGAGTTTGATTCCTTAGTCAGAATCATTTCTCAATTGGATCCTCTTCCTGGGGAGGAGGATGTGCTTAAAAGGATTGAAAAGGATGACCTTCAATTCAAGATGAAGGGGGGTTCTGGAACAGCCCTAGTTGGAAAGACTGGAAAATCTCGCAAGAAGGCGAAAAAGGATTTGTCCAAGGTCTTATGTTACAATTGTCAGAATAAGGGTCACTATGCTAAGGACTGCAAGGAGGCCAAGAAAAGGAAGAAGTCCGAAGGGGATGACAAGGAGGTCAATCTCACAACTGAAAACGTTGCAATGGTGGCGTTGGATGCTCCAATTGAAGAGGCTGTTGTGGAAGAAGGTCCCAACAAGAAGGCCAAAATCGATGAGGATCAAGAAATGGACTTGATTGATTATGAAGTGAGTAATCTTAACCTCAAAGATAAGAACTTATCAGTGACTGATAAAGCTTCTTTCCTACTAGGAGGATTGAAGGAGGATGTTCTTGTTTTGATCGATTCTGGTTGTACAGATCACATGTTTTTTGAACCAAATTTATTTTCAAATCTTAGTGATTATGATGGGGTTGTAAATATTGGTCAGAAAGGCAGAACAATTCAGATTAAAGGAATTGGAAAAGTTATTCTTGCAAATCAACTGGGTTTCCAAATTACTTTTGATAAAGTGTTCTATGTACCAGAGTTGCCTTACAACCTTGTGTCTCTTGGGGTGTTATGGAAAAAAGGTTTCCAAATTTGTTATCTTAAAGGAGATAGGTTTGTTATTGATATGAATGGGAGAACTTTTCTTAGTGGACAAGTTCGGAATAAGCTTCTGTGTGCAAGCTTGTTCAAATTCTCAGCTCTGAGCACTGTTTCTCACAATAGAAGTGGCCATAAGGTAAAGGACAGCAACTGTGAGAGTTGTACCTTGGGGGCTAAGACTAGAAATGTGTTCTCTAAGAGTAGAGATCACACAGATGTTCCTAGAGAGGAATTTTCCATTGATTTGGCAGGGCCATTCACTCCAGAGTCCCTTGGTGGGGCAAGATACTTCATCAATTTAGTTGATACTGCAACTAATTATGTTTGGGTTAAACCAATTCGATCTAAGGATCAGACCACAGAGGAGGTTTCTGTAATCTTCAAAGTCTGGAAACAGAATGGTCTGATGAAGGAGATCAAGAGGGTCATTACCGATGGAGGGGGTGAATTCGTGAGTAAAGAGTTTGGGAGGCTGTTGAAAGATTATGGTATCATTCATATAGTCACTACTGCAAGTACTCCACAAAATAATGGAATAGTTGAGAGAATGAATAGGACTTTACTGGACAAAGTCAGAACTATTATGTCTCAATCTGGTCTGCCAAAGTTCTTATGGGCTGAGTTGATGTGTACGGTGTGTCTGTTGCACAACATTGTAAGTGTTAATGGGAAGTGTCCCCATTATCAGTTTTGGAAGTTGTACCCCAAAACATCACACCTAAGAACAATTGGTTGCTTGGTGTATTATAGTGTCCACCATAATGAAATGGTCGGAAAATTAGACCCTAGAGCCAGAACAGGGGCACTTGTAGGCTATGATTTAATAAGTAAATCTTATAGGATCTATTGTCCAGGGACAAGAAAGGTTATCCGTAGCAGGGATGTAAAATTCGACGAAAGTACCTTTCCACTCAAAAGGAGTGAAGATGTTGTTGTGATTAAGCCACAACAAGAAATAGAATTAGCACCTATTTCACCAGCAAAAGCTGTGGAACATGTGGTTCCAGAAGATGAAGAGGTGGCAGACGTGCCACAAGAGGGTTCAGTACCCGCTTCAGGTGATTCTGTGGAATCAGAACCTGATGAGCCTCCACCTCCGGTTAGAAGGAGTGGTAGGGTTAGAGTACCGGTTGACAGGTACGGGGAATGGAGATCCCATTATGCTGCCGCAGGATATGAGGAAGATACATTTCAGGAACAGTGTATGCTCAATGAAGTCCTGGAGTTGAGTTCAGAAATGGGTAACAGGGTTAACCCAAATAGCTTTGGCCAAGCTATGAATTCTGATGAGAGAGCCAACTGGAAGAGTGCTATTTTTGAGGAATTTGATTCTCTAGAGAATAATAGTGTCTTTGAAGTGGTTAAGCGGGATTCTGTTCCAAAAGGAAAGACCATTGTGGGGTCTCGATTGGTGTTAAACAAGAAGTTTGACACAAACGGAGTTTTGAAAAGGTTCAAGGCTAGATGTGTTGCACAGGGCTTCAAGCAGAGAGAGGGTATTGATTACCAAGAAACTTTCTCACCAACTGGAAGGCTGTCCACCTTCAGGTACATCATTGCTCTGGCAGTGGAGTTGGGTGAAGAAATCAGACAAGCTGATTTTGTAACAGCATACTTGAATGCAAAACTTGGAGAGGAGGAGACTGTTTATATGTCGATTCCTGATGGTTTTCGTGAATGGTTAGTAGAGACTAAACCAGAAACCATGAAGAAAATCTGTGTTAGAACTTTTCTTTCGGCAGATAAAGGGGAATATGTCCTCAAGCTGTGTAGATCCCTGTATGGATTGAAGCAAGCAGCTAGGTCATGGTATAACACCATGAGTGAGAAACTGATAGAGATTGGTTTTAAGACGTCTGAGGCCGATCCTTGCCTTTTTGTGAGGAAGGATGCAATTTTGTTTGTATGGGTCGATGACATTATCATTATTGGTGATGGTAAAGAGAGAGTCATGGAGACACTCAAAAAGGAATTCAAGATAAAAGATCTTGGTCTGGCGCAACAGGTGCTTGGAATGAAAGTCAGCAAGAGCAAGAATGGTATTAAGTTAGACCAGAACCATTATGTGGCAGCTCTTCTTAAGCAATACGGCTTAGAGGATGCAAAGGAGTTTGGTACTCCTATGCAGTCAAACATTCGTTTAGAGAAGTCTACAGATGAGGAGTATCTGGAGTTTGTTCAATCAGGGAATGACTACAGGTCAGCTGTCGGATCGCTTAATTATTTGGGGCAGTGTACAAGGCCCGATATTGCGTTTGCAATTGGGGTCTTGTCGCAACACTTAGAGAAGCCAAGCATGAGGCATTGGTCAGCGTTTAAGAGAGTTATGAGGTATCTTAAAGGAACACACAGTCTGGGACTGTTGTTTACAAAGTCAGCAAACTTTGATTTGGTTGGTTATTCCGATGCAAGTTGGGCAGATGGTAACACTAGGGAATCAACAAGTGGTTTTGTATTCTTTTTAGGTAAGAATCTGGTGTCATGGATGTCCAAGAAGGTGTCGGCAATAAGTCTTTCATCAACAGAGGCTGAGTATAGAGCTTACTTAGCAGCTTCACAGGAAGCAAAATGGTTGAGAAAAGTCTTAGAGGACACACATAAACCACAAGGGTTTGCATTGTTGTATTCCGATAACCAGAGTGCCATTGCGTTGGCGCAAAACCAAGTGTTCCATTCAAGAACAAAACATATTGATGTCCACTATAACTATATTCGCGATGCAGTTAACTGCAAAGAGATTGTGTTGAGGTACATGCCCACTGGAGCAATGATTGCGGATATCTTGACTAAGGCATTAGACAGAAACAAGCATCAAGGCTTTGTGACTAATATGCGGATGTCACCCCTTTTGGATTAAGGGGGTGTGTTAAAATACGTACGCACTTACGCGGGTGCTACGTATAAGTGTAATCCAAATGGGATGCACAAATGGGCCTCTAAGGCCCATTGGACACACACACGGACCATACGGGCCCATGTGGATGTTATAGATTTGGGGAAACTGGCCTCAAAACGCGTGAAATAGACCCATTGGTACACGGGCCCTAACGGGCCCGATGGGGTATATGGGCAAATACGGCCAGATGGGCTTGTATGGGCATAATTGGGCCCAAGGTTTATTTTGGACATACTTGGCCAGACGGGCTGGCCCGCAAAAGTAGTCTTTTCTCATAATTCGGGCTTGGGGCGGCCCATTAGGGTTGCCGCCCGTGTTTCGGCCCGCTCGGGACCGCTGCTCGCGTCGCGGCCCGTTCGGGGCCGCCTGTGTTCCTCGGCACGGCCCACGCGGGGCCCGACGGCCCGCGCGGGGCTGTTACGCGGCCGAGGGATCCCGCGCGGTGCGATGCCGCGCGGGCCCGGCTGGTCGCGACCGGCGACCAGCGCCGCGGAGCCAGGGCTCGCGGCCCCGGCTCGCTCCCCCTCCCCTCGCTCGCCGTCGCGAGGGGGAGGGGGCAGGCTGGCTGGGTTGAACCAGCCAGCTACCGGCCGCGATGACGCGGTCGGTCAGGGCAGGGGGGACCTGACCACCCCCTTGCCCAGGGAGGTGGCGGCGCCGGCCGCGAGTGTAGCGACCGGACGGTGGGGGGGATTTGATCACCCTCCCACCTTGTAGCGAAGAGGTGACGAGGGGAGCTCTCCCCCCCCCTTTACCGAGGGGGAGGAGCGACGGGCCAGGGGGGATCTGACCACCCCCCAGCCATCCTTACCTTGACGACGCCCTGGGGGTATCGACCCCCAGGGCCCCTGGTGAGGGGATTTGACCGCCCCCACCAGGGAATTGAGAGAAAGAGGGGGGGGGCGGCATGTCCGCCGGCTACACCCCCCCCCATGTGAGGTTGAAACCGGACCCAGGTGAGCCCTGGGTCCCACCTGGCCCATTTGAGGGGCCAGGGGCTGGATGCATGAGGCAACCAGCCCGTAACAGAGGTAATAAGGCCATCAGGGCCGGTTGTAATAGACAACCAGCCAGGGGATTGAACAGCAAAGGGGCTGGTTCAGCCCCGTAACGGTGGAAACACCAGAATGGACCGGAATAGGCTGGTCGTAAGGGTTCAGGGACTGATGCCATGTGGGCTGATGTAGTCCAAACCAAGTAACAAGGCTTGTAGAGCCTGTAGAGCTCTTTTGGGGCGGAAAATTTGCCTTTTGGCTTGTTGTATCATGGGCTCACAATAGGCCAATCTTTTGTACTTAAGGAGCTCTTCTCCCTGCTGTTTTCCATCATTCATTCATCATCCAATCGAATTCATCCAACATATTGCCCCATTGTGAGAGCCCCATTAGCCATTATTGACACACAGTGTCCAGCATTTCTTTTGCTTTAAATACTGCTCATTTGCCTAAGCTAATTGCTGGCCATAATTATAACACATTATCAGTACCAACATCATCATTACTTCCAAGCCATCTAGACCTTTGTACCTTACTTTGGAGAACCTCAAAGACCTCAAGTTTTCCAAGAAGATGTCCTATATCCCTGATGTTAGCTCTACCAAAATAGTTCTGAATAGTCAGAACTATAATGCTTGGGCTGTCCTTATGGATAGTGAGCTGGATAACATCTGCTGTGGGGAAATTATGGATGCAGATGACACTCTGATCAGTTCAGAAGTGGAGAAGAAGTCTTACCATCTGATCCTTAGGCATCTTGATGAGAATCATGTGACATGGGTTGCTGATACTCTTAGGGAAGATGAGAGGAGGAGGGGCAGCATCCTTTGGAAGCTGCTTAAGTCCAAGTATGCTGGTGATTCTGTTCACCAGAAGGGTATAGCCTTTAATAAACTGTTCAAGTTACAATATTCGAATTTTAGACAGTTTGTGGCAGAGGCTAGGTCTAGTATAGCCAAGTTCAAGTCATCTGGACTTAACATGGATCCAGAGTGTTTGTCACTCTTAATCCTTCAAAAGCTGCCAAAAGAGTTTGATTCCTTAGTCAGAATCATTTCTCAATTGGATCCTCTTCCTGGGGAGGAGGATGTGCTTAAAAGGATTGAAAAGGATGACCTTCAATTCAAGATGAAGGGGGGTTCTGGAACAGCCCTAGTTGGAAAGACTGGAAAATCTCGCAAGAAGGCGAAAAAGGATTTGTCCAAGGTCTTATGTTACAATTGTCAGAATAAGGGTCACTATGCTAAGGACTGCAAGGAGGCCAAGAAAAGGAAGAAGTCCGAAGGGGATGACAAGGAGGTCAATCTCACAACTGAAAACGTTGCAATGGTGGCGTTGGATGCTCCAATTGAAGAGGCTGTTGTGGAAGAAGGTCCCAACAAGAAGGCCAAAATCGATGAGGATCAAGAAATGGACTTGATTGATTATGAAGTGAGTAATCTTAACCTCAAAGATAAGAACTTATCAGTGACTGATAAAGCTTCTTTCCTACTAGGAGGATTGAAGGAGGATGTTCTTGTTTTGATCGATTCTGGTTGTACAGATCACATGTTTTTTGAACCAAATTTATTTTCAAATCTTAGTGATTATGATGGGGTTGTAAATATTGGTCAGAAAGGCAGAACAATTCAGATTAAAGGAATTGGAAAAGTTATTCTTGCAAATCAACTGGGTTTCCAAATTACTTTTGATAAAGTGTTCTATGTACCAGAGTTGCCTTACAACCTTGTGTCTCTTGGGGTGTTATGGAAAAAAGGTTTCCAAATTTGTTATCTTAAAGGAGATAGGTTTGTTATTGATATGAATGGGAGAACTTTTCTTAGTGGACAAGTTCGGAATAAGCTTCTGTGTGCAAGCTTGTTCAAATTCTCAGCTCTGAGCACTGTTTCTCACAATAGAAGTGGCCATAAGGTAAAGGACAGCAACTGTGAGAGTTGTACCTTGGGGGCTAAGACTAGAAATGTGTTCTCTAAGAGTAGAGATCACACAGATGTTCCTAGAGAGGAATTTTCCATTGATTTGGCAGGGCCATTCACTCCAGAGTCCCTTGGTGGGGCAAGATACTTCATCAATTTAGTTGATACTGCAACTAATTATGTTTGGGTTAAACCAATTCGATCTAAGGATCAGACCACAGAGGAGGTTTCTGTAATCTTCAAAGTCTGGAAACAGAATGGTCTGATGAAGGAGATCAAGAGGGTCATTACCGATGGAGGGGGTGAATTCGTGAGTAAAGAGTTTGGGAGGCTGTTGAAAGATTATGGTATCATTCATATAGTCACTACTGCAAGTACTCCACAAAATAATGGAATAGTTGAGAGAATGAATAGGACTTTACTGGACAAAGTCAGAACTATTATGTCTCAATCTGGTCTGCCAAAGTTCTTATGGGCTGAGTTGATGTGTACGGTGTGTCTGTTGCACAACATTGTAAGTGTTAATGGGAAGTGTCCCCATTATCAGTTTTGGAAGTTGTACCCCAAAACATCACACCTAAGAACAATTGGTTGCTTGGTGTATTATAGTGTCCACCATAATGAAATGGTCGGAAAATTAGACCCTAGAGCCAGAACAGGGGCACTTGTAGGCTATGATTTAATAAGTAAATCTTATAGGATCTATTGTCCAGGGACAAGAAAGGTTATCCGTAGCAGGGATGTAAAATTCGACGAAAGTACCTTTCCACTCAAAAGGAGTGAAGATGTTGTTGTGATTAAGCCACAACAAGAAATAGAATTAGCACCTATTTCACCAGCAAAAGCTGTGGAACATGTGGTTCCAGAAGATGAAGAGGTGGCAGACGTGCCACAAGAGGGTTCAGTACCCGCTTCAGGTGATTCTGTGGAATCAGAACCTGATGAGCCTCCACCTCCGGTTAGAAGGAGTGGTAGGGTTAGAGTACCGGTTGACAGGTACGGGGAATGGAGATCCCATTATGCTGCCGCAGGATATGAGGAAGATACATTTCAGGAACAGTGTATGCTCAATGAAGTCCTGGAGTTGAGTTCAGAAATGGGTAACAGGGTTAACCCAAATAGCTTTGGCCAAGCTATGAATTCTGATGAGAGAGCCAACTGGAAGAGTGCTATTTTTGAGGAATTTGATTCTCTAGAGAATAATAGTGTCTTTGAAGTGGTTAAGCGGGATTCTGTTCCAAAAGGAAAGACCATTGTGGGGTCTCGATTGGTGTTAAACAAGAAGTTTGACACAAACGGAGTTTTGAAAAGGTTCAAGGCTAGATGTGTTGCACAGGGCTTCAAGCAGAGAGAGGGTATTGATTACCAAGAAACTTTCTCACCAACTGGAAGGCTGTCCACCTTCAGGTACATCATTGCTCTGGCAGTGGAGTTGGGTGAAGAAATCAGACAAGCTGATTTTGTAACAGCATACTTGAATGCAAAACTTGGAGAGGAGGAGACTGTTTATATGTCGATTCCTGATGGTTTTCGTGAATGGTTAGTAGAGACTAAACCAGAAACCATGAAGAAAATCTGTGTTAGAACTTTTCTTTCGGCAGATAAAGGGGAATATGTCCTCAAGCTGTGTAGATCCCTGTATGGATTGAAGCAAGCAGCTAGGTCATGGTATAACACCATGAGTGAGAAACTGATAGAGATTGGTTTTAAGACGTCTGAGGCCGATCCTTGCCTTTTTGTGAGGAAGGATGCAATTTTGTTTGTATGGGTCGATGACATTATCATTATTGGTGATGGTAAAGAGAGAGTCATGGAGACACTCAAAAAGGAATTCAAGATAAAAGATCTTGGTCTGGCGCAACAGGTGCTTGGAATGAAAGTCAGCAAGAGCAAGAATGGTATTAAGTTAGACCAGAACCATTATGTGGCAGCTCTTCTTAAGCAATACGGCTTAGAGGATGCAAAGGAGTTTGGTACTCCTATGCAGTCAAACATTCGTTTAGAGAAGTCTACAGATGAGGAGTATCTGGAGTTTGTTCAATCAGGGAATGACTACAGGTCAGCTGTCGGATCGCTTAATTATTTGGGGCAGTGTACAAGGCCCGATATTGCGTTTGCAATTGGGGTCTTGTCGCAACACTTAGAGAAGCCAAGCATGAGGCATTGGTCAGCGTTTAAGAGAGTTATGAGGTATCTTAAAGGAACACACAGTCTGGGACTGTTGTTTACAAAGTCAGCAAACTTTGATTTGGTTGGTTATTCCGATGCAAGTTGGGCAGATGGTAACACTAGGGAATCAACAAGTGGTTTTGTATTCTTTTTAGGTAAGAATCTGGTGTCATGGATGTCCAAGAAGGTGTCGGCAATAAGTCTTTCATCAACAGAGGCTGAGTATAGAGCTTACTTAGCAGCTTCACAGGAAGCAAAATGGTTGAGAAAAGTCTTAGAGGACACACATAAACCACAAGGGTTTGCATTGTTGTATTCCGATAACCAGAGTGCCATTGCGTTGGCGCAAAACCAAGTGTTCCATTCAAGAACAAAACATATTGATGTCCACTATAACTATATTCGCGATGCAGTTAACTGCAAAGAGATTGTGTTGAGGTACATGCCCACTGGAGCAATGATTGCGGATATCTTGACTAAGGCATTAGACAGAAACAAGCATCAAGGCTTTGTGACTAATATGCGGATGTCACCCCTTTTGGATTAAGGGGGTGTGTTAAAATACGTACGCACTTACGCGGGTGCTACGTATAAGTGTAATCCAAATGGGATGCACAAATGGGCCTCTAAGGCCCATTGGACACACACACGGACCATACGGGCCCATGTGGATGTTATAGATTTGGGGAAACTGGCCTCAAAAAGCGTGAAATAGACCCATTGGTACACGGGCCCTAACGGGCCCGATGGGGTATATGGGCAAATACGGCCAGATGGGCTTGTATGGGCATAATTGGGCCCAAGGTTTATTTTGGACATACTTGGCCAGACGGGCTGGCCCGCAAAAGTAGTCTTTTCTCATAATTCGGGCTTGGGGCGGCCCATTAGGGTTGCCGCCCGTGTTTCGGCCCGCTCGGGACCGCTGCTCGCGTCGCGGCCCGTTCGGGGCCGCCTGTGTTCCTCGGCACGGCCCACGCGGGGCCCGACGGCCCGCGCGGGGCTGTTACGCGGCCGAGGGATCCCGCGCGGTGCGATGCCGCGCGGGCCCGGCTGGTCGCGACCGGCGACCAGCGCCGCGGAGCCAGGGCTCGCGGCCCCGGCTCGCTCCCCCTCCCCTCGCTCGCCGTCGCGAGGGGGAGGGGGCAGGCTGGCTGGGTTGAACCAGCCAGCTACCGGCCGCGATGACGCGGTCGGTCAGGGCAGGGGGGACCTGACCACCCCCTTGCCCAGGGAGGTGGCGGCGCCGGCCGCGAGTGTAGCGACCGGACGGTGGGGGGGATTTGATCACCCTCCCACCTTGTAGCGAAGAGGTGACGAGGGGCGCTCTCCCCCCCCCTTTACCGAGGGGGAGGAGCGACGGGCCAGGGGGGATCTGACCACCCCCCAGCCATCCTTACCTTGACGACGCCCTGGGGGTATCGACCCCCAGGGCCCCTGGTGAGGGGATTTGACCGCCCCCACCAGGGAATTGAGAGAAAGAGGGGGGGGGCGGCATGTCCGCCGGCTACACCCCCCCCATGTGAGGTTGAAACCGGACCCAGGTGAGCCCTGGGTCCCACCTGGCCCATTTGAGGGGCCAGGGGCTGGATGCATGAGGCAACCAGCCCGTAACAGAGGTAATAAGGCCATCAGGGCCGGTTGTAATAGACAACCAGCCAGGGGATTGAACAGCAAAGGGGCTGGTTCAGCCCCGTAACGGTGGAAACACCAGAATGGACCGGAATAGGCTGGTCGTAAGGGTTCAGGGACTGATGCCATGTGGGCTGATGTAGTCCAAACCAAGTAAAAAGGCTTGTAGAGCCTGTAGAGCTCTTTTGGGGCGGAAAATTTGCCTTTTGGCTTGTTGTATCATGGGCTCACAATAGGCCAATCTTTTGTACTTAAGGAGCTCTTCTCCCTGCTGTTTTCCATCATTCATTCATCATCCAATCGAATTCATCCAACATATTGCCCCATTGTGAGAGCCCCATTAGCCATTATTGACACACAGTGTCCAGCATTTCTTTTGCTTTAAATACTGCTCATTTGCCTAAGCTAATTGCTGGCCATAATTATAACAGCCCTTTCCTGACTCGCGTCCATAAAAGAGCACCACATCCCCCCCCAACTTGAGTTCTGTCCCCAGAGATCTCCCACCATCTCACCTTCCGTAGTTATCGTTGTGCGCGATCGAGTAGCCTTTGGGCTTGTGAGTCCCTGAGAAAGAATAAGAACCGCACGCAATATCCGCGCCTTGGAGAGAGAATATCAGCGCCAGTGAGAAATAGGAAAAGGTGAGAAATCCGCGCCAGTGAGAGTCTGAAGGTGTGAAATCCGCGCCAGTGAGAGTCTGAAGGTGAGAAATCCGCGCCAGTGAGAGTATCCGCAAGAGTACATGGGGAGACAGAACAGGAAGAATGAATAGATAAGAAGGAACAAGAGATTTTTTTTTTTTTTTTTTTTTTTTTTGAGCCCGCGTCCCGCGTCCCAACTCCAACCTTCCACCCCGCGCTAGCTCCCCCCCAACTTTGCCGCTGTCCTCAGCCGACCGCGCCCCACCCATCCCCAGATCTGCGGAGCGTTGCCTCAACCAATCCCGCAGGGACCTTTTTTGCAAATTGTTGTCCCAGACCGCCTAGGTGCACCTCCCGCCGCCAAGACCCTCCTGCATCCTTTAAAATTTGAGCCCATCCGTGCGCAAAACCCAAACAAAAGCGAACACCCCCAGACGTCCTTACAACAACCCGCCGTGGAGGAGGAAAGAGGCTTTGAAACCCTTTCAATCCCAGCTCTCTTCTTCCCCACCCTGTCCACACAACATCCTTTTCCCTTTGCCATTCTTGCGGCCTTGTTCTCCCCTCTGGAGATTTCTGACCGCTCCCTGCCCGCCAGACCACGCGTGACCACTTGACCCTTCCGCTCCGCCCCACCGTCTGTCCATTTCGCGCCCGTCCTTTCCGTTGCTGCCACTACCCTTTCCAAATGCGCGCTCCATGCCCTCAAAGAGGTCCAGCTTGGGTCGTGATTCTTCAACGCGTGGTCCGTCTCTTCCGCCGCCGCGTGTACCTTATTTGCAAGATCCGTCTGCCGCTTGCCAATTCCCAGTCCGCACGGAGCATCCATTTCCCGTTCTGTTGTCCTTGCACGCTTCCTGTCAGTAGGCCGCACCGGTTCCATCGAGTCCTGCTTCCCCAACACGTTCTTAGCCCCCACTGGGGAAACCAATTCCGCGTTTGAATCCGCTGTCCGGTCCCTTTTGTCCCGTCCACCAATGGTCATTGTCCTCCCCATTTGCGCACACGCGGGGCGCAGAAGCGCTGGGAGACTGAATACTCTCCAGATAGGCCTTGAGGCCCCTTGCCACCTCCGCAAGTTTGCTAGCCCAAGAGATGGTTGCCGGTGGTGGGGCCGGAACATACTCTGCCCTGTAGTACTCCATTTCCGCGTAGTCCACTTCCGCTTGCAACCGGGTCCCGTCGCGCGCGCCTGCCTTGTAACCCAATTCCGCGGATGGCTTGAGATGGTCCTTCTGAAAGCGAGAACCGCGCCTCCCCCATCTTGCCAGCATGCCCTCCTTCAGTTCCGGCCAATCCAGGTTCAGGTAGCCATCCATCTCCTCCACATCCCGACGCGCTTCCACGTCTTTGATGAACAGGACAACATGGCGCGCCTTCTCAAAATCCAAAATGCCTTCAGGGTCCGCGATTGTTTCATACCGCAAGATGAATCGCTCCACTTCCGCAATGTTGAGTCGAATATGCGGGTAAATCCATGGGGTAGCGCAGAAGCCGTGGGAGGAGGAAGGAAGAGAAGCGGCTGTTGGTAGCATCCGTGCGTACCTTTGAGAGACTTTGACATAAGATCATTCCCGGCCAGACCCCCAGATGTGGAAACTTTAGGTGCTACACCCCAGAAGTTGTCCTCGAGTTCTGGAAGTTATTGATCAAAGAGTCTGTAAGGAGATTGGATGCAGCCGTTCAAGAGAGAGAGAGGGAGGGAGAGAGAGCAATAATAAGATGAATTCCTTCCTTTCCAATCCAATCCAATCCAATGCCATAAAAAGTGACATCCTAAAGTGCAGTCCAGTCCGTAAAGCAAAGTGAAGTGGGGTGAAGTGTTTTTCCCGTCCTTCCCCTCTCTTCCTTCCTCCAATCATCAGATTCCCCTACAACCCGGAGTTTAGAGCAAGGGATTTAAGTCCTCCCTCTCAACCCTAACCTAAGTACAACCACAAGTAACAAGAAAGAGTGATGATATACAACCCTAAGCCGCAGAACCCTAGCCCAACCCTATCCCTCCATCCCTGGCCATTACCCGCGCCCTTTGGTATTAACGTAGCCCGGTTTGTCAGCCCGCTCGCGTCCTCCCAACAACCCATTCCAATATCCGGGGCGTACCCACGTGATCCAATACGCGCGTCTTGCGATGCGCGGTCCGATCCATACAAGCTTTCCGATCCGCGCAAGCCTTCCGACCCGGGCAAGCCTTCCAATCTGCGCAAGCTTTCTGGTCCGGGCAATCCGTCGTCTCCCGTCTCCAGGTGCTGAGCCCAACCCAACCGCTGCTGGGCCTACCTGACTGCTGCTGAGCCCGCAGCGCTGCTAGCTGCGACAAAGCCCTTCCCATTGCTGAGCGCGCCGCCTGCAGCCCTTTCCTGACTTGCGTCCATAAAAGAGCACCACAGCGCCCATCCACGGACGGATGCAAGTGACCACATGATTTTCTTCCCTTTTCCGCTCTATTTGTAGAATCCGTTGTACATAGTCTAACAGGGCCTCCTGCCCATATAAGGAGGGGCTCTCCCCTGCCTTTTGGAAAAAATCATCAGAGCATGGAATTTTCCAGCATGAAAGCAGCACACCTTTGATCCTTGAGCCTCCATACTCAACCCTTGATCCCTGATCCTTATCACCAACCAATAGCCTTGCCGGTTGAAGAAAGATTCTGTCTGTTGGAATTTTTGAGTGTGTCATACCACTCCTTGATCCCTTTCTCTGACCATACTGGTCCTGATCCCTGATCACCTTTCTGGAGCCAATCACAATTTATTGAAGAGGTCTTATTAAGCTTAAGACCTGGAGTGTTATACCTCCCCTTAGCTGCTTTGGAGTTACATTCTGCCAGCCTACTCTTGAGTCCCTTGAGAAGTGTTGAGGTTATCCTTGCTTCAAATCAGTTACTGTTTGTTTTAGAGCTTCTTAGACATTGTGCTTTGTCTTCAACAGCCACCCTCAGTTATCTGGTACCCTTGAAGCTCTTGATTGCGGAGAGTTGGGCAGGTTCATTGAGAACCTGGAGGTTGCTTGGGTTTGAGTTGATCATCCCCAATCTTCTGCTGACGACCAGAGTTATTAGCTTGTGGGCATTGTTTACATACAACATCTTTTGTTCTTTGAACTCTAAGAAGACTTTAACTTTTTTTGTTCAAGTTTTTCCCTGCATAATCTTGTCTCAGATAGTGCTCTTCCGTTGCTAACAAACTATTATCATCCTTATCCTCTACTCCTTGATTCCTCATTTACCAGGTTCTGGACCTTGATCTTGGTTACATTTAAATATTTTTGTAACACTCAGGAGGGCAGCCTAAACAGCACCTTTACCCTCCGCAGAACTGCCAAAGCCTAGCACCGTTTGGATTCTTACATTTGGTCCCCAGGGCCGGGATTGAACAAGCAACCTTGGGATTTACAGTCCAAACTTGAAGAATCAACTCCGAAATCCAATCCGATTTTTTTCTTTTCTTTTTCTGTTTGTTCTTGTTTTCAGATCTGATCTGTGGAGGCAGCTTGGTCCAGAAGTAAGTCCTCCCAATTGTGCAATATCTGGGCAAGATCCTTGTTGTTTTTGTGAAACTCTACTCTTGCCACACTTGTGAGCCACCTTGGAACTCTGCTCTTTTGGATCTCTTAGGAACCCTTCAACATGGAATCTGCTGGATCCTCTTTATCTGTTCTGGCCAAGATGGTCAAAATTCAACCTCAGAACAAAAATTTAGGCTTCAATGGGACCAACGTCGAAAGATTCCTGGACTCCTATGAGATGGCTGCGGAAGTGGATGGTGCCAGTGAATATTATATGGCTTATCAGTTACGGTTTTTTATCTCTTCTGACAAAGTAATGGAGGTTATCAAATCATTCAAGGGATTTGAAACTCACAACTGGCGGCTCCTGAAGGAGGCTATGCTGGCCTATTGGGGAAAAATAGATGTAGCCAGATTTACTTTGCAAGACTTGGATGCCCTGGTTTCTCAATGGATCTCCAATGGTGGTATCTCCTCAGCCTCTGACTATCAGACTTTCAGAAAATCTTGGGACCCTATCCAGTCCTATCTTATCGGGAATGATCACATTGATACGTTAGATGAAATTTGAGTGCAATTTTTTCAGTCTTTCTCTCCAGGAGTGCAGGAAAGAATTAAGGATGTATTGGTGAAATCTGGATCCATGATCACAACAAGAGACAATCGGTTCAAGCTCCCTGCTTTCGTGGTTCTTAGGAATACTGTGGATAAAGTGATGAAAGTTCAATCAGCTCTCACCTTTGAAAAACCTAAAATCACTGAACCAGTGCTTGCCCCCTCTTTTCAAGCATCTAACAAAATCATGAATAAGATGGAAGCCAATTGCAGACCTAAACCCAATCCTCAGACTCACCGGGAGACACCTACTATAGATGAGATCACTAAATTACTTCAGGAATTTGAGAATAAAATAGATCAGAAAATATCCTCTTTAGCCACTCCTAAACCTGCTAATTCTGTTCCTAAGTCTACTATAGTCTGTTATTATTGCCATAGGGAAGGTCATGGTACCGGTAGATTTCCTGAACTCCAGAAAGACAAGGAGGAGAAGTTATTAGAGCAGAAGGGAAATTATTTTTTCCTTGCTAACGGTGCTTTGATCCCTTTTGATTTGTCTCGACCGATCTGTCATGTGGTGGCCTCATACCAACCACCAACTCCTAAGTAGGCATCCTTGGTCTCTGTGGATTTTCAATCATCCTGTGGAACTCTGCAACCTTGGTAGCCCCCAGCTATCAATTCTTCCAGCTTCCCTGGCACCTATTGATCCGATCCAGCTAGGAAACTCCATGAGGAACCAAAACCTCATAAGTCTCCTCCTGTTCCATCCTCCATTCTGCAACAACCCGCTAAATGAAAATCTTCACCTGAGCCTCCTTCCTCTGATGTGGAAGACATGGAAGTAGAAAGGGAACCACTTATGGAAAGGTTCCAAGAAAACTCTGATCCTCCCCCTCTTCAACCTGCCCAACTCTCAGATCCTCTTCCATCACCTATTACACCTGATCTTTTTCCCTCCACCCAGCCCAAAGTTTTATTTGAGAGGGGCATCTCCAAGGACTACCCTAATGCTGTGGAAGGAGTATTAAAGAAAATTTATGATCTTAAAATCCCAGATCTATCTGTGGCTGAACTCCTGTCAATCTCTCCATCTGTGGCAGAAGGGATGAAGAAATGGGTTTCTTGTCAACGTGTGGAGATTGGTCCGGAAAAATTAAAGGTCTCATCTGGTACTCTGATAGAGGATTCTGGTGGAACAGATCCCTCTTCAGATACCAACCTGTATTCCTGTCCTCTTGGTTTTCTTCCATGTTGTCTTGGTGATTCAACTAAAACGGTTTCTCTCCTTGTGGATTTGGGTTCTCAGCTCAACTTGATTTTGGACTCCATGGCCTGCAAGCTTAAACTGAGCCCAAGGGTCAGTTTCAACTCTGCGGTCTATGGAATTGGGAATCAGTCCTGTGAACTGGTTGGTATTGCTGAGGATATTCCTGTTCGAATTGGTCAAAATATTGTTGGCATCTATCACTTCTGGATCACTCGTCTGGATGGTCCCATGATCTTGGGAAGGCCTTTCTTAATGGACTTTGGTGCTACCCTGATGTTTTCTGATCAAGTTGGGGAGAGAATTCTCCTCCCTGATGCTGATGGCAGAAAGATTGAAGTATCCCTTTGTTCTTTGGATTCTGGTTGTTGGGAAAGAGACTTCCCTGGTCACCCTCTCAAATCTGTCCTGAAAGGAAAGCAGAAAGAAAACTCTCATTCCTTTCATCCTCATTTTTTAGCAGAATAGTTGGCCCTACTGATAGTTGTAGTTCTCCTCAGCCTCAGACTTTAACTCATGGACCAACTCCCACCTCAGAGGCATATCTTACTTTTTCCTCATCATTTTCTTCTCATCCAAATAAGATCAAAACCCAAACACGTGAAAAATCCGAAAAATCCAAAAATATTTCTTCTCTGTCTGGATCTGTTGTATCTTTTTTTTCTTTTCCTTTTCAGCCTGATCACTCATCCTCTCTTCCGGTTTTGAATCTCCGCAATTTGTCTAAACTAGATCTCAATCTCAATTATTTTCTTGGTAGCTTTGGTATGAAGGAGTCTGGTCTTAGGTGGAGGCGATTTGGGGTAGAAGTAAGTCCTCCTAATTGTGCACCACCAAGGGCTTCTACTACTGTCGTTTTTGAAACTCTACCCTGTGCCACACATGTGAGCAATGTGTTATCTTTTGGAACCTCTTTTATGGAAAAGGCACCTTTCAAGGACGTAGCAGAACATCAGACTTGGAAGATGTTGGAATATGGCCTCAGTTTTTGTATTCAGGTCTCACTGGTCAATGCTTGGAGGAAGCAGGGATTCCTCTCCTTTGCCACCAAGTACAAACCAGTTGCAAAGAAGGTCCAGCCAGTCAACCAACCAATGCCTCTCAAACTCAACCCTCCTCTTATGCGTCCTCCGCTATCCTGCGATCCTTACTGTGGTCTATCCGAATCCCTCACTGGTCCATTTATTCTCTCTGTTCGGGTCACTGAAGAACGTCTGAAAGTGGTCAATTTTGGTCCAGATGGATGGCTTCTTCCTGATGAGTTAAATTTGATCAAAAATATCTTGTCTCCAAGGGAAAAATCTATTGCATTCTGTGAAGAAGAGAGAGGAATCTTGAAAGAATCCTATGGTCTTCCTAACATCATCCCTGTAGTTGAACATGACCCTTGGCAAAAGAAAAAGATCCCAATCCCTGCTGCTAAAGTCAACAAATTCATTAAGTTGGTCCGCAAACGATTCCAAACCGGTTTATACAAACAATCGACTTCTAGCTATTCCAGTCCTGTTTTCTGTGTTCTAAAGAGTAATGGTAAACTTAGAGTAGTTCATGATCTCCAACCTCTTAATAAAGTTACTATTAAAGACTCTGGCGTGCCGCCTGCCACTGAAGAATTTGGTGAATCCTTCTCTGGGAGAGCTTGCTATGTTCTAGGTGACATTATGGGTGGCTATGACAAACAATCCTTGCATCCTATTTCTTGTCCCCTCACTACTTTTGATACTCCCCTTGGTTGATTTCAGCTGACTCGATTGCCTCAAGGTGCCACCAACTCGGTTGCAGTCTATCAGGCTCAGATGATGTGGATCCTCCAGGACAAAATCCCAGATCATGCGGGTATCTTTATTGATGATGGTTGGATTAAAGGGCCAGTTTCTGACTATGATAATGAGCTCTTACCTTTGCTTTCAGGAATCCGACAATTTGTCTGGGATTATGCTACTGTCTTGGAAAGAATTTTGTTTCGAATCAAGGAATCTGGCCTTACTGTCTCTGGATCAAAACTTGCCGCCTGTTTCCCTGCCTTGGAAATTGTTGTTCATATAGTCTGCAAGGACGGAAGAAGGATGGCACCCTCTAAAGTCAACAAAATCATCTCCTGGCCTACCCCAATAAATCCAACGGAAGTTAGAGGTTTCCTAGGTGTTTTAAATTATGTCAGGATCTTCATTCCCTCATTATCCAAAATCTGTATTCCCTTGCATTGCTGAACCAGGAAGGATGCTGAATGGATTTGGACACAAGACTGCGAACAATCATTTCAGTTGCTCAAAACAATTGTTGGGAAAGACATTGTTTTGAAAAAGATCACTTATGGACCCGGAGCCGGAAAGATCAAGCTGGCAGTGGACTCGAGTTATCAATCTGTTGGGACTGTTCTTACCCAGGAAGATGAAAATGAATTGGATCATCCTGCTCTGTATGAATCTCTTCTTTTCTCAGATGTGGAATCCAGGTACTCCCAGCCAAAACTGGAACTTTGCGGTGTGGCCCAAATGTTGAAGAAGCTTCAGACTGTCTTTTGGGGTCAACACTTTGAGTTACAAGTTGATGCACAATCTATTATTGAAATGATCAACGCCCCCAGCCTCCCAAATGCTCCAATGACTCGTTGGGTGGCTTTCATCCAGTTGTTCTCTTTTGATATTGTTCACAGGCCTGGAAAATCTTTCACCATGCCTGATGGTTTATCTCAACAACCTATTGGAGATGATGAATCAGAGGTTGGAATGGATTTTGATCAGGAAGAACCCTTGGTCCGCCCTGTCTTTGCCTTCTCCTCCCAAAATTACTCTGGTTTCCAGCAAGGTTTCTGGCTTAAGTTGGAGAAGTACCTTTCAACTCTCCAAAGACCCCCTGATCTCTCTGCCAAAGAATTATGGTCCCTTAAAAGGAATTCCTCCAACTTCTTTTTCCAAGGTTCTAGGCTTATGAAAAGAGCAACTCCTTGTGCACTTGTTGTGGTCTCTATCCCTTCTAAGCAAGATTTGATCCTGGAAAATCTCCATGAAGGCCTTGGTCATTGTGGGGAAAAGGAAACTTATCGACAAATATTCAAACAATTCTGGTGGCCATCCCTGAAGAAATCCATTGCTCAATGGTGTAGGAGTTGTGAAGTGTGCCAGAAACGTGATCTTAGGCGCCCGGCCAAAATTTGTTACCCCACTGGAGAGTCCACTGTCTTTGGGAGGATTGCTATGGATGTGGTTCACATTAAGGCTGGTGGAGCTAAGTACCTCATTGTGGCTAGAGATGATTTTTCTGGATGGGTTGAAGCAAAGTTTCTTAAGAACATCAGCTCTGAATCAGTAGCAGCTTTCCTTCATGAGACTTGGACAATGCGTTATGGCTTGGCTCAATCTTATTCTACAGATGGTGGCTCGGAAACTTGCTGAAATGATCCAATCGCTCCCTGGAAAACATAGAGTTACTACTCCCTATTATCTTGAAGAACAAGGCATGGTGGAAAGAGGCCATGCTCCATTGAAGGCTGCTCTTGTCAAATTGGCGGGTGAAAGTGGCAAGAATTTTCAAAAGTTTCTCCCCTTGGTCCTCTTCTCTGATCCAATTTCCACTAAGCAAACCACTGGTTACTCTCCTTATGAAATCATCTTTGGTCAGAGGGCTGTTCTTCCTCTTGATTTTGAAATGGAGTCTTTCTTGGGCATGCCCTGGGAACAAGTTTCCTCAACTACTGACCTATTAGTTGCCAGATCAAAGCGACTGGCGCGGAGTGAAGATATTTGTAACAAAGCTTATCAGATGATGGAATCAAGAGCAAAATCAGTTCAGTATTGGGAAGATAAACCCCTAAATCAAATCAGGGACCCTTTAAACCCTGGTAACCTGGTATTAGCTTATAATCGTTCCTTGGAAACTCAGTGGGGAAACCTTTTCTCTAACCACTGGAATGGTCCTTACCAAGTAGTCTGTCAAGTTAGAGGTGGATCATATCTTTTGGAGGAGGTGGATGGTACTCAGATGGCCAGAAGGTTCTCTGCTGATCGGGTCAAGAAATTTCACTCTTGTGGAGGCAACTTGGTGCGGAAGTAATTCCTCCCAATTGTGCACCATCTGGGCAAGATCCTTGTTGTTTTGTCAAAAATCTACTTCATTCCACGCCTGTGAGCACTTGGGACGCCTCCTTCATTTTATCTCAGCCACTTCTAGGATTTGTGGTTGGATCAACACATTTTTTCTCAACCACTCTCAGGATCAAAATGGCCATTCTTTGGTTTCAATCATCTTTCTTTCCTTGCTTTTTCTATGGCATCAAACTCGGGAGCAGACTAGGGACAGTCTGTATGTTGTGGAGAGATGTGGTGCCCCATCCTGGACACCCTGGCCGCCTTAAGACCTCAACCCATAAACTGTTGCGCAAACGTTCCGTCCGGCATCAAAAAAAAAAAAAAAAAAAAAAAAAAAAACTTATCCTCAGGTTCATCCAAACCTTCCTTTATCCGTGCGTGTCACGCGTCGCGCCTCGCGCGTCGCGCGTCCTTTGCAGCGCGCGTCGCGCGTCCTTCATCCGCGTTGCTCATCATCCTTGCCATTGCGCGTTGCTTGTCATCATCTTTGTCGTCGCCCGTCCTCATCTTTGTCGCCGCGCGTCCCAATATCCCCATTGCTACTGTTGCGCGGCGCTCATCCATGATTTACCGAATCCATCCCGACCGCACCCCCAAGCATTTGGCAAATCCTTGGAACCGTCAAATCTCCCATCTCACTGGATCTATCAGTTGTGAATCTCAAGGCCATCAGGATTTACTCAACCGGCTCAAGCCAATCTCCTATCCGCCCATCTGCGCTCTCATAGACTTTTTCCGTCACCTTTCCTGGGGCTCTCCCACCCACTTCCGTCTTTGGACAAGGGGTGAAGAGTGCCAACTACCGCCCATGGACATCTGCGGCGGTTTGGTTCATTTCTCTTTCCCACCCCGTCCGCCTTTGGATGAGGGGTGGGTGACTCTGGTATTGTTGTGTGCGCCCATCCACGGACAGACACAAGTGAACACATGATTTTCTTCCCTTTTCCGCTCTATTTGTAGAATCCGTTGTACATAGTCTAACAGGGCCTCCTGCCCATATAAGGAGGGGCTCTCCCCTGCCTTTTGGAAAAAATCATCAGAGCATGGAATGATCCAGCATGAAAGCAGCACACCTTTGATCCTTGAGCCTCCATACTCAACCCTTGATCCCTGATCCTTATCACCAACCAATAGCCTTGCCGGTTGAAGAAAGATTCTGTCTGTTGGAATTTTTGAGTGTGTCATACCACTCCTTGATCCCTTTCTCTGACCATACTGGTCCTGATCCCTGATCACCTTTCTGGAGCCAATCATGATTGATTGAAGAGGTCTTATTAAGCTTAAGACCTGGAGTGTTATACCTCCCCTTAGCTGCTTTGGAGTTACATTCTGCCAGCCTACTCTTGAGTCCCTTGAGAAGTGTTGAGGTTATCCTTGCTTCAAATCAGTTACTGTTTGTTTTAGAGCTTCTTAAACATTGTGCTTTGTCTTCAACAGACACCCTCAGTTATCTGGTACCCTTCAAGCGCTTGATTGCAGAGAGTTGGGCAGGTTCATTGAGAACCTGGAGGTTGCTTGGGTTTGAGTTGATCATCCCCAATCTTCTGCTGACGACCAGAGTTATTAGCTTGTGGGCGTTGTTTACATACAACAGTTTTTGTTCTTTGAACTCTAAGAAGACTTTAACTTCTTTTGTTCAAGTTTTTCCCTGCATAATCTTGTCTCAGATAGTGCTGTTCCGTTGCTACCAAAATATTATCATCCTTATCCTCTACTCCTTGATTCCTCATTTAGCAGGTTCTGGACCTTGATCTTGGTTACATTTAAATATTTTTGTAACACTCAGGAGGGCAGCCTAAACAGCACCTTTCCCCTCCACAGAACTTCCACAGCCTAGCACCATTTGGAGTCTTACAATGGGGACCCGGATGTGTTCCTCTCATTCACACCTGGCCTCACCCCTTCTCACAAGCCTTCATACAATGACCAACCTCTTATTCCTTCTCATTGCTTCGACCTTCCCCTTCTTTTTCTTCTTTCTCCCTTTCTCATTTGCTTCTATCTCTATTTTCTTTCTTGTTACTATTTTCTTTCTCAATCTCATCTACAACCAACAACCAACATTCCTCCATCAAATAACCACTTGACTTGAATACAACAATCTATGACTGGTAAGATGACAATCTCTTCAACAAAACCTCATCCAACTCATCTGACCTCATAACTTGAATAGCTCTTCTCCATCTTCACTCAAATCATACATCTTTCTGTTCTCTCATTTTCTATCTGTCCCTAGATCTCCCTCAACTCAAGCTGTCACATCAAACAGCGCCCATTGATCTACGCTTTAGGACTCTACATCTTTATTTTCTTGTTCATATTTCTTTCCTCAAAGTCTCTTTCTGATATGAGTTCATTTTTATTCTCTTTGTCTCTCAGTCTGTTGTTTATAAGTCCTCTAGAAATTCAAACCAATCTTATGACTTTTAAAAGCCAAAGGACCTACCTACAAACCTGACCAATCAAACCATGAACAAACCAACAGGAGCAAAAGATTATTTTCACCAAGTTGCTCTCAAAGCATCAGTCAACGCCATACCCCCTCTGAACAAAGAAAATTACTCCATCTGGCAAGACAAGGTGCTCATGTTGTTCAACCTCAAGGATATCAAGGACGCGATCACTCGTAATGTTGGCCCCCTGTTGTCAAAACAAGATAGAGAAATCAGGGCAATACTTCTATCTAAGCTTGACCGTACCACTCACACTAATGTCTTCAAATATGCAAAAATCTCATCCTCTAAGCTTCTATTGGCCAAAATCACAAGAAGATTTGCCTCCTCAGAGACAGCTAATCAAGCAAGGGTATTCAATCACTTCCTCCACTTGGCCTTCTGCAAAAAAGCCATTGAGAGATTCATCACAGAAATGAGAAAATCTATCACAAGAATGACGGATTTTGGGATTGAATTACCAAATGATATCTTAGCATACCTACTGCTATTCAAATTTCCTCCAACACTCAAAAATCTCAAACAACAAATTATGCATATAGAAAAGAACCTGAGGATGGACGTTTTTTTCAATCATCTTATCCAATACCACAATGAGAGAAAGGCCCAATCCAATCCAAATAAACCTTCCTCTGACGTTTCATTAATCTTGACCAAGACAAGTAATTTCAAGGACAAGAATAAATCCAAAATGAGGTGCCGTGAGGGGTACCATGATTCCAATGCGCCTCATGCCAAATCCTCGTGTTTCCATCTCCATCCCAAAGTTGCTCCCAAGTGGTGGATTGAACAAAAAAAGGAGTGGAAAAATAAGCTCAAGAAGAATCCAACAATCAACTACCATGCCTTAATGACCCTCTGGATCAATGCGGATAACAATCCTCATCTACTCCTGGACTCTGGAGCTAATGTTCACATTTTTAATGATTTAAAGTTTTTCTCGTCCATAGAACTAAAAGAGAAGTCTGAAGAAATCAAAATTTGAAAACTGGAGGCCAATCTCAAAATACAAGGAATCGGAACAGTCAGATTAGAGTGGAACAATTCTGTGGTCACGCTTGAAGAATGTGCTTATGTGCCAGATATTGTTGTTAATCTGATCAGTCCTGGGATCCTTGCGAAGAAAGGGTGCAACCTCTCTGAAACTTGTGATACGTTCAAGGTGACTTGCGGAGACCAAGTCGTACTGAAGGGATTAATAAGAGACAATTTGTTTTCATTAAAAAACCCCAATTGACTGGTCAAAATAATTCCACAAATGTTGCCAATCAGATTTCTCACTTGATTAAGACTCTATCTGATCTGCATAAAATTTACGGTCACACATCTATCTCTACAGCCAAACCTCTCCTTAAGGACCGTTCCTCCAATGACGAACTCCAGAATTTCCAATGTGAAAGCTGAGTCAAGAGCAAGATCACCAGATCTCCCTTTTCCAATATCTCTACTCCTGCTGGCAAACCGTTAGAACATATCCATCTCGACTTGGTCGGTCCAATTACCCCACAATGAAAGGCTGGCCACCAATATCTACTCACTTGGGTCGACAATTACAACGGTTACCTTGCAAGTTTTCCCCTAATGTCCAAAGATCAGACTCCCAAAATCATTATCAATATCCTAGAAACTGAACATAAACGTTTGAAATATTATCCATCTGAAATATTCTCAGATAAAGGAATGGAATTCACAAATTCCACCCTAAAAGACTTTGCAAAAAAGAATTTCATCAACCTCCGCACTTCCAAGCCATACCATCCTCAACACAACAGATAAGTTGAAAGATCCAATAGGACAATCATTGAATCCGCCCGGTAAACCTTCTCCTCGTCCCGTCTAGCCAAAATCTACTGGCATATTGTAACACCTAGTTGTTGCTTTATGTTGAATCAGATCCCTCAAGAAGGTAACAAATCATCTCCTTGGGAACTTATGTTTGGTAAGACCCTCCCAGCTAATTACTTACAACCCTTAGGATCTTCTGTGATCTATCTTTCTAATTGCTTGCGAAAAGGAAGAAAATTTGACAAAAAGGGTCTTGAAGGAATCCTAATTGGTTTCAACCCAACCTTCCACTCTTACCTAATTCTCAACTCACTTGGAGCCGTCGTAGAAACTAAACACTTTAAGTTCCTCAAGAATCAACTCAATGAATTTCCATTCATCAAATCTCCAGGCTTAGACGTCTTCTCCCAATTGGACTCAAATGCCTACAAGACCAACTTCTCCTTGAATGAAAAACAATACTCAATTAGAGAACCTGTCTTGGAACATTCTGACTCAGACTCTGATTGAGAAGTTTCTCTCCACTCTATACCCCAATCTCCTCCTCTTCCTTCCCACTCTGACCCAGAACCTCTGCGACAACAACACAATCTCCGTCCCAGGCATGTACTTCAAAGACCCCAAAGATATGGCTTCCACCATTACTATGAACCTCCCTTGTATAAGAACGCCCAAAAATGTTCTGAATGGCCTAGATGGAAGGCAGCTTCTGAAGAAGAACTCAACTTGATTGAAACTCAGGAATTCTGGGAAGCATTCTACGGCGAGCCCAAAAATGTACCAAAAACAAGGTGGGTATTCAAAGTGAAAGAGAATTGTCACAGAGAGCCCGTGAAGTATAAAGCACGGCTGTGCGTGCAAGGTTTTGATCTGGTTCAAGGTGTAGACTTTCAAGAGACTTGGGCCCCAACGGGGAAACTCAGATCCCTTTGGCTTGCTCTGGTATATGGCTTGAAGAATTGAATGACATTCACTCAATTCAATGCAAAAGGAGCCTTCCTCCACGCTCCCTTAAACAAAATTTTAGTAATCAAAACCCCCAAAGGATCAAATCAAAAATCCCCCTTTCTCAAATTGAAGAGGTCACTCTATGGTTTACGTCAGTCACCCAAGAAATGGTACAAGACACTTACTGCATGGATCAAATCTGAAGGATTCCAAGAATCCACCAGCAACCCATGTCTATATCTCAACTCTTAGTCAGGGGAAGTTCTGTACTTCAACATTGACAATCTGATTCTGGTAGGGAAATCTGACTCGTTTGCAGTCAATTTCTTAAAGAGATTCTCAAACTCCTCATGTCACTCACCAAACAAAATTCTTGGGATGTTAATGCAATTCGATGGGGACAGCATATTTCTAAGTCAACGGAAACATATCAAAAGAGGCCTAGAAGAATTAGGTCTTACTGACTGCAAAAACATCAACTCGCCTCTTACCCAAAACTTCCATCTCAAACCAGCCTCAGACAAATACCATGCTCAGTTCTGTCAACTCAACATCAACTACCAATCTACAATCGGACTGGTGAACCATCTCTCTCATTATACTTGTCCGGATATCTCCTTTGCCGTCTCCAGTCTTGCAAGGTTCCATGCAAAACCGGGACTCACTAACTGGAAAGAAGTTCGCAAGGTGTGGAAATACCTCAAGATGACTAGAAACTGCAAGCTAACTCTGAGGTACGACTCATCCAAAGATAACATCTTGGCCTATAGTGATGCTACGTGGGGCCACGACCCCACTTTGCGCAAATCTCAAACTGGGTATATAATACTGCACTATGGTAGTCCAGTTCTCTGGAAATCCTCAAGACAGAGGAAAATTACATATTCCTCAACTGAATCTGAACTCAACGCCTTACTCAACTGTTACCTCAAATTGAAGTGGATTTCTCACCTTGTAGACGAAATCAACAGATCCCCCTCCAATAAACCAGTAATATACATAGATAACAAAGGATTGGAAAATAAAAGAAAAAAATTTGGCTCACATTCAAAGTCACGGCACATCAATATCAAAACTAAAGGTCTACGTGAATAATTTTCCCTTACTAGATTTGACCTCCATCTTGTTCCCACTGACAAAATGATAGGGGACCCGTTGACTAAAGCCACCTCCGTCGGAGCTCTTGGACTTCTTCAAAGATCAATTTTTCACCCTCAATACAACCAACACTAAGTCAACATCACCTTACCAGTCATGAGGGGTGTTGAGTATTCTCCTGCCCTCATCTTCTGTGCGCTTGAGTGCTCTTCCACTCATCTCTGACCGCGCCCCTGTGCGCGGGTGCGCCCCAAGTCTAAGACGGGGACCCGGATGTGTTCCTCTCATTTGCACCTGGCCTGACCCCTTCTCACAAGCCTTCATACAATGACCAACCTCTTATTGCTTCTTATTGCTTTGACCTTCCTCTTCTTTTTCTTCTTTCTCCCTTTCTCATTTTCTTCTATCTCTATTTTCTTTCTCATTACTATTTTCTTTCTCAATCTCATCTACAACCAACAACCAACATTCCTCCATCAAATAATCACTCAACTCAAATACAACAATCTATGGCTGGTAAGATGACAATCTCTTCAACAATACCTCATCAAACTCATCTGACCTCATACCTTGAATAGCTCTTCTCCATCTTCACTCAAATCATACATCTTTCTTTTCTCTCATTGTCTATCCGTCCCTAGATCTCCCTCAACTCAAGCTCTCACATCAAACAGCGCCCATTGATCTACGCTGTAGGACTCTACATCTTTATTTTCTTGTTCATCTTTCTTTCCTCAAATTCTCTTTCTGATATGCCTTCCTTTTGATTCTCTTTGTCTCTCAGTCTGTTGGTTATAATTCCTCTAGAAATTCAAACCAATCTTATTAGGACGGAAGCAAGTGATCAAAGCTAATAGTAGACACCAAGGCCTGACTATGATTTATGCACTGGGGTTGGGGGACTATGGGAAAATCAAAACTAAAGCTGAGGAGGCAGCATGTGGATTGTTGCCAATCTGTTAGTTATTCCACAGGTAGAGATCTGCTAAGGAATATCAATGGGGATCTCTTTTTATTGATTCATTGGCGCAAATCAACTGTCAGAAGGATTGGGAACATTAATTGCCCAACCTACTGCAGACAATAAGATCAGGTAAGGGATTGAACTAATGGTGGGGAGGACAAGTGCGGAATGCACAGGGGCAGTGAGGAGGAAAGTTTTTCTTTTGTTTTTTTTATTCTTTTTGGAGTAGCTCTTTCAAGTTGTATATAAAAGGGGAACATTTCCTTAAACAGAAAGGGGGGGTATCATCTTATTATATCTTATCTTAGGGAATTAAATTAAGGCATAAAATGAACAATGTGCTTTGGAGAATTATTGTCTTTTTTAAGTAACTTGGAGGCCTCAATAGGGAAAATTCAAGTGCAGTGCTCAATGGGGAATCCCCTTTGTTTAATAATATTACTTCATCACACATTAGCTTAAGTAGTGTTTGGCTCAGTGCAGAGTAGTTTTGCGGATAGCAGAGGAGAGGGTTGGGAATGATTCTCAACTGCTGCAGGGCATAGTAAATTTAATTGCGGAGCAGATTTTATTCAGTTTGCAGAGGTACAGGGATATACCTCAAGGGCTTTTAGGCTTTCTGGAACTTGCAGTGGGATTGTTGCGGGGAATTCCAAAGAAGACGCAATTGCTTTCCAAAACGGGTCAAAGCTTTTTCACAGTCCATCAATAATACTTTGGGAAGTCTCTCAGGATCATAAGCCAACTCCTTTAATGAATTTACAGACCAACTGTAGAACTCAAACTTTTCTCTTGTTAAAAAAACAAGGGCTTTTGTGAATTATTTCTGGTTGGAAGTAATTCCTACAATGTGCAATAGGGGGATGTTGCACTTATTTGTTTTATAAGTACAATCCAACATAGAAATATGATGATATTGCTTGCAAAGCTTTAATGACTCTAGTTTAGACAATAATAGGGCCTCCAGTGACCCTCTCCACTTAATTTTTCCCAATAAACCAAACCTGAATTACCAATTTTTTCAAAGAGGACCTCCATAACACTTTTCCCCTTAGTCTTGCTGGGGCTTCCTTACACTTAGTGTTATAAATTTTTTTTTAATCAACATATTTGCCATCATCAATTATGCTCAATTTTCTTTTCAGCTGAAGTGTATTGAGCCCCTCATTGATGCCTTCTTTTAGATTGTCTAAGGCTACCCCAGAGATTCTCCTCAGGTGAGGATGCACTGAAGGGTGTGGAGATGGTTCATGGTTATGTTGATAATTTCTGTAGGGGATAGGCACAAGGGGTCTGCCTTTGTGTGAATTTCACGGATTAAAAACTTGCACCCAATCTTCCTTGTGTGGGTTTGCCTTGATTGTTTGGTGAGGAATTTCCCCAATTACAAACTGTGTCTATCACAGGCTAAATCCACATATTTATTGCGCTTTGAGTTGACAACTTTTGATTCTTGACCATGCTCAATTGCACATGTTTTAAAATAGTTTTTTGCCTCTTCCCTGGTAGAAAAAGCTCTCACAGGAGGTGGGTGAAGTGGATCTGTCACCAATTAAATGGTTATATTGATGGCATGCACTCCATCAGTTTCAATCAAATTAAATAAGGCAAAGACCAAGTAACATAAAATTTCACTCACCACCAGAGTTCATGTCCATTTTTGAAACATTTTGTTCCTCAATTGTCACCCTAGATGAGGATGCAATTGGGGCTTTCAATGATTCATTACCCAAATCCTTCTTGTCACCAGCTTTTTTCATGGCACTATCAATGTAGTCCTTCAATGCATAAATGTTAAAAAAAGGAGGACTTAACACTATTCCTTCTATGCAAAAAAAATAAAATGTTACTTCAGTTTGCAATCCAACTTTCAATTGAACAACTAAAAATTTTTCTCACTTTCAAGTTGAGAAAGATCAATTTTTTAGGATTTTTTATTTGCAGTTTCCTATAGTATCACTTTAATTTTACTTCAATTTCACTTTATCTCACTTTATTTTCACTCTGGTGTCTCTTTGAAGTTGCTATATGTGGTAAAACAATCCCAGATAGTATTTTTTGATCCCAAATTTGGGTTGATGGAACCCAAATGTGGTCCAGGGGGACCCAAAAATTCTAGCATGACCCCCAAGGGGCCTTGTACCCCCACGGATGGCTCCAAACCGCCGTGTACAGGGGAACACAACCCAAAAACGCTGTTTTTTGGTGGTATATGGCCCCCAAAGTGTTGCGCGTGTTTGAGTAAACCCCTTGGGCGAGTGTTGATGCTTGTTTTGGCCCGCACATGCGTTTTTGAGATGTTTATGGGCCCCCATGCGTCCATTGGGACGTGTAGGGCCCTACACAACTGCCACATGACCGGGAGTTGTGAATTTATCATCACCCATATATATATATTATAAAAAATTAATGTAGAATATTTGAAAGGAAAATTTAAAACATTAATAAAATAATTTACCATGAAATAATGAAAAAGCAGGAGAAAATTAAGGAGAATATCAAAGAAAAATATAATCAAATTCTCTTGAATGATTGTAGAAAGCAAAATAAAGCATACAAAAAGGCATAATTTAACAAATAATAACATATAAAATTTATGAAAAATAGATAAAATCAAATTATATTTCCAAAAATACTTGGTTGGAAAAAATGGTGAGGGTAAAAATTCAGGATGTGTAAAATCTTTCTGCACTTTTATCTTGTCTGCTTGTAAAATTATCACATATCATTTTTTTTTCTATTTTTTATGTTTTTTAATTCAATGATGGATTTAGCTTCTCATTAACCTATAAATATTCATTTTTGTGATACCTCCTGTTTTTGCAACCAACTTCATTCTATATTTGTAATACCTGATTATTTTTTCTTTATTGGGCAATCTTCTTAATTTACTTTTAAAAAATTGGTACTGATATTTTTATTTTAATTGGTTTATTGCCTCAAATACTCTTAATAAATCAATTAAAAAAATTTAAAAAGGAGCTCATTAGTACTTTATTCTACTCATCACTTGATAATATTTTTGTGTTATGATATGTCTATTTTATTCATTCTTGTTTTTGCATTCAATTCCCAGTTACCATAGAGCTGAATCTTTCTTGTGAATAACTGATTCTTCCAATAGTTAAGATACTTTTATTTCACCACCAAACTATTAATTCTTTTTTGTTTTTTCTTTGTAACAATTTTCATTCATTAGTTACTTTTTATATTGAAATTCAACAGTTTCCCTTGTGTAATTATAATGAATTTTTCTTCCTTGATATGAAATTTGCTTCCAACCTTGATTCCTTTTAAGTCTTGTGATTGATTGATTTCCTCAAGTATTCCCTTTATCAAATTTCATGCCAGAATATACCACAAAAAAATCGAAAGATGTATGATTTTTTCTTTAACATATAAACTAAGTTTCAATATTGTAGATTTATGGTACTCTTCAATTTTCTAAGAGAATAAGTATTTCTTCTTTGTGAGAAATAATCAAAGTGCCATCCTTTACCCCCTTTTATAAAAATTCAATTAAATTCAAAAATAGAAATATTTGCAACAATAATTTGACTTCCTGCCAAAATGTGATTTTGTTTGGTCTTGCATTGAAAATATATCTCACCATTATCCTCAAACCTTTCAAAAAAAATTGGAAATTTCACAATCTCAATAATTAGAAAAAAAATTAAAAACTTCCTCAATTACTAGAAAAGTCAAAATCTCTAAAAAGCCCAACCCCAATGATAGATATTTGTGCAAAGTTCCTAGTGGATTTTGTACTACTGCTCCCTTTTTCCCTTCCTGCAATAAGCCTGAAAATTCTTCCAACAAATTTGGTTCAAATGACCCAAGAATTCTTCAAAGTCAAACCAAACCCCTATAAAATCAAATGAATCCCAATATTTTTCATTCTGATAGTAATTCCATAGGTCTTCAAAAATCAAGTTCCCCACCTAGCAATTGAGATTGGCTTATCTTTCCAGTGTATTTTCTCAATTTGTTCTCACATCTTTAACCAATTTTTACTGGATTCTTTTTAAAATTGAGTTTTAATCTGTACCTTCCTGCCTTCAGACAAATCAAAAATGGACACCCAAATCATATTATTTTGTTTCCTTTTCAAACCCTTTCTCCCTTCATGATTTTTATTGATTTGAACAATTTTCTCTAATTAATCGTTTGATAAATCCTCATCAATATTGCTTCAACTTCCCTCATGGCTAATCAATACCCTTATTATTCAGTCATTTTTAATCAATAAAAATTCCTAGATAATTTTTTTTATGAAAATTATTCACCTAAAACCATGAATTTATCATTTTATTGAAAAATATAGCTTTTTATTCTTCATTGAACAATTCTTCATTGAACAATTTTTCAAGTTTAATTTTGGGAGTTTAATTCTTTATCTATTGAGTCAGAATGTATGAGTATATCAAATAATGTTAAGGCTTCTATTTTTATTCTCTTAAAAAAGGTCCTCAGTAAAGGTATGTGGTAAAAATTTAATAATATTTTGATATTCTCATACTTATAGTTTTTTTTATCCTTTTTCCATGTATTACAAAATTTCTTTCCTGTTTCTGAATATTTCTTTCAATGAAGTGATTCTCCTGATAGTGTGGGCTTTGTTATTTCAAATTTAATCTATTTATTTATTTTCTGTGTTTCTTTCAACATATATACATCCATTTTTCTTATTCTGTTCAAAATCAAATATTTTTCTGTTGGAAATTACAGAATTTTTTCTTACTTGATGTCAAATTTATTTCCTTCTTGATCCCCCACTAATTCCTTAATAAATTTGTTTCATAATTGATACCTTTTATTCATTTTAATAGTCCTCTATTATTTTTTAAAATATTTTTTATTGAAATTGGTAAATTAATGTGAATATTATTGAATTAAATCATCAATAGTCATATAATCTCAACTCACTACGCATGGCTCAATTAATACTTATTTAAAATGTTATTTCTGAAGAGTTTTATCTTAATAAATTATTTTTTAATGTATAGGAAATTCCATCAGCAAACACTAAACATATAGCTCATTTTAAGTGCATTTATAGTGGTTTTTAATTAATCTATTGTGGTTGTGAGATCATTGATAGTGGTTGTGAAGTAATATGTTGGTCACCATATAGTTGTTGGATATTTTAGTTTCACCTGAAGGTACACTCTTTCTTGAGCTTGAAGTTTTTCTCTAAGATAATTTTGAATAGTTATTGATCAATATATATGAATCATCTATTGCAAAATTCAACTCCATGAGAAAAATATTTCAGATTGAAATTAATTTAATTAACTGGAAGTTAAATGGAAATACCTGTGTGAACTGACTGGAAGTCCAATGTGTGAACCACTTCAAAGTAGAAGATTCAAAAAAAATTCCAGGACCCTGCACATTTTAGCCTCACCTAGAATTCAGTGAGGTGTTGGCAGTCCTCACCCCAAATTTTATTAATTTTTCTTATTTCTCTTAATTAAAAAGGTTTTTTGGGTTTTAATTTTCTTTTTTTAGTTCATTTGAATTAAAATTTAAAAATATGGTAGCTGCAGATTTCAACCTCACCCAGACTTGGGTGAGTTGGTGGCAGTGTTCCCCCCTTTTTTATATATATTTTTTATTTTGATTTCTTTTCTTTTCTTTTTTTTCTTTTTTTAATTTTGTTAGATTTTTATTGTTTGAATTAAAACCAAAAAATATGTCAGCTGCAGACTTCAAGCTCACATAGACTTAAGTGAGGTGGTGGTGGTTCTCCCTCCCCTCATTTTTTTATTCTTATTTGCATATACATATATGAATATTTTTTTTAATTTCTTTTATTTTTTCAACTAAATAAAATATAAAAAAAATGGGGGCTGTGGGTTTCAAACTCACCAACCATTGGTTGAGGAAGTGGCAGTCCCCCTCCCCCCCAATTTATATATTTTCATATATTTTTTCTTGTTCTTATTTTTTCAAATTTTGTGTTATTTTATCTCTCTTTATTTTTTGTTCTTATATGTATTGCCATATGTTGGAATTTTTTATTGATTTTCATATATTTCAAATTTTTCTTAAAAAATCAAAACCAAATTTTAATTAATTATCCAGATTTTGAACATTATTATTTTTTGTTTGTTTGAAACATCTCATGTACATGTTCATAAGAATATTAATTCTTGAGCAGTTTTCTCAACATTTTTCATGTCTGTTACAAGTGTTTCCTCTTAAAAGGTCTAAAAGTGTAATCTGAACTGATTCTTTCCATCCTAAAAATCCATATATTCATCACATTTCTATCACCGCAGCCCATTTACCTACCCAAGTAGGCAACAATTAAAATATCAAAAATATTTCAATGTCTAAAAAATCAAATCATTTTTCTTATTAAATAAATATAAGAAGATCTCTATCTCAAGAAGAGGCTGATTCATAGCTCTTTTGCTAAATCATGGATCAATCCCTTAGGTCATTCCAGTTTTACCAATCATTCAGCCTACAATCTCTCCAAAATTTATCAAAATCTTCATCACCCCCCTCAACCTACACTCCCAAACTCTGATTTCAGTTACCCAAATCCTTCCAGTGGTTCTTTGGGTAGAAACTATGATCCCTTCTTTGATCCCCTAGCACACACCACAAACTATTCTTTTTATCAAGATCCAGATTATTTCCACAATATTCACAAATGTCAAGGACCTGCACAATATTTCAAATTTCTTCAACCATATCAAAATGAAAAATCTTAAATTGAAAAAAAAAACTCAAAATAATTCCCTATCCAAAAGAAACTCAAGGTATGTTGTATTTCTGTTTGATTATTTTGAATAATGACCACTGATTTATGTTTTTTATATTATTTTGTGATTTCTTGTTATGATGAACAATTGGATTTTTTTTTATATCATGATCTGAGACTTATATTCCTACTCAATGTCAAAACAAAAAATCATGAATCTCAAAAATATTCCCAATTGAATTAAACTTCCCAAATGTATACACCACAATTTGATCTGATTTCAAATACTTCTTCTATTGAAAAAAAACTTCTAAAGGATTCCATGGCTCCAATGCCAGATTTTTTCCAGCTTTCCCACAGCAATTATAGTTATATAATATTTCTTTATAACTGTTAAAAATATTATGGCTGTTGACTGATTTGTGAAGATTTTTTTTGCTTTATTTTTTTCTTCATTTTAAGATACCAGCTTTATATTTTTCCCTCACACTATAACAGGGGAGTAAGGCAACCAGAAATGAATACAGAACTGCCCAATGTGTTTAAGTATGAATATATCGATGCTGAAGGTTAAACTGATGTGGGTGACCAAGATCCACAAATTCCTGTTGTGGATACACAAAAAATCAATATGAATCCCTTATATCCTATTCAGATATTAATCCACTCCTTAAATATCTCTTCCAACTTGTGCTGAATTGATGAAATCGGCCCAAAATTTGGCAAATAATAATTTTTATGCATTTAGCATCCTGGATTCACACAGGTACAATAATGTGTACTTGAATTTGTCAATTTTGTTAATCTGCTTCCTCATATTCTACTTTTTTCTATCTGTCCTTGATTTCAATCCTTTTGGTTGTATGTTAGCGCAGGTTTGACTCAAATTAGATGTTCCAAAAAATTTCAATAAAAATGGCTTTACACCAGCGTCACTGTCACCCTGCGCTTTCTTATTCACATTCTATTTCTGGTTATTCAAATGCCTCATTTCCTTTGTTCTCTTCTCACCACTGTGAATTCACTCAACCGCTTGCATTCAAGAAAAATTCGAAGATTAGATTTGAATACATCCTTAAGAACAACTCTTCAACCTATAAGGTGTAATTACTCAAACAAATCTTCAACTCAGCCTTAGACGTTGTTGTTTCATTATAAAAACCTTGGTTTGGGAACTGCATTTTGGCTTGTGACCTAGAATTATTTATGAAAGACTCAGCACACTGGGTGTGGTTTGGGCTTAAGTTGTTGCAGCGGGCCGCAATCCGCTTGGATGTTACGTACCTAGAAATGGAGCGGGCCCAATCAGGTTTGCCGGCCAACTAGTTTGAGGAAGTGCAGTTGGGGCAATTCCAGAGGTTATAAAAGCAAAGCGGGCCCGCGCAAGCGCAGACCAACCCATGGGTACTGGGAAAATCAAGATGGCGTTTTGGGCAGTGTAAGACTCCAAACGGTGCTAGGCCATGGCAGTTCTGTGGAGGGGAAAGGTCCTGTTTAGGCTGCCCTCCTGAGTGTTAAAAAAATATTTAAATGTAACCAAGATCAAGGTCCAGAACCTGGTAAATGAGGAATCAAGTAGTAAAGGATAAAGATGATAGTAGTTTGGTAGCAATGGAACAGCACTATCTGAGCCAAGATTATGTGGGAAACAAAACTTGGACAAAAGAAGATAAAATTTTTTTAAAGTTCAAAAAACAAAGCTGTTGCATGTAAACAACACCCAAAAGATAATAACTCTGGTTTTCAGCAGAAGATTGGGGATGATCAACTCAAACCCAATAAACCTCCAGGTTCTCAATGAACCTGCCCAAATCTCCGCAATCAAGCGCTTGAAGGGTACAAAATACCTGAGGGTGGCTGTAAAAGACAAAGCACTATGTTTAAGAAGCTCTAAAAGCAAAGATTAAACTGATTTGAAGCAAGGATAACCTCAAAACTTCTCAAGGAACTCAAGAGTAGGCTTGCAGAATGCAACTCCAAAAAAAATAAGGGAGGTTTAACACTTCAGGTCTTAAGCTGAATAAGACCTCTTCAATCAATTGTGATTGACTCCAGAAAGATGATCAAGGAGGGATCAAGACTAGTATGGTCAGAGAAAGGAATCAAGGAGTGGTATAAAACACTCAAGAATTCCAACAGACAGAATTCACTTCAACCAGCAAGGCTATTGGTTGGTGATAAGGATCAGGCCACAGAGGGGCAAAGACTAACGATCAATGGATCAGGGGGAAATCATAGATATAACCAGGATGAGGATGAGGATCAGATTTCAATGATAACGGGGGGACATATGCACACACTCCCCTGGAGATTTTGAAAAAAGTCATGGGAGAGCCCCTCCTTTTATGGGCCATGGGTCCCTGTAGGCTATTTACAAGTGATGACACAGAGAGAGCGGAAAAAAGCAACGATCAAAATTTTTTTCCAGAATTTGATTTAATTTGATCATGGGAGAACAATGAAAGTACAACTGAAAAAAAGAAGGGAAAAAAAAATCAAAAATTAAAAACAAATGAAATAATAAAAGGAAATGAATGAGCAGGGATGAAAAAGGCAACCACTGCCCGCAGATGACCGCCAGCAGGACCCGCGCAGGCAACAGACAACTCGCGCGGGAAACCAGTGAGCAATGAGAGCGCGGATCAGGAAGATGAGATAACAGTGGGTGTGAAGGATAGGATTGGTAGGAGTGAGCAATGAATTGTTTTGGTGAGAGCGTAGGAGACAATGATGACAAGTAGGAGGTTGGAGATGATGGCCAAGATGAACTGTAGGCCAATGAGTTTGAGCCTACGCCTGATGGTATGATTGGGTAGTCAACCACCCCTGGGGGTGGATGGGAAAGTATCCTGATGATGGTTTGGTTGATGATTGTAGTTGGGTTCCTTGGGATGATGGTATGAGCTTGAACCAAAGTGAGAGGGTATGAGAGGATATAGATTATCAGGAATTGAAGCGGAGACAAGGACCATCTTGGGAGTTGTAGTGAGGATATGCTGGGTGATGTGATGAGGAGTAGGATGATGATAGTGTTCAAAAACAATCCATAGTCAAAGTGAATTGGGATGATGATGATAAAGAAGGAGAGGGAGAAGAGGAGCATGACTGGTGATTAAGCTTGGGGTGTCTTTGTTTTTGGGAAGATGATGGTGAAAAGGAATTAAGATCCTAAACCAAGACTACTGTATTTCATGAACAACAAAAGTGCAAAGTTGGTGAGACTGTTCAGATGAATTCAAAAAAAGGGATCAAAGAAATGAAACCAACAAAGGCAATGGCTGATTTCAATCAATCAGCCCGCAATCAATTCTGAAGACAAGCAGTCAAGCTGAATAACATGATGACTGATACAAATAGAAATAATCAGAACAGGATCATTTGATAAACGCATTGAGCACTCAAAGTTGAAATCCATACATGTAAAATTGGTCTTGAAGGAAGGTCGAGACAGTCCTTGACCTTGGATGGATGCAATCTGTAGTTCTGTAAAGTAATTGAGTTAGTGTCTTGAAGTTTGAGGAGTGTTGAATTAGATTTACCAGCTGTGTGATGTCTTGGCGCAATGGGAACTGTATTCAAATTTGTGTGAGTGAGATGGATGATGAAAGGAAGGTCTTGAGCAATGAAGAGAGCAGGAGATGAATATGGGAAGATGATACAAATTTCCAGCCAGCTGCCAGCGGTTGATTCATCCCGGAACACAAGGAGACAGGCTAGCTTGTAGTCAAACTTCATATTTGAAGTATTGACACTGTAGCCGGCATCCCACTTCACAGTCTGAGAAAAGTATAGGTCCGCGTTAGTCCATGGCTGGGATTATTCCAACATCCTCCCTTAATTCAATGCTCCAATAACTATTCACTGACATGATGTACCAGTCGGGACACCGAGTTTTTATTAGCGGCTTTTGTTAAGCAATCCGCAACCATCTCTTCTGATCGGATGAGTTGGATTTCAATTGATGCTGACTTGATGTCTTCCCTCAATCCTTTGGTCTTTAAATCAATGAATTTTGTTTTGGAATTGCATCCGAAATTTTTGATTTTATCGTCGAGACCCTTTTTATCGATGAGATGGATGCTGGGAGTAATTGGTTTTCGCCACAGTTCTTTGATCAGGTAGTTGATCCATCTGCATTCGAGTTGTCCATTGTTTAGAGCATTGCATTCAGCTTCAGTTGATGAATAGTTGACGTTGCGTTGTCTGCGGCTTGTCCAATATAAAGGTGAGCCTCGAAAGAAACAGATGAAACCAGATTGGGACGTTCTTGTGACTGGATCGTCTGCCCAGGTGGAGTCGCTATAACAAACCAGGCTGGGTGAGTCTTTTTTCTTGGAGATGAGGAGAGGTTGATCCTTTTTTTTTCTAGATATCCCCAAACCTTGAGTATTTCACGCCAGTGATTGATACTGGGCTTCTCTGAGAATTATACCAGTGAGGAAACTGGGAAACTGATGTCCGGCAATGAAGTTGAGCCTACCAATTGGAGATTGGTAGTTGAAGTTGAGTTTTCTGAATTCTTCTTGTTCTTCTTTGGTAGCTGGTAGGAGATGAATACCCGGGGTGCAAGGTGTACTAGAGATTGACTTAGACCCCAGAAGATTCAGTTCCGTCAGCCCTTTTTCAATGTTAAGAGGAAGAGATAGTTTAACTGCATTTTTTGTTCATTCAACTTTCATTCCAAGTAGCGTGTTGGTTTCATGACATGATGAGTTCTTGAATTTGCTGAGGAAAGCTTCCTTGAATTTATTCACATCTCCGACCACCAGGAGATCATCCACATGCACAAAAAGTGCCAATTGGCCATCTTTACCGATGTAGAGACATGGGTCCGTGTCGGAAGGGGTGAACCCTTGGAGTTGGATCCAGTTTTGGAGCATCTCATACCAGTTTTTCGGTGCTTGCTTGAGTACGTAGAGTGACTTGTTCAGCTTGAGGATTGGTGTATTTCTTTTTGAACCAACTGGACAACAGATGAAAACCTCCTTGTCAAGTGGAGCATGTAAGAACGCACCCTTGACATCAAATTGCAACATTGGAAGATCTTTTTCAACAGCTAGTAGAAGAAAGGCTCGGAGTGACGCAGCTTTACCAGTTGGGGCGTATGTGTCAAAGTAGTCAATCCAATACCTTTGATTGAAGCCCTGAACGCACACTCGTGATTTATGAACGGGTTCGCCTCCGTGTGTCTTCTGTTTGATCCTGAAGGCATAGGTGACATTGAGGACGTTCTTTTATTTGGGTCCTTCATAGTCCTTCCAGACTTTGAAGTCTTCGCAGGTACTTAGCTCTTTGTCTAATGATTTTGACCATATGGGATCTTTGAGTGCCTCCTCAGGCAATGATGGAGTGTAGTCGCAGTGGTACCCATACCAATCAGGAGGCCGGATTGTAGAGCAATCTCTCAGAGTTCTTGCTGGATTGAGTTCAGCTTGAATGAGCTCGTCTTTGTTGCAATCGACATCTGATTCTTCCGCGGAGCTTTCAGTTTTAATTGTCCAAGTGCCATCTGATTCATCGGCCGTGGGAGGAGATGCTGTAGGATTTGTTGATGAGGGGAGTTCCTGTGGTATGATTTGCAATTGGTCTAAGGGGTCGTCCAGAGCAGAATTGATCAAGGGCAAGAACTTGACGTTTTTTGTTTCTATCACTTTACCGCTGGGTGTGAGTACTCAATAAGAGAGAAGTTTAGGTGCATACCCCAGAAGTTTACCAGGGACTCCCTTCTTGTCAAATTTTCGTTGAAAGTGATTGCCGAGGTCAAGGTAGGTAAGTTCTGTCCCAATTAGTTTGAGATATCCAGTTGGTAAAGAGGTCCCATGCATGGTTTCCCAAGGAGCTAAGCCATCTGCATTTGGAATTTGGTTGAGAGCAAGTGCACAGCTTTGGATCCTTTCGTGCCAATAGTCTTTGGGGATCCTGGAGGACAAATGTGTAGCTCTGAATGATTTGGCAATTGTTCTGTTTGCTTGTTCCGCCTTTCCGTTATGCTGTGGATGGTATGGCTCAGAGACTATCCTTTGAATTCCTTTCTCCTCAAAGAATTTGGTTAATTCTTTATTAATGAATTCGCCTCCTCCGTTGCTGCAGAATTCAGTGGGAAAATAGTGGAGGCGATTGAATTTGTTGAGAAGGATGAACTTGATGATATGAGGGGCGTTTCTCTTGCTTTTCATAGGGATGCAGCTAATATAGCCACTGTGGCTGTCAACTAATGTGAGGGAGTATTGGTATCCGCCTTTTGCCATTGGAGAGATTGGTCCAATGAGGTCGGCATGGATCCTCTGCATTATCTTGTTGGCTTTGGTGGAGATTTCTTTGAATTGACTCTTGGTTATTTTACTTCTGTCGCAGTTCTTGCAATTGAATGACCGTTTCATGGAGCTCGGGACAGATTCTATGAGGTATTTTTTGATCCTCGGTAGACTAGTTTGACCTAGTTTGAGATGAAGATCTTTTACGTCTTCCAGGGTTGCGCTGAAACTTTGGTTGTCGGGAATGATGGCGTAAAGTAGGTTGTTGAAGATCTGTACTCGCAAAAACGGCTTTTTGTTGAGTAGCATTTCAAATGAGGGTGGCAAGCTTGTGTTGTTAATAACAAGGTTAGCTCCCTTGGTCAGAAATACTCCCATTGAAGGAGGTTGATGCATACGTCTGGGGTCCAGGCAGCGTCTTGGAGGGCAATAGTTCCGACTGGTGAGGTGAGACGAGCAGACCCTCTACCCATGATAGCCAGCGAAGCTCCTGGTTTTCCTGTTTTGATGACGTTCAATCCATCTTCAGGGGTGATGGTGTCAAAGACGCGCCTGTTGCAAATCATATGAATTGAGCATCCCAAGTCAAGGATGAAGTTGAAAGGAGCTTGCTGAGAGAAATGTGAGAAGCAGTGCAGAAAGGAGAAGAAGTTGGCAGATTCATCGTTTTTCTTCTTTTCTGGTTTGCAAGGTTTGAAATTTTTTGGTTTCAACTCAGAAAACTCAATCCAGCACTTGTCTCGGGGGTGGTTTTTCACTTCTGGATTGTGAACTCCATTTTCGCATCAAGGATAATTGGAGTAAAGGTTGATATCAACCTTTGAGCTGGTAGAGATTTCTTTAATCTTGGTGTCTTTCTTGTTTTTGTATTACGTCAAGTGGTCCAGAACTGTTTTGACAAAGACTTCTTTGTCACCGTGCAGTATTTGGGAGGCCATGTTCTTGAGATTTGCGGGAAATTTGAATAGAATAAGGTACGCCAGGATATCTGAAGGAAGTTCTATGCCCACTTCAGAGAGTTTGTTGAGATGCAGCCTGACCGTCGTGAAGAATCTTTTGATGTTATCTTTGCTGAAGGGAAGATAGAGAAATCCATTGAATACTCTGGATCTATTTGCTGATTGTGATGAAGCGGAATAATTCTTGGTGGCCACCCAGATTTCTTTGGCGTTTCAAACGTTTCCTGGCTTGATGATATTTTTGTGTGTTGCAGGTTTGATTTTTGCCAGAAGAAAAGGGGCGATGTCTTTGTTCATCTCTGGATCAAGTTGTTGGCTGGTTTCCGGGTCTTCCATGATTTGAAGAATTCCTCGGATGTCAAAGAGGCTTTCCATTTTACTTTTCCAGATCGAATAGTTGTCTTCATTGAGCAGAGGTGTGGACTCGACCAGGGTTTTAAGCGTAATGGTCCTCATTGCGTTGTCGCCTCCTGGTCCTGGTGTGAATCTTTTGGTCATTTTTGTGAGCTTTGGCTTTTAACCGTGAAAAGAAATTGAGATCCTAAACCAAGACCACTGTATTTCATGAACAACAAAAGTGCAAGGTTGGTGAGACTGTTCAGATGAAGTCAACAAAAGGGATCAAAGAAATAAAACCAACAAAGGCAATGGATGATTTCAATCAATCAGCCCTCAATCAATTCTGAAGACAAGCAGTCGAGCTGAATAACATGATGACTGATACAAATAGAAATAATCAGAACTGGATCATTTGATAAACGCATTGAGCACTCAAAGTTGAACTCCATACATGTAATGTTGGTCTTGAAGGAAGGTTGAGACAGTCCTTGACCTTGGATGGATGCGGTCTGTAGCTCTGTAAAGTAATCGAGTTAGTGTCTTGAAGTTTGAGGATTGTTGAATTAGATTTACCAGCTGTGTGATGTCTTGGCGCAATGGGAACAGTATTCAAAGTTGTGTGAGTGAGATGGATGATGAAAGGACAATCTTGAGCAATGAAGAGAGCAGGAGATGAATATGGGAAGATGATACAAATTGCCAGCCAGCTGCCAGCAGTTGATTCATCCCGGAACACAAGGAGACAGGCTAGCTTGTAGTCAAACTTCATATTTGAAGTATTGACACTGTAGCCGGAATCCCACTTCACAGTCTGAGAAAAGTATAGGTCCGCGTTAGTCCATGGCTGGGATTATTCCAACAGATGGTTTCAATTGGAGAGTGGATAATCCAACCTTTGATTGATCTGACAAGGATGGTGGTGGTTGGATGAGTTGGTCTGTTGTTGGGTACAATGGCTTTGATCTGCAACGGATGAGTGGTGGTGGAATCAATGATGATCCGAGGAGGGATGATCGATGGAGGCAGACGGGGATGAGTTCAATCTTGGGTTATCCTGGTGATGGTAGTGATGGTGGTGATGGAGTGGAGGATTGGAGCAAGCAAGTGTCATCCTGGTTGTCTTTTGGACAATCAGGACGGGATGAAAAAAAAAATCATCAAGGGAAGCCAATTTGGGGTGCCGGTGCCGGGTAGAAGCTCGCAAGCCAAGCCAGTCTTCATCCACGCGTTTGCCAAAAGGGTGGGTAGCAGCGCTGTGGAGACTCCTTGGGGATTGGGTAAAGTTTAGCAAATAGCTTGCTGGCATTCACTTGAGGGGGAATTCAGTATTACAACTTCAAATAAGATAGAGGAATACTAAGGGTGGTTTTGAATTTCCTGCCCCTCTGCGTACTATAGTAGTCTCACAACAATAAAAGAAAATAGAAATGGTGGCTGATTTTCAAATAGAGTTGCTACTATAGTAGTCTCTATCAGACCTAGGATCAATGTATTCAAGCTTGATAAGGAAGAAATTGTGGAACAGATAGGTGATGTAGTGGATAGAAGCTGAGTGAGGGAAGAATCCTTTCTCTAGTCTTATCCTTTATATATTTTTTTATATTTATTTTATTGTTTACTGATTGATACTCCTTTGGTGATACAGGTGATGATTTGAATAAAGGTTGAAATGGTTGGTCCTATAGTTGATTATTGATGGTGATGTATAGTTGATGATTGATGGTGATGTTTGATGATGATGATGATTGAAGTAGGTGATGATGATGGATGAGGTAGGTGATTCTGAAGACTGATGATGGTCAAGGTAGGTGGTGATGATGATGGATGATGATGGATGAGGTAGGTGATGCTGATGACTGATGATGGTCAAGGTAGGTGATGATGATGATGGTAAGTGATGATGATCATTGATGATGGTCAAGGAAGATGATGATGATGATGGATGATGATGATGACCAATGAATGATGATGGTAAGGGATGATGATGATGACTGATGAAAATGATGGTAAGTGATGATGAGGATGGATGATGATGAGGATGGATGATGATGATGATGGTAGGTGATGATCATGATGACTGATGAAGATGATGGTAGGTGATGATGATGACTGATGATGATGATGGTAGGTGATGATGTTCAGGTTATGGGCACATGGTGGTGATGTTCAAAGGTATGGGGTATGGAGTAAATAATGGTGGTGGTGGATGGTCAAAAGTATTGGTTACTGGGTTGGGCCATGGTCAAAACTACTTGCTGATGATAGTGGAGGATCCAGGGTAATGGTGGTGGTTGATGATGATGATGATGGTGATGGTGATGGTGATGGTGATGGTGATGGTATGGGATATGAGATTGGTGATGATGATATTATGGGTTATGGGATAATGGTTGAGAGTAGTAAAAGTATGGGTTAAGGGTGCCTAGGAGGCATGGTGATCCCCTCAAGGGGAGGATGGGGGGAACTGATGGGACCTGGACGGGGGGAGAGAGGCCCTCTATTTATAGAAAATCCTGCCCTCAGAGATGCCCCTGAGGGTCTCCCTAGTACAGTGAATACAGTTGATGAGGCATTTTGGCTGGTCAGAGGAGGAGGCTGTGCAGGATCTTCATGCATGTACACCCTTGCATGCATTGCTGTGCTGCATTGCTACAGGTGCCCCCTGCATAAATTACCTTCTGTATAGTGGTGGTTGGTTATTTGTTTGGTTGTACAGGCATTACCCTGCATATATTGCTTCTGTATGGTGTCCTGTAAGATGCTGTACATCCTCTGCATGCAGTGTCTTGCATATATTGATGTGTATACAGATGAGGTGGTTTGTTTGGTGCTGCATGCAGTGTCTTGCATATATTTATTCTGTATAGGCTTCAGGTTTGTTTGGTGAGGTATGGATGTACTGTATGGTGTATGTACTTGAAGGCTTCCAGGGTATGTCCATGAACTTTCACTGGTCTGTGTCACCTGGTAGGGGTATGGGTAGGCCAGAGTTGGTTTGAGCTGTATCTTCTAAACCATGAGAGGTAGGGGGTACTTTGGGGGAGTGACTAAGGGTTATTTTTGGTGTAGAGTCCATTTTTGAGATCTTTTTGATGATTTGGGCTTACCTTATACTAGAAAAGTGAGCCTGATGGCTATAGGACAGGTTTTGGAGCACCACAGCGCAAAGCAAGGTCAAATTGAACATAGGACTGGGCGCTAGGCCCCCAAGAGATGATCCTAGACAACTAGGAGAGTGGGAGCTGAAAGTTTGGGAACTGGATATGGGAATCATTCCGGATCAACAAGTTTTGTTTTTTTGTATCTAAATGGAGGCTATAGAAAAGTTCATAAAAAATGTTACTTTTTCCATACTGGTCCAGAGGTGTCCCAGATTTGGCACCACATCTCTCCCCAACTTACAGATTGTCCCTAGTCTGCATCTGAGTATCTTTGATGATATATATAAAATAAGAAACTGAGGAATTGAAACAGAAAAACGCCTGTTTGATCTTGAGGGTGATTGAAAAGGGAGCTTGATCCATTCCAAAGAAAAGGTCCTGGAAGTGGCTGAGATAAAATAATGAAGAAGGCATCCCAGGTGCTCACATATGTGGCATATAGTAGATTTTCACAACAAAATGCAGCAGATGACCCCTGGTGGTGCACAATTGGGAGGACTTACTTCTGGAACAAGTTGCCTCCACAACAATCAAATTTCTTGACCTGATCAGCAGTGAACCTTCTGGCCATCTGAGAACCATCCAGCTCCTCCAAAACATATGATCCACCTCTGACTTGATGGACCAATTGATAAGGACCATTCCAGCGGTTAGAGAAAGACTTTCCCCACTGAGTTTCCAAGGATCAATTAAAAGCTAAGACTAGATCCCCAGGATTCAAGGGATCTCTGATTTTATTGGAGTGCTTATCCTCCCAATACTGGACTGAGTTTTCTCTTGACTCAATAATCTTCTGATAAGCTCTGTCACAAAAATATTCACTTTTCTCCAGATGCTTGGATCTGGAAACTAATAGATAAGTGGTGGAAGAAACCTTTTCCCAAGAAATACCTAAGAAATATTCCATTTCCAGATCAAGAGGAAGGACAGCCCTTTGCCCAAAGATAATTTCATAAGGTGAGTAGCCAGTGGTTTGTTTAGTTGAAATTTGATTGGAGAAGAGGACCAGAGGAAGAAATTTGAAACAATTCTCTCCACTTTCACCAGACAGCTTGACAAGGGCAGTCTTCAAAGGAGCATGGCCTCTTTCAACCATGCCTTGACCTTCAGGATAATAAGGAGTGGTCACCCTATGTTAACCAGGAAGCAATTGGATAATTTCAGCCAGTTTGCCCCCAAACTCAGAGCCACCATCAGTTGAATAAGATTGAGCCAAGCCATAAGGCATTGTCCAAGTCTCATAGAGGAAGGCTGCTACTGATTCAGAGCTGAGGCTCTTAAGGAATTTTGCTTCAACCCATCCAGAAAAATCATCTCTAGGAACTATGAGGTACTTAGCTCCACCAGCCTTAATATGAACCACATCCATAGCAATCCTTCCAAATACAGTGGACTCTCCAGTGGGATAACAAACTTCCACTGGGCGCCTAAGATCAGGTTTCTGACATACTTCACAACCCTTGCACCATTGAGAGACTGATTTCTTTAAGGATGGCCACCAGAATCGTTTGGATATTGGATGATCAGTTTTGGTTTCCCCACGATGAACAAGGCCTTCAGGGAGACTTTCAAGGATCAAATCTTGTTTAGAAGGGATGGTGACAACAATAAGAGCACAAAGATTTCCTCTTTTCATAAGCCTAGTACCTTGGACAAAGAAATTGGAGGACTTCATTTTGAGTGATTGAAAATCTTTGGCAGAGAGATCAGGAGGCCTTTGGAGAGTGGAAAGGTACTGCTCTAATTTTAGCCAGAAACCTTGTTGGAAGCTAGAATAATCTTGAGAGGAAAAGGTGAAGACAGGACAAATTAAGGGTTTCTACTTGTCAAAATCCACTCCAACATCCAATTCTTCATCTCCCAGAGGGCATTGAGACAAACCATCAGGCATGGTGAAAGATTTTCCAGGCCTATGAACAATATCAAAAGAGAAAAACTGGATGAAATCCACCCAACAAGTCATTGGAGCGTTTGGAAGACTGGGGGCATTGATCATTTTGATAATGGATTGTGCATCAACTTGTTACTCAAAGTGTTGACCCCAGAGAACAGTTTGGAGCTTCTTCAATATTTGGGCCACACCACAAAGTTTGTGATTTGGCTGGGAGTTCCTGGATTCCACCTCTGAAAAAAGAAGAGATTCATACAGAGAAGGACAATCCAAACCATTTTCATCTTCCTGAGTAAGGACAGCCCCAACAGATTGATAACTAGAGTCCACAGCCAGCATGATCTTGCCAGTCCTAGGTCCATAAGTGATCTTCTTCAAGACAATGTCTTTTCCAACAATTGTTTTGAGCATCTGAAATGATTGTTCAAAAACTTGGGTCCAAAACCATTCAGCATCCTTCCTGGTTAAGCAAGGCAAGGGAATGCAAATTTTGGATAGAGGATGGATAAAGATCCAAACATAGATTAAAACACTTAAGAAACCTCTGACTTCAGTTGGATTGATGGGAGTAGGCAAAGAGAGAATTTTGTTGACTTTGGATGGAGCCATCCTTCTTCCTTCCTTGCAGACCACATGACCAAAAATTTCCAAAGCAGGGACACAGGCAGCCAATTTAGATCCAGAGACAGTGAGACCAGACTCCTTGATTTGAAACAGGATCCTTTCCAGAGTGGTTGCATATTCCCAGATACATCAACGGATTCCTGAATGCCAAAGTAAGAGCTCATTGTTATAATCTGAAACTGGACCTTTAATCCCGACATCATCAATAATGATACCAGCATGATCAGGGATTTCATCCTGGAGGATCCAAAACATCTGAGCCTGATAGACTGCAACAAAATTGGTGGCACCTTGAGGTAACCAAGTAAGTTGAAAACAACCAAGAGGAGTATTGAAAGTAGTGAGAGGATGAGAAATTGGATGTAAGGATTGTTTGTCATAGCCACCCATAATGTCACCTAGACCATAGCAAGCTCTCCCAAAGAAGTATTTGACAAATTCTTCAGTAGCAGGGGGAAAACCAGATTCTTTAATAGTAACCTTATTTAGAGGCTGGAGATCATGAACTATTCTGAGTTTACCATTACTCTTGAGAACACAGAAAACAGGACTGGAATATCCCTGTTTGGACTTGTTTGCAGACCAACTTGATGAATTTGTCAACTTTAGCAGCAGGGATTGGGATCTTCTTCTTTTTTCAGGGATCATCTTCTACTACAGGGATAATGTAAGTGAGGCCATGTCACACAACCACCCCACGTACTATAGGGCAATTCTTAGATGATCGTGAGCGCGGAGGAATGCTGAGTGCAAGGGCAAGTGCGAATAGCAAGACTCAGTTGCAAAGTGGGAACTTAGTGATGCCACTCAACAAACGGTGAGGGGAATGGAGTGTGTTCCAGGGAGGGAAACTCAACCTGAGTCCAATGTGATAACTGGGTTGTAGCAAAATGCAAGAACATATGAAATTAACTAACTGAGGAGACAATCATCAGGCAAGTGGGTAGCCCTTATAAGGTAATCCGGAGTGACTAGATACAACCTGATGGGGAGCCATCTACAGTTGAAGGCGGTGAGGCAAATGATTGACAGGAACAGGATATGAAATAGAGCAATAGTACAATCATATCAGAGGCCATGGCGTAACTGCAAGACAATAGAATCTGAGGGTACAAATGTATGATGAATTGAGACAGGAGCAAATGTCGTTGAAGGTAATACGAGTGATAAGTAATAGTGTATGCAGGGTAGGGACTAGTCCAATTGCAAACTTTACGGTAATGATGGCTTAATTAGACGTAGATGCGAACTAACAAACAGTGCGTGACAGGGGATGGAAGTCCAAGGCTGTTGATGGGCCAGGGAAGGAGATTGGATCTTGTAATGGATGCCCAACCAGTATGGAGTTAAACGCGAAGTTTGCAAGTATATACTGAGTTGGTTGCCAAGATTGGAAGGTCAACGCGAGCCAGAGGAAGTAAGCAGATCACCATTGATGTTGTGCTTTATTTGTGTCACGCTTATAGACTGAGGTATATGGTACTGAGGAGAGGACATGTCGAAGTGATGAAGACAATAATCCCTAAGTGCAAGGCATGACAGTTGCCCGGGTATAAAGACGCGAGCTCCTGCAAACATTCAGATAAATTTTCCCATTGATTTCAAGTCGTTGATAATACTGTATACCCTTTATCATTATTTACTTCATTACTTCTTAGACTTATAAATTATATAAAATGTTGTGATTGTCATCCCGCCGTTGCAAAAACTGTATTTGGCAAAACGAGTGATGTATCCCTAGTACTGCCGTCAGAGGTCTTTGAGGCAAGTGCGAGCAGTGTTGTCTTTGCAAGGTTGCCTGTAACTTCCCTATAAATAGCGAGTTGTCTGTTGATGCTCCCACAGAGTCATTGAGGGAGATGTGGAGTTGTAGGTCCGCGCCAAGGGTTAATTACAAGATACCACCATTGCCGCAGATCAAATTCCTGGGTACTTGAGTTCCTGGTGAGTACTAATCGGGACTGACTAGTGATAATAAAGGTAGTGACTAAATTTCACTCGTCTTGCTAGTGTTTCCTCATTTCCAAAGATATACCTTGAACACACCACCGCCACCACCACCTTATTGGGGACCGCCAAATGAATTTCCGGGGGGCCAGATGAATACCAAGGTGTGAGATGAAGTGCCAGGTGCGGAACCAGTTGGGGTCATAGCCAAGGAAGCAAGGGAGGAAGGAAGGAACAAAACAAAATGGGAATTGGGAAATGGAGAAGATGGAGACGGAAGTGGAGGAAGAGAGGGAACAGAAAAAGAAGAGGGGGCTCTAACAGAAGGAATGGGAGAAGGGAATGGAGGAGATGGAAGGGATGGAATGGATGGAACGGAAAGAATGGAGGGCCAAGGCAAAGCAAACCCGTTGTGAGTCAAAGTGCCAATCAAGACTGATGCAAGGCAATTGACAGGAAATTTTGGGGGAGTTTTGTCAGGAGGCCAAAGGAAGAGAGCATACGAGGAACTCTTGGAGGAAGGTGGATGGAATGCTTGGCCAAAGCAAGCTCAAATTGCAAAGTGCAAGGAGATATTTGAGAGGCACATTGTAATGGAGGTGCTAGTTCTTCAAAGGATGTCATAATTGATAAATGATGAAGACCTGGATGCCTTTCAATCCATGGTTGCAGAGCTGACTGCTAATTGGGAAGATGCAGAGAAAGAAATAAAAGAGACTCTGTAACTATTATTATATATACTTTTTTTTTATTTTATTATATATATATATATATATATATATATTGTGTATAAGGAATGGGAATTTTATTTGGTAGGAATGAGAGGGGGATGAGAAGAAGGAATAACGCGTTGAGATGAAGGGGTTGATTGATGGAATGGTGAGGTGGAATGGAATGAGATTGGATGAGATGGAATGTAGAATGGAATGGGATTGGATGGTATGAAATCATGATTGTCAAGGTTTGCAAGGGTAGCTTGCATGGAAATCTCAAATCAGATTGGGAGAATTGCAAAGTTGATGGGCTGGTTCCCACAAGGTGCAATCTTTGTTGGACTGGAAGCCAGACCATTTGACAAGGTATTGAAGTTTTCCTTTGCGTAACCTGGAATCCAGAATACGGCTTACTTCCAACTCTTGATGATTGAGGAAAGTGACAGGTTTGGGAGGGGGATGAGTCTTGCCCGGGTATAGGACTTGAGCTGGCTCTAGGAGAGACACATGAAAGACCGGGTGTATACCTTTCCATTTTGCAGGTAAAGTAAGTTTAAAGGCGTTAGGGGAGATGACTGATTCTATTTTAAAGGGGCCAAGCTTTCTCTTGGAGAGTTTGTGGGTTGGGCGAGTACTGCAAATATTGCAAGCATTGAGCCACACTTGATCTCCTACTGTGAAGGTTGAAGAAGTAGTGCCAAATTGGTCTGCTTGCTCCTTATAGTGCTGGTTTTCTTCTTTGAGGTTGGTTTGAATTTGCAATTTAAGGAATTGAATTTGTTTAAGGTCATTGGTAGCAGGTTGAGAAGGTGCTACATGAAGGGAAGAGAACGTTGGGTTTCTACCATAAAGAGTTTGGAAGGGCGACTGTTTGGTGGAGGAATGAGTGGAGTTGTTGTAGGCAAACTTGGCTAGTGGGAGCCATTGCAACCAGTTGTCTTGTTCATAGGCAACATAAATTCAAAGATATTGTTTGAGAATCTGATTAACTTGCTTGGTTTTCCCGTCCTTTTCCGGGTGGTACGCCGTTGATAAATTGCAAGTGATCTTCAAATGTTGGCATGGCAAGGTCCAGAAGCTTGAGACAAACAGAGATCCACAATCACTAACTATATTATCAGGGAGACCATGTTTTGAAAATGCATATTCTATGAACAAGTTAGATAAGTCTTCTGAAGAGGCCGTCACATTACTGCGCAGAAATAAAGCCATCTTCAAGAAGCAATCTACTACTACTAGAATAGCATCATATCCACTAGAAGAAGTTAATGATGGAATCCATAGAAAGGGAGTGCCAAGGATGAGGAAGAATTGGAAGTGGCTGGAGCAGCCCATAATTCTGGTTATTTGAGGACCTGTTACAATTGCAATCATAGCACGCGCTAACATAGTCTTTTAATTCTTTGGTCATACAAGGCCAGTAGAAGTCTTGTGCAATCAATTGGTAGGTTTTTATCCTGCCCATGATGACCAGCAAGCGGAGAATTGTTCTGTGACTTGAAGATATCTAACTTAATGCAAGAATTATCTGGTACTACTATACAATTATCATAGACTAAGAAGTCATTATCATCAATACTGTAACTACTATCTAATAAGTTTGCATTCTTGCAAAGTTTGATGCACTTGGGGTCGTCGTGTTGAGCTTGTAGGAGTTCAGAAGCCAAATCTTATGAGTGAGCAATGATCAAACTGAGTTGGGCAGATTGGGTTGAGAAGAGTGTCCTAAAGTTTTGAGGGTTGTTTTTGGCAAAGGTGCTCCCCCCCCCCCCCTGGGTAAACGTTGTCCCAACGTGATAAAGCATCAGGGACTACCGCTTGTTTCCCAGGGAGGTACGTGATTGTAAAGTGGAACTCAGAGAGGTATTTGGCCCATTGTGCCTGTCTATGTGTGAGGACCTTTGAGCTTATGAAATACTTTAAAGAATTATGATCAGTTAAAATCTCAAAGGATTCTCCAAGGCTCAAAAGGTATGAACGCCATTTCTTTAAGCAATAAACAATTGGAAGAAGTTCCTTGTCATGAATCTTATAGTTAAGCTTGGCAGAAAGCAACTTGCAAGACTCAAAAGCTACGGTGTGAAAGAGAGAAGTGGAGGAAGAGAACTGCAAGATTACTCCTGCAATGGCATAGTCGCTTGTGTCTGTTTTGACAATAGTGCAAGCCAGCTTGTTGAAGTGAGCAAGTATTGGAGCAGTGGTGAATGCTTTTTTCAGAGCTTTGAACTCCAAAGCAGCCTGTTTGGTAAAAACAAAAGGAGTTTCTTTTTGAAGAAGGTTAGTAAGATTCACGGTTTTCCAGGCGTAACGCTCAATGAACCTCCTGTAAAAATTACTGAAACCAAGGAAAACTTGAAGGGATTTAACGGAAGAAGGTGGGGGCCAGTCCAATATGTGTTTGCTTTTGGCTGGGTTCATCAATAGTCCTTGCTGCGAGACTACGACACCTAGAAACCAAAGGGAAGAGGAATGGAATTTGCATTTAGAGGCTTTTTCAAACAGGTCATTCTTACAAAGTTTCTGCAGCACCTATCGCAAATGTGCAATGTGATCTTCAAGGTTCCTCAAGTAGACTAGTATATCATCTAGATATACCATGAGGTATTTACCTACGAGATTGGAGAAAATGTTGTTGACAAAACGTTGAAAAGTGGAAGGAGCGTTGCAGAGGCCAAAAGGCATGACGGTATACTCATAACTGCCAAACCAGGTTCTCATTGCAGTCAAATACTCATGACCTTTCATAATGCAAATTAGGTTATAGGCACCTTGAAGGTCTAAATTTGAGAAAAAAGCAGCTCCATGGAAGAGGGTGAGGAGATGGGACATAGGCAGTACTGGATAGGCATTCTTCTGGGTTACCTGGTTCAGTTTCCTGTAGTCAACACAAAGGCAAAGTCCACAGTCCTTTTTTTGAACAAATAGGACAGGTGAACCGGTATTTGAATTGCTTGGTTGTAGAAATCCTTTTGGTAAATTTTCTGCAATGTAGTCTTGAAGCGCAATTGATTCTTGCGTTGAGAGAGAGTAGACTGGTCCTGGTGCCGGAGGTGGGCCAGTAATTTTGATCTTGTGATTGTAAGAAAGGGAGGGAGGCAATTTATCTGCTCTTGCAGCTGAGAAGCCGTCAGCAAAGTCATGATAAACTGAAGGTAAAGACTCTCAAATGATTTCTAAATCTTCAATCTCATCATCTTTGAGCACCGGATTTGAGGTGCTCACATGGTGCAAGAGTATTAGGTAGCTCAAGATACACTGTTTGGTTGTGATGAAATTTGAACAGGTCACCAAGACCAGGCTGAATGTATTTTGACAAAAGTTTAAAGTAATAAGTATAGAATCTGAGACAGAAATGAAATACAAAAACAACCAACAAGATAACACTGGTGGAAAGTCTGAAATTGAGATATGATATTAAGCTCAAGTAATACGGCCAGATTGAGGAGTGACTACGCCAGTTGAGATGATGCAATAGAAGAGATTAAGCGCCTTGAATAACTGAGAAAAGAACAGAGTGAGTGAGATGAGCAAGAAGTTGAGACTGTTGCTCTGAACCTCTTACTCGTTAAACTGGCTGCTTGACTTGTTTGCGTGCTTGAAGATGATATTCAATATCAATGGTTGATATCTTGTGGATTTGTATAAGTTGGTTTTATTGACTTTGGTCTTGAGATTATTGATTTGAGTTTCATCAAGTTGAGTTGCTTTAGTTGGTGGATTGGTGGATTTGAGTTGGTTGACATTTGAAATGATTGGCGATTAGTAACAAAGTGAATCCGGGATAGAGACTCGCGGGTGGTGACTGAATATGGAGTATCCACAGTCACTCTGACTATAGCGGATCATCGCAGAGCAGGCAGAATCATATGTGTGAAAGAAATAAAACAAAAAGAAAGAATAAAATGAAAATATAGAAAACAGACACAACAAGTAACATGCAGAGCAGCACAACAGCAGATTAATACTGAAAAATTTAACACACCCCTGCAACTTCTCGATCAGTGAACGATAGAACTGAATGTGTTGATCAATCTAATGTTTGAGGTTTTATTGGCTGCTTTTGTTAGCACATCAGCACTCATCGAGGGAGATGGAATCAATTTAACATCTATGAGCCCAGCTTTGAATTCACTTTGAAGGCTCTTGGTTTTTATATCTATGTGTTTGGCCTTTGATAATGACCCAAATTTCTTGATTTTATCATCAAGTTGTTTTTTATCAATTAAGTGAAGAGGGCACTTGAAGTTGAGGCAATAAATGTCTTTGATCAGTCTCTGTAACCAGCGGGCTTCTAGATGGCAGCTTGAAAGAGAGACACATTCTGATTTGGTCGACAAGTGCATGATAGATTGCTGACGTTTGCTGTTCCAGTACAACGGACTCCCTTTGAAGGTACAAATGAATCGGCTCTGCAAGATACGGGTTTCTGGATCATCCGCCCATGTTGCATCGCTGAAACATACCAGTCGATCAGTGATTGACTGAGGACAAATTGTCAGGTTCAGATTTTTGGTACCAGATAGATAACGCCAGACATGTATTACTTCTTGCCAATGACTTAGGCCTGGCAGTTTGGAGTGTCTTGCTAGGCTAGATACAGAGAAGCGGATATCCGGACGTTCCAGGCAAGCAATGAAGTTAAATCTTCCTATTGGAAACCAATAATTCATGTTTAGAGCCAAGAATTTTGTGTGATTGTCATTGTCGGAAGTCTTGAGATGGAGGCCTGGTGTGAGGGGTGTGGAGACTGGATTGCAATTGATTAAATTCATTTGTTTGAGTCCTTTTTCAATGTGTAGGGGTAAGGATAGATGAATTAAGCCATTGTTTTGCAACACCTTCATACCAACGAGCGTGTTGGGAGGATGAGCAGAAGAATTCATGAACCTACCAAGAAAGCTTTCTTTGAATTGTTTGGTGTTGCCTGTCACAATCAAATCATCTACATGAAAGAATACAACCGTCACCTTATTTTCCCCTACATAGAGGCACGGATTGCAATTGGATTCTTTGAAACCTTGACTTTTTATCCAATCGCTTAGCATTATATACCAATTCCGCGGCGCTTGTTTCAGACCATATAGTGATTTATTGAGCTTCAAATACTTTGATTTTCTGTTGCATCCGTACAGAGTTTTAATAAAAAACTGTTCATCAAGTCTGGAGTGAAGGAAGGCATCCTTTACATTGAGTTGAAGAATATCCAGTTTTCTATCCGCTGCATAGGTCAGGAGACCCCTTAGAGAGGCAACCTTACCAGTTGGAGAATATTTGTTGAGATAGTCAAGGCCATACCTCTGATTAAACCCTTGAAAGCATAGCCGCCTTTTTAAGATAGGAGCTTCACCATGAGCGTTGATTTTGATTTTGAACACCGGAACTGTGTTGAGAGGGTTGGTGACAACGCTTTTGTTGGCGTCCTCCCAAACACCTTGATCCCCTATTGTTTTAAATTCTTTCATGGCAGATTCCTTCCATTCTGGAATTTGCATTGCTTCTTCAAGAGTGGTTGGTAATCTGTCAGCTGCGAAACCGTATCTATTGGGTTTAACCAGGGTTTGTCTATCTCTGAGATTAGGTTGAAGTTGCTCTTCTAATATTGTGTCAGATTCAGTCTCCAACTCTGACTCATCTTTCACAATTGCAGGAGATTCAAGTTTGTCTGTTGTGGAGTCATTGGCTGGATCGTCAGTTGCAGAATTGGGTGATCTTCTTGATTGAGTCATGTTCGGTTCAGTAACATCTGAATTGAACTCATCCGTCTTGATCAAAACCTTGATGGGATTTTGAGAGTTGAAGATAACATGTTTAGTGTCTAAGATTTTGCCAGAGAAATTCATGACCTTGTAGGATAGGAGTGAAGGATTGAATCCGACCAGAATTCCTGGCGCACCTTTCTTGTCAAACTTTGACTTAATGTCAGTAAAGTTGAGTTGATAAGTCACTTGAGTTCCAATAGGTCGGATGTAACTGTTGAATATTTGCTCTTCTTTTTCCTTTTTCATCTTTTCTTTTTCCTTAGTTTCTGCTCTTTTATTCCTAGATTCTTTTCTTTTATGTTTGATGATTCATGTTTCTTTTTCTTTATTTTCTTTACGCTCTCTTGAGCTCTCTTGTCTTTCACAAGCTGTCACTGCACTCAAACGCGCACTCCTAGCTCTTAACCTAACTGCCTACTCTCACACGCGCGCTCTTGTCTTCCCAACTCAACTAAAATCCAACACCTGGAAGGGTGAACTTCTTGCTCAACAAACTGAATCAAACTCAACGCAACTCTACCAAATTTTACCAACTCCCAACCTCAATACACCTCAAATCACAACAATCACTCACAACCAATCTCTTGGTCTCTTCTAATTTATCCTATCTTTTCTTGGCTCTTTAGTTTTCTTTTCTTATCCTTTCCTAATTCTTATTTGCGATCTCTACCACCTCAAAACTCACTCCTGGATGTCTTCAATCTCAAGTATGTCTGGCTTGGATGGTCTTTTCCACGCTCTAAATCTCTTGATCTAACTCGCAGTCTTCTTTCTAATCAGACCACTCACTCCTCTATCAATGACTTCATTGACTGCTCTTCTCTCAATAATTCCTTTTCTCTATTTCCAGAGTTAATCCGCTTGATGTTGGTTTTATACGCGCCTTCTTCTTTCCTTTCTTTCCTCTTCTCTTTTTGTTGCTCTTTTACTGATACTTGGCTCTGTGCAGCCCTCTTTTGATTACTATTTCTTAAATTTAAACTCAGAAATTTATCACGGTTAAAAGCCGAAGATCAGCCTGAATAATCTCACCGGAATCATGGAGGGATCAAGCAGCAGCAATGGATTTCGACAAATCATACTCAAGGCAGCTCTGGAGGCAGTACCCATTCTAACCAACAAAAACTACTCAATCTGGAAGGATAAAATGGCCATTCTCCTGGAATTGAAAGGCATCAAAGAAGCTCTCAAGGATGACTCCAAATTGCTCAAGACTACCAACAACATGGAAATCAGGGTTATCTTACTCTCCAGAATCAACACGATTACTCACAATAATGTTGTAAATCCAACAAACATCTCTTCTGCAAAGCTTCTCAGGCAAACCATCAAGGAAAGGTTTGCCTCCTCTCAAACGGCTAATCGAGCAAGAGTTTTCAACGAATTCCTTTACCACCAATTCAAAACCGACTCGATTAATTTGTTTACTACCAAAACTAAAATTTCCATGAAGAAAATGATCAATGTTGGAATTGATTTACCAGACAATATTCTAGCCTACCTTATTCTTTTCAAATTCCCATCCTCTCTCCAATCTCTTTGTCAACAAATCATGCACTTGGATAAAAGTGTCTCTGTCAATCTTGTTCTTAACCATCTCACCCAACTTGGCAACGAAACCAAATCAAAATATAAAGATTCAAAATCTCTTGACTCCGCCCTGATTGTCTCTCGCAATGTCAAAAAGCCCGTACCTCAAGAACTTTGCTGTAAAAGAGGTTACCATAATCCGCAATCACCCAATCACACCAAAAATAAATGTTGGCACAAACACAAGCATCTTGCTCCCGATTGGTGGAAAGAAGCTCAAGCTAATTGGAGAGCGCAATTTGATGCATATTCTAAAGGTAAGGAAGTAGCTCACTATCATGCTCTTCTCACTACATGGATCAAAGAGATAAATTTGCACAATCAAATCATCCTCAACTCTGGAGCCTCATGTGACATGTTCAACTCAGCAAATTTCTTCACCGATCTCAACAATTGTCCTGGGGACAAGTTTATCAGTACTGGAAAGGAAGGAGCTAAGCTTCCCATTAAAGGAAAAGGAACTGTGCAGCTTATCTGGAAAGACACCACAGTTACCCTCTTGAATGCCTTCTTTGTTCCCAACCTTGTTGTTAATCTTATTAGTCCCGGAGAACTTATTGTCACTAAACGCTTCTCTCTCAACAGTAACGGAAATCAGTTCAAACTGTTCTCTAGCTCTTGTCCTGTCTTCTCTGGATTCATTCAAGGTAATCTTTTTGTCTTACACAACCCTTCCAAAGTAGGATTCAATCAAAAACTCTGTTAATTTTCTCAAAGTGATTTCTAACACCAAGAAGCTCAAAAATCTCCATCTATCCTTCGGTCATGGCAGTCCCTATTGACTCAAAACTCTATATCCTGACCTTTCCCCCGATCTTTTATCTACCTTCCAATGTGAAGACTGTCTATTCTCTAAAATAACTAAAATTTCTTTCAAAAACACCTCCACCTCTGCATCCCGATCATTCAAACAACTTCACATCAATCTCTTTGGACCCATCACCCCTTCTTCCCAAAATGGCATGAATTACATCATGACCACCATCAATAATTACTCTGGCTACATATCTGCAATTCCTCTCCAACAGAAGTCCAATGCGGGCCCCCAACTAAAAACCATCTTAAACTTTGAAAAGCAAAAACAAAACGCCTTCCCCGCTACCATCTGTTCTGATGGAGGAGGGGAGTTTACTTCCTCGGACTTGAAGGATTTCTTTCAATCAAACTCTATCCAACATCTTATCTCTGAACCCTACCATCACGAACACAATGGCAAAATCGAACGAGCCAACAGAACCCTTACTGAATCCATTCGAGCCATTTTTCAAAGCTCCAAGCTGCCACTCAATCTCTGGGCCAAAGTCTCTAAATCTGCTTGTCTAGTTCTCAACCAAATCCCCAAGAATTCAGCCTCACCCTCTCCCTATCAACTTTTCATCAATAAAACTCTTCCACTTGATTACTTCCATCCAATTGGCTCCAAGGCTGTCTACCTCAACACCAAGGTTTCCCAAGGCAAAAAATTCAAAGAACGCGGCCTTGCTGGCATCCTTGTGGGCTACAACCCTCACTTTCTTTCCTACCGTATTCTGTGCCCTGATAATTCAATCATTTCTCCTAAACATGTAAAGATACTCAAAAATTCTTCTTCCTCCCAGATACAACCATCCTCTCCTGATTCCGAATCCGATATGCCGTCTCATCTTAACTTGGATATCAATCTTCCCCTTTCATTCTCACTCCCGGAATCTTCTTCTTCTCCTCCTACTCCTGACAATCCTGTTGAACTCAACAGGCACAATACTTCTCCCTCTCTCTCTCCCAAACCTTCAGACAATCATCTCTCTGACTCCTCAACTGAATCATCCAACAATCTTGCTATTCAACTCAATCCCAACTACGCTCTTCAAGACCAATCATCCATCAACCCTCCTCAACGTTATGGCTACCACCACTACTTCATACCTAAGACTTACAAACAAGCCAAGAAATTCCCTGACTCTCTCAACTTGGACGCTTCTATGGAGGTTGAACTCAACGGTATTGAAGATCTCAAGGTGTGGGACGACTACAACGGACCTGAACCTGCCAATCCTCTCAATACAACTTGGGTCTACCGTCTTAAGGATAATTGCCACGGCAATCCCCTCATCTTCAAAAGTTGACTCTGTGTTGTGGTAGACCAAACCTAATCTATAGCCATAAGACTCAATTTTCTATTATAAATATAATCCCAATCATAAATTTAACCTCAGAAATGGATTCTACACCAAAAATAACCCATAGTCACCAAGCCAAACTACCCCTCTATCTCTCATGGTTTAGAAGATACAGCCAAAATAAATTGTGGACAGCTCATATCACACCCAGGTATCACAAACTAGTGAAAGGCCATATGGGTATACTTGGAATCCCTAAAGACATACCAGTAACATCCCAACATAACACCTCAACCAAACATACAACCAATCACCTCACCTGTATACTCAGAACCATAAGCAAGGCCATGTGTAACCAAAACAACCAGCAGTACAAGGCACCACAGGACTACCCAGCAATGTATGCAGGCAGTCTGGGCCATGTGTAACCAAAAAACCACCAGTACATACAGCCAGTAGCATGTGATACCAAATAAACTACCAGTACCAACAACCCTCAGCACCACACAGCAATTTATGCAGCCAGTAGCATGTGTAACAAAACACCCAGCAGTACAAGGCACCACAGGACTACCCAGCAATGTATGCAGGCAGTCTGGGCCATTTAGATCCAAAAAACCACCAGTACAGGCACCACAGGACTACCCAGCAATGTATGCAGGCAGTCTGGGGCCATGTGTAACCAAACAACCACCAGTACAAATACCACAGGACTACCCAGCAATATATGCAGGCAGCTAGGGCCATGTAGATCCAAACAACCATCAGTACAGGCACCACAGGACTACCCAGCAATGTATGCAGGCAGTCTGGGCCATGTGTAACCAAACAACCACCAGTGAAAATACCACAGGACTACCCAGCAATATATGCAGGCAGCTAGGACCATGTAGATCCAAACAACCCACCAGTACCAGTTCACCACAGCACAAATTCAACCCAGCACTACACAGCAATTAATGTAGGCAAGTTCCTGCATGTAACCCCAGTACAACCTCTTTCCAACCAGTAGAAATGCCTCATGTAACTGTATTAGGTTTTCCCAACCAGCAGAAATGCCTCATGTAACTGTATTAGATTTTCCCAACCAGCTAAAATGTCTCATATACCTGTATCCCACTGTAACAGGGGAAGCCCCAGGGCACCCTCAGGGGCAGCCCTGAGCATCCCCTGAGGACCAGATTTTCTATTTAAGGAGGGCCTATCTGCCCTATCCAGGTTGTATCCCCCACTACCATCACCATCATCATCCACCATCCAGGAGCTCCACCCACTCATCAACTACTCATCATCCAATTACCACCCAATCATCTGTGGTCCTACCCAGATATAAAAAAAAAAGGAGATTTTCAGTGTAACAATAAAAAAAAAGGAAATCAAAGAACAATTCTATAACCTCATCAACCATTGAAACCAGCCCATTAGGTGCTTTGAATAAGGGTTCTTCTGTGACCTGAACTATTCAGCACCAAATTAAAGGAAACCACCCATCACTCAATAATTACCCTTACAAGGAAAGAGAGCACAACAAAAAGGGACTGCCAACCCTTTTTTTTCCTCTACCCAGCCCCCTGTGGGTAAACCCATCCTTGGGTCCTCTCCTGAACCACCCCTTTGATAAAACCCTTGAACCCTTTAATATTGGGATATTGGTTAAAGATCACACATATCTGATCAACCACTAACCAATAAGCCAATACATCTGGTCCATTCTTCAACAACCCTACCAATAACAATTAATAACCAATCAAGATCTGATCTGAGACCTATACTAAGTCTCAAAGAAACCAGCCATTAATTTAAATAAATTATTGTGCAGACTTACTATAGTACTAGAAGGGCAGGCAATTCAAAACCACTCTTAGTTTTACTAATACTCTAAAGGAGTAGAAGTAATACTAAATTCCCCTTCAAGGACTTCCAGCAAGCTATTTGCTAAGTTATTTACATAATCCCACAGGAGTCTCTACAGCGTCCAAGGATTTGATCAAATCTACGGAATAGACTATCTCGACACGTTTTCTCCCACCGGAAAGGCAGCTTCCCTCCAAATTGCTCTTCTCTTTGGGCTTTATCATTCCCTTCCCATTACTCAACTAGACGTTAAAAGCGCCTTCTTACATGCCCCACTTTCCAACACTGTCATCATAAAGCGACCCAAAGGATCTAAACAAACTTCCAAATATCTCATCCTTAACAAATCTCTATACGGTCTAAAACAGGCTCCACTCAACTGGTTCAGTACTCTTACTTCCTGGATCTGCAAACAGGGCTTCCAAAAATGTATGTCAGACCCCTGTCTTGACATCCATCCTTCAACCAACTCTGTTCTTTTCTTCCATGTCGATGATCTCATTCTAGTAGGCTCTGGCAATACTTTTTTAACAAATTTTCTAAAAAAATTTCCTAACTCTAGTCATCACAAACCCAACACTATATTGGGAATGAAATTTGAAAGACTCAACGACTCAATCTTACTTTCTCAGCCCAAACACATTGATCACGGACTTGAAGAATTAAAAATGATGGATTGCAAACCCTCTTCTGTTCCTCTCACTGCCAACGCAAATCTATCCCCTGCTTCCAATGACAAACATCAAGAGTTTTTGTCTCTCAACGTCAACTACCGATTGGCTCTTTTTCTCATGAACTATATTGCCTGCCTAACTCGTCCGGATCTTAGTTTTTCAGTTTCTAGTCTTGCTAGATTTTGCAAAAAACCCGGCATTCAGCACTGGAGGGAAGTGAAGCATTGTTGGAAGTACTTAAACGCAAAGAAACATCTCAAACTTTTGCTTTCTGTCCGCAACTCCAAAACTCAAATACAATGTTATAGCGATGCTACCTGGAGCGACAATCTAGAAACCAGAAGATCGCAATCTGGTCATTTGTCCTTTCTTTTCAGATCTCTCATCTCATGGAGAAGCTACTGTCAGCAAAACGTTACTCACTCAACTACCAAAGTGGAACTAAATCCACTCGTCAATTCTTTTCTGGAAGCCATTTGGATGAAAGACCTAGTTTCTGAACTCTGGAAGAAAGATGTGGAACCTAGCAATCATTACGTAGATAATAAAGGTCTTGTTGATAAACTCAAAAAGTTTGGCTGTCACTCGAAAACTCGACACATTGACATCAAAACTAAGGCCATACGGGAAGAATTAAAACGCAGAAGTCTAGTCATCAATTTCATTCCCTCTGAGAACATGAAAGCCGACGGACTCACAAAGGCCCTATCACCTAATCTCTTAGCTAATCTTACCTCTATTATCAATCCTGATTTCTCTCTTGTCTCCAGCCCTACCAGACACGGGGGGTGTTGAATATTTGCTCTTCTTTTTCCTTTTTCATCTTTTCTTTTTCCTTAGTTTCTGCTCTTTTATTCCTAGATTCTTTTCTTTTATGTTTGATGATTCATTTTTATTTTTCTTTATTTTCTTTACGCTCTCTTGAGCTCTCTTGTCTTTCACAAGATGTCACTGCACTCAAACGCGCACTCCTAGCTCTTAACCTAACTGCCTACTCTCACGCGCGCACTCTTGTCTTCCCAACTCAACTAAAATCCAACACCTGGAAGGGTGAACTTCTTGCTCAACAAACTGAATCAAACTCAACCCAACTCTACCAAATTTGATCAACTCCCAACCTCGATACACCTCAAATCACAACAATCACTCACAACCAATCTCTTGGTCTCTTCTAATTTATCCTATCTTTTCTCAGCTCTTTAGTTTTCTTTTCTTATCCTTTCCTAATTCTTATTTGCGATCTCTACCACCTCAAAACTCACTCCTGGATGTCTTCAATCTCAAGTATGTCTGGCTTGGCTGGTCTTGTCCATGCTCTAAATCTCTTGATCTAACTCGCAGTCTTCTTTCTAATCAGACCACTCACTCCTCTATCAACGACTTCATCAACTGCTCTTCTCTCAATAATTCCTTTTCTCTATTTCCAGAGTTAATCCGCTTGATGTTGGTTGTATGCGCGCCTTCTTCTTTCCTTTCTTTTCTCTTCTCTTTTTTTTGCTCTTTTACTGATACTTGGTTCTGTGCAGCCCTCTTTTGATTACTATTTCTTAAATTTAAACTCAGAAATTTATCAGTAACCAGGTGGTAAATCTTTTTTATGCATTAAAAACCACGGTGATACTCCGTCCTTCTCCTCCGGTATTTGGTTGAGCATTAGGCAGGAGCTGCGTACAACTTCATGCCATAACGACTTTGGCAAACCGGCGTCGGAGATGATTGCTCTAGCTGATTCAACAACTGTTCTGTTTGCCCTTTCTACTCTTCCGTTGTGTTGTAAGTGATAAGGTTCACTTACAATCTGATTGATGTTTTGCTATTGATAAAAGTTCTGAAGTTTGGTGTTAACAAATTCTCCACCCCCATCAGAGCAAACTTTGGCGGGATAGAAGCCGTTTTTTTGATGTTGATTTTCAATGATGAACATGATTGTATCCACTGCATCGTTCATAGCGCGCAGCGGAAAACAAGCTATATATCTTGAGTGTGAGTTGATCAGGTTAAGAATTTATTGAAACCCTCCTTTTGACGTTGGATTTATTGGACCCATCAGATCAATGTGGATTCTTTCAAACGATCAATTCGCTGTTTGTTGTCAACTATTGAATGGTTTTTGAGTGATTTTCAACTTGTCACAGCTGAGGCATTCAAATTCGTGCTTTTGGTCTGCAGGAATTGTCACTTTGAGATATTGTTCCATCCTTTCAATGCTTGCATGACCCAGAGATCTGTGGATTTGAAGGAGTTTGGAACTCGAGTAGTAGGCTTGTTTAGGTTTGTTTGACATGTCAATTATGAATAGATTATTGATGATTTGTCCAGAGATAATAACCTTTCCTTGCAACAATAGGTAAAACATGCTAGGTTGCAGTTTTGAGTCAACGGATAGGCAAGCACCTTGAGTCATCAGGGCACCAAGTGAAATCAGATTGATATTTGATTCAGGAACCAAGGTGGCGTTTGATAGGATTAAATTTGCATCTTTGGTTGACAAAGCAACCTTACCCGTTCCTTCAATTAGAAGGGCCGCATACTTCTTGCCTGTTTGAATAAGTTTGTTTTGATCACTGATAGACAGATCTATGAATGCCTGCTGGTCTACTATCATGTGCACAGAGCACCCAGAATCTAGAATGAAACGTTTTGACATCTGCTTATTGCCAATTGATTTCCCGTCGCAGAAGAACGAGTAGAAGTGAGCTTTGTTTGTGGTTTTTGATTTTGCCTTCTTCGCTCGATTGTGTATGTTTGAGGGTTTTAACTCGGGAAATTCAAACCAGCAAGAACTAGCCAGGTGTGAAGTAACTGCAGGATTATGTTTTCCATTTCCGCCCCTTGGGCCTCTGTACAGCGCTATATTTGTAGGTTCAACGTTTTTGGCTTGAGCCATCGCCTTATTTTTATGTTGAATGAGGTGATTAAGTACCGTATCAATTTTCATGTCCGAGGTCGAGTGCATTATTTGTGACTTCATAGCTTGCATGGTTGAGGGAAATTTGAAAAGAACTAGATATGCAACAATTTCAGATGGCAAGTCAATCCCTACTTCAGACATCTTTTTCAAATACACCTTCACTGCAGTGAAAAACACCTCAATGTTGGTGTCCATTGAAAGATGAAGAAATCCGTTAAAAACCCTGGCTCAATTTGCGGACTGAGAGGAAGCAAAGTGCGATTGAGTCCAAAGCCAGATAAGCTTGGCATCATCCTTGTTGATGTCGTCTATAACATTATTGTATGTATTTGAATCAATCTTAGCAATGATTTTTGCAACAAATTCTTGATTCAGTTCTTCATCAAGTTGCCTTAGATTGTCAGTATCACTCATTATCTCAAAGATTCCACGTAATTTGAATAATTTTTTGAACTTCTTTCGCCACATACTATAGTTGTCAGCCGTAAGTAGCGGTGTTGACTCTATCAATGATTTGATGGCTAAAGATCTGTAGTTGGTACTTGATTCCCCCCTGGTCCTGGCGTTGTAGAAGGCCCTGGTTGTTCCATGTTGATTGGCGCGGGCTTTTAACCGTGATGAAATTTTAACAGGTCACCAAGACCAGGCTGAATGTATTTTGACAAAAGTTTAAAGTAATAAGTATAGAATCTGAGACAGAAATGAAATACAAAAACAACCAACAAGATAACACTGGTGGAAATTCTGAAATTGAGATATGAAATTAAGCTCAAGTAATACAGCCAGATTGAGGAGTGACTACGCCAGTTGAGATGATGCGATAGAAGAGATTAAGCGCCTTGAATAACTGAGAAAAGAACAGATTGAGTGAGATGAGCGAGAAGTTGAGACTGTTGCTCTGAACCTCTTACTCGTTAAACTGGCTGCTTGACTTGTTTGCGTGCTTGAAGATGATAGTTGATATCAATGGTTGATATCTTGTTGATTCGTATAATTTGGTTTGATTGATTTTGGTCTTGAGATTATTGATTTGAGTTTCATCAAGTTGAGTTGCTTGAGTTGGTGGATTGGTGGATTTGAGTTGGTTGACATTTGAAATGATCCGCAATTAGTAACAAAGTGAAGCCGGGATAGAGACTTGCGGGTGGTGACTGAATATGGAGTATCCACAGTCACTCTGACTATAGCGGATCATTGCAGAGCAGGCAGAACCATATGTGTGAAAGAAATAAAAAAAAAGAAAGAATAAAATGAAAATATAGAAAACAGATACAACAAGTAACATGCAGAGCAGCACAACAGCAGATTAATACTGAAAAATTTAACAGGTCGCTGTCTGTTTCTCTTCAAAGGAACAGGAAAGAGGTAAGCTGGATAGGTAAGCGATGACTCCTAAATCTGAAGAGGGAACTTGGGAATGGAGGTCAGGATATTGCAAATCTCCTGGCAGAAAAGTTTCATCCAACTCAATGACAGTGTCAGGTAGGCTGTTTAATTCCTGTTTGACAGAAAGATTAGCATTCTGGGGGTGCAATGTTCAAAGGTTAATTAATCCTTTTTGCCAATTCACATCCAGATTCCAGTAAACTAGGAAATCATAGCCTAGAATGGTATCATCCATTCCGGGTATAGCCAAGACAAATAAATCCCATTTGAAGCTGGGGAAATTGGAGAATGCAAAGGTCCATTTTTCCTTTTGGGATACCCAATAAGACAGTTCAGTTGCACTACTTACTAAATAGATAGGAAATTTATCTATCTTGGAACGCATAAGATTTTGGGAAGTGGCAAAAGGTTCATTGATGAAGGAAAAATTAGCGCTGTAGTCAAGTAAGACTTGATAAATGGTTTTGTCCGAATTTAATAGGATAAATCTCAAACTAGGAGCACCTAGTGACTTGCAAGTGGGAAGATCTACTCGCGGTGATTTAGATAATGTGTAGTTTTCCTTGCAAGTATCAGAAAAACTACAAGCTAATTTTTTGAATGTTTAGCCGCTTCACGCGCTAACCACTTTGCACAACCGTTGAAATCATGTTTTCCTCCACAATACATACACAGCCCATTCTTCTCCCTCCGTATCCATTCCTCGTTCCGTAGCATCCCGGTTTCTTTGTCCAAGAACTTTGGAGTTTTGGTGATGGTTTTCCCTTTTGAGTTGGAGTTTGAAGTCAGGGTTGGCTTGGATGTTTTTGGGTTCCTCGTGTTTTGCTTTGAGGAGTTGTCCACCCTTGGAGCCAAGGTGGAGGGTCCATGGTTGTTTTGCCGAGAGCAATTCTTGTCGTGATAGCCATCATCAAGCTCAATCACTTGATTGATTAGCTGCTGGAGCAAGGTTGTCTTATGCCCCCCAACTGCAAACTGTTCAATTAAGGGTGCTGGTAGACCCTTTTGTAAATGGAATAGAAGGTCAGCCTTGTTCCACTTGATGCAAGACTGCAAGGTTCAAAAGTGAGAAATATAAATGGAAGCTCTACTATTTTCCTTCATAACTAGACTATTAAGTTTGTATTTGGCGTTTCAAACTTCATTGGGGTCACCAAACAGGGTGAACAGTTGTTTCTTGAACCTGTCCCAGTTGTTGAGAATACACGTGGGACTGTTGCTTGACAGAAGTTTGAGGTACGGTTTGAACCACTGCAAGGCTCTACCTCCTAAGAAGGACAAAGCATACATAACTTTATGTCTATTGGAAGGGAAATTGTTGGAGTTGTTTGAGAAGATGATTTTACAGGACTGTAGGTAGGATCTAAGCTTATGAGGGTGTTTGCCCGTAAAGTGATTGGGTTGCTTCATGCCCGGAGTGCAAAAGCTAGGAGTACTTGGGATAGATTGCGGGGCACCATGAGTGAGGGCCTGGATCAATGTCGAAAGCAGGGTCAGAGCATCGGGCTTGGGAGCAGTAGTGCAAACCCCTGGTATGCCACAAGTCAAGGTTTCATTGGAAGAATGATCTGAATCTGCAAATTCCGCAAGAGGGTCCCCTGGAACGTTCCGTGGAGGAGTCCAAGGATCATTGAGGGGTTCAACATATGGCAATTTAGAAGGAGGAACAGGATCTAAGGGTTGTTGGGCCCAAGGAGCGCTGGTTCTCCCTACCCAATTGATATCATCATTGTAAGGGGCAAGGGAAGTGTTCCCAGTTGAGCAAGTACGTGACATCAAGAAGAAGAAGTCTACTATAGGTTGGCCAGCTACAATAGATGAGTTGAGTTAATTAATTTACTGTCACAAAACCACCCCACGTACTATAGAGCAATTCTTAGATGATCATGAGTGCAGAGGAATGCTGAGTGCAAGGGCAAGTGCGGATAGCAAGACTCAGTTGCAAAGCGGGAACTTAGTGATGCCACTCATCAAACGGGAGGTTAATGGAGTGTGTTCCAGGGAGGGAAACTCAACCTGAATCCAATGTGATAACTGGGTTGTAGCAAAATGCAAGAATGTATGAAATTAACTAACTGAGGAGACAATCATCAGGCAAGTGGGTAGCCCTTATAAGGTAATCTGGAGTGACTAGATACAACCTGATGGGGAGCCATCTACAGTTGAAGGCGGTGAGGCAAATGAGTGACAGGAACGGGATAGGAAATAGAGCAATAGTACAATCATATCCAAGGCCATGGCGTAAGTGCAAGAAAATAGAATCTGAGTGTACAAATTTATGATGAATTGAGACAGGAGAAAATGACGTTGAAGGTAATACAAGTGAGAAGTAATAGTGTATGCAGGGTAGGGACTAGTCCAATTGCGAACTTTACAGTAATGATGGCTTAATTAGACGTAGATGCGAACTAACAAACAGTGCGTGACTGGGGATGGAAGTCCAAGGCTGTTGATGGGCCAGGGAAGGAGATTGGATCTTGTAATGGATGGCCAACCAGTATGGAGTTAACCTCAAAGTTTGCAAGTATATACTGAGTTGGTCGCCAAGATTGGAAGGTCAAAGCGAGCCAGAGGAAGTAAGAGGATCACCATTGATGTTGTTCTTTATTTGTGTCACGCTTATAGACTGAGGTAGATGGTACTGAGGAGAGGACATGTCAAAGTGATGAAGACAATAATCCCTAAGTGCAAGGCCTGACAGGCCATAGGATTCTTTCAAGAGACCTCTCTCTTCTTCACAGAAAGCAATAGATTTTTCCCTAAGGGCTAAGACATTGTTGATCAAATTGATTTCATCAGGAAGAAGCCATCCATCTGGACCAAAGTTGACCACTTTCAGACGTTCTTCAGTGACACGACAAGAGGGGATGAATTGACCAGTAAGAGATTCAGGTAAACCACAGTAAGGATTGCAGGATAGAGGGGGGCACATAAGAGGAGGGTTGAGGTTGAGAGGCATTGGTTGTTTAACTGGTTGAACCTTTTTTGCAACTGGTTTATACTTGGTGGTAAAAGAGAGGAATCCTTTCTTCCTCCAAGCATTGACAAGTGAGACCTGACTACAAAAACTGAGGCCAAGTTCCAAAATCTTCCAATTTTGATGTTCCGCCTTGTCCTTGAAAGGTTCATTTTCCATAAAATAGGATCCAAAAGCTAACACATTGCTCACATGTGTCGCACAGGGTAGAGTTTTGAAAATTACAGTAGTAGAGGCCCCTGATGGTGCACAATTGGGAGTACTTACTTCTACCCCACCTTGCCTCCACTTAAGAAAATACTCCTTCATACCAAAACCACCAAGAAAAGAATAAATATTGGGATCTAGTTTAGACTCATTTCAGAGATTCAAAACCGGAGTAGAGGACAATTGATCAGGCTGAAGGGAAAAAAGAAAACAAGATACAACAGACCAAGGGAGAGAACAAATATTTTTGGAATTTTCGGATTTTTTATGTTTTTGAATTTTGATCTTATTTGGATGAGGAAGAGATGATGAGGAAAACAAAAAATATTCCTCTAAGGTTGAAGTTGATCCATAAGTTGAAGTTTGAGGCTGAGAGGAACTACAACTATCAGTAGGATCAACTAATCTGATAAAAAATGATGCTGAGAGGAACTAGAGTTGTCCTTCTGCTTTCCCGTTAGAACTGTTTTGGGAGAACAACCAGGAAAATCTTGTTCCCAATGACCAGAATCCAAGGAAAATAGCAGAACTTCAATTTTTCTGCCATAAGCATCAGGGAGAAGGATTCTCTTCCCTACTTGATCAGAAAAAATCAGGGTAGCACCAAAATCCATTAAGAACGGTTGGCCCAGGATCATAGGACCTTCCAAACAGGAAATCCAGAAGTGATAAGTTCCAACAATATTTTTACCAATTCAAAGGGGAAAATCCTCAGCAATACCAACCAGTCCACATGAATGATTCCCTATACCATAAACCGCAAAAGTAAAGCTGACCCTTGGGCTAAGCTTGAGTTTGCAGGCCATAGTATCTGAGATTAAGTTGAGCTGAGAACCTGAATCCACAAGAAGAGAAACTTTTTTAGCTGATTCACCAAGATAGCAGGGAAGAAATCCAAGAGGGCAGGAATACAGATTGGGATCTGAAGGGGGATCTGTTCCACCAGAGTCCTCCATCAAAGTGCCAGAAGAGACCTTCAATTCATCCGTACCAATTTCCAGACATCAACAAGAAACCCATTTCTTCATGCCTTCAGCCACAGATGAAGAGATAGACAGCAGTTCAGCCACAGACAGATCAGGGATTTTGATATCAGAAATTTTTTTAATACTCCTTCCACAGCATTAGGGTAGTCCTTTTAAATGCCTCTCTCAAACCAAACTTTGGGCTGGGTGGAGGGAAGAAGATCAGGTGAGGCAGGTACTGGAAAAGGATCAGAGGATTGAGGGGGTTGACCAGATTGAAGAGGAGGAGAAGGATCAGAGTGGTCCTGGAACCTTTCCATGAGTGTTTCCCTTTCTACTTCCATGTCTTCCACATCAGAGGAAGAAGGCCCAGGCAAAGATCAACGTTTGACAGGTTTTGGAAGGATTGAAGATGGAATAGGAGGAGACTTGTGAGGTTTGGGTACCTCATGGCTTTTCCTAGCTGGATCAGATTGATAAGCACCAGAGAAGCTGGAGGATACCAAGGTTGAAGAGTGCCACAGAATGATTGAAAATCCAAGGAGACCAGAGATGCCTTCTTGGGAGTTGGTGGTTGGTAAGAAGCCACCACATGACGGATTGGACAAGATGAGTCAAAAAGGATCAAAGCACCATTAGGAAGAAAGAAATTATTTCCCTTCTGCTCTCCTAATTTCTCCTCCTTGTCCTTCTGGAGTTGAGGAAATCCACCAGTACCATGTGTCAGCTTGCTACTATATACAGAGCAAAACTCTCAAATAGTAACACAAAATATGAAAAATAAGAATACCTCAATTAACAAATCAAGTAGTGAGAAATCCATAAATATTATTACAGGAATGGATTCCCCACCCAAAATTAGGTAGGGCCACTCACTGACCCCACCCTTGAATACCAAGTCCTTATATTTTTAAAATATTTAAAAGAAAATTACTGGAAATTACAACACCTGTATGGCACTTTTTGGCCATTCTAACATTTCACACGTATTCTCACTTATAGGGTTTACACCTAAAATTCACTCAGAATTGAGGTGTTGTGTATATTTTAGGAGTTACACACGGAAATGTGTTATGTCACAATTCCTGTGCGCATCCCCGCATCATTACATAACCCTACGTACTAGCAGCAGCAGGATCCAGCGTACTAGAGACCCGTGGGCAGCTGATTCTGCCATGCACGCAGCGGATCCTACCCCGCGCGCATCTGTACTACTGATCCCCGCGCCTGGATCAGTTGTGACTAATCTGACAACTAGGTACCGCTCAGAAGAGCTACAACCTAGTTAGGGTCTCCTAGTATATGTAACAAACAGAAATATGCATTAATAATGATCTAAAAAGATCAAAACTTAAATAAAATTAAAGAAAATTAATTTTTAAACATTTTTTAAATAATAAATCAAAGATCAAGGACTACCACGTAAACCACAGATCTTGATCTTTGAAGACCACAAAACACTACAAGAAGTGTTCATAAAAATTATTAAAAATTATATAAATGATCAGCAGATGACGTACAATCAGTAAACATCCACATCTGCACGCTTCAAAGCAATATCAATAGTACAAATGAAGGATGAGTACAGAATGATCAAATTTACACCATAACTAATTAACAGATCCTGTGGCTAAAATAGTACAGAAATCCAGCAGATAAAAGGACAACTGATTGACAGAACCAAGTAGACGTGCTAATCTTGCCCTGAATGGCTTGCCAGCCTCAGCTCACGAGAAGAACCCTCTCTACGTGCCCTGAGAAGACCAAAATCACCCCAAAAAGGTATTTATACAGACCTCTTTGGATCCATTATTCCATAATCAGTTTACCAGGAATTTATTTATTATCAATCAGACACCTTGTCATTGTTAATCAAGTGCTTATATGAAGATAAGCAAGTGATTTATGACTTAGTCTGCCGTAGTATTATTTACCTATATTAACCAATCAACCATTGAAGTTTAGTCAAGCAATCTACCCCATCTGCTCTGAAACCCTTCCAATTATTCCAGGATTTTTGTGGTAAAGTGCTCAGAGTGAGTTTTACCCTTCCTGTCTAGGCCGCTTGTGCTGTTAAGCCCGGCCACCAGTGGAATAAGTCCTTTCTGAGGCACCCATATTTATTCCAAGGTTCTTAAAAACTGCCTAAGGAGGCCCCTTGAAGAGAGGTTGCTAGTCTTTAAAGATCCCCAGTAGTATAATACTGTGGCCCCTATTTTATATTATATTGAAAACCATTAACTAAAAAACCAATTAAACCTTGCAACTGCTCTTATTTGAGCTTCTAAGCATTTATTATTGGAATAATAACTATTATTATCATTCCAGCATTTTTATCACTCTCTGTAGCTAAAGGACTGCAAGGTTCCTGGTATCAGAGAGCTGACAACTGGGGGTCTGGCCGCGAAATATCCTTAAATAATTAATTTTTAATTATTTATTCCTTGGACCAGTCTATTTATTTTTAAAAAAATAAGTTAACATACTTATAACATATATTTTTGATCATTTGCTTCTCTAGTGGATCTTAAGACCAACAGAGAATTGGTCAATTATTATTTGGACCTTCTTAAAAAGCAAAGAGAAGAAAAACTCCGTAACTTTTTCCCTGTTATTATAACTCCTGAGCAACAACAGGAGAAATTGCTTTATTATAAGCAGCAGGTTATAAAAGACAAAGAACTTGAGCTTGAAAGAATTATCAATTTCAATTCTTTATTAAGGCAACATAAGGAGTGGAAGATTTATCAAAAGAAGCTTTATATTTATAAACTAAATAATCCTGAAGATAAACAAAACCCAAAAATAATAAAAGTGATTATTTTTTATAAAAATCACCTTATCACGTAGAAATACAAAAATATATTAAACTTATATTTTTTTTATCCATCTCAGTGGGTTTTGTTTTTGGTGATCTTATTGACCAGGACCTCCTAGAGGACGTCCCAGACAGCTTACCATTGGATTTACCCCAGGATCTGATTGGGACTCACTCAGACCCTGTTGGAATACATTCCAAGGATAGTTGTGATCCCAACCAAGTGTTGGTACCGTTGAATTTAACTCTAAGTAAGTTAAAATATTTATAAAAAATTATTAAAAATATTAAACACACAAAAAATATTATTTTAATAAATTTAAAGTCTTTTTTCAAAAGTTTTGACAAAAGACTTACATATTTTTTTTGGTATTATGTATCAAAATAGGCGCAACACCCATGCAACTGGCAGAGCCCCGTTGTGGTGTCAATTTATAGACACGGATTGGTAACTGCGTCGCGGCTGCGCGCTCAGCATTGGAGGCAAAAGGGCTCAGGACTAGGGTATGCAGAGTGCTCAGCAGCTGCTGCTGTTTGGCTCCGCACCTAGCAGACGGGTTGGGCTCAGCATTGAATGCGGCGTGGGCGGCAATCCACCCCGGAGATTGGATTTGGAAGGTAGTGCGCTTGACTAGGTTTGCGGGCGCGCTGGTTTGGATACGCAGGGGCGGAGCAATCCGCGGGCTATAAAGGAAGGGATGGATCGCGCGCGCAAGTGCGCAGATCATGCCAGATATTACCGGACACCCACAACGGTCGCGTACAAACAGATACAGACAGGCGCGGGGGGGCTCCAAGTAGGGCGCGGTGCGAGGACCCCGTCATGAGAAGGAAAAACCTGATGGACGGAACGGCATACGGACGTTGGGGGGAGTTTGGTACGGAGATGTGGAGAGGAGGCTAGGGTTTCTGTCTTGGGATTGTTTTCTGTTTTGTTTTCATACTGTTATTTGCGCGTGTACTTAGGTTAGGGTTGAGAGGGAGGACTTATCCTCACTCTCAACTCCGGATTGGAGGCAGGGAGGCATGGAATGGAATGGAATTTGACCATCACATCACTGGATTGGATCAATCATCTCACCAAGAGATTAAAGGAACTCATACCGGATACACATCCAGGTGGAAAGTTCTTAGGATTGAAGGATTGGCGATTTCACTCTCTATCTACTTTTATTTATCTCTTTATCTCCTTATTTTTATCTCTCATTTAAGTGCAACTTTGGGCATCCCCATCTTCTTTCAAACGCAGGACAGTGTTAACTTCTGAACCTTGAGACAATTATAGGGGGATAACCCTTATTCTTTCCACACCGTCATATGGATCTCTGCCTGGAGGAACCCGTACGCGCAAGGACTCCAGTTGCAAACGCAATGAGGGGACTCAAACCCGTGACCATAGTGTCACACGGGACAATGACGGCGACAACCACGGCCGCCAACTTGACCAACAGACAGTTGGAGAGCCCTCTGTTGCCCACCAGGTTATCCCAGGAGGGTACAGGTCCTCCTACGCCACCCCAGCTGGACTCAACCAAGGAGGAAAGGGTCAAAGTGTTAGCTAAAGAGCACGTGAGCTATTGGGAACAATTCAGGTTGGCTCAGACCCAGGAGGATCAACCAGGTATGAGAGAAGCCATTTCTCAGGCAAAGAGATCTCAGATTTCTCTGCGAAGGTTGATCCCAAAGAAAGAAGTAGAAGGCTACGTGCAGAACTGGAATCCTTGGGATCAGTTAGCTTCCTTAAAGGGAAAGGACCCCAAAAAGAGGAGATCCTCAGCACATCAGAAGTTAAGGAACCCAAAGGATTGGGACAACATAATATCCTTAGCCCAGAAGTGGAAAAAGGTGTACTGCAATTAGATGTAGAAGCTCTTAATAGCTTTTCTGTAAATGTGTCTCACAATTTTACCATTATTAGCCATTGCTTTGACAAATTTTATAACCAATTGGACAAATTAAGTTCAAGTATTTTTAGATTGATTGACACTCAGTCTCAGATTATGAGAATTTATGAGTTGGAAATACAACAAATCCAGGATAGTATAAGAGCTAGTAAGTTTGACCTGATGAAACACATTGATGAAAATCAATCAATCCTTCAGGAAGATATTCTTGCAACCATAACCCAGCTCAAGGAAGAAGTCAAGAAAACTAGTCCTACTCCTTCAGCTCATCTGACTAACAAAATTGACTTATTAAGCAACAAACTTGATTTAGAGTTAGGTATTATTAAGAATGATCTCAGAGATCTTAAGATCAACTCTACTAACTCTCCGGTCATTGACCTAGAAGAAACTAGACCTGCCAGGTTCACCAGTACTCCTAGTGTTCCTCCCAGAACCAGGATAACTAGGAATGAATCTTTCAGACCAAGTCCTACTCCAGAAATGGAGCAGGCTTTGAAGCTACTTACTCCCATCACTGAATGGCCTAAATTCTCTGGAGAAGGAGAATACAACCATGTCAGTTTCATTAAGTTAATTGACTATACTCTTTCTTCCTATGAGCTCCCTGATGCAATAGCTGTGGTAATATTGCCCAGATTGTTTGAAGGAGTAGCTCTTGATTGGTTTATCAATAAAAGAGAAGAAGTTGGATCTTTATCCTGGAATTCTTGGAAAGAATTGATCAAAGTGCAGTTTGGCACCAGGATTTGGAAAAGAAAGATGATGAAAACTTTTGAAACTTCCCAGTTTGATCCATCCAAGGACAAACCTCATAAGTGGTGCTTAGACCAGAAAAAGAGGTTGAACTGTTTTTACCCTGATGCTGATAAAGAAGAAGTCAATGAAAGACTCCTCAACTTATGTCCCAGACAAATCAACCACAGTGTAAGGTGTAGAATTCCTATGGATTCAGATCTTTCCACCTTAATAGGTGTATTGGAAGAGACTATTGATATGAATGGTCTTGACAAAAGGGTCAATAGACCTCCAAGGGAACAAAATACTAGGAACAGGGAAGAATATACCTCCAAAACTAAGGAATCCCCTGCTACTAATCCATCTACTTTGGAAGTCAAGAAGACTCCAGAATCAAAAGAGAAATTATTTTGGAACTGTAACCAAACAGGACACGTAAAACCTGATTGTCCCCTACCTAGGAAAAGGATTAATCTTGTTGAAGGAGAAAAGTATGACAATCCTGACCCTCACCTTGATGATACTGACGGATCACTCTCTGATTGTGATCTAATAATCACTAACCCTATCAATGTTATTGAAGGTAGTATTGAGTCTTCTCTGGACATAAATTCCGTCAATGAGGATTCTAACTTACCTCATAAATGGAATCCCAACATGAAGATTCACCACATCTCTGAGGCTAAGGCCTTGAATTCCAACATACAGAATTCACTTCAACCAGCAAGGCTATTGGTTGGTGATAAGAATCAGGCCACACAGGGGCAAAGACTAAGGATCAATGGATCAGGGGGCAATCATAGATATACCCAGGATGAGGATGAGGATCAGATTTCAATGATAACGGGGGGACATATGCACACACTCCCCTGGATGTTTTGAAAAAAGTCAGGGGAGAGCCCCTCCTTTTATGGGCCATGGGTCCCTGTAAGCTACTTACAAGTGATGACACAGATAGAGCGGAAAAAAGCAACAATTGAAATTTTTTTTCAGGATTTGATTTAATTTGATCATGGGAGAACAATGAAAGGACAACTGAAAAAAAGAAGGAAAAAAAATCAAAAATTAAAAACAAATGAAATAATAAAAGGGTAATGACTGAGCAGGGATGAAAAGGGCAACTGCTGCCCGCGGATGACCACCAGCAGGACCCGCGCAGGCAACAGAAAACTTGCACGGGAAACCGGTGAGAGATGAGATTGCGGATTGGGGGGATGAGATAACACTGGGTTTGAGGGATAGGATTGGTAGGAGTGAGTGATGAATCTTTTTGGTGAGAGCGTAGGAGACAATGATGACAAGTAGGAGGTTGGAGATGATGGCCGAGATGAACTGTAGGCCAATGAGTTTGAGCCTACGCCTGATGGTATGATTGGGTATTTGCCCACCCCTGGGGGTGGATGGGAAAGTATCCTGATGATGGTTTGGTTGATGATGTTAGAATTTGAGTTTTTATATATGTGACTTTCACTGGAGTTTGAAGTATCTTTGATTGGATTGATTTGATTTTTATTATTGTTTTTATTGAAGTATTAAAATGATGGGTAAAATATAACTAGGCTGTGTTTTCTGTATTGTGATTGTCAGACTGTCCAATCATAAGCATTTCACATACCATGTCACTTAAACTGCTTATGTTAATTTTGCCTTATTCATTTTGTTCTCAACCACTTGTTGGCCAATCATGTATTTAGTATATATAAACCATGGTGCTCTCAAGTGGAATTCAATCATCTGTTCATTCACTAAGTCAACCGGAGTGTCCTTTTTCCTCCTGATCCCAGGTCCGTTACGCTTGACTTTACAAGCCTCTTTCACTCATTTCTTATTAATCTTTTACTTCATTTGAGCTTAAGCTCTTTTTATTTTTACACGGTTAAAAGCCTATACTCAACCTGAGCCAATTGTCTTTCATTCAACTGGTTCGCCTTCAATAGCCTCATCCTGAGATTTGACTCTTTTGGCGAGGGGGTGAGATGAGGATGAGCCTTGTCATTGACAATTAAGCTCATCCCATCCATTCACTTTGATGGAGCAAAAAAATGAGGTTATCAATCAGAACGCTCACCAAACGTTGCCCTGTTCAAACATTGCTCACATCACATTGATGCCCATCGTCATCCTGTTGTACTCTGGCCACAACCGTCAATGTTGATCCTCAAGATCAGCATAGGGCACCATCCTTGGCATCCAACAAAAATGAAACAGAACTCAATCAAAATATTAGAGAATGCTTCAGAAAACTTCCTATACAACCCAGAAGACTGGACCATAAATTCATCAGCGATAAATCAAGGCCCAAGGATATTTTGATCGAATCCCTAGATAACAGCCGCTCACCAATCGGGAGTTTGTACGCAAAAGCTCGATCCCCAGTCTATTTCCCAAATTTTTCCATCAGATTGGTTAGACCTAGTTCAACCAATCGCGGGGATCCCTATACAACCATTCCGATGCGATGTAAGACTGACCAAACCGGATATATTCAACTATTTGAGACAGATCTATGGGCTCGGGATCACGAGCATACGGACTGCGATCTATCGAGGTAGATATCAAGGGATGATCAAGAGTAAAGTTCGGGGTGGTGTCAAGATTGATCGAAACAAGAATCGGACGATCAAGAAAGTTTGGGTCGGATTGGATCGACCGTTCTTCTACCCATCCCAACCATCCAGCTATGGTCTCATCCACCAGTATGATCCCAAGAATCGATTGACCGCCTTCGAATCCGGTGACTTCAAATCTTGCTCCATCGGTGGTCTTGGTGATGGCCTCTATGCGGTTCCTTACCTCGATCCCCTGGCTGGCGCACTAGAGGAAATCAATCTATCCCTCATCCAGGTCTTACTCTCCCCTTCCTACGCTGGTTTCGGATTTGGTAGCATCGAGCAAGACGCCAAGGAGATCCACAAGCTACTCCGCTACCTCAGAGCAATTGGAAAGACTCGATTCATCCTCCTCGGTCATTCTACTGGTTTTCAGGATATCATCAAATTCTTCAACAGTCGTTTTGATCCCTCCAATCTCAACCCCTTTGAAGGTATCATCGCCATCATCCTCCAAACACCCTAGCGATCACAATGTACAAGCAATTCGAGTATTTGGTTTATCAGCAAAATCCTCGAGCAAAATGGTGGCGAGGAAGGCCTGAATCTGTTAGAGTTTTTTTTTTTTATCAATCCTAAATTGTTTGCTCAGTCGGTCGAAAACCTATTCTGCCTGAGTTTCTTGATTTGAGATGGTAAAACGGAGATTGATACCTCATCTGACGGTGATCAAGAAGCCGAATTCCGTCTTGTCTATTCTACCAAACCTGCCGCTGCCGTATCCAACAGCGTATGATGCAAGAACTATGTGAGAGGCTGCTAAGTCAACTCACTAGAATTGCAAGTTATCATCCAACTTGGTTTGGTCAACTTTTGTACTCATTGTTCATTCTTCCAACTCAACCTGATCACCATCAACCTCAAAATCGTGTCAGTTAGTCCTGGGAGGATTGGTCTGTAATTTGCCTGCTGCGTTCACACTTTACCTACACTTTATTTACTTCATCAATCATCCATCAATTTTCACAACCATTCCATTACTCAACTCCAAAAATCAACCGACTCAAACAAGTCTCTTCCACACAATTAAACCCAACCTTGAACAAATTCAACGCATCTTACAAGTAATTCACCATTTGAACTGAAGAATTTTCCAGCAAATAGTAGAAATCATTAAGATAGCAGTTAGAATCAGATATTCCCCAGGAAGTTTACCAGTCATTCAGCTCATCTTATTAATCAGTCACTAACCTGTATGTAGAATTATTCCAACAGTTAGTAGAACATTATGTTAATTGAAGAAAAAGAGTTAGATTCCTTTTTAGGACAGTAACTTCCTCCAGTGCAAGTCAAGCGGGTGTGTTAGAATTTGAGTTTTTATATATGTGACTTTCACTGGAGTTTGAAGTATCTTTGATTGGATTGATTTGATTTTTATTATTGTTTTTATTGAAGTATTAAAATGATGGGTAAAATACAACTAGGCTGTGTTTTCTGTGTTGTGATTGTCAGACTGTCCAATCATAAGCATTTCACATACCATGTCACTTAAACTGCTTATGTTAATTTTGCCTTATTCATTTTGTTCTCAACCACTTGTTGGCCAATCATGTATTTAGTATATATAAACCATGGTGCTCTCAAGTGGAATTCAATCATCTGTTCATTCACTACATCAACTGGAGTGTCCTTTTCCTCCTGTCCTCAGGTCCGTTACGCTTGACGTTATAAGCTACTTTCACTCATTTATTAATTCCTTCATCCAACTCAAGCTCGAGCTCTATTTATTTTTACAGATGATTGTAGTTGGGTTGCTTGGGATGATGGTATGAGCTTGAACCAAAGTGAGAGGGTATGAGAGGATCTAGATGATCAGGAATCAAAGCAGATACAAGGACCATCTTGGGAGTTTTAGTCAGGATATGCTGGGTGATGTGATGAGGATTAGGATGATTATAGTGTTTAAAAACAAGTTTTAGTCAAGGTGAATTGGGATGATGATGACAAAGAAGGAGAGGGAGAAGAGGAGCGTGAGTGGTAATTAAGCTTGGGGTGTTGTTGTTGTTGGGAAGACAATGGTTTTAATTGAAGAGTGGATAATCCAACCTTTGATCAATCTGACAAGGATGGTGGTGGTTGGATGAGTTGGTCTGTTGTTGGGTACAATGGCTCCAATTGGCAACGGATGAGTGGTGGTGGAATCAATGATGATCCGAGGAGGGATGATTGATGGAGGCAGACAGGGATGAGTTTGATCTTGGGTTATCCTTGTGATGGTAGTGATGGTGGTGATGGAGTGGAGGATTGGAGCAAGCAAGTTTTTCCCAGTTGTCTTTTGGACGATTGGGACGGTATGACCAAAAAAAAAGGATCAAGGTAAGCCAATTTGGGGTGCCGGTGCCGGATGGAAGCCCGCGAGCCAAGCCGGTCTTCATCTGCGCACTTGCCAAAAGGGTGGGTAACAGCACAAAGCAAGGGCAAATTGAACATAGGACTGGGAGCTAGGCACCCAAGAGATGATCCTAGATGACTATGAGAGTGGGAGTTGGAAGTTTGGGAACTGGATATGGGAATCATTCCGGATCAATTTTTTTTTTTTTTTTGGATCTAAATGGAGGCTTTAGAAAAGTTCATAAAAAATTTTGCTTTTTCCATACTGGTCCAGAGATTTCCAAGATTGGGCACCACAGCGGATATGGAAAACAAGAAGGGAGGATGGGCACAAGTGTGGAAAAATCTGCGGGAACAGCGGAATCACGCAGTGCGCCGGGTGGATACGGACAACAAGGGGGGCTCCAAGTAGGTTGCAGCAGAGGGCTGTGTCATGAGAAGGATGAAATGGATGTGCATAAAGGTAGGCGGTATGGATACAGGTTAGGGTTAGACTAGGTTTCTGGTTTCTAGGGTTTCACTTCCTATTTGTGGTTGGGCTGTCATTGTGTTTGTACTTATGTTAGGGTTGAGAGTGAGGAAATCAAGTCCGCACTCTCAGTGCTGGGTTGAGGATGTCATACATAGAACCACAATATACAATCACAGAATCAGAGATGGAAAGGAAGGAATACATCTCTTTTACTCTCTGAAACTCTCTCCCCCCCCTCTCTCTCTCTTAAAGGTTGCATCCTTATCCTGACAGACGCTAGAACCATTAACTTCTGAAATTAGGGACAACTTGGGGAGTTCCTTCCTCTTGTTTCCAAAATTTCTCTCAATGTCTTCCTCAACTTGGTGTTGCTATAAATCCACCCAGCACTTGTTACAATTCACTATGTTAGACCTGCAATAATTCCACACCAGTCTCATTAGAGGGCATAATCTGGTCTGTAGAATTGTGCAGCCCTATTTTTTTGGTTTCATTGTTTCCTTTTTCACACATTCTTTGCTAAGCATATCTTTTGATTCTCATTCTTTCTTTTTTTTCATGAAATTATACAGCCTGGTTCATATTTCCAGATTTATTTTAATTCTAACAGAAGTTCTCCTTGGGTTGGTGCAATTGATACAACTCTGGTTCATTATCATTTCAGAAATCCTCAATGAGGGCTGATTACTTTTTCAATCTTTTTGGATCAAAAAGCAGAAATTAAACCCAAGTGAATTCATTTTTGAGGAATTCAGAACACAACTATGAGTACTGTTTTTATCCTGGTGGTCAATCAATTAATTGAATAATTAAACCTGAAATGCAACCCAAATTAATATCCATCATTTCAGATGTTTTACTTGCCAAACAAATATTGGCATCCTCCAGCCAGGAAAATTTGAAAAATCCAAGAAGAATCAAAGATGTTTACAACATCAAAAATAAAATGAAGAAAGAAGTATTTTCCAGTCAATCATCTTTTCAATATATCCCAAATCTGATGAGTACCTGATCTGAAAATGGATAAATTCAGTTATGAAATCATCAGATGGAAATTTGGCAGCCTTGTTCTTCTCTCACCCTTAATAGGTATCTTTGGCTAGAAAATTCCACCATGTGTGCATGAAAAATTGCACCTACAAGACAAACTACTATAGATACCACTTGTTTCACTTTTTTGGGATGGCTTCAACAGGCTAACACTTTAAATAGAATTTTCCCTGCTGAGCCATGAAACGCAAGAATTCTATTCATAGGCTTTGTCACAGCGCATATTAAATTAGGCTGAATAAGATTACCTAAAATTCTATGTAACAGACAGAGATTTGGCTCATATGAAATTAAATTTAAAAACTTCATCATCAACCTTTTCCCCTCCTTTCAATGTGGCATATCAAAAAGAACACATTGGCCAAATTCAAAAGAGTTTTCAGATCTGAGGACCTTTAAAAGTTTTCATCTATTTTTGAAAAAGGAATTGTGGGTCAAGATGCATGAAGGAATATGAAGCTTAGTGGTCAAGATTGCATTACTTCATGGAATAAAACCTGGAGTTGTCACATTACATCAGGGAATTCTGGATCAATCCTGAGAAAATTCTTTTAGAGGTGTGGAATTCCAACCAATTCAACCCGGGAAATACAACCAGTTCTAGGGCTGAAATTTTCCCATTCTTCTATAAAATCATAATTTTTTAAAAGGTAATTTTAAATTCATGGCTCATTGAGCCGTGCACATGGTTTAAAAGGGGCTGTTTGGAATACCAAATGGTCCAATTTGGGCAATGTACAACCCCCCACGGCTCACTGAGTTTTGCGGCCCACCCAGCCTGGTCCGCTGCTATGTGGACTTCCACATGACTACATTCAAGCCATGTGGAGTTGTACACGTCTCAAGTGTAGTTGTGTGGCATCCCACACGGCACTGGACTGCAGTGAGCAAAAAAATAAAAAAAAATATAAAATAAAAAAAGGAAAAGGAAAATGAATGAAAGGGTACTAACACAACCATTAAAATAAATAAACCTTTGAAATAAACAGAAATGAACCAAAAAAACAAAGAATGTTCATTTTTTGGTTAAAAAAAACAAAATAAATAAATCAAAAAAAAATAAACTGGTACTATCCAATGGACTAGCCGTAAAGTAAAAAGACCCAAAAAAACACAAGTAACTGGACTAGCCCTAAAGTAAAAACACCAAAAAAAAGTCAAGTAACTTGACAAGCCCAAAGTAAAAACACAAAAAAAATACAACTAACTTGACAAGCCCTAAAGTAATTTCAACTTGACTAGCCCTAAATTAAAAGGGCCCAAAAATAAAGGAAGTCTTTTGACCAGCCCTAAAGTAAAATTGCCCAAAAAAAATACAAGTCTTTTGAACAGCCCTAAAGTAAAAACACCAAAAAATACAAGTCTTTGACCAGCCCTAAATTAAAAACACCAAAAAAAACAATTTCAAATTGTTTTAAGCTGATCCCATCCCAAGCTTAACATAAGTTAAGCTTGTGATGGAATCAGCACAACACAAGTTGAACTAAATTACCATTAAACTCTCATTCAAAACACTCAATATAATGATGTTAACTCAAAAAACTCAACATAATGATGTTCAAAATGTGATAACCCTTTATATTAATAGAACTTTTTAGCTGCATTAGAATTACAATTTATATGAAGACCAATGATGAAATGAAGTTAAAGTCTATTACAATCTAGAATACATTTGCAGTTGATCTTTGAGATGATCAACCCATTCAGAGGCTTTTTTAGAAATCAAGGAATGTTGTTTTGCTACAATGGGCCAGATTGGAATCATTTCTCCCTCAAGTACTGATAGAACCCAGTGGTTATTGTTTACAAAGGAAATGAACATTGGATCTGATTGATCATTAACAGCATTTTTCATTGGAGTATAAGTATCACATGACTCCAATGAAATGAAACATATAGGTTTGGAATATGTGTCTGCTATGATTTGACCCATGTCTAATTTAGCCAGCCTTTTGAGGAGGGAATCTTTTCATTGATGTCTTCAACATCAAGTCTTTGTTTAATCTTTTAAACCTCCTTTGCACTACCAAGCATCTTAATGTAGCATGCTTTATGTTTCTCTAATTTTTCAATCATTTCCTTCCTAACTTCAAACCAACCATGTTCTTCATAACCAAGAGATTTAGCAATGACTCTAAATCTGAAATTCCCATCTCCAATTGGATTCCAAAAGTCACCCAAGAACTTATGGAATTTCTTGGGTATTTGATTGAGGTATTTCATGTTTGGTTCCTATCATTAAAACTATTCATTTCTTTAATTCAATCAATGAAATGAATACTCACCAAAGATGAGCTTCTGTTTGAGCTTTTCTGCATGTTCTCTTCCTCTGAAGAGGATTCTTATTCCAAATTAAGTCATCCTGATTCACTTTCAGTCTCTTCCTCTGAACTATGAAATTCAGATTCAGATTCTGCCAACTTTGACTAACAATTCATCATTAGTTAGTAACTAAGTTCATTAAACCAAAGAAATGAACATATCTCAAAATAAAATACTTAAAATCTTTTGTCTTTTCTTGTTTGGAGCCCTTCTAGTTCTTTTTCCCCCCTGGATTTGTTTTTCAAAAAGCTCAAACCAAGATCATTCTTGCTGCGTATCTGTCAATTTTGGCCGGCCCCTACTTGATTTTAAGACTTTAGGTTCAAGTCTTGGCTTGGATCTATATTTTGTAATCTTCTGAATGATATACTTCAATAGTCCGCTTTGCTCATGATCTGGAGATTCCAAGATCATTGCATTGACCTTTTCATGTAACTTATTAATGCTTAGCATTTCATTGACATTGCACTGGAAAAATTCAAAAGGATCAACCATTAGTGAATTAGGATTCATTAATCAAAAAGCATTAATAACATAGTGATTTGAACAATCCAACTTAAGCCAACTTACATAAAAAGAACTGCAAGGGTCATAGTCCAACTTCCACTGAGGATGAACATCTTTGGGTACCACGTATCCTCTGAATGCTAACTGGTCACCTATTTGGTGGGAACAGGGCAAACCCATAGCCTTGAAATATGACTTAGTGCAGACTTTGCCATCATGATCACGTTTGACCTTCTCAAATTGTTCCCTAACGCAATGGATTTCCTCTAAAGACAATTTTTAACCCTATGGTAACAGTTCAGGTGGAAGAACTGTCTCTAACTCAATTCAAGAGCTATAAAGTGATGCATGAACTGATTTAATTTGATTCAAAACTTTTCTCTCAAGGCTTTTCCAAACATCCAACAGGTTTCCCAAAGAGTTTGCAAAGAATTTTTTGAGAGTCGCTTGGGCCCCATCAACCCAAGATGTGGTTTTGTTTCCAAAATCTGGGTTTATACAAGTACACACTGTTAAAAAATTCTCTTTGATAGGTAAAATGTTATTCTCCATATACTTGAGTACATCCTCATAGTCTTTCAAGAAACACCATAGAAGTCAAAAGGTCAGAAACCAAAACTAGGAAGAATAAGAAGCAGTGATTTGGACCTACTCTGATTTTGGCATCATTGACCCCCACCTCCTCCTTGGTCTTTGAGTCCTCATACTTTGCCCACAGATTCATAAATATTTTCCATCCTTCAACGTCATTAACAAAGCGCACTTTACAGTTTGCTTGTATTTTTTTAAAAAAGTGCCAAGTGCAACATTGTGTTGATGACTATGGGAAACCAGTTTCAATTTCACCAATCAGAGCTTTTTCACGGTCCGTCACAAAGACTTTTGGAAGTCTCTCAGGATCATAAGCCAACTACTTTAATGCATTTACAGACCAACTGTAGAACTCAAACGTTTCTTTTGTTATAAAAACAAGAGCTTTTGTGAAAATTTGCAATTGGCTGTCATTCCTACAACTTTCAATTGTGGGGTTTTGTACTTATTTGTTTTATAAGTACAATCCAACATAGCAATATGATGGAATTGTTTTGAAAGCTTTACTGCCTCTGGATGTGCTAAGTACAGGGTCTCCAAGTGAACCTCTCCACTGAACTTTGACCGGTGAATCCAACTTTTTTCTTCAAGCTGTTCATAGAGTACCTCCATAACACTTTTTGTTACCTTCCGCTTAGTGTTATAGATTTTTTGGTCATCAACATAATCACCCCCATCAATCTTGCTCAATTTCCTCTTTATTTGTAACGTATTGCGCCCATCGTTCATGCTTTCTACTAGATTTTCTAAGGCCACCCCCAAGATTCTCCTCAGTTGAGGATGCACAGAGGGATGTTCAGATGGTTGATGGTTATGTTGGGTTTCTTTGTAGGAGAGGCGCCACAAAGGTTGTGCCTTTGTGCAACTTGCATGGATTGAAAACTTGCATGCAACCTTCCTTGTGTGAGTTTGTCAGACCGTTTGTTAAGAAGATTTCCTGAATAGGAACCATGTCTATCACAGGCTAAATCAACATATTGGTCACGCTTTGAGTTGAAAAATGTTAAAGTGTAACCATGCTTCATTGCCCATATTTGACAATAGTTTTGTGCCTCTTCCCAGCTAGTAGGAAAAGCTCTCAAGGGTGGTGGGTCAAGTGGATCTGCCATAGTTACATATTTATATTGATGGCATGCACTCTATCAGTTTCAATCAAATTAAATAGAGAAAAGACAAGTAACATAAAATGTTACTCACCACCAGCCATCATGTCCATTTTTGAATCATTTTGTTCCTCAATTTTCTCTCTTGATGAGGATGCAATTGGGCCTTCCAATGTTTCATTACCCAAATCCTTTTTTTTCTTTCTCCAAAGCTTTGTTGATGAAACTATCAATGCAGACCTTCCACCCAGCCATGTCAGAAGAAGGAGGGCTTGCCACTGTTACCATGCAAAAAAATGCAATGATATACTTCATTATTCACTCCAACTTTCAATTGATCAAACAAATTTTGCTCACTTTTGAGTTGAGAAAGAATTTTTTGCAGATTTCTATATGATTTATGATTTGAGTTTTTACTTTAATTTCACTTGGGTTTCCATTTAATTTCACTTTGGGATTGCTATTTTTGTAAAAACAGTCCCACAAAGTATGTGTTAATCCCATATTTGGGTTGACAGAACCCAAGTGTGGTCCAGGGGGTGCCTGTAATTCTGGCACAACTTCCAAGGGTTACACGGCTCCTACACAACCCTCCAGGGGTTGCGCATGTTTAAAACAGCCCTTTGTAGTCATCTTGGGGCCCCCACAGCTCATTTGAGCCATGTAGGGCCCTGCACGACTACCACACGGTTGGAGCTGTAAATTTAACATCACCCTTTATTCCACGGGGGATATTTTTGAATTGCATGCAAGTATCGCCTGGGCAATAGTGAATCAACACAAAAAGATAAATACCACCATAGCTATCCAATTTTTGAAAGGATTGATTAATTTACAAGATGTATTTGATAATGCATGGGAAAATTTCTCATTATGAATTGATCAAATGCAAAGAAAGATATTCCAATATCCCTGAAGAAAGAATAAATCATGCACAATTAATTTATTCAAGCCTAGAGGCATCCCTTGCAGTCATATGTTAGATGAAATCAGGAAATCTGGAAGTCACCTTGAGCTTAATGGATTTCATGCACAGTTTTATCTTCATGTGACTGCTGAAAATTATGATTCAGGATATTCATTTTTTTCCCAAAGTTTGAAGAAAAGCACCAATCTATTTTTGTAGTTTCAAAGGTCTTCAAGAAGATAGACAACTCCAGATGTTGGAAAAAATTGAAATGTTTCTTTCTGGAAGCTCCAAATTTTAAAGAGTTGGAACCTTTGATCCTCTGGAATAAAGAAGGGAAAGGCAACCATCTCCAGCTAAAAGCTCCAGTAATTGTTCAACAAGAACAAAGCTTTGATTGTTTTTAATAAAATAACAGAGGTTTTGATACCAAATCAGGCAACAACAAATGGAGAGTGAAATTATGAGGCAGTAATTGGAAAGTGAAAGAAACATTGATTTGGAAATCCAAAGGACACTTCAGGAACAGGAAGAAATAAGGAGGGCTGCTTATGAACAAAAGGAAAAAATTGGGGGGCTGGTTATGAATAACAGGAAAAATCAATCATGAGTTTTGCTCATTAATCTCATTTTCAAAAAACCCATAGAGAAGCTTAAAAAATCCAAGAGGAGATAGGGAAAGGAAGGATGTTGAAGATCTCAAGGCAAGAAAATATTTAGCTAAAAAAATGCCAGAGATCTAAAAGCAAGGCATTATTTAGATAAAAACATGCTCAAGATCTGAAGTAAAGACAAGATCTAGATCAAAATAATGCTGAAGATTTGAATGCAAGGCAAGATTTAAAGCAGAAAGAGGATCCAGAAAGCTAAAATAAGAACTTTAAGGAATAAAATTGAACCTCAAAGGGCTGAATATGAAGCTCAATAAAAAAACTATGAGAGATTGAAAGTTGAATCAGAAAAAAGGAAAATTCTACCCTTTAGAGATCAATATGAGAGTTCCCAGTATCCTGGAAATACCATTCAGGCCTACTTGGATAAATCCATGAAAGCAGTTCAGTCATCTTTAGTTCCTTTAATTTGATTTTAACCACCACGAAAAATTTTATTTTACTTGCTAGAAAGTGCCATCAATAAATCTCTGTTTAAAGCTCTTTCCAATCTCTATTTGAAGCTATGCTCATTCTCCAACCAATTTTTTGGAGCACAGTCACTGTGCATTGGAGCTTGTATAAAGCTTGACCTGAGCTTGGCTGGAGCTTGACCTGAGCTTGGTTGTATATTGGGCCTGAGCTTCTTGATGGCACTTGCTAGCAAGTGACATGAAGTCTTTTTTGGTGAATAATCTTTCAATCCTTCCATCCCACTTCAATCTTCTTCATTTCATATATTTCTATGAGTCCAAACAGGGGTAGATTTATTGCTCAGCTTCCTATTTGTTTTTCCAATAATGTGGAATTGGTCTATGATCCCCCAATGTATAGTAATTTTGTTCCATATTATGTGGCTAATCAGGTTGCAGAAATCTTATTCCAATGTCAGAAATAAATGAAAATTGGAATTGAAAATGGAGAGGGTATTTCATAAAGTTCTTTGGAGGAACTTTGGTGATCCCTTGGCATCTGGATTCAGTCATAAAAAATGATTGATTCTAATTTTGTGAAGGTTTGATAAAAGCATTGGATGAGGTTTCCACATTTGGACCTTCTGCTTATCAATTTGCAAGAATTCTCAACATTCTGTATCTCCAAGGCACAATAATTAACATTTTTCCCTTTTGATTTGCCTTCAAATTCAAACTCCCCTGTTTTTCTTGCCTTTGTGGATGAGTGTCATTTCATAGCCTTTAAAATGATTAAAGAGGAATTTTTCATTTAGAATGATTTTAAAATGCCACCTTTTGATAAAATTGGGAAAGGATGTAGGTCATGGAGGGGTTTTAACAACTGGAAAATAGAATATCAGAAGTGCTTGAATCTGGAAAAAATTACATCCTCCATTGAAAGCATGGTATTATTGAATTGGTTTGAAATGCTTTGATTTTCCTATATTTTTACTTGATAATTTTTTTTTCCAGAAATTTGACCATATTTAAATTCCCCTCATTAAATATATCTTTATCTTTGGTACAAAGGCATTTACATTCCATCAGAAATATTGAGTTCTCTTAAAATAATATCTTTTTCAAATTTCTTATAATTATTGATGTACTGGATGATTTTCTAGTTTGCATATTTCAAAATATATGAATTCCCAGCATTAGATAGGTATATGTAATATTTCTATATGTTTTTTTATGTTTGGTACAAAGGTATTTATGTTCCTATGGAAACATTCCATTTTGTGTAAAAGAAATGAATTTTTATCATTTTTCTTATTTCTCTTACATTGGATGAGGTTTTTTCTTCTTCAAATCTGGAGTCAGATTTGAGTTCCTTGCAAAAAAAATCATATTTATTGCATTTTTACACATTACATTAACTCAATTGGTGTCCATAATTGGATTTTCTAAAACATTATATTCCAGGCTGATCCCACAGGGGGTCTGGAGGCCTTATATTATTTCCACAAGGCCTTCATCAATGTTTAAAGGCCTTGGGAGGCCCAACACACCCTCAAAAGGTGTGTGCTTGCACCCCAGGCACTCATTTGAACCTTAAAAATATGTGCCAAACTTTAAATGTCTAAAAGCATGCCTTTCTTGTATTGCCCTATCTTTCCTAAGTTCACACGCCTTCCTGGGATGGGAAAGCACACCAGTTGGTGTGATTTTAGTAATTTCTTTTGGCATGAATTTAGTCTGGGCCCAAAACAAAAAAAAATGTGGAGCTGTGTAGACAGTTCAAGGGTAGACCAGTTGGGTGCCATACACCTCCCTGAAAGGTCTTCATGGGCCATAAATCTAAGACCATCTCAAACAGTTTTTTCAAGTAGTATGAACCATGAGTCAATCATGACTCACCCAAAACTCAACCATTTTGCAATGGATGATAAGGCACCAATGCCAGGCATAAGCAATTGAAGGACTGATTCAATTTTCTCCTTTATGGCTGAGGGGGTATAAGTAATTAGGCTTGGTAGCTTATTAGAACTAGAGTCAATGAGGAGTTTTGCATCAGACTTGAAGTATATTCATCAACCCCAAGTCCTTTGTGCAACTTCAAGCATCTTCCCAAATCAGTGTGAAAACAAGAGCAACACCCAATATTATTTCATGACAGCACATCTGGCCCCTCCCTTTGGATTCACATCTCGCAATGTTACCATGGCACGTTTGAGTAAGATCAAAGCTTTGCTTTTACATAATGGTGTTGATCATGGAATTACGGTGCTATCAACCACTTGCTTCTAGAGATTGCTGGCATTGAGCTTTTGGGAAAATGTTTCATTCTGGTCAAGGTAACATTTTTCTAGGAGTTTGGGATGGCACTTCCCTCAGGCGAAAAGCCTTTGGCACCCTGCTCAATGAGTTTGCTTGTGGTTCTTAGGAAATTTCAGGAACGACTTCAGTCTTACGAAGAAAACGTAAGAAAAAAGGGATGATACACGAGATCCTAGACAACACAAGTCGATGTGAACTTCCAATGTCAAACTTAGAAATTAATATGACCTGGTGATGAGAGAAAAGTGGGGACTTGTGATGAATAAAAATCAAACTCGGTTATTCAATGTTTTCTCTTTTTCTTATTGTTTGGAATCGTCCCAGCTGGAACAACATCATCATCTCGATCCCGGTTGTCCGCAAAGTCCTCTTCATCATGCATACCACCACCTCGTTTTCTATTGAACTTGCCGGACTTGGAGCCACTCCTTTCTAAATCTCTAATTTCTCTGGTCGCCTCCCTCGATGCTTCACCCACCCGGTCAGATAATAGCAAAACTTGCTCTCGATCATGAGGGAATTCTTCCATCTTTTTACCAATCACTCCTTCGATTCTCTGGAGCAATTCAACATCGTACTGAGTCGCCAGTGTAATCGCCTTGCCGGTCCGACCAGCTCGAGCAGTTCGCCCGACTCGATGGATGTAATCTTTCGAGTTAGTTGGCAAGTCAAAGTTGATCACACAATCCACTGTTGGAATATCTAAACCACGGGAAGCAACATCGGTTGCTACGAGGATCGACCGAGTGCCGGATTTGAACTGATTTAACGAGCTCAATCGAGTTGATTGGGAAAGCTGTCCATGGAGTGGGATGGAAGGGAATCCTAGTATACGTAGGATGATGGATAACCGACTTGCGTCATAAACCGTGCGTGTAAAGATGATCATTGTTTTTCCACTAAGCTCATTGACGAGATAGACAAGATAGGCATCCTTGTTTTTGAATGGGAAAAACATGTAAAGTTGAACCAATCCATCCACCGTGTCGTATTTTGTTGACATCTGAACTTTGACTGGTGAGACGAGTGAAGCACGTTGAAGTTTGGCGACCTTTGTCGTCATTGTAGCACTGAATAAATACGTCCTTCGCTCTCGTGGAATCACTTTCAAAATTTTATCAATCACGGGTCCGAAGTCCATATCAAGAAGTCGATCGGCTTCATCCATAACCTACCAAGAGAATCGAGTCCAATCGAGAATGCCATCAATAACCCCGCAAAGCGATCTCAGTGTCGAATCAAGGCTGACCAAATACTTCAAGTTTCTTAAGCTAAAGCCTTTTGTGTTTTCGAGGTGATCATGTAATCGACCAGGTGTTGCGACGATGATATGGGGCTAGGATGTGAAAAGCAGATGAAGGAGTGGGCCGGCAAGCTAGACTTTTGCGACAAAGTTTAATGTGAGAATCGGAAAAAAAAAAAAATTGGCACGCACTCGCTTGGAAAGAGCGATTGCTTGACTCATCATATCGATACCGCCGACCAGAACGGCGGTTTTAACACCGATAGTAGACCCGAGAGCATCGAACTGTTGAGATATTTGATAGGCCAACTCTCTAGTTGGAGCCAAGACGCAACAGAAGAAAGGTTTCGGCTCGTTCCAGAGTGATTGTAATACCGGCAGAGCAAATGCGGCAGTCTTCCCAGAGCCAGTTTGGGCTAAGCCTATGATATCCCGATTCTCTAACGCGTATGGGATCGCTTCTGATTGAATTGGTGTTGGATTCTTAAAGTTTAACGTCCGACAGGCTTCGCACAACTCAGGTATCAGTCCCAATTCTTCAAACGTCTTCGAAATTGTTTCCTGATGGGATTGAATCTCGAGCGCTTTTTGCGATTTGGCTACGTTTGATTGGTTTCCATTGACTGGATGGTCGGATGGAGTCGAACTGGCTGGTTTCTCTTCCGAAGCGCTTGAGCTAGACGATGCATCCGAGGAATCTAAGGTGGATTGAGACATCCTGCCCGATAAAGATATTTTTTCAGTTAGGCAGTTGTGACTTGTTAAATATTCATCAGAGCAGGGCAAAGGGAACTAACTCACTCTACTCGATTATCAAAAACTTGTGGACGAGGGAACGAGTAACGGACTGACTGATATTCTCAAAGTCTCCCAGGAATTTAAACCCGACAATTCGACCGATCGATGCATATATTCAATATTCAATATTCAACATTCAATTTGCTCAAACACAACGCGGTCGCACGCACTCGCCATTGAGCTTGGTTGTCTAACGCAGCCTGGCGACAAGACCAGGCATGTCAGAGTAATTAGCCAATCCGCCATTAGAAACCCACCGTTCTTAAAACCAAACCTGCAATTGAAATGCCCTTAACTGACAGCTTTCATAGAAATGAAAAGTTTCAAAAACAAAATCCACCATTTATGCATCATCATCCATCAACATTCAAAACACTAATCTACACCTCCACATCATCTAACCATACACAAACCATCCCCATTGCATCACCCATCAAAATAAACATCATCACTCCACATCACACATCACCATACCTCACAAGACTCATCACTATTGGAATCTCAAAACCAACCTCCAGACAGCTGTTTGAAAATGGCATCAAGCTGACCAAAATTTTCTTACTAATTGACTCCAATTCAGAGTCTGATTTGGAACCCCGCTGATTATCCTAAAAGGGTCTATACAAAATAAAATAGTTGGTACCAAAAATACAGATGCTAAAACATCCTAGTAATAAAATTCAAAATCTCCATCTCCTTCCCAAATTAAGCTTCCAAGAAATTTTTGAAAATTCTTTGGCATTATTCATGAAACTTTTCAAGATGATTGAAAACCATCAAATATTCCAGAATGAGTCTGAATATATTCAATGCAAGACTTTATGAAAATTTCAGTTTCCCCTTATATATTTAGATCAAATGGGAATGGATAAGCTTTTAATATATTAGGAAATATTTTCTTAATTCTTTATGGAACAGCCCAATCATATACCAAAAGAGTTATCACAGCAATCTTAGGATTTTGGTGCTGATCCCTTTGCTGCAAAACCAACAAAGAGCAAAAGGAGATCTCTTAGATCAGTGAAATGGAAGTATTTTGATTTTATTCTGGATTTTTTTATGGTAATACCATCCTCTTGATTCAAAAATTCAAAATCTATGGCCACCATTATGTCATGCTTTGGACTCAAGGCTATTTTTTGAATAAAACTTTGAAATGCCTCCTCTCCCTGGTATCTATTTATTCCTAAAACCATGAAACTCAAAATAAATCCAAAAAATTGGAGAATTTTTCATGCTAATTTTGTTTTTAAGCAAGAGGAAAAGCATTTATGGTAACTCATTCATTGCTCAAAAAAAAAATCTTCAAATATTGCAGTTCACCTACCACTGGTGCCAATTAAATCTGTGATTGATCTTCAAATATCTTACATCTCAAATTATCATTGACCATGGAATTTGAAACTGGTTTCATTTGTTTATCTAATCCAATTCTGGTAAACTTTAGACAATCTGTTTGAAACTTGCCTGTTTCAGAGAATTAAATATTACTAATCCAAATATTCAAATTGCTCCCAATATTCAATCCTTTCCCTTGTGCATTTAAACTGGACTCAAATTAATGAATTAATTTAAATTTTCTTCATGATACATTTTGTTTCATTCCCTTGCATTTGTATTTCCATCATAATACTCAGTCTCACATTTTAAGATTTTACCTATGTGATGTCATTTTGTTCACACCTTCCATTATGCTACCTTCATTTCCATCTCAATTACTTTGGACTGGAGTAAAAACTCCTCAGTTTGTATCATTTTATTTGCACCAGGATTTATTCTACCTTGAAAGCACAGAGATTTTACATTTTTTATTGTTTCCTTGGTTATTAAATATCATATATTCTTGCATCTTTCTGAGTCCCAATTCATTTGACCAAGCTTGCCTCAAATTATCATTGAAACATTTCATCTCAAAATTTAACTTCAATAAAAGTATCAAATTTGCACTTTGAAGATGGTATTTTAACTTTGAGGTTAATTTTAGCTTTGAAATCCTCTATTTGTGCAAATTAAATCAAATATCTTTGCCACTTTTAATTAACTGTGGTGTTCCAGTTTATGGACTGGTTGAGGAGGCCTTACAAAATGTGTCAAGGGAAAGAAGCTTATAATTTTAAGTTAATGGATCTGGGTATTTCACCAATTGGAAACTGAAGTTTTTTTGAGAAAGAAGGAAAAGAAGATTTATTACCACTGGAAAAGCCAGACTATAAATAGACTGAATACAGAATAGCTGATGATTTTTTTTTTAAAAAAAAAAACATGATAATGAAGATTAATATTCAATAGAGAGCTTCCAGAATCCACACACATTGAAGGATCACTTCAGAAATATGAACCACTGGAAAGAGAATGAATACCCCACTATATCTACAACTAATAAGTGTAGAATAAATAGACCACTACACCAATAGACCTATAGGAACGTAAAAAAATAAGAGTAAGCTAATTGGATTAAAGATTGAGTATACACAAAAAATAGAGCTTTTTATGATATTAAAATACAACTGAGCTTTGAAACTCTTGAGAATGATAAACATAAATTAAGAATGATTGAATAAGACAATGAGTAGCACCCAATCATTGGAAAACTAAAAGCTTAAGGATTGAACTCAAAAAGTTTGGGTGTGTGAAATTAAATTAAAAAACTGAAACTAACAACTCTTATAGCACTTAAGACCTCTAATATTTCCATTCATTATTGGTATCACATAATTCATTTACCAGGTAAAATTTTCTTTCTAAAATGAAATTATTGATTGGGTTTGAAGATCCAGTGTTTCCAAGACAAGGAAAACCTCAGATCTTTTTTTTATCTTCAAATTTTCCTTCAAGAGGAATTTCATACACCCACCACATTTATTAAATAGTTCAATATGATGAGCTAGATGTGGCACAAAGAGTAGAAGACCAACACTAAATGGGATATAAAATCCAGAAAATATATTTGAATTTTAAGGATAATGCTTCAAATCCAAGTTAAAGTTTCAAGATGAATTTCCCCAATAAGGAGACTGAGGAAAGGTTTATTTCAATACTCATTACTCAGAAAAATTCAAGAATTTATGATTTCAAATTTCTGAGGAACAATCAACATGATAAAGTCTTTGCCTTTTAATTCAATCTCCATTTTAGTTATATGTCAAGATAAAACCTGGGTAATGTCCTCTCTTGTTCAAATTAAGTAAAATTTCAATAAATAATAGGGCATATCAGAGTTAGTAAACCTGCCATTAGAAACCCAACTTTTATTTTACCAAACCTGCCATTTTTAATGGCAAGTTTCTGAAATACACATACCACCTAACTGGTGTATTTCAAAATGGCGGGCTTCATGAAAATGGTGGATTTCAAAAATCAAACCCACCATTAAACCCGCCATTTATGCATCATCATCCATCAACCATCCATCACATCTAAAACACCCATCCACATCAGCAAATCCATACCGGTCCCATCTCCATCACATCACACACATCTCATCTCCATTGCTTCACATCTCTATTTCTTCAAATCTCTATTGCTTCACATCTCTATTGCTTCACACCTCTATCTCTTCACATCTCCATATTCACACAAATCCCCATCATCATCTCATCACCCCACATCAAATCACCATCTTTCTCAACATGTCCCATCAAACTTCTTAGCAGCAAGTTGAAAATGCAAAAAAGCTAAATTAAAATTTGTTAGTATTTGACTGCCATTCAGACTCTGATTCAGACTCCAATTTGGAAACAACTTGGTAGCTTTGAATGCTCTATTACAAAAGCAATACATGGTTCCAAGAAGACAAATGCTCCCCAACACTTTGTATGAAAGGCAAAAGCTTCATCTCCTCCCCAACCTAAGCTTCCAGAAACTGTTCCAAACTCTATTGCCTTCATTAATAAAACTATTGGAGATGATTGAAGACCACCACGTCTTCCAGAAAAATTCTCAGAATCCTCAATGCAATCCAGCTATCCAACTGGCTGTTGCTCTTGGTAGATTGGGATCAAATGGAAATGGAGCAGCAATTCATCAATTAGAAAATCTATTCTCAGTTGGATATGGAGCCATTGACCCATAAACCAAAAGATTCATGGTTGCTATCCTATCTTTCTGTTTCTCAGTCCTTTCTTTGCCAACAAAAGAAGAACACAAGGAGATATCTCAAGTAATGGAAACCAAAGTATTTACTGGTTGAATTGGTTTTGTTGATCAAACCACCATCCCCTTGAGTCAAAAACCCAAGCTAGATGGCAACCACTATTTTGATTGGAAGAAAAGGCAATTGATTCATATCTTTTCCAATTGCTTTGATAACACCATTGATCACCCACTGACCAAATATGTTTTGTCTGTTTGTTTAGATATTCTGTGGCACTACAACTTGTTTGTGATAACAACAAGAAGTTCATATCCATCCATGCTGGCCTTCCAGGTTCTTGTTGTGATTCATATGTGTTCAATTGGATGCAGATTTCCCAACAACCAGAGAACTACTTTGACCACAATCAATACCTTCTGGCCGATTCAGCTTATGCTAGTGGGAAATATGTGGTTCCAGCATACCGGAATGTTTTGTCCAATGATCAAGGAAAAAATTATTTCAACTATCATCTTGCCCAATCACAAGTTTGGATTGAGCATGCCATAGGAGTCCTGAAAGGAAGATGGGACAGCTTAAGGGAAATGCAAAACCAGCTTCAAAACCCCAAAGAAATGAAGTTCCTCATAAACTGGATTATCACTTGTGTAATCCTTCACAACCTTTTGGCTGAAACCAAAGATGAATGGGACAAAATATTTGAAGATGATATTCCTGATCCTCCTCAAGTCATCCCCATCTCATCTTCTACCTCATATTTGGCCATGAGAGAGCGGATTCTACCCCTCACACTTGCTCACTTTGATGTGTAGCATTTGGTTTTTGAATAGGTGAAATATCTTTTTTGGTTTTAGTTGTTCAACCAAGAATCCAAGGCTGACTTGGATTTTTCTTTCTTTCTTTCTTTTTTTTTTGGTGGACTTAGACAAAAAAAGCACCAAAACTTCCAAACCACCCACCTTGCCCCACCAAACCACTGTTCCACACTCCTCCTCACCCACCACCAGTCCACTCTCCACCTCACCCTCCACCTCCACCTCACCCACCACTCCCCCCCCCCTGGTAAGCTCCTTCCCCTTCTCCTCATCCTCCTCCTCAACTCCCCATCATTGGATGCTGATACAACTCTCCACCCACCTTTAGGTCCCCCCCACCTCCTTGAATCTTTCCTCAGGTAAGCTCCCCCGCCCTCCTGCTCATCACCCTTTCCCCACCCCCTCTCCCTTACTCCCCACTAATAAACCTCCCCCCTCTCCCCCCCCCACCACCCTTGCTTGGCAGCCCACCCCCCCATCTCCCTCCACCAGCCCCACCACCCTCGCTTGGGGGCCCACCCCCCCACCTCCCTCCGCCGGCCCCACCACCCTTGCTTGGCAGCCCACCCCCCCACCTCCCTCCGCTGGCCCGGCCCCCCACCACTCTTGCTTGCTTGGCGGCCCACCCCCCCCCCCCCACCTCCCTCTGCCGGCCCGGCCCCCCACCACCCTTGCTTGCTTGGCGGCCCACCCCCCCACCACCCTCACTTGGCAGCCCACCCCCCCCCACCTCCCTCCAACATCCCCACCACACTTGCTCAACAGCCCACCCCCCCACCTCCCTCCGCCAGCCCAGCCCCCCCCCTTGACCACCAATGGCCAGCCCCCCTTCCTTCTGTTGCTTGGCCCAACCAGAAACCCAACCCAAATGGCCAGCCCAATTCCCTAACACCCCGTAATTTTATTTTATTTTTTTATTTTTTTTTTTGGGGGGGGGCGCTGATATCATGTTTTTTTTTTTTTTTCCGGGCACAGTTTTTTTTTTTTTTTGGTGATCCCGTTTCTGGTGAACTTGGGATCAATTACAGGTTTGGTTTCATTTTCTTTGATCCAATCTTGTTTCACTGATGATGTCCATTTGACTGAATGCTTTTTTTTTGTTTTTTTTTTTTTTCAATCCCTCAACCGCTATTGGTGAATGTACAATTCTTCTCCCACCTGCCTCAAAATGTTGGACAAACAATCAAATCCAACCTTGTTCCTCACCCCAATCAGAGTATATGGATGGGAGGGATCAAGATGGAAGGAGATGGATTGACAAACATAATGAAAGGTGGGAAGAATAGGGCCCTTCACCAAAAGAGGGTTCATATGATATATTCCAAAATATATTTGGATGTTTTTGAGGAAGGTATTAATGAAAAGGTGGTTTGGTCTGGTTGGAAACTGCGTACTTTGCATCTGTAACCTTCAATTGTTTCTGAAAAGAAAAAGAATAGTCAAAAACCTACCCCGGAAGAGTTTGAACAAGCAAATCAAACAATCAAACCGTTCCATTTCTTCAACTGTGGAAAAGTAATTGTCCTTGATGAATCTGATCACCAAGCCCTGGTTGCAATAATTTAATTTTTGACCTTGGATAAACTCTCAGAAAAAGATAAGAATGATATCAACTTTTTCACCAATTTCCTTCATCATTAAAAAAAATTTGTCAATCCGGTTGGTCCTTCAAGATCTTGGGGTGGAAACATGTGGGCAGTTGGATGGCAAAAATCAATGCACCCTTCAGAGTTATTTGGATGTTATGTGAAGAAATCATCCATTAGATCTTCTGCTCAAGAGTATGCTTTCCTCAACCTTAAGGCAGAAACAGTATCCCAAATTCTTGGAAAATTTTTTTGCAATTTTTCCAAGCTTTCCTTTGAATCAAACTGTGATACCATGAAGGACAAAAACATCCCCTATTTCTCTTTGTTGGAATTTGGTTCCAAGCCTACACCTTTTGATTGCTCCCCGCACATCACTTTCACCTTGAATTCTTTTTACAACTCTCCTCATATTCACAAAGGCAACATCTCTGGCTACTCCTTTTTACTCGTGGTTCCAACCAAGAATTCAAATGGTTGACTTATTGAAAATATGGACAAATATCTGTTAAAATATGTATGCACTTATGCGTGTGCTATGTATAAGTTTAATAAAAATGGGATGCACATATGGGCCTCTCCGGCTCAATGGACACACACACAGACCATATGGGCCTGTGTGGATGTCATGGATTTGGGGAAACTGGCCTCAAAACCCGTGAAACAGGCCTATTGGTGCACGGGCCCTAACGGGCCCAGTGAGGTATATGGGCAAATACAGCCAGATGGGCTTGTATGGGCATAATTGGGCCCAAGGCTTATTTTAGAAATAATTGGCCAGACGGACTGGCCTGCCAAAGTATGGTTTACTTAGTTTTTGGGCTTGGCAAGGCCCATTGAGGCCGCCGCCTGTGTTGCAGCCCGGTTGGGGCTGCCGCCCATGTTTCAACCGCTGTTTTTTCCTTTGGCCTGTTTATGGGGCCCAAGGGCCCACTCAGGGCCGTTGTTGTGGCTGTTGAGCCAATTGTGGCCGCCGGCTGTTGGTGCCGCAAGGGCCGGGGCCAACGGCCCCGGCTCCCTCGCCTCCCCTTTCCCGCCATTGCAAGGGGGAGGTGGGGGCAGCTAGTAGCAACCAGCTTGCCACCCAGGCCGGTTGCATCAAGGCGACCGGCAGTGGGGGAGAATTGACCACCCCCCCCACCAGCCCTAGGTGGCTAGGGCAAAGGCAAGGTGGCTGGCCGCAACAAAGCAACCAGCGGTGGGGGGACCTGACCACCCCTCCACCATTGAAGCAACATGACCAAGGGGCACTCTCCCCCCACCCTTTAACAAGGGGGAGGAGAAACTGGGCTGAGGGGATCTGACCACCCCCCAGCCCACCATTCTATCACAACGCCCTGGGGGTATTGACCCCCAGGGCCCCTGGTAGGGGGATTTGACTGCCCCCTCCAGGGATCTGTGAGAAAGAGGGGGGGGGGGGGGGGGGGGAAGCATGTCCACTGGTCACACCTCCCCCCCATGTTGGTCTGAGACCAAACCCAGGTGTGTCCTGGGTCCCACCTGGCCATTTGTATGGCCAGGGGCTGGTTGCATGAGTCAATCAGCCAGCATGTGAGGTCAGGGATTGAAAAGCACAGGGGCTGGTTCAGTCCCATAATGGTGGAAACACCAGAAAGGACCGGAATAGGCTGGTTGTAAGGGTAAAGGGACTGATTCCATGCGGGCTGATGTAGTGCAAACCAAGTAACAAGGCCTGTAGATCCTGTAGAGCTCTTTTGTGGCGGAAAATTTGCCTTTTGGCTTGTAGTATCATGGGCTCACAAGAGGCCAATATTTTGTACTTAAGGTGCTCTTTTCCCTGCTGTTTTCCATCATCCATTCATCATCCAATTGAATTCATCACTGATATCATCCAAATTTTTTCCCCATTGTGAGAGCCCATCAGCAATTATTGACACCAGGTGTCCAGCATTTCATTTGCTTTAAATACTGCTCATAAGCCTAAGCTAATTGCTTGCCATAATCATAACAATATAAATTATTGGATGGCCAATTTTTTTTTCCTGACCTTGTCTTTGAAATTGATTTCAAGCAAAACGGTATAGTCAAAATAGTTTGGGAAGCTAATAAGTACAAGCACTGTACCTTTCCTGCTGTGGACACAGCAACCCACACCAGAATGGTCATGTCACTTCAAATTAATAAAACAACTAGAAACACTTGTAGGGACTTGAATAATGGCCAAATTTACTCTAGAACAAAAAATATGAATAAAAACAAAAAAGATTTGTATGTTGGTGGGGTTAAGAATACTCTCAAACATTGTAATCAAAAATAATTTTTTTGTTTTTATTTCATACATGCAAATATGTTTACAATCCCAGCATTTTAGTTATCTGCTTTATTTCATCTACTGAGCCAAGGATACTGATACCTTATCCTTTTTTTTGGTTGCAAGTCATTCCCTCTACTTTTCCAGTTGTGCTTGCTGTCAATCCTTCTCCTGTTCCTCTTTTTGAAATTATAGCTCAGCCTGTTTCAACTTCCACTCAGCGTCCCATTTTGATGAGCCAAACTCTTGGCTTTCTTCTTTTGAACATCCATGGCCAGTTGATGATCCCACTTTTGCTTTTCAAACTCAAGTTTTTTGAATTTAATTTGTGATTTGACTGTTTTTTGCAGGGGAAAAGCAATTAGCATGATTTTGAAAGCAAAGATATTCAACCAATGGACTTACATGAATCTTGCTTCTCCATGATTTCTTCAAAGCCTGAAAAACCAGAAGTGTTTCTCCTCTTTTGATGACTTTTGGGGTTGATATTGATGGAATTGGAGGCCTTTTTCTTACACTTGGAAGAGGAGGTTTGAGTCTGAAAGTTGTCACTAGTGTTTGAAGGCAATGTGGGAGGCCTCATTGGCTTGAGTTTTTGGCCATTCTGGAATGGATGAGCCTGTTTTTTTACAATCTAAATCAGTCAGGATTAAGCAGACGGAAGAGAAAAGAGCTTGGTTCCTTAATTGAGCCAATGTTGAGGGTAATGGAGACTGAGTAGTATCTTGTTCCGCATCAGCAAGGTTGATGAGATCTGCTAACAGCGGAAGAGAGAATCCAAAGAAGGAGGGGAGGGATGCAAGGTATGGTTTGACTCCTCAATCAAAGCAGAAGTAGACGTAATTGGAGCTGATTGCATTTAAATATCCTCCTCAGCATTGGATGGGGGCCAATCATAGGTTTCTTTGGGATCACCATTGCTAGGCTGAGCATCCCCAGCAAAGTCCTCAGCATCAACTGAATCAGATTTTTGGGAATCAATAGCAGCTAGGGGGTTGATGTTGGCCTTCTTTCCAAAGATTTCATCCATTTGAATATAAAAAGGACAAATGGAGTCCAACTTATCAACCACCAAGTTGATTCCCTTGGCTTTGTCAGAGTTGGTGATACCAAAGCCAGTGGAGATTGAAATGGAGTGGGCCTTTATGTACTTGGCTTGATAATTATTGAATGGCTTCCTCATCTGTTTGGATGACAGATCCAGCCTACCTTTTTTTTTGTTCTTGAGTTCATTGGCCCTCAGGAGATAACCATTGACCTTAGAGGATGGAGGTTAGCCAACACATTTTTAATTGTCCAATCCAAAGCAGGCATCATAGTTGGAGGGAATTTGGAGCCAGTTGATCAGGATGATGTGATCAGCTCTCTTCAACTGAATTGAGCCCTTGGAAGCTGATGGGGGAGGATTCTTTGTTGTGGAGTTCCTTGGCAATTTTTTCTTTGGTGTGTTGGACTTTTGTGTGGACTTGCAAGGGGAGGTTTTCTGAGGTGCCATCTGGAAAGAGTAAGGGCGGTAAGGTGATGAGAGGGATAAAGTGACAAGCAAGATAAGAATGAGAGATATGAAGTGATGAGAGCAATAAAGTGACCAGAGCAATAAAACAATGATTGGATTCTTTGGATGAGGTTGGAGGTACAAGTTCTCATTGGATGTAGAGTGATGAGAGTGATGAAGCAATGAGACAGATGAAGTGATGAGATCAATGAAGCAATGAGAGCAATTAAGCAATGAGAGCAATGAAGCAATGAGAGCAATGAAGCAATGAGAGCAATGAAGCAATGACAGCAATAAAGTGGTGAGTGATCAAGTGATGAGGGTGATAAATTGATGAGAGTGATGATGAGAGTGGTGAATCTTTTTATGAAAAGGCTGGAGGTAAAAAAATTTGCAATGAGGTTGGAGGTAGAAGGAGGTGGGAAGCCAGGGGTGGATGACATGGACAGGTGGTGGAAGCCTTTAAATACTTTATTTAAAAAAACCCACTTATTTCCAGGTAACTCTGACACATCTGATGTGAAATAAGTGGGTTTTTTTGATTTTCAATGGTGGATTTGGTTTGAAACCTGCCATTAAAAAATGAGGGGTTTGCTTAACTCTGATACGCCCTGGTAGTATGCAAAAATTTGAAGTAAATTGAATTAAATAATTTAATTTAAAATCTAAAGGAAAGACTGATTTTGATCATGGAAAATAAAAATTTAAAAGGAATGTAATGCAATTGATGAGAAAAATAAAAAAAAATCAATTATTTGAATGTAAATTTCAAGATTCAAGGCAATGATGGAATTATAAGGAATATTTGATTTTCAAATAAAAATGGTTGATATGTGATTCATTTTAACAGTAAAGTTATAAAATGCTTACTTTGATGCAACTTGAATTGGAAGAATAATTCCATTAAAAAAACAAACTTCACTTGTTATAGGTGATTTTATTATGCAAGAGAATCAAATATCAACCACAGGATTAATTGGAACTAGTTGTAGATGAACTGAAAGATGACAGAAAAATTTTCAAGTGCTGAATGAGTTTGAGGAAAATTGATTGTTCCTTGCCTAATTCTAAAAGTTATAAGAGGTATCCACTGAGTATTTAGGGTGCTTTTGAGTGTATACTATTAGATCAAAGAAGATACTGAGGATAGGAGACATGTTGAATTTCTGTTTAAAGAATTGCCTTAAGTTAAAAGCATGACATTTTCCTGGTTATGAAGCCATAAGATCCTGAAAGATTCCAGGATAAATTTTGATCAATAAGACCTTTGAACAGTAGCTACTCAATTATTTTCTGATTCCCACTATAAATTTATCAATTAAATTGATTTTCTCAAAAAATAATAATTTTCAATCCCATCTGCAAATGCAGAAAATTTATCAGGATCAATTATTTTTTTATATTGCAAGAACTGAGGACCAATTTAATAAATAAAATTCCATACCATATTGGCTTTGAAAATTTTCTTGCACCTATACCCAGTTTTATAATTTTACCAAGTTAAATTCATGCCCAAAGGCTTTCATTAATGATATTCCACAACATTTTAAAGTTCTGATTGTCAACTCTCAACAGCCATAAGATCCCAACAGTTAGTTTATTGGTGAAAATACCACTGATGATTTTGTTAACAGAAGATAGTATTTTTTTTTTAAAAAAAAAAAACAGAAAATTTTGGATTAAATATTATTTCCAATTTTCAAACTCTATAAAAAAAACCAAAAAAAAACTTTTAAAAATCCCTAAATCTACCCCCAGCCCACCATAAAAAAAACCATGAATTTCATAAACAAGGATAATTTGAAGGAGAAATTTTTGAAGTGATGGTGGAAACAGTGACCAAATCTAGACCCAAATAGGAGAGAGAGAATTGAAGATGATTTTATGAAGGTGGATTGAATTTTTTAGATACAGAGGAGAATCCTTTGATAGTAACACAAAGTTTGAAGAACAATTTCCCACAAATAGGAGATTTAAAATAAACAATGGGGGTGAAGTAAAAGAGAGATCAAATGGAAAATTGTGAATGAATCTTCAAGAATTTTCAGTGAATCAGTTCAAATTAGTGAGGATATAATACTTCTTGATTTTTTTGGGGGATATTCAATAATTTTAAGAAAAAACAACCTGCTTAATTTGGATTAATTTGCAAAATAATCAAATATTGCTTAAATTTTTTCTTTTAAATATTTCCCCCCCTCCATTTTGAGATTTTTAAACAATGATACATATATAAATGTACTTATATATAATTATACTTATATATAATTATACTTATATATAATTATACTTATATATAATTATACTTATATATAATTATACTTATATATAATTATACTTGTATATAATTATACTTATATATAATTATACTTATATATAATTATACTTATATATAATTATACTTATGTATAATTATACTTATATATAATTATACTTATATATAATTATACTTATATATAATTATACCTATATATAATTATACTTATATATAATTATACTTATATATAATCATACTTATATATAATTATACTTATATATACTTATACTTATATATAATTATACTTATATATAATCATACTTATATATAATTATACTTATACATAATTATACTTATATATAATTATACTTATATATAATTATACTTATATATAATTATGCTTATATATAATTATACTTCTATATAATTATAACTATATATAAATATACTTATATATAAATATACTTATATATAAATATACTTATATATAAAAATAATCATATATAAATACAATCATGTATAAATTATACTATTTTTAGTTCTAAAAGAGTTGAAATGAATAACTAAAAATTGTAGCAAAAGAAACAAGTGAAAAAAATAAAACTTAACAAAAGTTTAAAATGGAGTAAGATTGAAAATGCTTCAGAGGATATTATGCATGAAAAAATTTAACCAATCCACAAGAGTTTTGACGATGGTCAGCAAGTTCCCAAGAGGTTTGATATTTTTCACATTTTCAGAAAGTCTATTCAACAAGCTACTTTAAATTCCCTTTGGGAAACCTTTAATAAAGGATACAAGTTACTTCCCACTGAAGATGATCATTCATTTTCAAAATTTCAGGAGTGGATGTTTCTCACAGGCTGAGACAAAATTCATGTTCCAGGAGATAAATATGAAATACAAGATGGATAGACTTCCATTTCAGGTTTAAAGTGATTTTTAATCAGTTAAAAAAACTAATAATTAAGTTGTAATTGAAAATTTTTTTTTTGGAAAGCTTTGTGGCAGGTCCAGCAGTTTCAATTTTTCCAGAATTATGCAAGAATCAATTTATTCCTTTTAATTTGGGTTCTAAAGCTGTAAGGCTTTTTGCCTCTTCTTTCTAACACAAATCAGCAGCTTCAATTTTGATTTTAATCTGCTTTTTGAGATATTTGATTGAAGAAAAATAGTGTGTGGCTGTTTCATTAGTCCCTTTGTTCATGGAATCAAAAGTTGAGTTTTTTCTGCCGAGATTTTGGAAGGAAGAATTATTGGCTAAGGAATGAGCCAAAAAAATTTACTTATGGTTAATGGAAGCCAATTTGACCAATTTATTTTTTGGTAGTTTAAAAACATCAAAATAAATTGTTTGAGGAAATGATTGAATTGGTTAGTTATGCCATATGTCTTTTGGTGGTAAGCTGTTTATAAGTTGAAATTTATTTTCAAATGTTGACATAGAAAATTCCAAAGGAATTTAACAGAAAGGATACCACAATTTCCAATAGTTTAATAAGAAATTTAATGCTTTGAAAAGAAATTTTGTAAAAATAAAGTGGCACAATCTTCTGAACAGGAAGTGGCCCTTCTTTTTCCAACAAAATCTGTATTTTTAAAATAAATCTGAAATCACTATGATGAAATTATTTTCATCATAGATAGGTATTTGATAAATATGATAAATCAAAATTAAGTTCCAAGGAATACGTGGGATTGGCAGAAGTACTGCTGATTTGAGAAGTTTTTTTGTTTTCAATTATAGCAATATTTTTTGAGGCCCATCATTTTGATTTCATTATTTTTTGAAAAGTGAACAGAAAGTTTATTTGCTTTAATTTCCAAAAAAAATCAGCATATTCATTATAAATTGGAAGGAAATAATCTCCAATGATTGATGATTTTTTTTTTTGTTTTCATCATCTTCAAGGATTGAATTTGAATTACTTGACTGATGAGAAATTTTTAAGCAGCTCAGGCTACACCTTTTTTTTAGTTTCTGGTTTATCTTTGAAGAAACTGGAAATAGGCAACTTGGAAAAATAAGCCATAAATATTAAATCACTCAATGAGTACAATTTGAACTGGAAGTCATTGTATTCCAAATATTCTAGGGGAAATATGAAATACAACTAATTGAACATGTTGATAGGCTGTTTAATTTCTGTTTTGTGGAAGAACAAGTATTCTGAGGATGCCAGGTTCAAATTTTAATTAATGATTCTTTCAAATTCACATTATTATTCTCATGCAATAAAAATTAATTTCATCAGATTGCATTTTCCATTCCAGTTATTTCCAAGAAAATTAAATCCCATTTTAGCTGGGTAAACTGCAAAATGCAAATTAAACTTTTGATTCATGGTTAAAAAATGGGATGAATTTTATGAATTACTGAAGAAATAGATAAAAAAATTTCCATCTCAAAAAATGTGACATTATTGAAACTAGAACATTCTAAGCTTATCAAAAACACATTGTTACCCAAATATAAGGAAAACTTTTGGGAGTATTTTTTTAATCAAATAAAATTAATTTCAAAATTAGATTGTGAGTTTTCTAACAAGTTTGACAAATAAATTTTTTGACTTCAGATAATGTTGAGCTTCTCTTTGAAGTATCAAGGGAGCCACCAGATATTTTATTGACTTGAATCTATTGATCTTTATTTGATTTATGATTTTTGTATCAAATCTGAAATTATATTGGAAATCATCTCCTAAGATAATTATAAGTAGCAATCTTCATGTTTTATGGTGAATGGTACAATTGTGTTTACACCCAACAGGAAATATTACATTTGGTGAAAATAAATTGACTTTTTATCATTTTTATCATTTTTCTTATATTCAATTAATTTTATTTTTTTGAATCTTATCCCATATTTTATCTCTGTTCAAATAACTGGTATTTATTGAATCTTTCCATGTTAAATTAACAAAATAGATTTCCATATTTTGATTCTCCAAAATTCTCTACTACAGACATATTCCCATGGGTGGTCTGGAGGCCTTATTCCACCCCTAAATGGATTGATTAATCTTTACAGGCCTCTATCAGCCCAAAGAATTCCCAAAATGTCTGTTTACCCATCCCAGGAATTCCTTGGAACCTTAAAAACTGTGCACACATCTCAAAAGGCAAATTTTACCCAACCATGGATTCCTTTAAATAATAAGATTTAAAATCCTTACTGGCGTGGGAAAACACACCAAAAGGGATCAATTTATTCAAAAAAACATCATATTCAATCCATTTCCCTTTTTTCAAAAAATTCATTTTTTTAGCAAAAAAAATAAAAAATAAAAAATAATACCTTCTTTGAAAAAAGGTAGGGATTGATTCATTCTGAAGGCATTAATTTTTTCTGGAGATATTGATTCCCCTCAGATTATTTTATTAGAATCTGTTAATAATTTTTATTTGACTTGTCAGATATTTTTCAATTCCAGAAACCTTGCATGTGTTGAGAGAGAAAACCTTCTACTCTATTTGGTAGGTTGAAAATCCAGACCATCCTGTTGGTTTAACCACACATAAATAGATGTTCTTTTTCTGTTTTTGTATGTTTCCATGGGGTTCTTTTTTCCTTGATATCCTCAGAATGACCCAAAATTTTAACTCCTAAAAATTTGTGTACATTGGAATTCTGAAACTAATTAGCAGGAATTATGAAATAAACTTCAAAGGGGTTTTCCTGAATCTATTTTAGGAATAACACACAAACCCTAAAGATTTTAATAATATTATTTGTAGATATATCTCTCATTTATTAACCACTCAAGAATATTTGAATTTTGAAGCACTAAATGAGTGATTCACTAAATAATCTATTCTTTCTCATATAAAAAATTTGGCTGAAATATATTCAATGCAGATAGTATTGATTGTGCAATTTGAGGTTTGATAATCCAAATTCATTCTTATAATTTAATCCATACTTAATATTTTGAACCAAAAAAAAATAAATAATCTCAACTCAAGTATAAGATTTATCATAATGGTTTTCTTTCAAATATTTATTCATTGGATAAATCTTCTTTATCCTGTTGAATTTTTAAAAGATTATAAATATATTAAGCAATTTATGAGGACAAAATATCATACTTTGAGGCAGGAATTTTGGGCAGAATAAATCTTGCCTTCAAATATACCACCACCTGTTTCCCTTTCAAATTATTATTAGTCCCTGATTCTATGTCACACTTGGAAAAATTTAAATTAATGGGGGGCACCTTTTCTGGAAATAAAGCTGAAAATATTAGAAATCTCCTTTCAGAAATTTGTTTCAAACCAATTATTTTCCATTGAAATCTTGAAAAATTCTGCCAGCTGAAATATAATCCACCAGAATATTTTAAATATATTTGAATTAAAAACAAAAAAAGCAGTTCAGATTTATCCATTTGAAGAGAAAAAATTTCATTTTGGAAGAATAAAATAATATTTACTAATAATTCTTGAATAAAATCAGATAACTTCAAATAAAAAATTGAATCTAAATTAACTGGTAATAATGGGATTCTAAGAACTACAAACAAACATCTCTATAACTATTTTTTACTTTATGAAAAAAGCAGTAAAATTCTATGTTAGATACTTCTATGATTCAAATGGAAAAAAATCCTTCAATCAATAGAAGTATGGGATCCTGAATAAACTCCCAATTTCACCTAATCTTTTTAATCTTCTCTTTGTTTATTTAATATCTCAAAAACCTTCTTTTGATTTTTATTTCAGTAATCTTGTAATATATGATGGTTTTTCCCAATATTTCCCTATTCCTATTATTTTGGATCTTTCTCGAATTGGAATAGAAAAAATCCTTGGATCAACAGAATTATTGGATGTTCCAGCCATCTCCAATTTCCCCTAATCCTTTCAATATTTACTTGAAGCATTTTGTATCCAAATAAATTTCTTCTGATTTTAATGAAAATATTATAATAATATAGGATTGCTTCTCAAAGATTTTCCTATTCCTTCAAATCATAAACTAGGCAAATTCAGAATATTTAAAAAATGTCTTGGTGAAAATTTAAAATGGCTTACTGGAAAAATACTTCATAAATTTTGTATCATTTTTTAATCAATATTATCCAAGAATTATTCCAAGAATTGAAGATTAATTTAATTCTTTCCATTGAATTCTGAGTCCTTAAGCTCTCAAACTATGTCTTCAGACATGTCACAAGATATCTCCAGAACCAACCTTTCTCCCTCACCAAACTCAAATAACTTGTGTCCCTCATCACCCACTGGTCTGACTCCACCTTCTCACCCATCTGATTCCTCTCATCCAACCAATCCCCTTCCTCACCCACTCTACCTCTCACACCTTCTCTTTGCCTCCTACACTTTCTCGTCCAGTAAAATTTTTCACCTTGTAAAATTGCCCAGACCTCACTCAAAAACTGTCACCTACCGCTCAATAGCCGTTTGGGTGTTTTAATCTTTGCCTCCAATCCATCATCAATTCCGTCAATCAAACCATATCTAGTTTGGTATGATTAAAAACCAGTTTCTTTCCTGTCTTTCTTCATTTATTCCTTTTCTATTGTTCTGATGTTGATGGGTTCCTGTTATGAATTCCTCATGATTGTTCAAGGGGGATATGGGCTTTCCACTACCGCTGGTCCTTTCTAGTCATCTTGTACTCCTGTTATTTTTATCTCTTTCATTACATCCTTGTCCTGGGTCTCTTATTCTTTTAAATCCTGCGTCAGTCTTGGTGGTGAGTTATAATGATCCTGTCAAATTTATCATAAAGAGGGGAAATCTTTGTTGGTATCTAATTCTGTTCTTCAGTTTTTGTCTGAAATCAAAATCATCAAAATATCATCACAATTAACATTCAAAATAGCACAGAAGTCCTCCCAGCCAGTTCACTAACACCATGAATGAACTACTCCAACAAACTATCTTGAAAAATGCCATCGAATCCATTCCTCTTTTGACCCTTGAAAACTTCTCACTATGGAGAAAGAGAATAGAAAACATGCTCAACATTCAAGGACTCCAAGGGGAGCCGTTCTCCAATACTGGAACTCTCTCCAAGAAAAATAAAATTTACTTGAGATCCATCATCACCTCTAAATTGGCTGCCTCCATACACGCCAACATCATCATGTTTGAAAACAAGAAAGAGGCCAAACCTATCTGGAAATCCATTCTGAATTTTTTTGCTTCCTCTGAGGCCTCCAACAGATCACGGGTGTTTGACTCTCTCCAAAACCTGAACTTCAATCCCAAAGATGGTCTACAATTTATCACCTCTGCCAAGGTTGCCATCAGGAGACTGCACAAAGTGGGAATCAATCTTCCCCAGGATATCCTTGCTTACATGCTAATTCACAAACTTCCCCCTTCTATGAGCAATATAAAATACCAAATTACTCATAAAAAAGAATTTATCAATCCAGAAAGAGTCCTTGATCACATTAGGATCTAACTGAACAATCAAAAACCAAAGGAAGATCTCAATTTCCTACCCTCCCGTCTAATTGCCACTGGCAGCAGCATGAACAATTCCTCCCTTCCAAAGTGCACCGCGGGAAAGCACAATCGCAATAATTATCACTTGGAAGCGAATTGCTGGGCTGTTCACCCCAAAATCAAAGAGGAATATATAAAAAGACATAATGGGAACTCAAGGACTGTCAGTTGCTTCTACCATCAAGTCTCAGATTCTCCATCCAGATTATTTTTCCTTGACACTGGCTCCTCTTCTCATATGATTTCCAACCCCAATCTCTTTGTCTCCTTGTCAACCAAAGAAATAGGGCATGTGAAAACCGGTTCAGAAAAAAAAATACTTCCAATCAAGGGCAATGGTACAGCCGTGATCAAACTTGAGAATGGGAATCTAGAGCTGTCAAATGTCCTTCTTGTACCCAATATTTCTGTTAATCTCCTATCTTACAGATGTTTATTACACAACGGTCTGAGCCTTTATCTTAACAAGAACAACTTCCAAATTCTAGACAACAATGAAATCTTGTATAATGGCCACTACCAAAACAATCTACCTATTATCAAGGCATCTGAAATGGAGAATTTTTCATTCCTAAACTCTTCTGAGTTTCTGCACAAATCCCTAGGGCATGTGAGTTATGGTCATCTGAGAAACAAGCTGAGCATACCCTTGAAAGCAGACACTCTGTGCAAGTCTTGCACTCTCAGTAAAATCGCAAGGGCCAGTTTCAAAATCTCTCACAGAAAAGCTGAGAAGCCATTCCAAGAAATCCACTTGGATACAATTGGCCCTATCACTAGCTCTTCATCCATTCATTGCTTCATCTTAACCATGGTCAATAGTTTTTCCCAATACTGCTCTGCCATTCCTGTGAAAATGAAAAGCAATATTACTGAAACTCTTATCCATGTAATAATCATTGAAGCTAAGAAATTTGATTGTTTTCCTAATGTTATTCATTTGGATAGGGGGACTTAATTTGCTAATCATTTTATAAAAGAATTCTGCAGCAAAAATCTTATTGCCTTACGCCACTCTGATCCCTATACACCCAAGCAAAATGGACTGGCTGAAATGTTTAACCATACTATCATAGAATCTCTTTGATGCACTCTTCTGGACTTGGGAATCAACATTAAACTATGGAAAAAAGTCATTAAATCAATCACTCTGGCGCTTAACCAAATCCCTTCCCATAAGAGTAACCCTTTTCCCTACAAGATCATCAAAAATAAAGAAATTCCACTGAGCTTTTTCAAACCTCTTGGTATAAAACTGGTATTCCTAGCCCTTCCCAGGATCCCTTGCTATAAGCTGGCTCCAAAAAGGATTCCAGGAGTCCTGATTGGATACAACAAGGAACTGTTCTTCTATCAAATCCTACTGGATAGTGGGAGAATAATTTACACCAAGCATGTTGCCTTTCTTGACTTCAATCCCATGGATAGAAAAGTTGCTTGTTCTTCTATCCATGATGACCTTCTTGAACCAATCTACCCTACAGTTTTCCCAGAAGACCTTGAAACTGACAAGGCAGAATCCGTCAAACCCCTGTTGAACAATCCTGACAACCAAGTTGGGGTTAATCCTGATCCAGAGAACCCGGTTGAAGATTTCCCCTCTGAACCTTCATCAGATCAGATCAAAGAGTCCATCAATCATCCTTCCTCTTCTACTCTTTTGGAATACTCCCTCAGACCTAGGACATCAAATATCAAACCAACCAAGTACTCTTATCTCATACAAGACACAAGCCAATACACCAATTCCATTGCTGAGGAGTTTGAAAAAATTGAAAAACATGAAGTCTGGGAAGATTGTTCCTTTATCCCAACAAAATTCCCAAACATTACCCTTGTTCTGAAGGAAAAACCTACTACAGAACGTACTCCCGCAAAGAAGAAAGCCAGGTTGTGCATACAGGGCTTCCAAAAAGTTTATGGCGTAGATTATTTTGAAAACTTTGCTTGCACCGGAAGTTTTTCCTCCCTATTAGCTTTACTGACTCTGTATGCTGATAAAAATTTATAAATTAGACAGTTTAATGTTAAAAGGGCCTTTCTACATGCACCATTGAAGGATTAAATATACATTAATACTCCTAAGCATTCTACTAGAAAAACCCCTTTCCTAAAATTGAAGAAATCCCTTTACGGCCTTAAACAATCCCCTGCTAACTGGTACAAAAACTTGACCAAGTGGCTCACTGACATCCATTTTGCTCCCTTGGAATACAACCCTTGCCTCTTCTTAAACAAGGATTCCTACTCTTTTGGTTACTTTCACGTAGACGACCTAAATGTTGTCAGAGATGTGGATTTTTTCAAAAAAAAAGTTCCTTAGTAGATTCCCTAGCTCCTCCGACCATTTCCCTGACACCCTCCTAGGCATGGAAATCTCTGTTGGCAAGAACTTTATCAAACTCAACCAAAGAAAACTTATACAAAAGACATTTGAAGAATTAAGTCTATCTGTTTCCCGGACTGTCCAGACACCTTGAACCCCGGGCGTTTGCCTTGTGAAAGCAAGAAAATCTAAAATTGAACCATTCAAAGCTTTGGGAGTCAACTACCAAAGATTCACAGGCCTTCTCAACTTCTTATCCTGTTGTACCCGTACTGATTTAGCCCCTGCTGTATCCACCCTTTTTCAATTTAACAACAAACCCAGTATCTATCACTGGAGAGAAGTCTTACACTATTTCAAATACCTGAAGGGAACCAGACACTTCAATCTTTCCCTGTCTTCATCTAGAGAAAATCAGAAAATATATTATCTATTTTTCCAATGCCACCTGTGGAGACAACCACGAGTCATGTATATCTCAATCTTGCCATCTATGTCTCTGGCTATTGTGCCCCATATCCTGGAACAGCGGACAAAAACATAATATTGCAATTTTTTCCACTGAATCCAAGCTGAATGCTCTCTCCGATGCATTCCATAGAAACCTCTGGATGAAACACCTATTGGCAAACTGTGGAGCGTCAATCTTGATCCCACAGCGTTTCATGTAGATAACTTGGGCCTCCTAGATAAAATCAAGAATTTTGGTTCACACTCAAAAACAAAACATATTGATATCAAGTGCAAATTTATTTGCAAAAGTCTTGAATCCCAAGAGATTAAATTTGTGCTTGTTCCCTCTGAAAACATGGTTGTTGACTGCCTGTAAAAACATAGGGAGAGAAAATCCTTAGATTGTCTGTTAAGCACCTGTCTTGACTAATTATACCAAACTCAGGGGACTGTTGAATTCTGAGTCCTTAAGCTCTCAACCAATGTCTTCAGACATGTCAAAAGATGTCTCCAGAACCGACCCTTCTCCCTCACAAAACTCAAATAACTTGTGTCCCTTGACACCCACTTGTCCTACTCCACCTTCTCACCCATCTGATTCCTCTCATCCAACCAATTTCCTTCATTGCCCACTCTACCTCTCACACCTTCTCTTTGTCTCCTACATTTTCCCCTCAAGTAAAATTTTTCACCTTGTAACATTGCCCAGACCTCACTCAAAAACTGTCACCTACCACTCAATATCTGTTTGGGTGTTTTACTCTTTGCCTCCAATCAATAACCAATTCCGTTAATCAAACCGTATCTAGTTTGGTATGATTAAAAACCAGTTGCTTTCCAGTCTTTCTTCATTTATTCCTTTTCTATTGTTCTGATTTTGATGGGTTACTGTTATGACTTCCTCATGATTGTTCAAGGGGGATATGGGCTTTCCACTACCGCTGGTCCTTTCTAGTCATCTTGCACTCCTGTTATTTTGATCTCTTTCATTTCCTCCTTATCCTGGGTCTCTTATTCTATTGAATACTGCGTCAGTCTTGGCGGTGAGTTATACTGATCCTTTCAAAGTGATCATAACAAGGGGAAATTTTTGTTGGTCTCTAATTCTGTTCTTCAGTTTTTGTCTGAAATCAAAATTTTCAAAATCTCATCACTTTCAATGGATTTTCATCTAAAAACTAATGGTCAGACCAAAAATATCAAGCAAACTCTCAAGAAACTTTTTTGAATTTATTTCAACTATCAAAAGGATAACTGGATGAATTTTCTACCCACATTTACATACAAATGTTCCACTAATTGCTCAAATAAATATGGCCCCTTTGGAAATCTTTATGTAACAAACCAAATTTATATTTTATTCATGTAGATACATTGGAAATTGCTGCTAATTTTATTTTAAATATAAAAATAATTCAGAAGCAAATTTATGCCAAAATTTAAGCACCTTATCTAAATTATGAATAAAATTTTTGAAATATTCAAACCATTTAAACTGAATTTGAAAAAGGGTGGATAGTTTATATTTTGATCATTGCAAGATAAATTCTAGTTCTACCCAAAAAACTGAAAACATTTGAAATAAAAGCAGAAATCTTCCTTCCTTTGAAATGAAAATCTATCCATAAATTATTGAAAATTTATATAACAGAGCCTGCTTGATTCTTATACCTTTGCAAGAATTATTAAAAACCAAAACTTTTCAACCTCAAAGTTCAGCTGGAGTGGGGATCAAGTTTTATCCTTTATTCAAGACTACACAAAGATGTTGGACTTATAGGTGAATTGCAAAAGAAGGAAAGAGTTTAAGAGGGCTGGAAGACAAGAATAATCAGTTGAGTGCAATAGGAATTGAAAGAAGGAAAGAAAGAAAGAGCTACCCAGAAAGACAAATGGTAAAGAAGAAGAAAACAAACATCAAGAAGACAGATTTCATAGACGTAGATCTGGAAGGGAACTGGAGTTGGCTTGGGCGTGAGTGATGACCCGGATGTTTGGTCGAGTAGGCTGAGAGTGGTCTTGTGAAGAAAAGCAGTCGAGATGAGTTGTTGAGAATGAGACGAGTTGAGGTTGAGAAGATTCGGTAAACAGTCTTACCAGACAGTTGGTGAAGAGGTGATAGGTGTTGGACAATGAGGTGGTTGGGTGAATTGGGACAAGATTGTACTGAGTAAGAAAAGAGGTTGAGATTGGAAGGAAAGGTCATAAAGAAAAGAGGGGTTGACGAAGAGCTAGAATAGGTCAATGAGAGTCGTGGTTCGAAATTGACTTCCGGTTTGAGTGGGTTTTTGTCAGGGCTCAGGAGGAGCCTTGCGGGTGTGCGGATAATCTGTGACATGTAGTAGACAGTGCTGAAATATGTAGCGGTGCGCGCTCTGGGTCTGAGAACTAGGATTTGGAAGAGGAAGTAGAAGACAGAATGGAAAAGAAGGAAAAGACAAAAGAGAATAAAAGAAAAAGAAGAAGGAAGAAGAAAGAAACATGAGGATGAAGAAAGAAAAGAAAGAAGAGTGAGGACTACCTCTTCAATGTTCAACACTCCCTGTGGCTGGTATGACTGGAGCCGGAGGAGCAGATTTGGGGTTGATTAGACACTGGAGTTTGGATATTGCGGAGGAGTTGAGAGCCTTTGTGAGGCCTTCGGCCTTCATGTTGGAGGATGGAATAAGCTCAATAGTAAGGTTTCCTAATTTTAGTTCCTCTTGCAGGCCCTTTGTTTTGATGTTGATGTGGCGGGTTTTTGAGTGACAGCCAAATTTTTTTAATTTGTTGTCAAGTCCTTTGTTCTCCACAAAATGGAGACTGGGCTGGATTTCCTTTTTCCAAAGTTCTGAGATCAGCACTTTCATCCAAATAGCTTCGAGAAAGGAGTCCACTAAAGGGTTGAGCTCAGCCTTGGTGGTAGAGTGAGTGACATTCCGTTTCCAGTAACTGCTCCAAGAAAGGAGCAAGCCAAAGAGTAGGGCTAGGTGACCTGATTGAGAGCGTTGCGTGTCAAGGTTTTTGCCCCAAGACGCATCACTGTAGCATTTGATTTGAGTGTTGGAGTTTGAGATTTTAAGGGTTAGTTTAAGGTTTTTGGTTGCCTTGAGATATTTCCAACATCGCTTCACTTCCTGCCAATGACAAATCCCCGGCTTCTTGCAGAACCTGGCTAGGCTAGAGACCGCAAAACTTAAGTCCGGTCAAGTAAGACAGGCTATGTAGTTCATAAGAAAAACTGCTGATCTGTAATTGATACCAAGGGATTAGAATTCTTTGTGTTCCTCGTCCGACGCGGGAGTGAGATTGAAACTGGTGGATAGAGGAATCATTGAAGGCTTGCAATCTGTCATTTTTAGTTCTTTGAGACCATGTTCAATATGTTTGGGTTGATATAGAAGTATGGAATTGTTTACTTGCTTGTATTTCATACCTAGAATGGTGTTTGGCTCGTGATGACTGGAGTTTGGAAATTTTGATAAGAAATTAGAGAGAAAATTGTCGCCTGGTCCTACCAGAATAAGATCATCGACGTGAAAGAAAAGAACGGAGTTTGAAGGAGAATGGATGTAGAGACAGGGATCTGCGGTTGACTTGTGGAATCCCTGTTCGCAAATCCAGTCAGTAAGCATAGAAAACCAGTTCGCAGGCAATTGCTTGAGACCGTAGAGGGATTTCTTGAGAATGAGATACTTTGATTGCCTTTTTGAGCCCTTTGGTCTTTTGATGATAACTTTGTCGGTTATGGGTGCGTGTAGGAAGGCACTCTTAACATCTAGTTGGATTATAGGGAGAGAGTGGTAAAGTCCGAAGAGAAGAGCCATCCAAAGGGACGCTGCCTTGCCAGTAGGGGAAAAAGTGTCTTGATAGTTGAGTCCGTAGATTTGATTAAAGCCTTGGATGCAAAGTTGACTTTTGAAAACAAGAGGATCTCCGTGACAGTTGTCCTTCAGTCGATAGACCCAAGTAGTGTTTAGCGGATTCGTGGGTTTGGGTCCATCGTAGTCTTCCCAAACCTCGAGCTCTTCAATACCGTCGAGTTCCAAATTCATGGAAGATTCCCATTTCGGAGCTTCTGAACAATTTCTGGCTTGTTTGTAAGTTTTGGGAACGAAGTAGTGATGATATCCATATCTATTAGGTGGCTTGAGGCAAGAGCGGTCTCTAAGAGAATATAGTGGGTTGAGTTGGGCTTCTAGGTCAGGAGAGGAGTCGGAAGAGGAGTCTGAGATGTTGTCAGAAGAGGGAGGAGAATTGGAAGGAGGTAGATTTTCATGGGACAAGTTAGGGTTGTTGGAGTTGGTGGAAGAGAGTTGCCGAAAGTTAGGGCTTCAAGAAGGAAAGTCATCATTGAAGTTGAGCTTTAGAGTATCTTTGTTGGTAGGAGGAGGAGAAGGATGAAAAGACTGAGAGAGTGAATTGGATTTAAGGAATTTCACATGTTTAGAAGAGATAATGGTTTGGTCAGGTTTCAAGATTTGATAAGAGTGGAAAACAGGGTTGTAACTCACAAGGCTGCCAACTAGACCTCGGTCTTTAAACTTTTCACCCCGGGCAATCTTGGTGCTGAGGAACGCCACCTTTGAGCCGATGGGGTGAAAGTAATTGCGAGGGAGGATTTTGTTTGTGAAAAGAAAGTAGGGAGAGAGAGCGGAAGGGGTCTTAGGGATATGATTAAGAGCCAAGCAGGCTGCTTTAGCAACCTCGGCCCACAGGTTGAGTGGTAGACAAGAACTGCGGGGAATGGCCCTGATGGATTCCGTAATGGTTTGATTTGCTCGCTCTATTTTTCCGTTATGCTTGTGGTGGTAGGGTTCGGAGATGAGGTGTTGGATTGAGTTAGAATTAAAGAATTCTTTAATTTCCATTGAGGCAAATTCTCCGCCACCGTTGGTACAGATTGTAGCAGGGAAACGACTTCTCTTCTGTTTTTCAAAGTTAAGAGTCGTCATGAGTTGCTGAAAAGCGTCAGATTTGTGTTGCAACGGAATGGCGGAAATATAACCCGTGAAGTTGTCGATGATGGTCATAAGATAGCTCATGTTGTTCCAAGCGGAAGGTGTGATAGGGCCGATCAGGTCAATGTGCAATTGCTTGAAGGGTTTGGAAGTAAGTGTCACGGTGTTTTTGAAAGACAACTTTGTGATTTTAGAGAAGACACAGTCTTTGCATTGGAAATCAGAGAGGTGTTGAGAGTTGAGTTCGGGGAAGAGGTTTTTGAGACGGGTAGGGTGAACGTGTCCGCATGACTGGTGTAGGAATTTGATTTGATCATTTGAGGAATTTTTCTTCACTAGATAGCAGAGTTTAAGGTTGTGCCCAACAGTAGATGGTTGATTGACCACGAATAGATTTCCTTGGATGAAGCCGGAAAAGGCTGGAAGAGAGGGTTTGGAAAAAAAGGGAAAACTGGTTTCAAGAAGTTGAAAGGACACACTCCTTTGACGCTATGAGTTCGCAGGGGCTGATCAAATTGACTACTAAGTCTGGCACGAAGAAGCAATTTGATAGAATGACCTCCGAATTTCTCCAAGTAAGTCAAACAATCCCCTTTCCTTTGATGGGTAGTTTAGCTCCTTCTTTGCCCGTATTGATCCACTCGTCTCCGGGGCATTCAGTTAGAGAGATGAAGAAATTGGGAGAATTGAACATATGGCAGGATGCTCTGGAGTCAAGAATTATGCGATTATTAGGATTGACCTCCTCGATCCAAGGGGTGAGTAATGCGTGATAGTGCGCGACTTCTTTATTTTTAGATTTAGAATGAGCTTGAGCTCTCCACTTTGCTTGAGCTTCTTTCCACCACAAAGGAGCAAGGTGCTCATTCTTATTCCAGCATTTTTCTTTGGTATGGTCGGGAGAGAGTGGATTGTGAAAGCCTTGGGTACACCGTAATTCTCAAGGAATTGGTTTCTTGGGATTGTTGGAAGTGACCAAGGCAGTGCTGGAGATTTGGACATCTTTCGATTTAGCTCGGGTTTCGTTATTGAGTTGAGTAAGATGATTGAGTACCAAGTCAACCGTTACGTTCTTGTCTGAATGCATGATTTGTTGTCTGAGAGAGTGTAGCGAAGACGGAAATTTAAACAGAAGATGGTATGCAAGGATGTTGTCTGGTAAGTCAATTCCTACGTCTACCATCTTTTTCATGGATGTTTTCAAATCCATGATGAAAGATTTAATTGATTCTGGCTTGAATTGTTGGTAGAGAAACTTGTTAAAGACCCGGGCAACGGTTGGCCGTTTGAGATGAGGCAAATCGTTCCTTAATAGTTTGCCAGAGCCTTTTTGAGGAGGAAATGTTTGAGGTGTTGACAACATTATTGTGTGTGATAGAGTCAATCCTGGATAGAAGAATTACTTGTATTTCCATATCGTCAATGGGGCTGAGACTTTTCAAATCGTTCTCCAGGGCTTCTTTCACGCCTTTTAGTTCCAGAAGCATAGTCATTTTATCTTTCCAAATGGAGCAGTTTTCTTCAGTGAGGATAGGTACTGCTTCAAGGGCCGCCTTAAGGATGATTTGGCGAAAGCCGTTGTTACTTGATCCCTCCATTTTTTGGTTGGATCAGTCGGGTTTGTTCTTTGGCTTTTAACCGTGTTGGACTTATAGGTGAATTGCAAAAGAAGGAAAGAATTTAAGAGGGCTGGAAGACAAGAATAATCAGTTGAGTGCAATAGGAATTGAAAGAAGGAAAGAAAGAAAGAGCTACCCAGAAAGACAAATGGTAAAGAAGAAGAAAACAAACATCAAGAAGACAGATTTCATAGACGTAGATCTGGAAGGGAACTGGAGTTGGCTTGGGCGTGAGTGATGACCCGGATGTTTGGTGGAGTAGGCTGAGAGTGGTCTTGTGAAGAAAAGCAGTCGAGATGAGTTTTCAAGAATGAGACGAGTTGAGGTTGAGAAGATTTGGTAAAAAGTCTTACCAGACAGTCGTTGAAGAGGTGATAGGTGTTGGACGATGAGGTGGTTGGGTGAATTGGGACAAGATTGTACTGAGTAAGAAAAGAGGTTGAGATCGGAAGGAAAGGTCATAAAGAAAAGAGGGGTTGAAAAAGAGCTAGAATAGGTCAATGAGATTCGTGGTTCGAAATTGACTTCCGGTTTGAGTGGGTTTCCATCAGGGCTCACAAGGAGCCTTGAGGGTGTGCGGATAATCTGTGACATGTAGTAGACAGTGCTGAAATATGTAGCGGTGCGCGCTCTGGGTCTGAGAACTAGGATTTGGAAGAGGAAGTAGAAGACAGAATGGAAAAGAAGGAAAAGACAAAAGAGAATAAAAGAAAAAGAAGAAGGAAGAAGAAAGAAACATGAGGATGAAGAAAGAAAAGAAAGAAGAGTGAGGACTACCTCTTCACTGTTCAACAAAAGAATGGTGAAAAAATCTGTTAAATGGATTGTATTCCATTCTAATGAGAATTCAAAATATTTTCAACTAGATCATCATCTTCATAAATCCCCTGATTTCCTTTTTTATTTTCATTAAACCCATCCTCTGAAGCCATGTCAAAAATTCAAATTAACTCTTTGTTGATTTTTTACTTTAGTTCATTTTGAATGATAAATCTCTTTATTTATTTCTTTATTATATTTTATCTATATATATTTTTTGCAGGTATCTTAGCGTAAATCAACTGATAAAGTCTGAATTTCAGACCAAGAACATACTGAAAAGTTTCATTAACATCCTACTACATGAAGTGATTAGATGAGACTACAACAAGATATTGAGAATAGAAACATATAGAAAAATACCAACAGGATGGAACAGGCTAGAGATCAAGAATCAGATGAGACACACAACAGACAAGAAACTGATTCTGAAGTCTGAGAGTAAAAAATAATTGGTAATAGTAGGCTGGAGGAGTAATTGGTTGAGGAGAATTACTATTAGCCTGATAAGTAATGACAATTCCAGCCAGAAATAATATTGAGAGTGGGATAATTGAGAGCACCTTGAAAGATCTGAAATAAGATCATTAGATAAATTCACTGATTGATGAGTTGTGATGGAGTGATCTTACAAAAATCTTACTGGCTGCTTTGTTATTTGGGTATATGTATTTTGGAGGTTGATTGGATTGATATTGGTTGTTGAGAGATTTGTTAGAGATAACAGATAGATGTTTGATTGAGATTGAATTTGTCATTTTTCTGATTCTTTCACGGTAGAGTTTGATTTGGATGTAGGTTGACTAGTCCGCAGTCACATCATCCACAGATAGCTTTCCCTGTTAGAATTATGGCCAGCAATTAGCTTAGGAAAATGAGCAGTATTTAAAGCAAAAGAAATGCTGGACACTGGGTGTCAATATTGGCTAATGGGGCTCTCACAATGGGGCAATATTTTGGATGAATTTGATTGGAATGATGAATGAATGGATGGAAAACAGCAGGGAGAAGAGTTCCTTAAGTACAAAAGATTGGCCTCTTGTGAGCCCATGATAAAAAAAGCCCAAAGGAAAATTTTCCGCCCCATAAGAGCTCTACAGGATCTACTAGCCTTGTTACTTTGTTGGGACTACATCAGCCCGCATGGCATCAGTTCCTGAACCCTTATGACCGGCCTATTCTGGTCCATTCCAGTGTTTCCACTGTTACGGGGCTGAACCAGCCCCTTGCTGTTCAATCCCCTTGGCTGGTTGTCCTTTACAACCAGCCATGATGACCTCATTACGTTCTTTACGGGCTGGTTGCCTCATGCAGCCAGCCCCTGGCCCCTCAAATGGGCCAGGTGGGACCCAGGGAACACTTGGGTCCGGTCTCAGACTCACATGGGGGGGTGTGACCAGCGGACATGCTGTCCCCCCCCTCTTTCTCTCAAATCCCTGGTGGGGGTGGTCAAATCCCCTCACCAGGGGCCCTGGGGGTCGATACCCCCAGGGTGTTGTCAAGAAAGTTGGCCTGGGAGGTTATCAGGTCCCCCCAGGCCCATCACTCCTCCCCATTGGTAAAGGGGGGGGGAGAGCGCCCTTGCTTGGTTGCTTCACACACTCAATGGTGGAGGGGTGATGCATTCCCCCCCACCTGCCGGTTGCTACGCTTGCGGCCGGCGCCGCCAGCTCCTTGGGCAAGGGGGTGTTCAGGTCCACCCTGCCCTGACCGACCGCACTGACGCAGCCGGTTGCTGGCTGGTTCAACCCAGCCAGCTCGCCACCATCCCCCTCGCAACGGCAAGCAAGGGGAGGGGGAGCAAGCCGGGGCCACGAGCCCTGGCTCCGCGTCACTGGTTTCTGGGCGCGACCAGCTGGGCCCACGTGGGATCCCTTGGCCGCGCAACAGCCCCGTGTGGTCTGTACCATGGAACACAGGCGGCCCCAAAAGGGCCACAACGTGGGCAGCGGCCCCAAGCGGGCTGCGACACAGGAGGCGGCCCCTAGCGGGCCGCAACAGGGGCGGCGGCCCCAATGGGCCGCCTCAAGCCCAAATCGTGAGAATTACATACTTTGGGGTGCCAGCCTGTCTGGCCAAGTATGTCCATAATAAAGCTTGGGCCCTTTTATACCCACATAGGCCCATGTGGCCCACGTGATGTCCAATGGGCCGTGGAGGCCCATTTTTGCATCCCATTTGGATTACACACTCTTATGCACATTACCTGAGTGCATCCGCATTTTAACCCACCCCCTTAATCCAAAAGGGATGCCATACGCATACTAGACACAAAAACTTCATGTTTGTTCCTATCTAAAGCCTTAGTTAAGATATCCGCAATCATTGCCCCAGTAGGCATGTACCGTAACACTATCTCTTTGCAGCCAACTGCATCCCGTATATAGTTATTATGAACATCAATATGTTTTGTTCTAGAATGGAACACTTGATTTTCTGCCAATGCAATGGCACTCTGGTCATCAGAATACAACAACACAAACACTTGTGGTTTATGAGTATCCTCTAAGACCTTTCTCAACCATTTTGCTTCCTGTGAATCTGACAAGTACTCTCTGTACTCTGCTTCTGTTGACAAAAGACTCATTTCTGACACCTTTTTAGATATCCAAGACACTAGATTCTTTCCTAAGAAAAATTAAACCCACTTGTTGATTCCCTAGTGTTACCATCTGCCCAACTTGCATCAGAATAACCAACCAAGTCAAAGTTCAATGACTTTGAAAACTGCAGTCCCAGACTGCTTGTTCCTTTAAGATACCTCATAGATCTCTTAAACGCTGACCAATGCCTCATGCATGGTTTCTCTAAGTGTTGTGACAAAATCCCAATTGCATAAGTAATATCTGGCCTTGTACACTGCCCCAAATAATTCAAAGATCCAATAGCTGATCTATAATCATTCCCAGATTGAAAAAACTCTAGATGCTCTTCATCTGTAGACTTTTCTAACCAAATGTTAGACTGCATTGGAGTACCAAACTCCTTTGCATCTTCTCAGCCATACTGCTTAAGTAGAGCTGACACATAATGGTTCTGATCCAACCTGATCCCATTCTTGCTCTTAATAACTTTCATTCCCAGCAGCTGCTGTGCCATACCAAGATCTTTTATCTTGAACTCCTTTTTGAGTGTCTCCATGACTCTCTCCTTACCATTCCCAATAATGATAATGTCATCAACCCATACAAACAAAATTGCATCCTTTCTCACAAAGAGACAAGGGTCAGCCAAAATTGTTTCAAAACCAATCTCTATCAGTTTCATTCTCATAGTATTATACCATGACCTAGCTGCTTGCTTCAATCCATACAGGGATCTACACAGCTTGAGGACATTATAATCCCCTTTATCTGCTGAGAGGAAACTTCTCACACAGATTTTATTCATAGTTCCTGGCTTGGTCTCAACCAGAAATTCCTTGAAACCATCAGGAATTGACATATAAACAGTCTCTTCCTCTCCAAGTTTCGCATTCAAGTATGCAGTCACCAAATCAGCCTGTCTGATTTCTTCACCCAACTCCACTGCCAAAGAAATGATGTACCTGAAGGTGGAAAGCCTTCCAGTTGGCGAGAAAGTCTCCTGGTAATCAATACCCTCTCTCTGTTTAAAGCCCTGTGCAACGCATCTAGGCTTGAACCTCTTCAAAACTCCATTAGTATCAAACTTCTTTGTTAACACTAATCTAGACCCAACAATGGTCTTTCCTTTTGGAACTGAATCCCGCTTAACCACTTCAAACACACTATTATTCTCTAGAGAATCAAATTCCTCAAAAATAGCTGTCTTCCAATTGGCTCTCTCATCAGAATTCATAGCTTGGCCAAAGCTATTTGGGTTAACTCTATTACCCATTCCTGAACTCAACTGTAGAATCTCTGTTGGAATACGGGTCTTCTGACTAGACTCAACGCTGTGCGATGCCAGAGCCATGTCAACTATCAATGACATGTCACACCTAGTGATGAAGACGCGGCCTCCCCTTTCCAACTCATCTCAACTTGACTCTCCCTTTCTCAATTGAATCTCCATAAAAATCCTATTCAATCAACAACCACCTACAGCTCTTCCTTTCTTTTTTTTCTTCTTAGTTCTTTCTCTACTCCATTACTACTACCTGTCATACTCTCACAACCGCCACCACCTACCACCAACAACCGCTATCTATCAACCAACGACTTATCAACCATCAATCTAAATCGCCAAAGCCACGTCAACACCTTCAACTGTTGATGACTCCTCATTCTCTTGTTTGGTGAGAAGACACAAAAATCTCCTAACCGCTATTTGACTCAAATCACTCCTCATGTTCTGGTCTCATCATTATGTTGACTCTTATCATGAAGATCTCAATTCCTCAGCCAACTCATCTCCTCAGCCTACCTTAGTCCGTCATACTGTACTATTTACAGTATTGGTGTGTATCTCATTCCTTCCTTAAATCAGCTCTCCTGCCTTGTCCTTTGGTTATTGATTGTCTTCAACCCTTGTAGTCTGGTTCTACTTCTTTTTATCATAGAGTAATTTCAACACGATTAACAGTTGAAATACCAGTAGAACGAACAACCCTCTATCTTCAAAGAACCAGGCACTACCATGGACTCTATAAATCCCACCATCGAGGCTATTCCCCTTCTGACTGAGGAGAACTTCACCATGTGGAGAACCAGAATCAACTCTCTACTGAACTTTGCTAAACTTAAGGAATCTATAACGGCCGACGATCCTCTTGAAGATGATGACAATTCGATCCTCACTTCCATTATCATTTCAAAGCTGTCGCCAGCTGTGCACTCTAACATCATCACTCCCATCAAGGAAGAGAATGCCGTGCTAATTTGGAAAGCCCTAATCAAACACTTTGTGTCGTCTCAACCTGCCAATCGTGCTCGCATATACAGCAACTTCTCCTCCATCACATTTTACAAGTCTAACATTCAGCAATTCATAACCGATGTCAAAACTGGCGTCAATCGCCTTTTGGAAATAGGCATACTGATTCCCACCAACATCCTCGCTTATATGATCTTAGATAAGCTGCCTTCCTCCATGATGAACATCAAGCAGCAGATCACTCACTCGCAAGCCAAATCAGAAGTCACTCCAGATGCTTTTCTCAATAATCTTTGAATCCACATGAATGAATTAAAGATGAATGGCAACTCCTCAACTCCAACAGTTTCCCTATACACTGAGGCATCCGGCAAGTGCAAGGCTCGCATGCATAACACTCTTGCCAATCACCCCAAAAATAAGTGTTGGATGCTATATCCTCACCTGAGACCAAAAACCGCTCCCACCAACAATTAACAAGTCAGCCTTCTCTCCTCCATCAACTGTCTCGGAAAAAACTTCTTTGTTATTGACTCTGGTTCATCATGTCACATGATAGCTGATGAAGCTTTCTTCACCGTGCTAGACACCCAATTCCAAGGAGTAATCAAGACAAGTAATAAATCCGACTCCCTGGATATTGGCGGTTCCGGTACTGTTAAACTGAAAGCGGGAAATCAGGAAATTGTCCTCACCGACGTGCTCTATGTACCTCACTTGTCTGCAAACCTGCTCTCCCTGAGAAAATTAATACAGGAAGGATTGAACGTTGAATTCTATTCTGACTGTTTCAGTCTCTTTAAAGGCAATTAACTCATCCTTTGAGGATGCTACCACAATAACATACCATGCATTCAGCTCCTGCCTCTCCTCCCCTTTTCTCATTTCTCCTCCTCCGAGCTTATTCATAAGTCCATGGGTCATGTAAGCTATCACCGCCTGAGGAATAAATTGAATCTGCCCATCTCTAAGGAAAACAAATGTGAAGCCTGCTCCCTTTCAAAAATCACCAAGGCCTCCTTCAAAAAACGATCATCCCATGCTTCTCGGATATTTGAAGAAATCCATCTGGACACAATCGGTCCTCTTTCCATATCATCCGGTGGGCATAAGTATATTGTGACGGTGGTGGATTCCTTTTTGAGATACTGTGCTGCTATTCCAGTCTCATCCAAAGACGCCATTCCATTGGCGCTTATCTTCAGTTTGAGCCTTGAAGCCAAAAGACTAGGATACTATCCCTCTGTACTGCATTCAGATTGAGGTACTGAATTTGCTAATTCCTCGCTGTCCGAATTCTGCAAGAACCATCTCATAAAGCAGCGATTTGCCAATCCACACACGCCTCAACAAAATGGGCTTGCTGAGCGATTTAATCGCACCATTCTTGAATCTGTTCAAACTATATTATACGACTCTAATCTGCCTTGGAATTTATGGCACAAAATTATACATTCCTCTACTCTCACTCTGAACCAGATTCCATCGCACCGATCCAAGAAGAGCCCCTATGAAATGTTCAAGCTTCACTCTCTTCCTCTTTCCTACTATAAACCAATTGGCAATCCGGTTTCTTTTCTGACCCAACCTAAACCCTCTGGGAATAAATTAGGGACACCCGGTGAACTGGGCCGATTGATTGGCTATAATCCCAAGCTACTGTCCTACCGGATTCTCTCCTCCTCTGGACGAATTGTTAACACCAAAAGTGTCACATTTCTCTCCTTCCCTTCCAAATCACCCTTTGCTCACTCCTCCTCCTCCTACGACGAACTGGAGCTTCCACCCACCAATGTCATCTCGTCCAAACTGTCTCAAGAAAAGTCTCTTCCTGAAGCTCCAGGCCAGATAGAGCCTGAATCACGTGAATACTCCGAACCCATCAGCGATGACCTGTCCGACAGTCCCTCAGCTGAAGACTCCTCCTCTGATTTGAATGTAGAAGCTACGCTCATTCCATCGGGTAGGACTCTTTGAGAAAGGACCTTGGCGGTCAAACCTGATAAGTACAGCTACCTGACTCAAAGTGATTACTCATCAAAAGTAACGGAAGCTAAACAAGTGGAGCTTCAGAACATTGAAGATCACGATGTTTGGGAAGACATTGACTTCACTCCTGATCGATATCTCAAAACCACCTGGGCCGTAAGAGATAAGCCTGCTACACTCTCCTCTCTGGCCAAGACAAAGGCTTGCCTCTGCATACAAGGATTTCTGCAAACACCCAGTTTGGATTTCTCTGAAACCTATGCCCCTACTGGCAAATTCCCTTCCCTTCTCCTTCTCCTTATCCTTGCTCTTGATCGCTCCTTACCCATTAGACAGTTCAATGTCAAAAGTTCTTTTCTCTACGCACCACTCCATGAGACTCTCTTCATAAAAACTCCCTCCAAGTCCCATTGCAAAAGTCCCTTCCTCAAACTAAAAAAGTCGCTTTACGGTCTTCGCCAGGCACCGCTCAACTGGCATGACACATTAACTACTTGGCTGAAATTGCTCGGATTCTATCGATCCGACTCTGATGCCTGTTTATTCATCCATTCCAATCGTAAGACGTTCTTATTTTTTCACGTGGACAACCTCATAGTTGCGGGCGACGTGGAAGACTTTGAGAAGCACTTTCTATCGCAGTATCCCGATTCCTCTGCACACAATCCTGATACTCTTCTGGGTATGAACATCGCCTTCGAAAACGGATCATGTTCTCTCTCTCAGCCTTCTCTGATAACCAAAGGACTGGAACTTCTCAATTTAACCGAATGTCGCTCAGTCAATACTCCTCTGACTCCAGGCATTAAACTTCTGCCTGCCACCGAGGAAGACTCCCGTGCGTTCAAGGCTCTTGGATATAATTATAAGACCTTCACTGGCCTGTTGAACTATCTTTCCTGTAGAACTTGCCCTGATCTTTCAGCTGCGGTGTCTATCCTATCAAGGTTCAATTCCAATCCGGGTCTAAGCCATTGGAAAGAGGTTATCCATTGCTGGAAGTATTTGAAAGGCTCATCTCATCTAGCATTGATACTGAATCCATTCTCATCAAATGATAACAATGTCAGCTACTACACTGATGCCACCTGGGGGGACGACCTGTTGGATCGCAAATCGCAAAGCGGATGGATCTCTTTCTGGAAAAACTGCCCTGTGACATGGACGAGTAAGAAGCAAAAGAACATTTCCATGTCTTCAACGGAATCCGAACTGAACGCTCTGGCCGATGGTGTACAGGAGAATCAGTGGATGACTTCTCTCATCAGCGAACTTTGGCAGTCTAATCCAAGTCCGACGCTCTTTCATATAGACAACAAAGGTCTTCTGGAAAAAATCAAAAACATAGGGTCCAACGCCAAAACTAAGCACCTTGACATCAAAGTGAAATACATCCGGCAGCTGTACAAAGAAAAGGAAATTTTTGTTCGACTCATATCCTCGTCGGAAATGGTAGCTGATGCTCTGTCAAAAAGCTGCTTGGCAGGGTCTCTGGAATGTCTCAGGAAGAATTGCCTCCAATGATCATCCGTTCTCTTTCTCACCAAACATCCTGGGGTGTTGTAATACGGGTCTTCTGACTAGACTCGACGCTGTGCAATGCCAGAGCCATGTCAACTATCAATGACATGTCACACCTAGTGATGAAGACACGGCCTCCCCTTTCCAACTCATCTCGACTTGACTCTCCCTTTCTCAATCGAATCTCCATAAAAATCCTATTTGATCAAGGACCACCTACAGCTCTTCCTTTCTTTTTTTTCTTCTTAGTTCTTTCTCTACTCCATTACTACTACCTGTCATACTCTCACAACCGCCACCACCTACCACCAACAACCGCTATCTATCAACCAACGACTTATCAACCATCAATCTAAATCGCCAAAGCCACGTCAACACCTTCAACTGTTGATGACTCCTCATTCTCTTGTTTGGTGAGAAGACACAAAAATTTCCTAACCGCTATTTGACTCAAATCACTCCTCATGTTCTGGTCTAATCATTATGTTGACTCTTATCATGAAGATCTCAATTCCTCAGCCAACTCATCTCCTCAGCCTACCTTAGTCCGTCATACTGTACTATTTACAGTATTGGTGTGTATCTCATTCCTTCCTTAAATCAGCTCTCCTGCCTTGTCCTTTGGTTATTGATTGTCTTCAACCCTTGTAGTCTGGTTCTACTTCTTTTTATCATAGAGTAATTTCAAAAATCTCATTAAGCATACACTGTTCCTGAAGTGTATCTTCCTCATATTCCGCAGAAGCATAATGGGACTTCCATTCCCCATACCTATCAACAGGAATTCTCATCCTGCCACTCCTTCTAACTGGAGGTGGAGGCTCATCAGGTTCTGATTCCACAGACTCCCCTGAAGTGGGTACTGAACCCTCCTGTGGCACGTCTGCCACCTAAATATCATCACTAATGATATTCTCTCCAGCCTCTTCTGGGGAAATATGCTCCAATGCTATTTCCTTCTGTGATTCCTGAACAGCACTAGGTTCACCCCTTTTGAGTGGAAAGTTACTTTCTTCAAATTTTACATCCCTACTATGGATAACCTTTCTTGTCCCTGGACAATAAATCCTGTATGACTTACTTATTAAGTCATAGCCCACAAGTGCCCCTGTTCTGGCTCTAGGATCGAAATTTCCAACCATCTCATTATGGTGGACACTATAATACACCAAGCAACCAATTGTTCTTAGGTGTGATTTTTTGGGGTACAACTTCCAAAACTGATAATGAGGACACTTCCCATTAACACTTACAATATTGTGCAACAGACACACTGTGCACACCAACTCAGCCCATAAAAACTTTGGTAGACCAGATTGAGCCATAATAGTTCTGACTTTGTCCAATAAAGTCCTATTCATCCTCTCAACTATTCCATTGTTTTGTGGAGTACTAGCAGTAGTAACTATATGATTGATACCATAATCATTCAATATTTTCTTCAAATCTTTACTCACAAACTCACCCCCTCCATCAGTAATAACCCTCTTGATCTCCCTCATCAAACCATTCTGCTTCCAGACTTTGAAGATTACTGAAGCCTCCTCTGTGGTTTGATCCTTTGATCTTATTGGTTTTACCCAAACAAAATTAGTTGCTGTATCAACCAAATTGATGAAGTATCTTGCCCCTCCAAGAGACACTGGTGAAAATGGCCCTGCCAAATCAATGGAGAATTCCTCTCTAGGAACTTCTGTGTGGTCTCTACTCTTTGAGAACACATTCCTGGTTTTGGCCCCTAAGTTACAACTCTCACAGTTGCTTTCCTTTACCTTATGGCCACTTCTATTGTGAGCAACAGTGCTCAGAGCTGAAATCTTGAACAAGTCAGCGCAGAGCAACTTATTACAAACTTTTCCACTCAGGATAGTTCTCCCATTCAAATCAATAACAAACTTATCTTCTTTAAGATAAAAAATCTGGAAACCCTTTTTCCCGAGCACTCAAAGAGACACAAGGTTATAAGGCAAATCTGGTACATAGAACACTTTCTCAAAAGTTATTTTGAAACCCGTGTGATTTCCAAGAATAACTTTTCCAATCCCCTTAATCTGGATTGTTCTTCCTTTTTGGCCAATATTTACAACACCATAAAAATCTCTAATATTTGAAAACAAATTTGGCTCAAAAAACATGTGGTCTGTACAACCAGAATCAATCAAAACAAGAACATGATCCTTCAAAAATCCTCCTGTAAGGAATGAAGAATTATCAGCCACTGATAAGTTCTCATTTTCAAGGTTAAGATTACATACTTCATAATCAATTGAGTACATCTCTTGTTCCTCTTCAATTTTAGCCTTCTTGTTGGGGACTTGTTCCACAACAGCTTGTTCCATTGAAACATCCTCTGCCACCATAGGAACATTTTCCATGGCAAGGTTTACCTCTTTGTCTTCCTTTTCAATTTCCTCGGATTTCTTCCTCTTCTTGGCCTCCTTGAAATCCTTTGCATAGTGCCCCTTCTTCTGACAATTATAACACAAGAACTTTGAAAAATCCTTTATGGCCTTTGCCTTCTTCCCAGATTTTCCTGTCTTGCCCACCAGAGCAGTTCCTGTGCTCTCCTTCATCTTGAATTGAAGATCATCCTTTTCAATCCTTCTAAGCACATGCTCTTCTCCTGGAAGGGTATCCAACTGAGATATTATTGTGACCAAGGACTCATATTATTTTGGCAGCTTTTGAAGAATTAAGAGTGCCAAAAACTCAGGATCCATGTTCAGCCCAGATGACTTGAACCTAGCAATACTAGATCTAGCTTCCCCTGCAAATTGTTTAAAGTTTCCAAATTTCAACTTAAACAATCTATTGAAAACAATCCCCTTTTGATGAACAGAGTCACCAGCATACTTTGACTTGAGCATTTTCCATAAAACAATCCCCTTCCTCTTCTTTTCCTCCAACAGAGTATCAGCAACCCATGTTAGATGATGCTCATCCAATTTTCTAAGAATAAGATGATAGGCCTTCTTCTCCACCTCTGAACTTATCAAAGTACCATCTCCTTTCATAATATCCCCACAACAGATGTTATCCAACTCGCTTTCCACAAGGACAGCCCAAGCATTATAGTTCTGACTATTCAAAACTAACTTGGTGGAGCTGGACTCTGGGATATAAGACATCTTCTTGGAAAACTTGAGGTCCTTGAGGTTGTCCAAAGTAAGGTATAAGGGTCTATCTTGCTTGGAAATAATGATGATGATGGTACTGATAATGTGCTAGAATTATGGCCAGCAATTAGCTTAGGCAAATTAGCAGTATTTAAAGCAAAAGAACTGCTGGACACTGGGTGTCAATATTGGCTAATGGGGCTCTCACAATGTGGCAATATGTTGGATGAATTTGATTGGAATGATGAATGAATGGATGGAAAACAGCAGGGAGAATAGCTCCTTAAGTACAAAAGATTGGCCTCTTTTGAGCCCATGATACAACAAGCAAAAAGGCAAATTTATCAGCCCCAAAAGAGCTCTACAGGCTCTACTAGCCTTTTTACTTGGTTGGGACTACATCAGCCCGCATGGCATCAGTTCCTGAACCCTTACAACCGGCCTATTCCGGTCCATTCCAGTGTTTCCACCATTACGGGGCTGAACCAGCCCCTTGCTGTTCAATCCGCTTGGCTGGTTGTCCATTAAAACCAGCCATGATGACCTGATTACTTTGTTTACGGGCTGGTTGCCTCATGCAGCCAGCCCCTGGCCCCTCAAATGGGCCAGGGGGGACCCAGGGCACACCTGGGTCCGGTCTCAGACTCACATGGGGGGGTGTGACCAGCGGACATGCTGTCCCCCCCCTCTTTCTCTCAAATCCCTGGTGGGGGCGGTCAAATCCCCTCACCAGGGGTCCTGGGGGTCAATACCCCCAGGCGTCATCAAGAAAGTTGGCCTGGGAGGTGATCAGGTTCCCCCAGGCCCATCGCTCCTCCCCCTCGGTAAAGGGGGGGGGGAGAGCGCACTTGCTTAGTTGCTTCACACACTCAATGGTGGAGGGGTGATGCATTCCCCCCCACCTGCCGGTTGCTACGCTTGCGGCCGGCGCCGCCACCTCCTTGGGCAAAGGGGGTGGTCAGGTCCCCCCTGCCCTGACCAACCGCACTGTTGCGGCCAGTTGGTGGCTGGTTCAACCCAGCCAACTTGCCCCCATCCCCCTTGCAATGGCAAGCGAGGGGAGGGGGAGCGAGCCGGGGCCGCAAGCCCCGGCTCCGCGGCGCAACCAGCCGGGCCCGCGCGGATCCCTTGGCCGCGCAACAGCCCTGCGCAGGCCATCGGTCCCCGCGTGGGCTGTATCAAGGAACACATGCGGCCCCAAACGGGCCGCGACACAGGCGGCAGCCCCAATGGGTTGCCCCAAGCCCGAATTGTGAGAATTACATACTTTGGCGGGCCAGCCTGTCTTGCCAAGTATGTCCATAATAAAGCTTGGGCCCTTTTATACCCACATACGCCCTCGTGGCCCACGTGATGTCCAATGGGCCGTGGAGGCCCATTTTTGCATCCCATTTGGATTACACACTCCTATGCACATTACCTGAGTGCATCTGCATTTCAACATTCCCGCGGTAGATAGCATCCCCGTGCGTACATTGACAGAGGTCAGAAAAAGATATTGAAGGAAGGAAGGGTTAACAAGAAGAAAGAAAAACATAATAAAATTCAAGAAATTACAAATGGTGCGCACCATACATAGGATGTGCTTGAGAATTATAAACCAAGTGATTGAAAATCAGAAGGACAATAAGATCTTTTAACAACAAGCATTACAGAATAAGATCAAAATTCATCATCAACTACCAATGAAATACCATTTTTTTGGTGTGCTTACCCCACACGCCAATAACTTTGGTTTGAAAAGGTATAGAAATCAATATCTTTGGCATGCTGTCACACGACCAACCCACGTAATATAGGGCAATTCTTAGATGATTGTGAGCGCAAAGGAATGCCAAGTGCAAGGGCAAGTACAAATAGCAAGACCCAGTTGCGAAGTGCAAACTTGGTTATGCCACTCAACAAACGGCAAGATGAATGGGATGTGTTCCGAAGAAGGAAACTCAACCTGAGTCCAATGTGTTAACTAGGTTGCAGCAAAATGCGAGAACGTATGAAATTAACTAACTGAGGAGACAATCATCAGGCAAGGGGATAGCACTTATAAGGTAATCCAAAGTGACTGAATACAACCTGGTGATGAACTAACTACAGGTGAAGCGGTGAGGCAATGAATGACAGGAACGGAATAGGAAATGCAGCAGTGGTATAGATCCAAGGTCTTAACGTAAGTGCAAGACAATAGAATCTGAGCGTATAATTGCATGACGAATTGGGATAAGAGCGAGTGACTTTGAAGGTAATGCGAATGAGAGGTAATAGTGTATGCAGGGTAGGGACTAGTCCAATTGCGAACTATACAGTAGTGATGGCTTGGTTAGACGTAGATGCAAACTAACAAACAATGCATGACCAAAGATGGAAGTCCAAGGCTGTTGATTGGCCGGGGAAGGAGATTGGATCTCATAATGGATTGTCAACCGGTATGGAGTTAACTGCAAAGTTTGCAAGTATATACTGAGTTGGTCACCAAGATTGGAGGTTCAGCGCGAGCCAGAGGAAATAGCGGATTGCACCATTGATGTTTTGCTTTTATTTGTGTCACGCTTTTAGATTGAGGTAGATGGTACTGAGGAGAGGACATGTCGAAGTGGTGAAGACAATAATCCTTAAGTGCGAAGCATGACAGTTGCCTGGGTATAAAGACGCGACCTCCTGCGAGCGTTCAGGTAAATTTTCCCATTGATTTCAATTTGTTTAATTATCACTGTATGCCCTTATACGTTACTTAATTCATTACCCAATAGATTTTTAGAAATCTTGTAAAAATGTCATCATTGTCATCCCGCCGTTACAAAAACTGTATTTGCCGCAACAAGCAATGTATTCCCAGTGCTGCCGTCCGAGGTCTCCGAGGTAAATGCAAGCAATGTTGCCTTTGCAAGGTGGCGTGCAACTTCCCTATAAATCTCAAGTCAACTGTTGAGGTTCCTTTGGAATCATCAAGGGAGATGCAAAGTCGTAGGTCGGCACCGAGGTTTACTTACAAGATACCACCATTGCTGGAGATTGAATACTTGGGGACTTGAGTTCCTGGTGAGTACTAATCAGGACTAACTAATGAACTTGAAATAGTAACTAATTGTTTGCTTGTTTGCTAGTGTTGCCTCGTTTTTGAAGATATACTACCAACACACCACCACCACCACCACCTTACTGGGGACTGCCAACTGAAATCCCGGGGACCCAGATGAATGCCAAGGTGCAAGGAGAGGTGCCCGGTGCGGAACCGGTAGGAGTTATAACCGAGGAAGCGAGGGAGGGAGACAAAAACGCAGCGGAAAGAGAAGCAGAAGATGGAGGAAACAGAAGTGGAGAGAACAAAGAGGAAGCGGGTGAATTAGAAGAAGGAAATGAAAGAGATGGAAGGGAGGAATTGGCTGGGACGGAAGGAATGGAGGGCCAAGGTGAAGCGGATCTGGTGCAAATCGTATTGCCGGTCGAAACGGATGCGAGGCTCCTGACGGACGATATCGGAGAAGGAACGTTGGGTGGCCAAAGGAAGAGAGCGTATGAAGAGCTCTTGGAGGAAGATGGATGGAAGGTCCAGAAGCTTGAGACAAACAGAGATCCACAATTACTAACTATATTATCAGCGAGGCCATGTTTCCAAAATACATGTTCTATGAAAAAGTTAGCCAAGTCTTCTGAAGAGGTCGTCACATTACTACGTAAAAATTAAGCCATCTTTGAGAAGCAATCTACTATTACTAGAATAGCATCATATCCACTAGAAGAAGTTAATTGAGAGATGAAATCCATAGACAGCAAGTGCCAAGGACAAGGCGGAATTGGAAGTGGCTGGAGCAGCCCATACTTCCAGTGTTTCAAGGACTTGTTACGATTGCAATCATAGCACGCGCTAACATAGTCTTTTACTTCTTTGGTCATACCAGGCCAGTAGAAGTCTCGTGCAATCAATTGGTAGGTTTTATCCTGCCCATAATGACCAGCAAGCGGAGAATCATGCCATGACTCAATGATATCTAACTTCTTGCAAGAATTATCTGGTACTACTATACGATTATCATAAACTAAAAAGTCATTATTCTATACTGTAACTACTATCTAATAAGTTTGCACTTTTGTGAAGTTTGATGCACTTGGGGTTGTCGCGTTGAGCTTGTTGGAGTTTGGAAGCCAAATCTTGTAAGCAAGCAATGATCAAACTGAGTTGGGCAGATTGGGATGAGAAGAGTATCCTAACATTTTCAGGGTTGTTTTTGGCAAAGGTGCTCCCCCCCCTGGGTAAACATTGTCCCGAAGTGATAAAGCATCAGGAACTACCGCTTGTTTCCCAGGACGGTACGTGATTGTAAAGTGGAACTTGGAGAGGTATTTGGCCCATTGTGCCTGTCTATGTGTGAGGACTTTTGAACTCATGAAATACTTCAAAGAATTATGATCAGTTAAAACCTCAAAGGATTCCCTAAGACTCAAAAGGTATGAAAGCCATTTCTTCAAGCAATAAACAATTGCGGAAAGTTCCTTGTCATGAATCTCATAGTTAAGCTCTGCAGCGAGCCACTTGCAAGACTCGAAAGCTACGGGGTGAAAGAGAGAAGTGGAAGGAGAAAACTGCAAGATGACTCCTGCGATTGCATAGTCGCTTGTGTCTGTTTTGACAATAGTGCGAGCTAGCTTGTTGAAGTGAGCAAGTATTGGAGCAGTGGTGAACGCTTTCTTCAGAGCTTCAAACTCCAAAGCAGCTTGTTTGGTAAAAATAAAAGGAGTGTCTTTTTGAAGAAGTTTAGTAAGATTCACGGTTTTTTTGGCATAATGCGCAATAAACCTTCTATAGAAATTACTGAAACCAAGGAAAACTTGAAGAGATTTAACCAAAGAAGGTGGGGGCCAGTCCAATATGCGTTTGCTCTTGGCTGTGTCCATTGATAGTCCTTGCTGCGAGACTACAACACCTAAAAAATGAAGAGAAGGGGAATGGAACTTGCACTTAGAGGCTTTTTCAAACAGGTCATTCTTGCAAAGTCGCTGTAGCACCTCTCGCACATGTGCAATTTGATCTTCGATGTTTCTCAAGTAGACTAGTATATCATCAAGATATACCACAAGGTATTTGCCTACGAGATCGGAGAAAATGTCATTGACAAAATGTTGAAAAGTGGAAGGAGCGTTGCAGAGGCCAAAAGGCATGACGGTATACTCATAACTGCCAAACCAGGTTCTCATTGCAGTCAAATACTCATGACCTTCCTTAATGCAAATTAGGTTATAGGCACCTTGAAGGTCTAACTTCAAGAAATAAGTAGCTCCATGGAAGAGGGTAAGGAGATGTGACATAGGTGGTACTGGATAGGCATTCTTCCGGGTTACCTGGTTCAGTTTCCTGTAGTCAACACAAAGGCAAAGTCCACCGTCCTTTTTTGGTACAAATTGGACAGGGGAACCAGTTTTTGAATTGCTTGGTAAAAGAAATCCTTTTGCTACAATTTCCACAATGTAGTCTTGAAGCACAATTGATTCTTGCCTCAAGAGAGAGTAAACTAGTCCTGGTGCCAGAGGTGGGCCAGTAAGTTTGATCTTATGATCATAAGTATGGGATGGAGGCAGTTTATCTGCTTTTGCAGCTTAAAAGACGTCAGCGAAGTCATGATAAACCAAAGGTAAAGACTCTTGAATGATTTCTAAATCTTCAATCTTGTCATCTTTGAGCACCGGGTTTGAGGTGCTTGCATGGTGCGAGAGGATTAGGGAGCTCAAAATACACCGTTTGGTTGGTTTCTGTTTCTCTTTGAAGGAACAGGAAAGAGGTAAGCTGGATAGGTAAGCGATAACTCCTAAATCTGAAGAGGGAATTTGAGAATGAAGTTCAGGATATTGCAAATCTGCTGGCGGAAAAGTGTCATCCAACTCAATGACAGTGTCAGGTAGGCTGTTTAATTCCTGATTGACGGAAAGGTTAGCGTTCTGGGGGTGCGAGGTTCAAAGGTTAATTACTCCTTCTTGCCAATTCACATCCGGATTCCAGTAAACTAGGAAATCATGGCCTAGAATGGTATCATCCATTTGGGGTATAGCCAAGACAAATAAATCCCATTTGAAGCTGGGGAAATTGGAAAATGCAAAGGTCCATTTTGACTTTTGGGAAACCCAATAAGACGGTTCAGTTGCACTACTTACTAGATAGATGGGAAATTTATCTATCTCGGAACGCGTAAGATTTTTTGAAGTGGCAAAAGATTCACTGATGAAGGAAACATTAGCGCCAGAATCAAGTAATACTTGATAAGGAGTGTTGTCGGAATGGAATAGGATAAATCTTGAACTTGGAGCACCTAGTGACTTGCAAGTGCAAAGATTTACTCGCGGTGATTTAGATAATGTGTAGTTTTCCTTGCAAGTATCAGAAAAACTACAAGATAATTTTTTGACTGCTTAGCCGCTTCACGCGCTAACCGCTTTGCACAGCTGTTGACATCATGTTTACCTCCACAATACATACACAGCCCGTTCTTTTCCCTTCGCAGCCGTTACTCACTTTGAAGCATCCTGGTTTCCTTGTCCAAGAACTTCGGAGTTTTGGCGACCGCTTTCCCTTTTGAGTTGGAGTTTGAAGTCGGGGTTGGTTTGGATGGTTTTGGGTTCCTCGTGTTTTGCTTCAAGGAGTCGTCCACCCTTGGAGCCAAGGTGGATGGTCCATGGTTGTTTCGCCGAGAGAGATTCTTGTCATGATAGCCATTATCAAGCTCAATCACTCAATCAATTAGCTGCTGAAGCAAGGTTGTCTTATGACCCCCAACTGCAAGCTGTTTGATTAAGCGTGCCGGTAAACCCTTTCGGAAATGGAATAGAAGAGCGGCCTTGTGAAGAGCTGAATAACTTGAATTTCCTGAACCAACAGACTAGAACAAGTGAGTTGATCAGATGAGAGGAAAGAATGAGAGACGAAAGAAGAGATGATAAAAGAATGACAAATATGAGGAGGAATTCTCACTTGATGCTAGCTGAGAGAAGAAGGTGACGCTAGGAACAAAAAGGAACTGAGAGATATGACGGAAGATGAGGAGGCAATGGAGGAGACAGAGACTGGGTCTAATTATGATTTTAAAGAAAGAGCGGCATAAGCGGTTGATAGATTCAGATGGCAGTTTGCGGACAACCTCACATTTGAACAACAATGAAAGGAAACTGAATGTTATGGGCAGCCGGAAGGTTTAAGGTTGAGATGTATGGGCAGCCGGAAGGTTTCAGGTTGAGATGATTGGAACGGAGAAGTTGACGTAGTACGTAGGTGAGGTTAAGGTTGAGTTGAGGGAGAGAGTGGGAGAGAGCAGGTTTAGTTGAGGGAAGTGGATGATGGAAGCAATCGTTGGAGGTGAGTCGAGTTGAGGGAGAGAGTGGGAGAGAGCAGGTTGAGTTGAGGGAAGTGGATGATGGAAGCAATGGTGGTGAGGAAGGGAAGCGTTGGAGGTGATTGAAAGCGGAGGTTGAAGCAGGTCAAGATGAGGAGACAAAGGAAGGAGGATGATCAATGAGGGATGGAACGGGAGTGGATGGAGGAAGCAGATGGTGATGTGGCAGCTGTCTGTGACACAGTTGTAACAGGTGGAAGCGCGCGAGGTGGTTGAGTGTGTCAGGCTGCGTTGAAGGGGAGGTTATCAGTGATTTCCTTTCAACACCTTGTTCCACTGGATGCAAGACTGCAAGGTTTGAAAATGAGAAATATAAACGGAAGCTCTACTATTCTCCTTCATAACTAAACTATTAAGTTTGTAATTGGCGTTTTGAACTTCATTGGGATCGCCAAACAGGGTGAACAATTGTTGCTCAAACTTTTCCCAGTTATTGAGAATACAAGTGGGACTGTTGTTGGACAAAAGTTTGAGGTATGGTTCAAACCACTGCAAGGCTCTACCTCCTAAGAAGGACGAAGCATACATAACTTTATGTCTATCGGAAGGGAAATTGTTGGAGTTGTTTGAAAAGATGATTTTACAAGACTGTAGGTAGGATCTAAGCTTATGAGGGTGTTCTCCTGTAAAGTGATAAGATTGTTTCATGCCCGGAGTGCAAAAACTAGGAGTGCTTGGACTAGATTGCTGGGCACCATGAGTGAGGGCCTGGATCAATGTCAAAAGCAGGGTTGGAGCATTGGGCTTGAGAGCAGTAGTGCAAAACCCTGGTCTACCATGAGTCAAGGTTTCATTGGAAGAATGGTCGGAGTCTGCAAATTCTGCGAGAGGGTCCGTCGGAGCATCCCGTGGAGGAGCCCGAGGATCATTGAGAGGTTCCACAGATGGCGATTTGGAAGGAGGAACTGGATCTAAGGGTTGTTGGGCCCAAGGAGCGCTGGTTCTCCCTACCCAATGGATATCATCATTGTAAGGGGCAAGGGCAGTGTTCCCGTTTGAGCGAGTACGTGACATTGAGAAAGAAGAAGTCTATTATAGGTTGGCAAGCTACAATAGATGAGTTGAGTTAGTTAATTTACTGTCACACGACCACCCCACGTACTATAGGGCAATTCTTAGATGATTGTGAGCGCAAAGGAATGCCAAGTGCGAGGGCAAGTACAAATAGCAAGGCCCAGTTGCAAAGTGCAAACCTGGTTATGCCACTCAACAAACGGCAAGATGAATGGGATGTGTTCCGAAGAAGGAAACTCAACCTGAGTCCAATGTGATAACTAGGTTGCAGAAAAATGCAAGAACGTATGAAATTAACTAACTGAGGAGAAAATCATCAGGCAAGGGGATAGCCCTTATAAGGTAATCCAAAGTGACTAGATACAACCTGGTGATGAACTAACTACAGGTGAAGCGGTGAGGCAATGAATGACAGGAACGGAATAGGAAATGCAGCAGTGGTATAGATCCGAGGTCTTAGCGTAAGTGCGAGACAATAGAATCTGAGCGTACAATTGCATGACGAATTAGGATAAGAGCGAGTGATGTTGAAGGTAATGCAAATGAGAGGTAATAGTGTATGTAGGGTAGGGACTAGTCCAATTGCAAACTATACAGTAGTGATGGCTTGGTTAGACGTAGATGCAAACTAACAAACAATGCATGACAGAAGATGGAAGTCCAAGGCTGTTGATTGGCCAGGGAAGGAGATTGGATCTCATAATGGATGGTCGACCGGTATGGAGTTAACTGCAAAGTTTGCAAGTATATACTGAGTTGGTCGCCAAGATTGGAAGGTCAGCACGAGCCAGAGGAAATAGTGGATTGCACCATTGATTTTGTGCTTTTATTTGTGTCACGCTTTTAGACTAAGGTAGATGGTACTGAGGAGAGGACATGTTGAAGTGGTGAAGACAATAATTCTTAAGTGCAAAGCGTGACACATGCACAGGTCCACATTTCCAAAAGTAAACTCTCTATAAAATTGTTTGGCATATGTATTTGTGCACACCAAAAATAGTAGCCTGTGGGCCTATGTGTGCCAAAACAATGATGGGACTCAGAGAAATCAATCATTGAATCTTTCACAATATCATACAAAATACTTAAAATAATGCTAAAGTAAAAATTAAATATAAAAAATAAAAAATAAAACTCTTGATGAAATCTAAAATACTGTAATACCAGAAATTGAATTGAATTTTAATCTCTTTTTTGAATTTTTACTCAATAATTATAAAAGATCAATATTTTCTTCCAAGCCTTTTAAAAAATATATAATGGATGGAAATAAAAAAAAAATCAAAAAAAAGCTAAAAATTTATTCCTTTTTGAAGCTTTGATTTTATTACATTTTTGGGTATCAATTTTTCAATACCAAATGATTTCAAACAGAAAAATTGCCAAATCATATGCCTTAATATGACAGGTTCAATTGTGTTACTTTCTGTAGAGGTAAAACCATTTATTCCAAAAACATTTTTTCTGGAAATTTGATTGGTGAGGAATTTCTTTTGGTGGTCTAACTTTTAATAAGTTTTTATTTTTTCATATAATTTTTCAATTTTGTGGAATAAAAAATTGAATTTCTACAATTACTAAGGAAAAAAACTCTAGGAAATTTTGTTCCTTGTATCAAATTTCTAGTATTACAGTATCTTACATCTCATGACCAGGCTCATTTTCTATTTTCATAATTTTTTCTAAAACTATTTCAAGTATTTTTTATGATTCTTTAGTTTCAATGATTGATTTTTTTGAGTGACACACCATCTTTTTGGGTTCACTTTTGCATGCCAAATATGGTGCCCCATTGGTGATTTATTGGCTCAAAATTTCTCTTTCCTATATCTTTTAGTCATTATCCTATTCATATAAATATCATTAAAAACCAAAAATAATAAAAAATCATAAAATAGATATTTACAATAAAACCTCTTTTTCAGAAAAAATGATATATATATGTATATATTATAAAATAAAAATTACATGTCCTTAATTTTTCTTTCCAGCTTCCTCCCAGAAATATTTTCAATATCTCATTAGCTCTCAAAGTTTTTCCATAACTTCTTCCTCTATGAAAAATGATAGATTCTTTAAAATTGCAACCTGCCTTATCAGAAACTGTTCAAAGATTTGTTTTAGCTTCAAACTAAAATCCTGCTTCTATTTCATATCCCACCAAAATTTTATTTCCAAATATCCCTTTTTTACTGTACTTGATCAATATTGTCTCAAAAAGAATTCATGCACACTTTTCATCACAATTGCAAATTTTTCTGGGGTTGGCCCTAAATTTGAATTTTCTCTTCAAAATTTGCTTGTGATTCAACTTTTTTTACCAGTTTTATACATCCTTCTCAATAAATTTCTCCTACCTTCTCCATCACTAAATTACCCATTTTACACTATTTTAGCCTAGGGCCAACTTTAGGATTCAGGTTTGCATGTGTCGCCATTGAGTATATTTCAAATCTTGGAAATACTATAGTTCAATTCATTATTCAAATATTTAATTCATTCTTCTCATTTACAATTTTAGGATGCAGGTTTGCATGTGTTACCATTGATTATATTTCAAAACTTGGAAATATTATAGTTCAATGAATTATTCAAATATTCCATTCATTCTCCTCATTTTTTACTTTCTTTATTTTATTGATTTATTCAGTAGTTACTCAAATTAAAAATATCCCATCCACAAATTAATTCAATTTTTGCTGGTAGATGAGGTTGAGAATTTACCCTTTTAAAATTTATATTTGAAAAAAAACTCATTTCCTTAAGAAGACTTGTTTTGAAGAAAAATTCAAACCAAGTGATAAAGATAAGAATTGGAAAGAAAATTTTTAACTACAAAGAATTCAATTTTCAAGAACAAAAGGGAAATGTTTTTGAAACCCTTTGCAACTTTTTCACAACCCAAATTTTTCTTTTTGGTGCCGTTTGCAGCCACATTTAGTCATGAATGGCCGCTCCCAACCCATTTCAGCCATGAAAGTTTGCCCACAACCCCAAAATGGGTTGTAAGCAGCCATTCACAACCCATTTGCAGTGAGAAAAAAATATAAAAAATAAATAAATAAATAAATTAAATTAAATCAAATTAAAAACATAAAAATAAATAAAAAGTTGAACAAACAAATATAAAACAAAAACAACAAAAAAAGAGAAAAAATTGAAAAAGCAAAAAGTATTAAAAGGAAATTCTAAAAATTTCCCCACTCTGGGGCCATGAATGCGCAACCCATATAAAAAAACAATGAAACATTCTATGGACCAGCCCTAAAGTGAAAACACAAAAAATTAGATAAAAAATAAAATAATCTATAGACCAGCCCTAAAGTAAAAATGCCAAAAAATACAAGTTCAACTTGTGTCAAGCTAATCCAATGAGGTGTACTTGTATCAAGCCAACATCAATGGACTAGCCCTAAAGTAAAAACACCAAAAAAGAGTTCTATCAAGTCCACCTTAATGGACAGGCATGAAAGTAAAAACACCAGAAAAAATCAAGTTCAACTTGTTTTAAGCTGATCCCATCACAAGAATTAAAAATACTCCTTATGATTGGATCAGCCCAAAACAAGTTTAACTGAATTAAAAGACTCAAAAGGGCTGAAAATCCTGGCTTGAAAGCCTTTTTGAGTTGTAATTGGGGATTTGCAACCCCCGGGGGATGCCCAAGTTCTAAAAAATTTTGCTTGCTGCTCATTGAGTTGTGAATTGCCATTAACAACACATATGGTTTTTGAATGAAAATTCACGGCCATTCAAAACCCCAGGTTTGTGAATTTAACATTTCCCAAAATTAAATTGCTCAGAATTTTTATTCTAGAAAACGTTCTTAAGGGTGATGATAATTTCATGACTCAAATGAGTTGTGTGGCTTGCTAAAAAACTACATTAAGCGGTTTAGCCTCCAAACAACTCAAGTGTAGTTGTTTGGCCCCCACATGGGGGCTCATTGTTGTGTGGCACAACACCCAACTACATTAGAGTTGTGTGGGGCTGTACACAACTCAAATGTAGTCATGTTCTGTGCCATACAACTAAAAGTGTTGTGGGCCAAAAAATAAAATAAAATAAAATAAAAAATAAATAGAAATACAAAAAAAATAGAAATTAAAAAAAAAAAAAATCAAAAAATGTTGATTTTTTGGTTAAAAAAAAAAAACAAAAAATAAAAATAAGTAAAAATAAATAAAAATAAATAAAAAAACAAGAAAAACTGAAGACAACCAAAACACCAAAAATTAAATAAAAGATGAAACAGTCTATGTAGCAGCCCTAAAGTAGAAGTTCCAAAAATACAAGTTCAAACTGACTAGCCCTAAAGTCAAATTGCCAAAAATACAAGTTCAACTTGACAATCCCTAAAGTAAAAATACCAAAAAAAAACAAGTTCAACTTATGTTAAGCTGATCCCATCACAAGAAGTAAAAATGATCCTTATGATGGGATCATCCCAACACAAGTTGAACCTGCTTACCAAGAAAATCTCATTCAAAAAACTCATCATAATAATTTTAACTCAAAACACTCAACATAATGATGTTCAAAATTTTATGACCCTTTATATTAATAGAATTAAAATATCAGCATCAGAACCCAAAGCCAAATGATGAAATTAAAACAATTTATATAAATTAGAATATGACTCAAGTTGATCTTTGAGGTGATGCCCCAACAAGAGGCTTTTTTGGAAATCATTGAAAGGTGTTTGGAAACTATGGGCAGGATTGGAATCACATCCCTCTTAATTACAAGCTGGAAACAATGGTTATTATTAACAAATGAAATGAATGGTGCGTCTGATTCTTATTTTACCCCCATTTTCATAGGATCATAAGTAAACCATGACTCCAATGAAATGAAAAATATTGGTCTTTGATAAGTAGCTGCTATTATTTGACCCATATCTAACTTTTAAAGGCATGTTGAAGATGGAATCTTTTCATTGATTTCATTAACATCAAGTCTTTTTTCTATCTTTTCAATTTCTTTACTGCCACCAAGGATCTTAGAATAGCACGTCTTATTTTTTCTGAATTTTTCAAGAATTTCTTTTTGTACTTGAAACATTCCATCCTCATCATACCCCAATGATTTAGCAATGACTCTAAATCCACAATTTCCATCACCAAATGGATTCCAAACCTCTCCCAAGAACTTAAGTAAGCTCTCAGGTATTTGATTGAGGTAATTCAATTCTTAAAATAAAACATAGTTAGCCAAAATTCTAATCTTATTAAAGGAAACAACACTCACCAAAGATGATCTTCTCTTTGACTCCTCCATTTCTTCATCTTCCTCCTTCAAAAAGGAATCTGATTCCAGCAGATGGGACCCTAATGAACTTTTGGTCTCTTTCACTGAACTATGAAATTGAGATGACAAGCCTTCCTTGCACTACAGAAATCATTTTCAAATCAGTTAATTAAACCAAAAAAATAAAAAATTTCTCAAAATAAAAGACTTACAATCTTTTGTCTTTTCTTATTTGCAGCCCTTCTAATTCCCTTTTTCCGCTTAATTTCCTTTTTGAACTTTTTAAATCAAAAGGGATCTCTGCATTTATCTCTCAATTTCGGCCAACCTCTACTTGATTGCAAGACCCTTTGGTTCAATTCTTGGATTTTATTGATACTTTTCAGTCTTCTGAATCAAGTACTTCAACAGCCAGAAATGATATTTTTTAGGATGTCCCAAGATCATTGCATTGAGCTTCTCATTTAATTGAGAATTTTTGGTAATTTCATCAACATCAACGTTACAAAATTCAAAAGGATCAAAAATTATTAAAGTAATAATAATCCATCAAAAAGAACTAATTGGAAAGCATTAATCCCATTAAGCAAACTTACAGAAATAGAACTGCAAGGGTCATAATCCAACCTCCACTGAGGATGAACATCCTCAGGCACAACAGATACTCTTGATGCCAGTAGGTCACCTATCTGGTGGGAAAAGGGAAAACCAATAGTCTTGGAGTATAACTTTGTGCAAACTTCCCTGTCATGGTTCTGCTTTAAACTCTCTCATTGTTCCAAAAAAGTTTAATTGCCTCTAAAGACAACTTGTATCCCAATGTTAACAGTTAAGTGGGAAGAACTACTCCTATCTTTTTTCAAGGGTTGTAAAGGGCCACCTGAACCAATTTAATTTGATTGGAAAATTTTCCCTCTGGGTTCCTTCAAACATCTAACATGTTTCCCAAAGAATTTGCAAGGAAATGTTTGAGATTAGCATGGGCCCCTTCAACCCAAGACGTGGTTTTATTTCCAAAGTCAGGGTTCTAAAAATTCCAATCTGATACAAATTTCTCTTTGATAGGGAAGATTTTATGATCCATATACTCAATCCCATCCCCATTGTCTTCCAAGAAACACTTTATACAAGTCATAATGTAAGCAACCCAAAACTAGGAATGTTAAAATTAGAGGCAGTGATTTGGCACTTACTCTAAGTTCCACATCATTGACCTCTGCCTCCTCCTTGGTTTTTGAGGCCCCATACTTAGCCCACAGAGACATAAATTTTTGCAACCATTCAACCCCATGATTAAAGCAAACTTTAAAGTTTGCTTGTATGTTTTAAGAAAATTGCAACTGACAACACTGTCTTGTTGACTCAGGAAAATTATGTTCTATAGAAAAAATCAGAGATTTTTCACGGTCCGTCACAAAGACTTTGGAAAGTCTCTCAGGATCATAAGCCAGCTTTTTTAGTACATTTAAAGACCAACTGTAGAAATCAAAAATTTCTTTTGTTATAATAAAACAAGAGCTTTTGTGAAAGTTCTTTGGTTGGATGTAGTTCCTACAATATGCAATAGGGGTATGTTTTAATTATTTGTTTTATAAGTACAATCCAACATAGCAATATGATGTAATTGTTTTCAAAGATTTAATGAAATGGGGTGGGCCAAGAATAGGGCCTCCAAGTGACCCTCTCCACTGAAATTTTATCAATGAACCCAACCAGAATCACCAAGTTATTCATAAAGACCTCCATAACACTTTTTCCCTTTAGTTCTTCAAGTTCTACCTTTTGCTTAGTGTTATAGATTGTTTGGTCATAAGCATATTTACTGCCATCAATCTTGCTCAATTTTCTTTTGAGTTGAATTTTATTGAGCCCATCATTCATGCCTTCTTTTAGATTCACTAAGGCCACCCCAGAGATTGTCCTGAGGTGAGGATGCACTGCGGGGTGTGGAGATGGTTGATGGTTACGTTGATCATGTCTGTAGGAGATTTTCCACAAGGGTTCCAACTTTGGGTGACTTTCACGGATTAAAAACTTGCACCCAGACTTTGTTGTGTGAGTTTTCCTTGAACATTTGTTCAGCAATGGCCCAGAGTAGGAACCATGTCTATCACAGGCTAAATCCACATATTTATCACACTTTTGGTTGGAAACTGTTAAAGCATAACCATGCTTCATTTTCCATGTTTGAAAATAATTTTGTGCTTCTTCCCTAGTAGGAAATACTTTCACAGGAGGTGGGTCAAGTTGATCTGTCATAGTTACCTATTCATAGTTCAGTTTCCATCAAATTGAATCAGGCAAAGGCCAGAGTAACATAAAATGTTACTCACCACCAGAGGTCATTTCCATTTGTGAAAAATTTTGTTCCTCAATTGTAAACCTAGATGAGGATGCAATTGGGGCTTCCAATGTTTCATTACCCACATCCTTCTTTTCTGCAGCAATTTTAATGGTACTATCAATTTATTCCTTCAAAGAAGCCATGTTAAAAAAAAGGAGGGCTTGCCGCTGTTCCCATAATGCAAAAAAATGCAATGTTAATTCATTATTCAATCCAAATTTCAATTGAACAACTAAAACTTTTGCTCACTTTCAAGTTGAGAAAGATCAAGTTGACCAATGGGCAGTGAAAATGTACTTTTCTGTTGTCCAACAGGCAAGTTGAAAGTTTAATTTGTGGGAAAGGGAAAATTTCACAGGTTTTATTTTTCAAAGGCAATGATTGTGTTTGCAGTTTCACTTTACGGTTCACTGTATGATTGCTAGGTGTGTTCCAATAGTCCCACATAGTATGTGTTGATCCCAAATTTGGGTTGATGGAACGCAAATGTGGTCCAGGGGGTCCCACAAATTCTGGCACAACACCTGAGGGGTTTTATATCACCAAAGAAGCTTCAAAACAGCCGTGTACAGGGGTACACAACCCAAAAATTTTGTTTACGTGGGGTATATGACCCCTGGGGGTTGCCCATGCTTGAAACAACACTTTGAATGCGTTTATACCCATTTATGGGCCCCTACATGTCCATTTGAAGGTGTAGGGCTGTAAACAACTACCACACAACTGGGAGTTGTGAATTTTATAATTATGGCCAGCAATTAGCTTAGGCAAATGAGAAGCATTTAAAGCAAAAGAAATTCTGGACACCTTGTGTCAATAATTTCAAATGGGCTCTCACAATGGGGCAACATGTTGGATGATATTGGTGATTAATTCAATTGGATGATGAATGGATGATGGAAAACAGCAGGGGGAAGAGCTCCTTAATTATAAAAAGATTTTCCTCTTGTGAGCCCATGATACAACAAGCTAAAAGGCAAATTTTCCGCTCCAAAAGCGCTCTACAGGCTCTATAGGCCTTGTTACTTGGTTTGGGCTACATCAGCCCCCATGGAATCAGTCCCTGTACACTTACAAACAGCCTATTCTGGTCATTTCTGGTCTTTCCACTGTAATGGGGATGAACCAGCTCCTTAGCTGTTCAAACCCCTAGCCAGTTGTCTGTTACAACCAGCCCTGTTACCTCACATGCTGGCTGGTTTCCTCATGCAACCAGCCCCTGGCCATACAGATGTCCAGGTGGGACCCAGGACACACCTGGGTCAGATCTCAGACAAACATGGGGGGTGATGTAACCAGTGGACATGCCGCCCCCCCCCACCTCTTTCACTTGAATTTCTGGAGGGGGCGGTCAAATCCCCCTACCAGGGGCCCTGGAGGTTGATACCCCCAGGCCGTTGTCAAGGTAGGTGGGCTGGGGGGTGGTCAAATCCCCTTCAGCCCGTTGCTCCTCCCAGTTGGGAAAGGGGTGGGGAGAGCGCCCCTTTTGATGGTGGGGGGGTGGTCAATTCCCCCCCACTGCTGGTTGCCTTGCTGCAACCAGTCCAGCCACCACATTTGGTGGGGGGGTGATGAAGTCCTCCCCCCCCCCCACCATGACCGGTTGCTGGCTGGTTCAACCCAGCCAGCCCTCCTCCTCCTCCTTGCAATGGCAAGCAAGGGGAGGGGGAGGAGCCGGGGCCATTGGCCCCAGCTCCACAGAAGCCACCCAGTGCGGCAGCCTCAACCAGGGTGGGGGGACTCCATTTTGAGTCCCTCTGCCCCCTACAATGGCCCTGCGCGGGCCGTCGGGCCCCATAAACGGGCAAATAGCAAAACACAGGCGGAAGCCCCAAATGGGCTGCAACACAGGCAGCGGCCCCAATGGGCCGCCGCAAGCCCAAAAAGTGATTTTAACATACTTTGGTGGGCCAGCCCGTCTGGCCAAGTATGTCCAAAATAAAACTTGGGCCCAATTATTCCCATACAAGCCCATCTGGCTGTATTTGTCCATATACCCCACCGGGACCATTAGGGCCCGTGTACTAATAGGCCTGTTTCACGCGTTTTGAGGCCAGTTTCCCCAAATCCGTGACATCCACACAGGCATGTATGGTCCATGTGTGTTTCCAATGGGATGTAGAGGCCTAAATGTGCATCACATTTGGATTACACTAATATTTAGCACACGCGTAAGTGCATACCTATTTTAACACACCGCCTTAATCCAAAAGGGGTGACATTTGTATATTAGTCACAAAGCCTTGATGCTTGTTCCTATCTAAATCCTTATTCAAGATATCTGCAATCATTGCTCCAGTAGGAATGTACCTCAACAAAATCTCCTTGCAGTTAACCGCACCACAAATATAGTTATAGTGAACATCAATATGTTTTTTTCTTTAATGGAACACTTGGTTTTTCCCCAGCGCAATGGCACCCTGGTTATCAGAATACAACAATGCAAACCCTTGTGGCTTTTGTGTATCCTCTAAGACTTTCCTCAACCATTTTTCCTCCTGTGAAGCTGCTAATTAAGCTCTATAATCAGCCTCTGTTGATGAAAGAATTATTGCTGATACCTTCTTGGACATCCATGACACCAGATTCTTACCTAAGAAGAATATGAAACCACTTGTTGATTCCCTAGTGTTACCATCTTCCCAACTTGCATGGGAATAACCAACCAAATCAAAGTTTTCTGACTTTGTAAACAACCGTCCCAGACTGTGCGTTCCTTTCAGTTACCTCATAACTCTCTTAAACGCTGACCAAAGCCTCATGCTTGGCTTCTATAAGTGTTGCAACAAGACACCAATTGCAAAGGCAATATTGGGACTTTTAGACTTCCCCAAATAATTAAGCAATCCAATAGCTCACCTTTAGTTGTTCCCAGATTGAACAAACTCCAGATACTCCTCATCTGTAGACTTCTCTAAACAAATGTTTGACTGCATGGGAGTACCAAATCCTTTGCATCTTCTAAGCCATATTGCTTAAGTGCCATTTAGTGGATCTGGTCTAACTTAATACCATTCTTTCTCTTACTGACTTTCATTCCTAGCAACTTTTGTGCCAGACCAAGACCTTTTATCTTGAATTCCTTTTTGAGTGTATCCATGACTCTCTCTTTACCATTTCCAATGATGAAAATTTCATTGACCCATACAAACAAAATTTCATCCTTTCTCACAAAGAGACAAGGGTTGGCCTCAGAAGTCTTGAAACCAATCTGTATCAGTTTCTCACTCATGGTATTATACCACGACCTAGCTTCTTGCTTCAGCCCATACAGGGATCTACACAGCTTGAGGACATATTCCCCTTTATTGGCTGAAAGAAAACTTCTAACACAGATTTTCTTCATGGTTTCTGGTTTAGTCTGTACTAACCATTCACAAAAACCATCAGTAATTGACATATAAACAGTCTCCTCCTCTCCAAGTTTCGCATTCAAGTATGCTGTTACAAAATCAGCTTGTCTGATTTCTTCACCCAACTCCACTGCCAGAGCAATGATGTACCTGAAGGTTGACAGCCTTCCAGTTGGTGAGAAAGTTTCTTGGTAATCAATACCCTCTCTCTGCTTGAAGCCCTGTGCAACGCATCTAGCTTTGAACCTCTTCAAAACTCCATTTGTGTCAAACTTCTTGTTTAACACCAATCTAGACCCCACAATGGTCTTTCCTTTTGGAACAGAATCCTGCTTACCACTTCAAAGACACTACTATTCTCCAGAGAATCAAATTCCTGAAAATAGCACTACTCCAGTTGGCTCTCTCATCAGAATTCATAGCTTGGCCAAAGCTATTTGGGTTAACCCTGTTACCCATTTCTGAACTCAACTCCATGACTTCATTAAGCATACACTGTTCCTGAGATGCATCTTCCTCATATTCTGCGGCAGCATAATGGGAATTCCATTCCCCTTACCTATCACCTGGCACTTCAACCCTTCCACTCCTTCTAACTGGAGGTGGAGGCTCATCAGGTTCCAAATTAACGGATTCCCCTGAAGCAGGCACTAAACCCTCTGGTGGCACGTCTTTCAACTCTTCATCTTCTGGAACCACATGTTCCTCATCCTTTGCTGGCAAAATAGTTGCTAATTCTATTTCTTGCTGTGACTTATTCACAACAAAATCTTCACTCCTTTTGAGTGGAAAGGTACTTTCATCAAATTTTACATCCCTACTACAGATAACCTTTCTTGTCCCTGGAAAATAGATCCTATACAATTTATTTATTAAATCATAGCCTAAAAGTGCCCCTGTTCTGGCTCTAGGATCTAAATTTCCAACCATCTCATTATGGTGGACACTATAATACACCAAGCAACCAATTGTTTGTAGGTGTGATTTTTTGGGGTACAACTTCCAAAACTGATAATGAGGACTCTTCCCACTAACACTTAAAATCTTGTGCAACAGACAGACTGTAAACATCAACTCAGCCCATAAGAACTTTGGTAGACCAGATTGAGACATAATAGTTCTGACTTTGTCCAGTAAGGTCCTATTCATTCTCTCAACTATTCCATTATTCTTTGGAGTGCTTGCAGTAGTTACTATATGAATGATACCGTAATCTTTCAATAACCTCTCAAACTCTTTACTCACAAATTCACCACCTCCATTGGTAATAACCCTCTTGATCTCCTTCATTAGACCATTCTGTTTCCAGACTTTGAAGATTACAGAAACCTCCTCTGTGGTCTGATCCTTAGACTGAATTGGTTTAACCCAAACATAATTAGTTGCAGTATCAACTAAATTGATGAAGTCTCTTGCCCCACCAAGGGACTCTGTTGTGAATGGCCCTGCAAAATCAATGGAAAATTCCTCTCTAGGAACATCAGTGCAATCTCTACTCTTAGAGAACACATTTCTAGTCGTAGCCCCCAAGGTACAACTCTCACAGTGGCTTTCCTTTACCTTATGGCCACTTCTATTGTGAGCAACAGTGCTCAGAGCTGGGAATTTGAACAACCTTTCACACAAAAGCTTATTCCAAACTTGTCCACTAAGAACAGTTCTCCCATCCATATCAATAACAAAACTATTTTCTTTAAGATAACAAATATGGAAACCTTTCTTCCACAACACTCAAAGAGACACAAGGTTATAAGGCAACTCTGGTACATAGAACTTTTTCTCAAAAGAAATTTTGAAACCCAAGTGATTTTCATGAAAAAATTTTCCAATTCCCTTAATCTGAATTGTTCTGCCTTTCTGACCAATCTTTACAACTCCATCATCATCACTAAGATTTGAAAATAAATTTGGTTCAAAGAAAATGTGATCTGTACAACCAGAATCAATCAAAACAAGAACATCCTCCTTCAATCCTCCTAATAGGAAAGAAGCTTTATTGGTCACTGATAAGTTCTCATCTTTGAGGTTAAGCTTACTAACTTCATAATAAATCAAGTCCATTTCTTGATCCTCATCAATTTTGGCCTTCTTGTTGGGACCTTCTTCCCCAACAACCGTTTCCATTGGACCATCAAACACCACCATTGCAAAGTTTTCAGTAGTCAGATTGATCTCCTTGTCATTCTATTTGGACTTCTTCCTCTTCTTGGCCTCTTTACAATCCTTAGCATAATGCCCCGTATTCTGACAATTATAGCATAAGACCTTTGACAAATCCTTTTTTTGCCTTCTTGCAAGATTTTCCAGTCTTTCCAACAAGCGCTGTTCCAGAGCCCCCCTTCATCTTGAACTGAAGATCATCCTTTTCAATCCACTTCATCACATCCTCCTCCCCAGGAAGAGGATCCAATTGAGAAATAATTCTGACTAAAGAATCAAACTCCTTTGGTAGCTTCTGAAGGATTAAGAGTGACAAACACTCAGGATCCATGTTTAGTCCTGATGACTTCAACTTGGCTATGCTAGACCTAGCTTCTGCAAGAAACTGCTTACAATTTTAATATTTTAACTTTAATAGGTTATTGAAGGCTATACCCTTCTGGTGAACAGAATCACCAGCATATTTGGAATTAAGCAACTTCCAAAGATGCTTCCCCTGCTTCTCCCATCTTCCCTAAGAGTATCAGCGACCCATGTAACATGATTCTCATCAAGATGCCTGAGGATGAGACGATAATACTTTTTCTCCACTTCTGAACTGATCAAAGTGTCATCTGCATCCATTATCTCCCCACAACAGATGTTTTCCAGCTCACTATCCATAAGGACAGCCCAAGCATTATAATTCTGACTGTTCAGAACTATCTTGCTGGAGCTAAGATCAGGGATATAGGACATCTTCTTGGAAAACTTGAGGTCTTTGAGGTTCTCCAGAGTGAGTTGCAAGGGTCTAGATGGCTTGGAAGTAATGATGATGTTGGTACTGATAATGTGTTATAATTATGGCCAGCAATTAGCTTAGGCAAATGAGCAGTATTTAAAGCAAAAGAAATTCTGGACACCTTGTGTCAATAATTGCTAATGGGCTCTCACAATGGGAAAATAGGTTGGATGATATCAGTGATGAATTCAATTGGATGATGAATGGATGATTGAAAACAGCAGGGAGAAGAGCTCCTTAAGTACAAAAGATTGGCCTCTTGTGAGCCCATGATACAACAAGCCAAAAAGCAAATTTTCCGCTTCAAAAGAGCTCTACAGGCTCTACAGGCCTTGTTACTTGGTTGGGGCTACATCAGCCCGCATGGCATCAGTCCCTGTACCCTTAAAAACAGCCTCTTCTGGTCATTTCTGATCTTTCCACTGTAATGGGGCTGAAAAAGCCCCTTAGCTGTTCAAACCCCTGGCTGGTTGTCTGTTACAACCGGCCCTGTTACCTCACATGCTGGCTGGTTGCCTCATGCAACCAGCCCCTGGCCATACTGATGGCCAGGTGGGACCCAGGACACACCTGGGTCCAATCTCAGACACACATGGGGGGTGTAACCAGCGGACATGCCGCCCCCCCCCCCTCTTTCACTCAAATCCCTGGAGGGGGCGGTCAAATCCCCCTACCAGGGGCCCTGGAGGTTGATACCCCCAGGCCGTTGTCAAGGTAGGTGGGCTGGGGGGTGGTCAAATCCCCTCCAGCCCGTCGCTCCTCCCCCTTGGTAGAGGGGGGGGGAGAGCGCCCCTTTTGATGTTGGGGGGGTGGTCAATTCCCCCCCACCGCTGGTTGCCTTGCTGCGACCGGTCCAGCCACCACATTTGGTGGGGGGGTGATGAAGTCCCCCCCCCCACCATGACCGGTTGCCTCTTGCGACCGGTTGCTGGCTGGTTCAACCCAGCCAGCCCTCCTCCTCCTCCTTGCAACGGCAAGCAAGGGGAGGGGAAGGAGCCCGCGCCATTGGCCCCAGCTCCATGGCCGCCACCCGGCTTGACAGCCCCAACTGGGGTGAGGGGACTCCATTTTGAGTCCCTCTGCCCCCTACCACAGCCCTGCGCGTGCCGTTGGGCCCCATAAATGGGCCAATAGCGAAAACAGTAGCCCCAAGCGGGCCCCAACACGGGCGGCAGCCCCAAATGGGCTGCAACACAGGTCGCGGCCCCAATGGGCCGCCCCAAGCCCAAAAAGTGAGTTTAACATACTTTGTCGGGCCAGCCCATCTGGCCAAGTATGTCTAAAATAAAACTTGGGTCCAATTATGCCCATACAAGCCCATCTGGCTGTATTTGCCCATATACCCCACCAGGCCCGTGAGGGCCCGTGTACCAATAGGCCTGTTTCACGCGTTTGAGGCCAGTTTCCCCAAATCCGTGACATCCACACAGGCATGTATGGTCCGTGTGTGTGTGTCAAATGGGCCACAGAGTCCCACATGTGCATCCCATTTGGATTACACTCATACGTAGCACACGCGTAAGTGCATACGTATTTTAACAGTGAATATATCATCACCCATTTCTTAATATTGATGCAGTTTAAATTGAAACAATTTAAAAAATTTATATCAATGGTTTAAGCTAAAAGGTCTTAAAAAAGATAATTTTATTAAGTTTTTTTTTGTTGGATTAATATTTTGATATTCATTAGTTGAAAAATTTAAAATGTTCTGTTTAATCCTTTATGAGATTGCACTTTTTTACCCAGAAATATTCCACACTTTGAGATCAATATCTATTTTAATAAATTTAATTTCAATATCCACCTTAATATCCTCATGATCCAATTTCAAATTTTAAAGTGTTAGAACAAACAAAATTTAACCAGTCACAAAGTCCTTCCTACAACCAATATAATCTCAAAAAAAGTACCATTTACTTTGAATTCTAACTAAATTTTATTGATTTGCCCTTGTACCAATCAAATAAATTCCAATTAACTAATACAGATTTTTAATCTAATCAAATGGTAACATGTTCTTGCTCTATGATTCATTGATTTCATTAACGGTCACCTTTGGATCCTTTTCATTCAAACTAATTTTATCCTTTTAATTTCTTCATAATTCCCAATAGATTTTGTTATGCAGCAACATGAATTATCTAATCAAATTTTATCTAAATAATTTCAAATTTAACACTGATACCTCTGATTACATCTTTTTATCCACAATTTTTGTGTTTTCTGCTGTGAAAATATTATATTGAACTTGTACCTGTCAAGCATCCACCCCATTTACTATAGTGAAATCTAGTTGGGTGTGAGACCAAATGTTAGAAGGCTTATTGCAAGAAAAAAGCACAAGTATAGCAAGGTTAACTGGAAATTTCAAATTCTAAGTTCAAATTCCCTTGAAAAGTGCAAGGTAATTTTCTGGAAAAGGGGGAGTGCTAAGAAAGATCTTGATTTTATGACTCAATCTCAGTAAGAGATGCAAAAAATTATCAAATTAAATAACTGGGGGTGCAATCTCCAGGTGGAATGCATTTCCCTTACAAGCCAATCTAAATCAGTGGGTGAATGACTAGATACAAACTTATGGAAATTTTTCTACAGCTAGGATAGCAATGATGCAATGGATGAAAGGAAAAGGAATGATGAAATTGATTTTGCTATTTTCACAGTTCAAAGTGCTAGTTAATAAATGAATGATACTGTGTTGATACATGGGCACAATGGATGGTTAAATTAATTAGGTGATTTTAAGTATAGGGAAATTGTATTTGAATGAATCTTAGTGATTATTTAAGTTGTAATTCTAATCTACTAGTTTTTGTTTGAGATAATACAGTCATTATGCAATTTGCAATCCAAGATGGCTTGAGTGACCATAATTTTATTGGCTTAGTTCTACGAACAGGTTTGAGCAAAAAATGGTAAGTGCAAGGATACTGGGTCTAGATTCAAAGTTGGTTGGATGGTCAAATGGTTTTTGAATGTTACTGCAAGGATTGAAATTAAATACTTAGTTTTCAAATTAAGATTTTCATTTGCATATCCCCAAGGTAGTAAGTGAGGTGCACTGTTGGTTAGTGTGATTTTGGTTTCATTCTTGTTTTAGACTTAGTTAGATGGTGCTTATGAGGGGATATGTAAAATAGTGATGATAAACAATGACCCTGAGACTTGGAGCATGAAAGTAGCTAAAATTTCCATTTTACATCAAGAAGTTTGTCTAAAAACTTTCAATTCTGTCACAAGCTCACCCCACACACTAAGAAGGGGAAATTATTTGGGAAGACATGGCACAAATTACAATGACCAATTATGCAAGAAATATCAACGTTAGTAAAGGTATCTTTTGAATTTCAAATTTAATGTCCAAATTCAGTTGTAAGTTACATGTAAGTGTTTCAAATAGGAAACTGGCGCAAAGCTCAATGCAAAGACTCAGAATAAGAAAGAATGAAAGAATTTACAAAATTAACTAACTGAAGAATTAATCTGTAGGAAAGTTCTTTGCCTTTTAAGTTAATTGACACCATGATGGGGATGAACCCATAAAAACTGATAGATTCCCTAAAGCAAAGCTCCAATGTATTTGCAGAAATTTAATACTAAATGACATTAAAACATGCAATTTAAAAGAAAAGGATGAAAAAATGTGAATGTGAATAAAAATGAAATGCATGTGATCAAGTAATTAATTTGATTCAGTTAACACAAGTAGACTGAGTCCTGGGAATGAGAAAAGTGGATGAGGTTTGGAAATCAGTTGTATGTTTTACCATACAAGGTGCAAATAGAATTTTTTGAAAATGACCAGAATTGGATTGGAATTCAAAGCTAAGCTTCTGCAATGTCCATTTCTATCCATAGATGGAAGTGCAAGGGTTGAACCCCAATAACAGGACAGATTGGAACTAGTTTTAGATGCTACTGCAAATTTCAATTAAAATCAAAAGTGCTGAATGATTTAAAAGAGATAGAAGTTCCCTTTTTGATTTCAAGAGTGGAATAAGATTGAATTTTTATTTTTAGTATCATTTTTTTCATGCTTTTGGACTGAGGTGGATGGTACTGAGGATAGGAAAATATGTTGGTGTGATGGTTAAAACAACCCTAGAGTTTGGAGAATGACATTTTCCCAGGTATAACAATTGCAAGCTTCTTCAAGATTGAAAGTTTTATATTTCTCATTGATCTATTTCTCAATTCTCTGCTTTATTATACCAATTCTATTAACTCTATACCCATTAATTAAATATAACAATTACTCAATGTCTTTACCTATTCATTGATTTCATGATTTCATCAAGTAGTAAATATCAATGTGCTCCAAGAACTTTAGCCCATGGGGATTGTGTAAATTGCAAGCAATTCCAAATTTGAAAAGTGTCCTGTCATTTTACTTTATCCAAGCCAATAACAAGAGAGCCCATTGAACCTGAAGCATCAAGAATTAGATCCCAAGTTTGTTGCAATATTCCTCAAATTGATTTTCAACCACTGCCTGCTCCCAAGATTGATTTTTTTGGATATTTTACTGCTATTAAGTGAAGATAATTAGAAATTAAAAGGAAAATGGCAAACTAATACTAAAATATTCAAGTATTTCCATGATTTCAAAAGTATTTAATGGCTACACAACCACCACCAACCCCATAAATTGGAAAAATAAGCAAAAAAATACTGAATTGTGTTCTTGAAGAGGCCTTGAGTGGATTTTGGGAGATTGCAGGAGCAGATCTGAATTTTTAATCCAAGGCCAAAGATATAATGGAAGAAGAATTTAATGGAGAGAAACAGAATGTATGGGATGGAATGGAGGATTTAATTTGAGAGACTGGATTGGATGCACACAAAGAAGGAAGCCAAGCAAATTACAAGTTTTTTTCACTGAAAGAGACTTATGCAAGGGTGTTGACTGGAGAGGTTTTCAAAGGATATTTAAACCAGGTTCAAAGTAAGTGGTTGTTGTGGAAAGAAATTGTGTGCTACACTAAATTTCCACAAAATCCCTGCTTGAGTACCAGATACTTGGTTAGTCCCTTGAGTTAAACTACCTGCTCCATGATCAATATCACACTAAAACTGCCTCTGAGTTGTGGAAAGAAATTTTGTGCTACACCCAATTTCCGCAAGAATCCCGCTCCAGTACCAGATAATTTTCTAATCCTTTGAGTTAAAATACCTGTTCCATGCCCAATTACACACTAATCCATTCTCTGCATCCTAAGACTCTTTCTTCAGCTAACACACAATGAAATTAGAATAATAAACAATCTTGGAATCCCCAACAAACTCTGCACTGAACTATTCTTTTTCTAAATCTCTGATTTATTTAACAAGAAACAATACTTTTGGCACACTTCAAGACACTGATCAGAATAAATTTCTGCTTAAAGAATACTAAATTTCTCCAATGTTAGGCTATGATAACTCCTCTTGAAAAAATCCCCTCAAAATTTGATGATGATCCCCATTATAACGTACAAACTTCTTGTATACACAAACCAAAATTACAATCCTAAAAAAAAGAAGAAAAAAAAAATGAATTCCTCTGCACCGCCTCCCTAACACATTCTGCAATGATCTGGTACTCTATCAGTCCTGATCCTACTAGCTGATCCATCTGCATGCATTAGATTCAGTTATACTATTGTAACCTCCAATGACCCTACTAGTCAATTTGCCCTGATGCAGTGCTAGAGTCCAATCCCCTTCAAACTTTCTCTAGCAGATCCCCTTCAATCCTGCATACTGCATCACAGATTACCCCCGTCAATCTTCCTTATGGACCCTCATTGATCCGGATGCTGCCTTATTGACTCTAATGTCCAATCTTCCCAATAATTAGATATCTCCCACAATCTGTGTGCATACCCCATAGACAACTCCTGGATACATACTTCATAGCTCCATCACTTGCAGGCACATTCTTACTCAGGAATCTATAATTACAGAGGGGGTTAGTTACCAACCACAAATGTTGTTCCTTGAAAGTAAAAACTCCAGCTATTTATCTGCAGAAGACAAAAACTACAGCCATTGATCCACAATAGGCAAAAACATGGCGGACCTGCTATTGTTCTGTGGAACTTTGCACCCACACAGCTTGTGAGCCATGGATTTTCCTCTGCCAGTGGAGTGAGCCAAACCTATGGTATAGCCATCAGACTCATTTTTTATATTAATTGTTGCTCTTTTCATCAAATAACCTCATCAATGAATTCCAAAACCTTCATAAAACATGCTCAGAAACCCAAACCCACCTCAAAGCCCAAATAAATCACAAGATAAACCCCTCCAACTAAATCAAACACCTATCACCAACAACCCAAAACCTGGCACAGGCTGAAGCATTTCACAGATGATAATTAATCAAAACCTTCTTGAATATCTAATAACAGAAAATATTTTTAAAAAAACCACTCAACAATGCATCATACCCCATATCATCATTACACTGCAGGCCTAAGACCATATCAGCCCAATGTTTCACTACAACCACTACTATTACACCAATTTAAAGTAACTTCCTGGATCATTTGGTGCAATACAAGGCCTCTTTAACATCCTCCAAAGCACCTGTTCTGGGGGTCTGGCCGGGAACCTATCTTTTGTTCTCAGTCTCTTGGAGGTCACGCAGGATTCTGCCAACAACTGTCCCTGGATCCAACTTTCTACCTGCCTTTCCTCTACAATTGGCTCCCAACACTCCAACTCAACCTCAACCTCCACCACCGGCTGCTCACGCAGCTAGGATGGGCGGTTTTTCCGGCCCCATCAGAGGAAGGGTCATTGGAGATGGTGGTTGAGACCCCGTGCCACTGTGGCTCAGGCCTAGGAACTTCCCCTACCTCCAATTCAGCACCGCTGACATGGAGCAATTTCTTTCTAGGTTTGAAGGTATTCCAGAATCTGAGGGCACAATGGGTGCAGATAAGGTCTGGACTATTTTCCTCTTCATCACCATGGAGGAGAAACTGAAGGACGTGGAGGAGATGGTTGGGTACAAAATGCAGGATTGGGGAAGGTTGAAGAGTGAGATTTTGGCAAGGTGGGGAAAGCGCAAGCCCTGGTTCCAAGAAAGCAATTTTGAACAAGCAGCGAAGGAAGCAAGTGAATACAGGGGGTTATGGAGGCGAAAATTGTTGGTAGAGTACCTGTCAAAGTTCAAGAGTATCTATGGGTATTTGGCAAAGAAAGAGGTTTTTGTGGGGAAGATGGGGGCCATGAAGCAGGCATTTTTGGGTGGGCTTGTGCCGCAACTCTGCTTGCAAGTGAAATGGTACCTGTATGATTACGGTTTGGTCAAAAGATTGCTGGATGGGAGTGTTGCAATTCTTCCCAACTTGTTGGTCATCCATCAGGCTGTGGAAAGAAAAATAAACCTAGAAAAGCTCATTGCTGACATGGCAAGAACATACCCTGCAGCCTCCAAGAAGTTTGTGAAACTCTTGGTGCCGGCCCCTGCTCAAGCTCTGGCTGTGCAACTGCCAACACCCCCTTGTGCCGCAACCCCTCAACAGGGGCCAAGACCATTGGTGGGAAAAATTCGCAAAATAATGGAGATCATGCAGGATATACAAATCTTCCTCAACCCTACAACAGCTCTGACCCAACCACTCACAACACCACCTCATATGGTGGAAAAGTTTCAGCCTCCCAGAAGGTCCTCTGGAGGGTTTGGGGTGCGCAATTGTACTTTTTGTGGGGAAAAAGGACACTGGAACTCAACATGTGCCCACCTCACTCAGGACATGAAAGAGGGGTTGGTTTGCACATCTGGCTTGACATACATATTCCCAACAGGAAAATCCATGGATCTGACAACAGGTCAGCCATCTTCCATGGTACAAATACAAGGATGGGAAAAGGCTCTGGCCAACACCGCTTGTTTATCACTTGGAATTGTCACCGCGCCCTGAAACTGGGAAGCCCCAAGAGTGGAGGCCAAAGTTAGGGTGTTTGCGGTGTGATGTTTTTATATAGCCTCAGATTGGGAACCCTGTTGCGGCTGACACACTCAGCGTTTGGGATTTTCATGGTCTCAGCAGCAGCCGCTACGGGCTCAGCAGTAGGGGCCAGGCTAAATCAAATGTGGCGGGCCGCAACCCACTCAGATATTACGGAACCAGAAATGGAGCCAGCCAAACCAAGTTTGCGGAGCGGCTATTTTGGGGAGGTAATAGCAGGTAAATCAAGGAGGTTATACAAGCCGGTTGGGTGCGCAAGAGCCTGGACCAACCCACAGATACCGGGAAAATCAAGAGGGCGCGTTGGGCGGATATGGTTATACAAGTGGGGAGGACACGTGCAAGCACAGTTTGATCCTTGAAAACAGGGGAATCATGCGGCGCCCCAGGAAGATACCAAAAATGTGGGGGGCTCCAAGTAGGGTGCGGCGGAGGGATGTGTCATGAGAAGGAAGAACTTGATGTGCGCAATGGTAGGCAGTGTGGGATTGGGTGGTATGGATATGGATTAGGGTTAGTGTTGAAATTTCACTCTCACAGCCGTGGACTCCTGTCATTCCACTGCGCATACTTCATATTTGTCACTCCCTCTCCCTCACCAGTCTCTTCCGTTGCACTCCCCTCTCCTGGTCTCTTTTCCTTTGACTCTTCCATTCTCCTTTTCCTTCCCTGATACGCTCAACTCTCAAAACCTCACTCCTCTCCATCAACCTTCCAACAAGCTCAACCTACAACCAGTACTCAGTGCTATTCAAGATAGCTCACCGGTTCTCAACTCGGCCCGCTTCACTCTTCTCCTCGACGGCAACTCTCTTGATCAACATACGATTATCTTACTTGTTGCCTACCTAACCGCGGCCGTGCTGTTGTTCATTTGGTGAGAAAGAGATCACACATCCGTCAATTCCTGAATCTCAATCTGAACTGGTTATTGGTAGTCTACTCCTCAATATCCAACTTTCCCAGGTCCTCAAGCTTCCCATTCAATCAGTTGCTTTCTTCAGCCTTTCTCATCTGTCCACTATCTGGGGTAGGATCCATGTTCTTTGATATTTTTCATCTTCACTAACTGTCATTGTCAATTCATTGAATCTTTTTGGCTTTCTAGTCTGGTCTTAAGCTTTTTTAAAGGCAATTCATTTGGTCAAATTCTATCAGTTAGGCTAGGGTTCTGGTTTCTAGGGTTTGTTTTCCCATTTGTTGTTGGGCTGTCATTGTGTTTGTACTTAGTTTAGGTTTGAGAGTGAGGACATAAAGTCTGCACCCTTGGCAGAGGGTTGGGAGGAGATAGCATATCATACCACACACGTACAACCACAGGAACGGGCAGGGAAGGAATAAGATCTTGTTTTACTCTCTTCTCTCTCTCCCTCTCTCTTAAAGGGAGCATCCTTAGCCTTGCAGATTCTAGGACCATTAAATTATGAACTTAGGTAAAAATTGGGTACTACCACTTTCTCTTGTTTCCACAGCGGCAAACAAATTGGTTTTTGTAGAAAGAATGGACATCAACGTTAAAGAGAAACCATTGGCCCCAAAGCTAGCAGCGTGCCTGGAAACAGGGGACAGCCCATCAACAACTCCCTTTGGGAGAGAGAAGGCCGCAGAGATTGTCCAGAGAGTGATGGGGAAAGACTTGCAAATAACCTCAACCCTACAAGAATTAGTGGCAGTGTCCCCGGAGGTGATTGATGAGATGGTCCAGGCATTGAAGGAGTTTGGGCAAGGCCAGGTTCTGTCAAATTTCCTGTGTTTGAACATGGTGGGGTTGAGGTAGACTGCAAGCTTTTACCATTGAAATAAGTGTTGTTTCTGCTTGCGTACGCCACAATGGCTATTGCGGGGCAGAAGTTATGGGCCATGGTAGATAGAGGATCAATGGTTAACTTGCTTCTGTCAAGGTTGGTGGATGAGCTGGGTTTTGTGCAGATAAGTTGTGTGATGGAGCTTCAGGCGTTGAACGGCAGAGAGTGCTCCATGGACGGGGTATTTTAGGCAGAGGAGGTAGAGGTTATGAAAGTGCAGAAGCCCCTATCTTTCCTCTTAGCGGAGTGCAGCAACGTTATTTTGGAACAGCCATTTATGTTTGGATTCTGGTCTAAAATTTTCTTCAACTCCAAGGCATGTACAGAAGTGTTAATGGTTGAGGATTTTTTTGGCGCGCATTTTGAGACAACAATCTGCAACCAGGGAAGGGGGAAATGGGTGCAGGGACTGGCAATGTGTGGCAACAAAAGGTCCAATGGGTGGTTTGACTGTAAGGGTCACCCCACAGAGGATTTTGCTTGGTTGGCCACAGTTACCGCCCAAAGAAATCTCCAGCTTTGTGCGGGCGTTTGAATATCAAGGAGCAGGTGGGGGAGGAGGGTGCAGGGAGGGCGCAAGTGGAAGAAGTAAGCTCCCTTCCTCAGTATGCATCTCTGGGAGGTTCTGTGTTTTGAAAAACCTATCATTGTGCCACTGTTGTGAGCAAAGGAAAAATCACTGATTTGGTTATTGCTAGGACTTACAACAATGACACTGGGCTTGAAAGGTGAGGTGCAATGTGGGCAAGTACAAGCCGGTGGCTTGAATGGTCTGTCAATGAAACAAGCCAATTCCACGTGAGCTTAACAGACCTCTGAAGCCAATTGTGTGGTCCCTGGATCCGTGGGAAACACCTCTGAAGAATTCTGGATGGGTAATTCAATTGGCAGGAATCATGGATGAGAGAGTTGACGCTCTCAAATTTGGGCCTGCGGGATGGTTGAGTCTTAAGAAAAGGATTTAATGGTGTCAGTCTTGGTATTGCAGGAGAAGGCCCTTGCCTTTGGTTTGGACAAGTGCAGATTGTTGAAAAGCAAGATTGGGGACCCCTACATGATCCCCACTTTTCCGCACGCTGTGTTGTTGTTATATAGTCTTGGTTTGGAGCAGTGCTGCGGTTGGTGCGCTCAGAATTTGGTAGGTCAGGCTCAGCATTTGGGATGCAGGTGGCCTCAGCGGTGTCCGCTGTGGGCTCAGCAGTAGGTGCCGCGGGATTCAGCATACTGGGAGCTGGTTGGGCTTAACTGGGTGTGGCAGGTCGTGGCCCGCTCAGACATTGGAGACTCAAGAATGGAGCTGGTCCAACCCGGTTTGTGGTAGGCTAGTTTGGGAAGGTGGAGCGCGGCAATCAGGGCTATAGGAGCGGGGAAATTGGGGCTATAGGAGAAGGGCAGGCGCGCGCAAGCACGGGCTGACCCCCAGGGCAGGAAATCACGCGGAGCCCTGAGTTGATACAGAAAACAAGGGTGGCTCTGAGTAGGGCACGTCATGAGAAGGAAAAATCGGGTGTGTGTAACCGTAGGTGGGCTTGAGGGTGGTTGCAGCATGGGAAAGGGTTAGGGTTACGCTAGGGTTCTGATTTTTAGGGTTTATTTTCTATTTTTTGTTGGGCTGTCACTGCCCTTGACTTAGGTGAGGGTTGAGAGTGTGGGGATGGCTGAGTCCAGAGGAAAAGGATTTACTGGCGTCAGTCTTGGTATTGCAGAAGAAGGCCCTTGCCTTTGGGTTGGACAAGCGCGGATTGTTGAAAAGCAAGATTGGGGACCCCTACATGATACCCACTGTTCTGCACGCTGTGGTGTTGTTATATAGTCTTGGTTGAAAAATGTGCTGCGGTTGGAGCGCTCAGCATTTGGTGGGTCAGGCTCAGCATTTGGGATGCGCGTGGTCTCAGCAGTGGCCGCTGCGGGTTCATCAGCAGCCGCAGAGGGCTCAGCAGTAGGCGCCGCAGGATTCAGCATACTGGGAGCTGGTTGTGCTTAACTGGGCCTGTCAGGTTGTGGCCCGCTCAGACATTGGAGACCCAAGAATGGAGCCGGTCCAACAAGGCTTTTGGGAAGCTAGTTTGGGAAGGTGGAGCAAGGAAATCAGGGCTATAGGAGCGGGTAAATTTGGGCTATAGCAGCAGGGCAGGAAATCACATGGAGTGCCGGGTGGATACAGAAAACATGGTGTGGTGAACCATTTGGGACACCTGGGTAAAAGAATTCAAAAATTGTAAAAAAAAAAAAAAAACTGTCCCCGCGCGTTGCTCATCCTCATCCTCATTTTTGCGTGTTTCTCCTCCTCCATCCATGCCTTACCAAACCCATCCCAACCACCAATCCATCTCAAGTCCAACCATCCAATCCTGATGCAACGGGCAAGCTCTCTTGATTGCTGAACCACCAGACCTACGCTGATTGACTCAACCTCATCAGCCATCAAGATTTGATCAATCTGATCCAACCAATCTGGGCCACATACCTCCAAGCGCTTGTCCAATCCTTGGATCCATCAATCTCCCAACTCACTCAATCTATCAGTTGCCAATCTCAAGCCCATCAGGATTTACTCAATTGCCTTGAGCCATCAAATCCTGCCTGCCATCATCCTCCCATCCAATCTCACTCCAATCAAGATCAAGACGATCTCAATGCCTACCTCAACTCTCTCACCTTCCCCCTGGGACTCTCCCACCCCCCTTCCATCTTTGGGTGGGGGTGGAAAGGCATCGTCTACTGCCCGTGGACATCTGCGGGCGGTCTGGTTCATTATCTTTTCCCACCCCTTCCGCCTTTGGGTGAGGGGTGGGTGATTCCGGTATTGTCGCGCGCGCCCCTCCATGGACGGACGCAAAAGATGGTGAAGGTATGAGAAGGATCCCACCCCAGTCAGGCAGGCTGGATTTCCACTGGCCTGCATGATCAAATTTTTCTGATCACCTAAAAATCTGAAAATCAAAAAAAAAAAATGTTTCTTTTTCCGCTCTAATTTTAGAGTCCGTTGTACATAGGCTAACAGGGCCTCCTGCCTATATAAGGAGGGGCTCTCTCCTGCCTTGTGGGGAGGAGGGGGACATTTGGAAATCACATCAGATTAGCACATGGTATCCTAACACCCACCACATCCTAAGATCATCAGTATCCTCTTGAAATACATCATCCGTGGGGTCTTCATTCCCCTTTATCTGAGACAAAAAAAGTTTGGGTATATCTATGATTGCCCCTAGATCCTTGAGCCTCCATACTCAAACCCCTTGATCCTTGATCCTTATCACCAACCAATAGCTTTGCTGGTTGAAGAAGAATTTGACTAATTGAATTCTTGAGTGTGTTACACCACTCCTGATCCTTTTATCCGACCATAGTGGTCCTGACCATCCTATGATTATCTTTCTGGACCCAGTCACTTTTGACTGAGGAGGTTTTATTAAGCTTAAAAAACCTGGAGTGTTAAAACTCCCTTCATCTCTTTTGAAGTTGAATTCCGCCACGCTACTCTTGAGTCCCTTGAGAAGTGTTGGGTTATTCTTGTTTGAATCAGTTAATTTTTTTTGCTTCTAGAGCTTCTTTAAACAATTAGCTTTGGCTTTTGCAGCCACCCACAGTTATCTGGTACCCTTCAAGCGCTTGATGGCGGAAATTTGGGCAAGTTTTTTGAGATTGAGTTGATCTTTCCTAAGCTCCTGCTGACAACCAGAGCTATTAGCTTGTGGGCGTTGTCACTCACAATTTCCTTGTCTTGTTGAGCTCTGAACAATTATTGACTCCTTCTATTCAAGTTTTCCCCGACATCATATTGCCTCAGATAATGTTGTCTCCCAGCTACTGGCTACTATAATCTTTATCCTCTTATATTTGGTTCCCCATTTACCAGGTTCTGGACTTTGATCTTGGTTACATTTAAATATTTTTGTAACACTCAGGAGGGCAGCCTAAAAAAGCACCTATCCCCTCCACAGAACTGCCAATGCCCTGCACCGTTTTGAGTCTTACATTTGGTCCCCCGGGCTGGGATCAAACCAGCAACCTTGGTATTTACATTCCCAAATTCGTGGAATCAACTTTGAAATCCAATCTTTTTCTCTTTTTCTGTTTTTGTTTTTTTCTGTGTTTGTGTTATCATCTAGATCTGATCCGTGGAGGCAACTTGTTCCAGAAGTAAGTCCTCCCAATTGTGCACCATCAAGGGGTTTGATCCTAGTTGTTTTTTGTAAACCCTACCCTTGCCACACTCGTGAGCCACTTTTGAAAATCTGTTCTTTGGATCCCTTAGGAAACCTTTTGTCAAAATGGAATCTATTTACACCCCTTCTACCTCTTTTCGGGCCAAGATGATCAAGATCAAACCTCAGAACAAGAACTTATGCTTTAACAGTACAAATGTTGAATGGTTCCTGGATTCCTAAGAGATGGCTGCTGAAGTGGAAGGTGCTAGCAAATATGACATGGCTTATCAACTGCAATTCTTTTTCTCCTCTGATGAAGTCATGGAAGTGATTGAATCATTCAATGGATTTGAATCCCATGACTGAGTACTTCTTAAGGAGGCAATGATTGCCTACTGGGGCAAAATTGATATAGCTAGATTCACTCTCCAAGATCTGGATGCCCTAGTCTCTCAATGGACCTCCAATGGTGGTATCTCCTCAGCCTCTGATTATCAAGCTTTCAGAAAATCTTGGGAACCTATCCAATCCTATCTTATCTGAAAAAATCACATTGATACGGTGGACAAAATTTGAGTGCAATTTTTTCAGTCTTTCTCTCCAGGAGTGCAGGAAAGAATTAAGGATGAATTGGTGAAATCTGTGTCCATGATCACTACAAGAGATAATTGGTTCAAGCTCCCTGCTTTCATGGTTCTTAGGACTTTGGATAAATTAATGAAAGGTCAAACAGCTCTCACCTTTGAAAAACTTAGAATCACTGAACCAGTCCCTGCCCCCTCTTTTCAAGCATCTAACAAAATCATGAATAAGATGGAAGCCAATTGCAGACCTAAACCAAATCCTCAGACCCACAGGGAAACAGCTACTATCGATGAGATCACCAAACTCCTGCAAGCTTTTGAGAATAAAATGGATCAGAAACTCTCCTCTCTGGTTGTCCCCAAACCCTCCAACTCTGTTCCTAGGTCAACCATAGTTTGCTATTATTGCCACAGAGAAGTTCATGGAACTGGTCACTGTCCTGAACTCCAGAAGGAAAAGGAGGAAATGTTGGTGGAACATAAAGGGAGTAACTTCTTTCTGCCTAATGGTGCACTTATACCTTTTGATTCATCTTGTCCAATTCGTCATGTGGTGGCCTCTTTCCAGCCTTATGCTCCCAAGAAGGCATCCTTGGCCTCTTTTGATTTTCGATCTGCTTTTGGAACTCTTCAACCTTGGTATCCTCCTGCTGTCTCTTCTTCCAGATCTTCTGGAACTTATCAATCTGATCCAGCTAGGAAACGACATGAAGAACCCAGACCTCATAAAGCTCCTCCTGTTCCATCTTCAATTCTTCAAAAACTGGTCAAACGTCAATCTTCACTGGAGCCTCCTTCTTCTGAGGTAGAAGACATGGAAGTAGAAAAGGAACCCCTCATGGATAGGTTCCCAGAATACTCTGATCCTGCTCCTCTGCCATCCAAATCACCTTCACCAACTGATCCAGTTATAGTGCCACCCTCACCTGAACTTCCTCTTCCAACTCCACCCAAGGTTTGATTCGAAAGGGGAAGTTCCAAAGACCACCCCAATGCTGTGGAGGGGGTATTAAAGAAAATCTCTGATCTTAAAATCCCTGATCTAACCGTGGCTGAACTCCTTTCCATCTCACCAACTGTGGCTGAAGGCATGAAGAAATGGGTTTCTTGGCGACATGTGGAGATTGGTCCTGACAAATTGAAAGTTTCCTCTGGAACCTTGATGGAAGACTCTGGTGGAACAGATCCTCCTTCTGATTCAAATCTTTATTCTTTTCCTCTTGGATTTTTACCATGCTCTCTGGGTGACTCATTCAAAACATTTTCTCTACTTGTTGATTCTGGGTCCCAACTAAACTTAATTTTGGATGCAATGGCCTGCAAGCTCAATCTCAATCCAAGGGTCAGCTGCAACTCTGCTGTTTATGGAATTGGGAATCAATCTTGTGAGTTGGTGGGTATTGCTGAGGATGTGCCAGTTTGAATTGGTCAAAATATTGTTGGAACCTGTCACTTTTGGATCACTTGTTTGGAAGGTCCTATGATTTTGGGTTGTCCTTCCTTAATAGACTTTGGATCCACCCTGATGTTTTCTGATCAAGTTGGGGAGAGAATTCTTCTTCCTGATGCTGATGGTAGGAAGATTGAAGTTCCTCTCTGTTCTTTGGATTCTGGTTGTTGGGAAAGAGATTTCCCTGGTTTTTCACCTAAATTGGTTCTGCAGGGGAAGCAGAAGGACTCTTCTAACTCCTCTCATTTTTTAGCAGAATAGTTGGTAATACTAATAGTTGTAGTTCTTCTAAGCCTCAGACTTCAACTACAGGGCCAAAATTTATCTCTGAGGAATATTTTTCATCCTTTTCATCTCTTTCTTCTTTTTCTTCTGATCTCAAAAATGTCAAAAATCAAAAACATGTTAAAACACAAAATTCCAAAAATATTTCTCTTCTCTCTGGTTCTTTTGTTTCTTCTTTTCCTTTTACTCTTATCACCAATAAATCTTCCTCTAGCTCTTGTTTGATTCTCCGCAATGAGTATAAACTACATCCTGATCTCAATTCTTTTCTCAATGGTTTTGGTATGAAGGAGTATGGGCTCCAGTGGAGGCACTTGGGGGTAAAATTAAGTCCTCCCAATTGTGCACCATCACGGCATTCTTCTACAATAGTTTTTGAAACTCTACTTTATGCCACATACGTGAGCACCTGGGACGCCTTTTCTTTTATCTTCTCCACATTTAGGCTCTTTTGGATGGATCAAGATGGGTTTCAACATTTTTTTTTACTTAGAGGATCAAGAAACGGCCAATTATTTTCTTTTTTCTTTTCATGTTTTCAAAATTATGATGCAGACTAGGGACAGTCTGTAAGTTGGGGAGAGATGTGGTGAACCATTTGGGACACCTTGGGAAAAGAATTCAAAAATTGTAAAAAAAAAAAAAAAAAAAAAAAAAAACTGTCCCTGCGCATCGCTCATCCTCATCCTCATTTTTGCGCGTCGCTCATCCTCATCCTCATCCTCATCCTCATTGTTGCGCGTTGCTCCTCCTCCATCCATGCCTTATCAAACCCATCCCAACCGCCAATCCATCTCAAGTCCAACCATCCAATCCTGATGCGACGGGCTAGCTCTCTTGATTTCTGGATCACCAGACCTACGCTGATTGACTCAACCTCATCACCCATCAAGATTTGATCAATCTGATCCAACCAATCTGGGCCACATACCTCCAAGCGCTTGTCCAATCCTTGGATCCATCAATCTCCCAACTCACTCAATCTATCAGTTGCCAATCTCAAGCCTGTCAGGATTTACTCAATCGCCTCAAGCCGTCAAATCCTGCCTGCCATCATCCTTCCATCCAATCTCACTCTGATCAAGATCAAGACGGTCTCGATGCCTACCTCAACTCTCTCACCTTCCCCCTGGGACTCTCCCACCCCCCTTCCATCTTTGGGCGGGGGTGGAAAGGCATTGTCTACCGCGGGAGGTCTGGTTCATTATCTTTTCCCACCCCTTCCGCCTTTGGGTGAGGGGTGGGTGATTCCGGTGTTATAGCGCGTGCCCCTCCACGGACGGACGCAGAAGATGGTGAAGGGATGAGAAGGATCCCACCCCGGTCAGGCAGGCTGGATTTCCACAGGCCTGCGTGATCAAATTTTTCTGATCACCTAAAAATCTGAAAATCAAAAAAAAAAATCTTTCTTTTTCCACTCTAATTGTAGAATCCTGTTAAGTATATTGTTGAATTTCTGTATGACTTAGAACCAGCATGGGCTGAACAAAGAGAATACAAAGATAGACGTGAGAAAATAAGAATCATGAGAACAGAAAAAGAAGAAAGAGATAGAGCCCTACAGCTTGACCGGGGATGAAAGTTAAGAGGGCAATTAGATTGATATTGAAAAGACTTGAGGAGCGGGACAGTAATTGATGTGGTGGAGGTAGATGAATGAAAGATCACAAGAAGATGGACTGGATAGAAAATAGATCAAATTTAGATAAGATCAAGGATATTGAGAATGTGAAATCTTACCAGGCAAGGATTATTTGAGTTCGAGTGGAATGAGACTTGGGAGATTGAATGTTGAGTGGAACAGATAAACCAGACAGAATAAGAAGAAGAGTAGTTGGAAGAAGAAGATTTATGAAAACAATCAAGAGAACAAGAGAAAAGGAGACTATCAAGAAGAAGAAGGAAATTAGGAACACCGCGGGACAATCTGCCACAGATGAGATTCCGCGGAAAGATGAGAGTGCGCAGAGAGCACACTAAGTAGCGCACACAGAGGCAAGGATTGAAGAGGAATGGCGCGTGGAGAGAAGCAGAATCTTAACACCCCTCGTGACTGGTAAGAGGGTAACAGAACAGCCGTAATTAGTTGAAAACTTCCTTTTGAAGAAGTTTCAGGGCATTGATTGAAGTCAACTTAGTGAGAGAGTCTTCTATCATCTTGTCAGTTGAGATGAGAACTAGATCAAAAAAGGAGAGAGAGAAATATTCCCTTAACCCTTTTGTTTTGATATCAATATGTCGGGATTTAGAGTGAGATCCAAATTTTTTTATCTTATCATCTAAACCCTTATTGTCAATGTAGATGGTTGGTTTGCATTTAAGGGAAGGATGAATTTTGTTGATAAGGTGGGTGATCCATTTAAGTTCTAAGTAGCAATCTAATAGTGCATTGAGCTTGGATTCAGTAGATGAGTAAGTTATGTTTCTTTTCCTTGAGGGATTCCAAGCGACCGGACTGCCATAATGAAGGATGATAAACCCTGTTTGCGATTTACGGAAGGTGGGATCATCTCCCCAGGTAGCGTCGCTGTAACCAGCTATAGCTTCCTGAGAAGGATCATATTTAAGAGTCAATTTGAGATTTTGGGTTGTCTTCAAATATTTCCAGACCTTCTTTACTTCTCTCCAGTGAGACATGCCAGGCTTGGTATTGAACCTCGCCAGGCTTTAGACAGCAAATGCTATATCTGGTCAAGTATATTGAGAAAGATGATTCAGAAGACCAATTTATGACCTATAGTTAACATTGAGACGGGAGAATTCCTTGTTTTTTTCATCTGACGCCGGTTCTAGATGAAGATTTTGAGTAAGAGGTGTATTTATATTTTTACAATCTGTAAGACCTAATTCTTCTAACCCTCGATTGATATGATTTGGATGACTAAGGAGAATTTTGTCGTCCTTGACCTCCATTAACATTCCAAGGATGGTATTCGGAGAATGGCACAAGGAATTCAAGAATCTTTTCAGGAAGTTGCTAGCAAATACATCAGATTTACCAACGTGGATGAGATCATCCATGTGGAAGTAGATTACTTCCCCGTATCGAGAGTTGAGATAAAGACATGGATCACTTGTAGATTTGACAAAGCTCTGAGATTTGATCCAATTAGTGAGAGTCTCATACCAATTCTTTGGAGATTGGCAAAGCCTGTAGAGTGATTTCTTTAATTTAAGATATGGCAATTTACGGTCTGACCCTTCAGGCGTTCAAATTATCACTGTCTCGGTTAGAGGAGCATGGAGAAATGCTCCCTTCACATCAAATTTTGTGAAGGTCATTTTATTCTTAAGGCCATAGAGAAGTTTGAGACAAAGAGAACCTAGTTTTCCAGTGGGTTCCCAGGTTTCTTCAAAGTCCACACCTTGGATTTGATCAAATCCTTGTATGCAAAGTCGTGCTTTATATTTAACCGGTTCGCCATGACAATTTTCTTTTATTTTGAATACCCAAAAAGTTTTCAAAATGTTATTGGGTTCATTGTAGAATTCTTCCCAAACTTCCTGTGATTCAATCAAGCCCAGTTTGTCTTCCAACGCCTTTTTCCATTTGAGCCATTCACGACATTTTTGTGCCGCTTTGTATGATGGTGGTTCATAATAATGGTGAAATACATATCTTTGGGGTTTTCTAATTTTGTTGCGTGGTCTGAGACTGGTCCTTGGATTTGTTGGTTGAGTAGTCTGAGCCATAGGAATATCAGAAGAGGGATTTTCAGGAGAATTGGAAGAGTGGGAATCAGGAGAGATGGCTTCTTCAGAATCAGAGTTGGAGTCTGGAACTTCAGTACTGGTTCCTCTCATAGCGTATTTTTTATCCCTAGTTGAAAAGTCGGTCTTGAATGAATCTATTTCAGATTGAGCAAACAGATCTAGTCCGGGGGATTCAAGGAAAGGAAATCCGTCTAGCCGAGTTTTGAGAAATCTGACGTGTTTTGTTTTGACAATTTCGCCAAGAGAATTAAGAATAAGATAGGAATGAAAGGTTGGATTGAAGCCAATCAAGATACCCTCCAGTCCCTTTTCATCAAATTTACAACCTTGTGGTACTCGATCATTCAGATATATAACAGAAGAACCTACAGGTTTCAAGTAATTAGTGGGAAGGGTCTTACCAAACATGAGTTCCCAAGGAGACTGTTGATTACCTTCTCTGGGGACTTGGTTGAGCATGAAACCACAGCTTCTCGTAACTACATTCCAATAATTTTTTGCCAATCTTGAGGAAGAAAATGTTGCTCAGGCTGACTCAAAAATTGTTCTATTTGCTCTCTTGGCTTGTCCGTTATGTTGAGAATGGTGGGGTTCTGAGGTTATCAACTTGATATGTTTTGATTTTGCGAATTCTTTGAGATTGGAGTTAACAAACTCTGTTCCTTTATCTGAGAAAATCTTGGATGGATAGTAGCCCAATCTTTTATGTTTGGTCTCGAGAACAGTTTTTATCACATCTGTAGTTTCATCTTTTGAATTCAGTGGAAACGTTGCAAGATAACCGGTGCAGTTGTCTATCAGAGTGAGAATGTAATGGTGACCCAATTTAGATTGAGGAGAGATAGGACCAATAAGGTCCAGATGAATTTGATCTAAGGGCTTACTTGATGGTTTGGAAATCCCAGTGAAGGGTGATTTTGTGATTTTACTTCTGATACAGCTATCACACTCAAAGGAATTGAGTTCTTCATTGGAGAAAAGATTCTTCACTAGAGGTTTGAGAGTGGATATTGAAGCATGTCCATACATTTTATGTACATTGAGTAGGGAGAATGGGCGACTATTCATATGTTGAGAGAGATTTACCATTTGACTTTGGTCTGCGGATTTGGGCTTTTCTATGACAAATAGATTGTCTTGAATCATGCCCTTGAGTACTAGTTGACTCCCTCAAGTGACCAAGAATTTAATATTCACTTGAGTTAGACTACACCCTTTGCTTGCCAGAAGACCGGGACTAATAAGATTAACAACAATATTGGGTACATAGACACAGTCTTCTAGTGTGACGATAGAATTGTTCCATTCCAGTCTGACCATTCCAGTTCCACATATTTTTAGGTTAGCTTCTAGTTTGCCGGTTTTAATCTTGTCCAATTCTTCTTGGAGTTTAATAGAGGAAAAGAATTTAAGATCATTGAATATATGGATGTTAGCTCCAGAGTCCAAGAGAAGGTTTGGGTTGTTATCAGCGTTGATCCAAAGGGTTAACAAGGCATGGTAGTTTATTGTAGGAGGCTTTTTTATTTTATTGTTCCATTCATTTTGCTGCTCAATCCACCATTCGGGAGCTATATGCAGATGTAGATTGAAACACAAAGATTTGGAGTGAGGAGCGTTTGGATTGTGGTATCCTTCTCAACACCTCAACTTTACCTTCTTCTTGTCCTTATGAGATTTAGTTTTTGTCAATACCAAGGAAACGTCCACAGATGATTTACCAGGATTTGTTTGCACTTTCCTCTTGTTATGGTACTGAGTAAGATGATTAAACACAATATCTACCGTTACCTGTTTTTTGACATGCATTATCTGTTGTTTGAGGTTTTCCAAAACCGTTGGAAACTTGAAGAGCACAAGATATGCAAGTATATCCTTAGGTAATTCAATTCCAACGTCCATCATCCTTGTAATATATTTACGCATTTCCGTGATAAAACCTTCAATTGCATGTTTGTTGAAAGTAGAATGAAGAAAATGGTTGAAGACCCTTGCCCTATTAGCCGTCTCCAAAGAGGCAAATTGTTTTGTGATTTCAGACCAAAGGAGTTTCAACAAAGTCATATTGGAGGTGTTGACCACATTTTCATGAGTAGTGCTGTCTAGTTTTGATAAGATAATGGCTCGGATCTCTCTATCTTGTTTAGAGGAAAGAGGGCCGTAATTTCTTGTGATAGCATCTTTTATGTCTTTCAAATCGAATAGCATGAGCATCTTGTCTCTCCAGATTGAATAATTCTCTTCATTTAAGGGAGGAATAGCGTCAACGGAAGCTTTCAGGGCCACCTGGTGAAAGAAGTTGGCTGCTCCGGCTGGTTCGGTCATAGTTGTGTAGAGATTAGTTGTCTAGATTCGGTTAGAGTTGATTGGTAAACTTTGGCTTTTAACCGTGTTCAGTATATTGTTGAATTTCTGTATGACTTAGAACCAGCATGGGCTGAACAAAGAGAATACAAAGATAGACGTGAGAAAATAAGAATCATGAGAACAGAAAAAGAAGAAAGAGATAGAGCCCTAAAGCTTGACCAGGGATGAAAGTTAAGAGGGCGATTAGATTGATATTGAAGAGACTTGAGGAGTGGGACAGTAATTGATGTGGTGGAGGTAGATGAATGAAAGATCACAATAAGATGGACTGGATAGAAAATAGATCAGATTTAGATAAGATCAAGGATATTGAGAATTTGACATCTTACCAGGCAAGGATTATTTGAGTTCGAGTGGAATGAGACTTGGGAGATTGAATGTTGAGTGGAACAGATAAACAAGACAGAATAAGAAGAAGAGTAGTTGGAAGAAGAAGATTTATGAAAAGAATCAAGAGAACAAGAGAAAAGGGGACTATCAAGAAGAAGAAGGAAATTAGGAACACCACGGGAAAATCCACCACAGATGAGATTCCGCGGACAGATGAGAGCGCGCGGAGAGCACACTAAGTAGCGCACACAGAGGCGCGGATCAAAGAGGAATGGCGCGTGGAGAGAAGCAGAATCTTAACAAATATGTTGTACATAGGCTAACAGGGCCTCCTGCCTATATAAGGAGGGGCTCTCCCCTGACTTTTGGGGAGGAGGGGGACATTGGGACATCACATCAGATCAGCACATGGTATCCTAACACACACCACATCCTAAGATCATCAGTATCCTCTTGATATACATCATCCGTGGGGTCTTCATTCCCCTTTATCTGAGACACAAAATTTTGGGTATATCTATGATTGCCCCTTGATCCTTGAGCCTAACCCCTTGATCCTTGATCCTTATCACCAACCGATAGCTTTGCTGGTTGAAGAAGAATTTGACTAATTGAATTCTTGAGTGTGTTACACCGCTCCTGATCCTTTTATCCAACCATACTGGTCCTGATCATCCTTTGATTATCTTTCTGGACCCAGTTACATTTGACTGAGGAGGTTTCATTAAGCTTAAAAAACCTGGAGTGTTAAAACTCCCTTCATCTCTTTTGAAGTTGAATTCCGCCACGCTACTCTTGAGTCCCTTGAGAAGTGTTGGGTTATTCGTTTTTGAATCAGTTAATTTTTTTTGCTTCTAGAGCTTCTTTAAACAATTAGCTTTGTCTTTTGCAGCCACCCACAGTTATCTGGTACCCTTCAAGCGCTTGATTGCGGAGAGTTGGGCATGTTGATTGAGAACCTGGAGGTTTTTTGGGATTGAGTTGATCTTTCCTAAGCTCCTGCTGACCACCAGAGCTATTAGCTTGTGGGAGTTGTCACTCACAATTGCCTTGTCTTGTTGAACTCTGAACAATTCTTGACTCCTTCTATTCAAGTTTTCCCTGACATCATCTTGCCTCAGATAGTGTTTTCTCCCTGCTACTGACTACTATAATCTTTATCCTCTTACATTTGGTTCCCCGTTTACCAGGTTCTGGACTTTGAGCTTGCTTACATTTAAATATTTTTGTAACACTCAGGAGGGCAGCCTAAAAAAGCACCTATCCCCTCCCCAGAACTGCCAACGCCCTGAGCTGTTTGGAGTCTTACAACAGGGGGCTCAATGTAGGGCGCATCATGAGAAGGGAAAACTGGGCTTGAGGGTGGTTGCAGCATGGGAAAGGGTTAGGGTTAGGGTTAGGCTAGGGTTCTGGTTTTTAGGGTTTCTTTTCTATTTGTTGTTGGGCTGTCACTGCGCTTGACTTAGGTTAGGTTTGAGAGTGTGGGGATGGTTGAGTCTGGAGGAAAAGGATTTACTGGCGTTAGTCTTGTTATTGCAGGAGAAGGCCCTTGCCTTTGGGTTGGACAAGCCCGGATTGTTGAAAAGCAAGATTGGGGACCCCTCCATGATCCCCACTGTTCTGCATGCGCCTTGGCAACTCAAGCCAATTCCAATCCCTTGGACTGTTTGGGAGGCCTTTTTAGAGTTTGTTTGCAAGCGCATGAAGATGGGGCTGTATGAGCAGTACGTGTCAAGCTCCTGCAGTTTGATTTTTTTAGTTTTCAAGCAGGATAGGAATTTGTTGAATATTTTCCATGATCTGCAGCGGCTCAACTTGTTCACCATTTGCAAAGCGGGGTTGTCCCTGCGCATGGAGGAATTTCTGGACTCAATGGCCGGGCGCGCATGTTATGGGTTGGTGAATGTGATGGCTGGTTACAATCAGCAGGAACTCCACCCCAATTTGTGACCGCTGGCTGTGTTCAAACCCAGGTTATGAAGGATGCAACTAATGCATCTGACACAGGGTGCAACCAACTTGGTGGTGGTTTACCAAGCTCAGATGACCTGTATACTGCGCCAAAACCTTCCCAGCGGCTTCCAGATATCTATTGACAATGCCGGTATCAAGGGCCCAAGGAAGGACTATGTAGGCGCATTTTTGGTGGAAGCCCCCGCAATCTGTTTGTTCATCTGGGAATAAATGGTGACATTGAAAAGGATCTTGTTTTGGATTGAAGAGGCAGGACTCACTGTTTCAGGGAAGAAGCTGGCTTTCTGTGTTCTGGCGCTTGAGGTTTTGGGGCATGTGGTGGCATGTGACAGCAGGCAGATTTCAGAAAAGAAGCCAAACAAGGTTCTCAAGTGACCAACTCTGTGGAAAGTGTTGCAAATTCTCCATTATCTGTGGTTTTGTAGCTACATCCGCATGTTCATCAAACAGTTTGCGGAGGTGGAAAGCCCTCTCCAGACATTGAAACTTAAGGGCATGAAGTGGGAAAGGACTGCTGGGTGTGACAAAGCATTCACAAAGCTCAAGGAGATGGTGGCGTGCAACATTGTCCTCCAGGATCTTGATTAAAATGCTGGGGGATAAGCTTGGCAGTCAACTCTAGTGAATTCAGTGCGGGGGGGTTCTGACACAGGACAAGGATGGGAAAGATTGGATGGTGCTCTATGAGATGGTCACCTTTACAGCAATGGGGAGTTTTTATTTGCAGCCAAAGTTGGATTTTTGGGGTGTTACCAAGATTGTGCAAAGGTTGCAGCACCTTTTTTAGGGCATTTATTTTGAGCTCTTGGTGGATTCCAAGGCCTTAGTGCAAATGATAAACCCACTGATGTTTCCAAATGCTCCCATGACCAGGTGGTTAGAGTTCCTTCAGCTATTCTCCTTTAATTTGGTGCATGTTCCAGGGAAGGCATTCACCATTCCAGAAGCACTGTTTCAGCATCCCCAGGAGGACCCGTACAAAAGGGAGGAGCCCCTGGACATGGAATCTCTGGTCATCCGGCTAGGGGGAGTGGAGGCAGGGGTTTTTCTTCTGTTGCATCAATCTGGGTGTTATGCGGGATTGTGCTCTTATTTTTGGGATCTCCAGTTACCCAAGGGCATGGTGAGTTTGGTATTTTTATGGTTGAAGCGGCATGTGGTGAACTTCTTACTTCAGGACAGCAATTATGGTGGCAGAATGCTCCCGTGCCTCATGTGGTTGCAACTTTGAGGCCAGGCCAAGAAGTGATCCTTAGGAGTTTGCACAATGACCTTGGTCACTGGGTCATGGTTGAGATGCAGAGGAGGGTGAAGGCTTGGTTCTGGTGGCCAGGGGTTGTGCTTGTGGTATGGGAATGGGTGAAATCATGCAAAGCCTGTTAGCGGCAGAGCTCAAGGTTTCCCAAGGAGGTCAGTCACCCCAAGGAAGAGGATGCGCTATTTGAATTGGTTTCCCTCAACGTGGTGCACATTAAGGCGGGGAATCTTGCGTACCTACGTGTTGCGCACAACAACCTGTTGGGGTGGGTTGAGGTGTGCCTTCTGGTATAGTTGTTGGCAAAAAAGTTTGCTCATCTTTTTGAGGAAGACGGGTTTGCACGCTATGGATTGCTTCTTCTTGTCACAGTGGATGGGGGCGCAGAGTTTTGAGGACACTTGATGAAGTTGGTGCAGATTTGCAGGGCAAAGTTTTTTTGCATGACAGAACACTATCCGGAGGGCACAGGGATGATTGAATGGGGACATCAGCCCATCAAAGAGGCTCTGGTGAAGACGTGTGGGGATGATGGCAAAAGGTGGCAGGAAATGCTTCTTGTGGTTCTCTTTGCGGATTGGATCTCTGTGAAGAAATTGATGGGCTAATTTCCCTATTATCTGCTCTTCAGACAGCGGCCTGTGCTTCTGGTGGACATTGATTTGGACACATTCTTTGGCATTGACTGGTGGAAGTTCAAGACCTCTGTGGATCTTGTTGAGGCACGCTCCAAACAACTTCTTAGGCACGTGGAAACCTTGGAAAAGGCTGCGGAGCAATTGAAGAAAACCGAAACAGTGTTGGTCTGCCACTGGGACAAGCACTGTTCCCACTGTCTCCGCAATCTGTTGCGGAAGGGGGATTTAGTGCTTCTGTACAACCATAGTCTGGAATCTCAGTGGGGAATGCTTTTTTCTAACCAATGGAAAGGTCCATATTGCATGTCTTCCAATTTCATGGGTGGAAGCTACCAGTTCAAGGAATTGGATGGTATGCTTCTTAAACAGAAGGCCGTGGCTTTGCATGTGAAGGGGTTCTTTGCGTGTGGTTCCCAAATTGTCTTAGTGTTTGGAAGTTACTTATTCTACCGTCTTTGAGGTGTGGGATTCGCCCTATAAGTTGAGAGACCAAGAGATGAATTACTTTTCCCAAAACCACAACCCATGGTGGCATGATCCCCCCCCCAACCTGCACTGAGGGAGCGGACTTTATATCCTCCCTCTCAAACCTAACCTGGGTACAAGCGCAGTGACTTCCCAACATCAAATGAGAAGAGAACTATAGAAAAAGAACCCTAGCATAACCCTAAACAATACCCCTATGGCCCCAATCCCTCAAACCCGCCTGCCATTACACACATCCAGTTTGTCCTTCTCATAACGCAGCCCTCCGCTGCGCCCTACTTGGAGCCCCCCGTGCTGTGGAAACTTTAGAGGTCGTCCCTCAAGAAGTTGTCCCTAGTTACGGGATAGATGGTTCTAGCATCTGTAAGACTGAGAATTCTTCCTTTCCTTTCTCCAAGAGTGAGAGAGAGAGAGAGAGAGAGATTCTAATTTTTCCTTCCCCTCCTTCCTCCTCTTTTTTTTCCATGTCCCCCCTTCACCCGTACTGAGGGGAGGGGTATTATATCCCCCTCTCCTCAGCCCTAACCTAAGTACAAGCACAAAGACAGACTGGAAACCATGAAGAAGGAACCCTAGACCCAGAACCCTAACCCATCCCCCAACCCATACCCATACCCTATCCCCGCCAGCTCGCCTGCCATTACGCGCATCCGGTTTGTCCTTTCGTGGCGCGGCCCTCCGCCGCGCGATACCCAAAGTTTGCGGCGCTTGCGCGCATCCGCCCGACGCGCCGTTGTGGATTTCCTGTCCCGTGGCTGGCCCGCGCTTGCGCGCGGCTGCCCACGCATATAGCCCCGCTGTTGCCCCGCCTTTTCCTCCCCCAAATAGCCGTCTGAGAACCTGGTCGGCCCAGCTCCATCCATGAGTCGGACATCCAAGCGGGTTGCGGCCCGCCTCCCTTAGTCAGGCCCGGCCCGCAGTCGCGTGCTCGATCCCGCCGCGCCCACTGCTGAGCCTGCAGCGGCTACTTCTGAACCCGCAGCGGCTACTGCTGAGGACCGGCGCACCCCCACTGCTGAGCCTAACCTACCAGATGCTGAGCGCGCAGGCCGCGACGCAGTCCCCAACCCGAGGCTATATAATGACACCACATCCCCCCCAACTTGAGTTCTGTCCCCAGAGGTCCCTTCCCATCGCCACCTCGACTACCTTCACCCCGCTCCCCCCTACCCACTCCTCTTCTCACACTCCACCAACTCCCCTCCCACGCTCATCACCGTCATGCTCCCCTGCGAATTCTGCGCCCGGAACGGGCACGCGTGCTCGATCACTCCTGGTCGACGCGCCTGTGTCGCTTGCCGTCGCGGCCATCGCCGCTGCTCGCTTAGCGATGGCATGCCCCGAGCTCCCCCCAAATTCGGCTCCCGCCCCAGGCTGCGCAAAAGGGCTCGTCCTGACCTGTTCGTGGTTTCGGACAATGACACCATCTCGGAGGACTCGTGGACTCCGCCGGGCTCCCCTTCCCACCGCCCTCTGCCGAGCAAGGGTTGCAACTCGGCTTCCCCCCTTCGCCGCGCGGGACCGCTGCGGAAGGAGGATTTCTTGTTGGTTGACGACTATTGGAGGGCCCTACAATTCTGGTTGGACCGCGTTCGGATGAGGGAAGGCGCAAGGGACCCGCGACTTGATGAGATTCTCCGGCGTCGCGCTGCTGCAGCCCCGGTTCCCCCTCCGGCACCTACACCGGCTCCTCCCGCCCCGGCTCCACAAGGTACTCCACCGCCGCCCGCATCACCAGCAGTCTCGGATGGGAGGCCCACTACCCCAGAGGTCCCTCCTCCGCCGTCCCCAATCATCATCCCGTCATCTCCCCCAGATGGACCGAGCCCTCCGCGCAATGCCCCGGGGACCCCCTCATCACCTCCTCGCTCGTTTGGATAAAGCCCCGTCCCAGCACCGGCACCGCCTTCCCTCAGCTCCCCCAAGATCCCGGAGATCCCGGTTGTGATGGCACTCCCGGCGGCTGGCTTTGAGGCTTTCACGGAACGGTCAACCGCGATGCTCCGCAACTTCCTGGCGACCCCCGGAGCCCAATCCTCAGAATCCCGGCGCGAGTTCTTGGCGTCTTACCGGGCCCTACTGGCGTCATCAAGGGCGGACATGGAGGAAATGATGCGAATGGCTTAGGCGCCCCCCCTTCCTTCCCTCCTTTCCTTTCCTACTTTTCTTGTCCTATTGTTGTACCGCGTTCTTTGGAGAAATACATATTGCTGCGCGAGGAAAAGAAAGGGCCGCGTCCGCACATCCGGGTGGAAAGTGAGTGAAAGACCAAGATCCGCGTCAGCGTGAGAAGTGAGTGTGAGTGAGGTTGAGGTTGAGGTCCGCGTCCGCGCGCTCACTTCGTGAGAGACCGTAAGTGACCAGCCGTTCCAAGAAAAGAGGTACCTGGAACGCCCCAGACGGACTGCCACACAGTTCCCCGTACCCGTACTACAAAACAAAACAAACACCGCGCCAACAGCGCGCGCTCACAACCCGGAGTATAAGGGAGAAGCGATGGGAACAAACATTCTGGGGTGTCTAGTCGTTCCGGCCGTGAACCAGCTAGAGCACCCCCTTACCAAGCTAAGCTTTAATCCGCGTCCATACCATCCCTGACCGTCGCGCCCGTCCGTTGAAGAAAGAAACAGGAGAGAAACAGACAAAAAAGGAAAGAAAACAGCCTGAATCCAAAGAAGAGAAAGAAAATATCCTATATTTATTATTTTATTTTATTATTATTATATATATATATATTTTTTTTTTTTTTTTTTTTTTTTTTTTTTTTGCAGAGCTCTTTGTCCCGCCATCCGTGCGCAGGGCTTGTCCTCGCGTTTGCGGGCCCAAAGCCACGCCGCGCCCGCGTACGTGCAATAAATAAACCATAGCCAGTACCAATCCAAAACCAAGTCCAAACCAAAACATAAGGAAACAAACATTCTGGGGTGTCTAGTTGTCCCGGCTGTGAACTGGCTAGAACACCCCCTTACCAAATAAAGCTTAACCACCTAGCGCCCCCCCCAGCTTGACAGCTGTCCCCAGCCGTCTGCAACCTCCTACTTCTCCGGGGTCGCGCGTCGCGCGCCGGTACTTTGCTATCCAAACAATCCGCGTCGTCGCCCGACTCTGGGACCGCCTTGCCCCCGGGCCCCGAATCATTGCTTGCCGTCTCGTTGAAGGAAGTGGAACAGCGCGCGAAGAAGCGTTTCACGTGCAAAGCCGCGGCCTTCCGCTTAAGCGGCGTCCCGTCCAATTCCTCAAGCCCGTAGCTGCCGCCCAAGAACTTAGAGGCCACGCGGTACGGCCCGTTCCACCGGTTGGCGAAAAGCCGGCCCCACTGGGATTCCAGACTCTGATTATACAGCAGGACCAGGTCCCCCTTCCGCAGCGGATCCCGGAGCCAATGGGAACAGCGCTTGTCCCAATAGCGGACTGACGCCGTCCGGGTTTTCTTCAACCGCTCCGCGGCCTTTCCCAAGGTCTCCTCACGCCTAAGGAGCTGTTCAGCCCGCGCCTCAATCAGATCCGCGGACGTCTTAACCTTCCACCAATCCAGGCCCAAGAACGTGTTCAGCTCGATGTCCACGGGAAGCACGGGCCGCTGCCCGTAGAGTAGCTTGTAAGGCGAATACCCCGTCGAGCGCTTCACGGAGATCCAATTGGCGAAAAGGACCGCAGGGAGTACCACCTGCCACCTTTTTCCGTCCTCACTGCACATTTTTGCCAGGGCATCCTTGATTGGCTGATGCCCCCACTTGATCATCCCCGCGCCCTCCAGGTAGTATTCCGTCACGCGGCCAAATTTCGCTCCACAACTCTGCACCAGCGTCATCAGGGGTCCCCAAAACTCCGCCCCTCCGTTGACGGTGACCAAGCAAAGCAACCCGTAGCGCGCAAACCAGTCCTCTTCCAGAAACTGAGCCACCTTTTCCGCCAATAGCTTCGCTAGGGGCCTTGCTTCCACCCACCCAGACAGATCGTCACGCGCAACCAGAAAATACGCAAACTTGCCCGCCTTGATGTGGACCACATCCAGCAAAACGCGCCCGAACAGCGCATCCTCGCCCGTGGGGCGGCCGACCTCCTTTTGCAGACCCGAGCTTTGCCGTTGGCAGGCCTCGCACGACTTCACCCAGTCGCGCACCGCGCGAACGACCCCCGGCCACCAAAACCTTGCTTTCACCCTCCTCCCCGTCTCGACCTCACCCCGGTGACCAAGGTCGTCGTGCAGACTTCCTAGAATCACCTCCTGGTCGGCCCTAGAAGTCGCGACAACAAGAGGCACGGAACCGCTGCGCCGCCATAACTGACCGTCCTGTAAGTAGAAGTTCAGAACGTTACGCCTCACCCATTGGGCGACCGCTTCCATCGTGCCCTCGGGGAACCGGAGATCCTGCAAATAAGAGCACAAGACCGCGTAACGTCCCGACTGACGCAACGGAAGACAAACCGCCGCCTCCCTCATTCCTACCCGAACGACCGGAGCTTCAATGTCCAAGGGTTCCGCCCCCTTGTATGGATTGTCCCGCGGGTACCGCAACAGCGCGTCCGGCATTTTGAACGCCTTTCCTGGGATGTGCACCACGCTAAAGGAGAATAACTGGAGAAACGCTACCCACCTGGTCATGGGCGCGTTCGGCAGCATCGGTGAGTTAATAATTCGCGCCAAGGCCTCCGCGTCAACCAGGAGCTCGAAATGCACGCCCCACAAAAGGTGCTTCAACCGCCGTACGATCTTGGTGACGCCGCACAGCTCCAGCTTCGGCTGCGAATACTGACTCTCTGTCGCGGTAAAGGTGACCAATTCGTAGAGCACCGGCCTATCTTTTCCGTCCTCCTCCTGTGTCAAGACCCCGCCGGCGCCGAACTCACTAGAGTCGACCGCCAGGCGTATCCCTCCGGCGTTGTAATCGAGGTCCCAAAGGACAATGTCGCGCCCCACGATTTCCTTGAGCTTCGCAAAAGCGGCATTGCATCCCTCGGTCCACTTCCACTCCGCCCCCTTACGCGTCAATGCCCGCATTGGGCTCGCCACTTCCGCGAACCGCTTGATGAACATGCGGACATAGCTGCACAACCCCAGGAACTGCAGGACGTGCGACACTGTCCAAGGGGTCGGCCATTCAAGAACCTTATTCCGCTTCTTCTCCGCTATTCGCCTCCCGTCGTAGGCCACGACGTGCCCCAGTACTTCGAGCGCCGGAACGCAGACCGCCAACTTTTTCCCGGACACGGTAAGGCCCGCCTCCTCAATTCGGAAGAGGACTCGTTCCAGAGTCTCCGCGTATTCCCAGACGAATCGCCGGATCGCGGGTGCATCCTCTAGGACCGCGCCCTCGTAGTCCGTTCTGGGGCCTTTAATGCCAGCGTCGTCAATGAAGATCTGCACGCCTTCCAGAAGGTTGTTGCGTAGTATCCAGGTCATTTGGGCTTGGTATACCGCCACTGAGTTGGTCGCACCTTGCGGTAGCCGCGTCAGCTGCATCCTCCCTAGCCCGGTTTCAAACGCCGTCAGTGGCCGCGAGTCAGGGTGGAGTTCTCGCTGGTCATATCCCCCCATCACGTCCACCAGCCCGTAGCAAGCGCGCCCGGCCATTGACTCCAGAAATTCTTCCACGCGCGGGGGAAGCCCCGCGTCGCAAATAGTGAACGAATTGAGCCTCTGAAGGTCGTGAACAATCCTTAGCGACTTCCCGTCCTGCTTAACAACCGCAAAGATAGGAATCAAATAGCTTGACGTGGATTGCTCGTAAAGCCCCGTCCTCACGCGCTCCCGTACCAGCTCCAGAAAGGGCTCCCGAACAGTACGGGGGATTGGAATCGGCTTGATTTGACACGGTTTGTGAGGAACAGTGGGAATAACGTAAGGGTCCCCGATCTCACCTCTCAACAACCCGCGCTCGTCCGGTCCAAAAGCAAGCGCCTTCTCCCTCATCACCAATACCAACACCAGCAGATCCATCTCCTCTGCACTCAGCCATCCCGTTGGTCCAAAGTTAAGGGCGTCCACCCGCTCGTCCGTGATTCGTGCCAACCGCGTTATCCATCCATTCTTCCTAAGGGGCGTCTCCCACGGGTCGCGGGACCACACAATTGGTCGTAAGGGTCCGTTGAGCCCCTGAGGCATTGGCTCGTTCCGCGGCCGGACTTTCCGCGCTACCGGTTTGTACTTGCCCGCGTTACACCGCGCCATCCAGACCCGACCGTTGCCGTTGTAAGTTCTAGTAATAACCAGACCGGGGCTTTTGCCTTTGCTCACCACTGTGGCACGATGATAGGGTTTTTGAAGCGTAGCGCCTTCCGGCAATGCATACTGAGGAATGGGACTTACTTCTGGCACCTGCGCCCCACGCGCGCCCTCCCCTGCTTGCTCCTCACCTGTCGGCCGCCCGTGCTGAGCCGGAGCCTGCTCCGCACGGTTCCCGCGGCCGACTAGGAAAAATCCTCCGCAGGGTAACCCTTACGGTCAACCCCCGTGCTGGACTCCTCGTTGCCGCCAGACATTGGGTCCTGTACCCATTTCCCTCTCCCGTGATTGCAGATTGTCGTCTTGAACCACGCTCCAAGCGAGTCTTTGACGGTCAGCACCTCCGTTCCTTCCTCGGTGTTGAAGGCCATTTGGGCTCGGAACCCAAACATGAATGGCCAACCTAGAATCACGTCTCCGCATTCCACTGAGAGAAATGACAGAGGCTTACAGACCTTGGCAAATTCCACCTCCTCCGCCTCTACTACTCCATCCACGCGGCATTCCCCGCCATTTAACGCCCAAAGGCTCATCGCACACTTCCTCCGCACCAGACCAAGCTTGTCCACCAACCTTGATGGGAGCAGGTTGACCATCAACCTGCTATCCACCATCGTCCACACCTTCCGCCCGGCGATGGTCATTGCGACATAAGCAAGCGGGATGGATACCGACTTTGACCGGCACAGCTTGGGATCTGTTTCCTCCTCCGCCACGTTAACCCGCTGAACCGTTGTTGGCACCCAACCCTGACCGCAATCTTTCAAGGCCTGGACCATCTTGTTGACAACCGCGGGGGACACCGCCGCTAGCTCTCGTAGGGTCAGGGGTATTGGTGAGTCGTTCCCCATTACCCTTCGGACAATGTCCGCTGCCTTCTTCTTTCCCGCGGGATTAGAGGACGGCCCGTCCGAAATCGGTACTCGCGCGACTGGCTTCGAGGCCGTTGGTTGCTTGTCAACATCCATTGCAATCCGCTCATTTGTTGCCAATGCCCTGACTTCGGCCTCCACTCTCGGCGCTACCCAGGTTCCGGGCGCGGTGACGATCCCAAGCAAGACCCGAGCAGTCTCGGTCTTAGCCTTTGCTCTTTCCTGCACTTGCACCATTGGTGGCGGCTTGTCCTTGGTCAGGTCCACCAATTCACCCGTCGGAAATATGTACGTCATCCCGGATGTGCGAACAAGCCCTTTGTCCATGTCCCAAGTGAGGTTCTCACAAACTGACTTCCAGTGCCCTCTCTCCCCGCAATATGAACATTGCGGCGACCCAAACAATCCGGATGGTCCGCTAGGGGGCTGGAACCCCTCCGCCATGTGAGGCGGCACCGTGTGCGGTTGAGAAGGAGCCGCCGGAGACGGTGCGGCTGCCGGAGCTGTAGGAGCCGGTGTCCGGTTGAGGAAAACCCTTATGTCCCGCAGAATCTCCGTTATCTCCCCGACTGATGGTCCTGGAGACTGTTGGGAAAGTCCGGCATGAGAGGGCATTGGCGGCTGCGCGGCCAAAGTTTGGTTGGGGGCCGGCGCCAAGATCGTGACCGATTTCTTGGAGGAAGACGGGTACGTTTGTGCCCTATCCGCAATGAGCTTGTCCAAATCAATTTCGCTTTCCACGGCTTGACGGATAACCGAAAGATTGGGGAGAATTGCGACGCTTCCATCCAGCAACCTCTTAACCAGGCCGTGGTTGTACAGGTATCGTTGCACTCTGGAACGGAGCTGGGGCGCGAGACCCCCCAGAAACGCCCGCTTCATGGCACCCGTCTGACTCGCGACGACCTCGTTCTTTGCAAGGTACCCGTAGATTCGCTCAAACCTTGACATATATTCCACTAATCCTTTGCGCAATTGCGCCCCGCCATTCTCGATTGCCTCCTCTGCAGCTCGATCGAAGTTGCTTTCCCGGAACCGGGGTTCGCCCTTTCCCCACCTTGCCAACATCTCGCTTTTCAACTTCCGCCAGTCTTGCCTCTCGTAACCAACCATTTCTTCCACGTCCCGCAGCTTCTCCTCCTTGGTAATGAACAGCACAATAGTCCGAACCTTGTCCGCGCCCGACGCGCCCTCCGAATCCGCAATCCCTTAGAATCTAGAAAGAAACCGCTTGACATCCGAGGTACTGAACCAAAGATGATGGAAATCCCTTGGCCTCAACCAAACGGGGCAAGGGGCCTCTGCCGCCATGTCCAACAACCCTTCCGAGGGAGGAGCGAACCCGCTAACTCTAGGAGCATGAGCGGACGGCGGCGGAGGGGGTTGAGCAGCAGAGACAGGAGTCAAGCGTGGAGGGTAGGGAAGGGGAACATTGGATCCCGGAGCGGTTGTCGGCAGCATTCTGCGTTATCTTCAAGAGACTGAGAACGGATCGAGGTTCCCGGCCAGACCCCCAGATGTGGAAACTTTAGAGGTCGTCCCTCAAGAAGTTGTCCCTAGTTACGGGATCAATGGTTCTAGCGTCTGTAAGACTGAGAATGCTTCCTTTCCTTTCTCCAAGAGAGGGAGAGAGAGAGAGAGAGAGAGAGAGAGAGAGAGAGAGAGAGAGAGAGAGAGAGAGAGAGAGAGATTCTAATTTTTCCTTCCCCTCCTTCCTCCTCTTTTTTTTCCATGTCCCCCCTTCACCCGTACTGAGGGGAGGGGTATTATATCCCCCTCTCCTCAGCCCTAACCTAAGTACAAGCACCAAGACAGACTGGCAACCATGAAGAAGGAACCCTAGACCCAGAACCCTAACCCATCCCCCAACCCATACCCATACCCTATCCCCGCCAGCTTGCCTGCCATTACGCGCATCCGGTTTGTCCTTTCGTGGCGCGGCCCTCCGCCGCGCGATACCCAAAGTTTGCCACGCTTGCGCGCATCCGCCCGACGCGCAGTTGTGGATTTCCCGTCCCGTGGCCGGCCCGCGCTTGCGCGCGGCTGCCCACGCATATAGCCCCGCTGTCGCCCCGCCTTTTCCTCCCCCAAATAGCCGTCTGAGAACCTGGTCGGCCCAGCTCCATCCATGAGTCGGACATCCAAGCGGGTCGCGGCCCGCCTCCCTTAGTCAGGCCCGGCCCGCAGTCGCGTGCTTGATCCCGCCGCGCCCACTGCTGAGCCCGCAGCGGCTACTGCTGAACCCGCAGCGGCTACTGCTGAGGACCGGCGCACCCCCACTGCTGAGCCTAACCTACCGGATGCTGAGGGCGCAGGCGGCGACGCAGTCCCCAACCCAAGGCTATATAATGACACCACAGCGCTTCTCCGTGTCTTCTGGATGTGCCGTTGTGATTTCCCTGTTCCTGTGGGTTGGCCCATGCTTGCGCGCATCTGCCCACGCACATAACCCCGCAATTGCCTCACTCCTACCTCCCTGAACTAACCATCTGCAAACATGGTGGGGCCAGCTCCAGTCCTAGATCTGTAAAGTCTGAGAGGGTTGCAACCCACCGCACCTTGATAAATCCCAACCCATAGCTGGTGTGCTGAGCCCCGCAGCTCCATCTGCTGAGCCCACAGTGGCTGCTGCTGATTCAGAAGTGGCCACTGCTGAGACTGCGCGCGCACCAACTCCTGAGCTTGACCTACCTAATGCTGAGTGCGCATGCCACAATGTAGTTCCCAATCTGAGGCTATATAATGACACCACACCAGATACTCATTTTTCCACCATTTCAACCATACAACATTCATATATGCACCAACAAAAGTAGGGGCTCATGCAGCCAAGTATGTATCAATTCTCACCAACAACCAATAACAACTCAGTAAACATGAATTTTATGTAAACCGTCCTCTGAAGCACTCTGATACTTAGTATGAAACCATTTCAACCATACAACACCCATATATACACCAACAGAAGTAGGGGCTCATGCAGGAAAGTGTGCCTCAATTCTAACCAACCAGCAAGAACAACTCAGTTCAAATTACTTTTCTGGAACTATCACCACCAGATAAGGCCCCTGAAACATTTTATGAAGCACTCTGATACTCAGTTTTCCACCATTTCAACCACACAGCACATGCAAGCCATACTTTCTAGTCACCCAAGGGTGCATGGAGTAACCAGGCATTCCTCATGTCTCTATCTAAACATACTCAACTGAAGCAGCATGAAGATAGCTCCTGTAAACTCATATACATGATAAGGGCTCAGAAGTGTCCTCAGAGACACCCAAGCTAGTAATTTTCCCCCAGTTCACAACACCCAAGCCATACACTTTTAGCTACCAAACAATGAATGCACCTTCCAAGCAACTCTCATGTCTTTAACTACACATACTCAACTGAAACAGAATGAAGGTAGCCCCTACAGCCTCCTATACAAGATAGTTTCTTAGAAGCGTCCTCAGAAACACCCATCAAAGGAAATATCCACCACTTCAACCATACAAGTTATACAATGTCAGTTACCAAAGAGGGCTTGCAGCTTCCAAGCATGTTTCATGCTTTTCCCAACCAGAAAAATGAAATCAAGCTGCAGGAAAATTCTGCATCATTTTCTACAAGATAGGCACTCAGAAGCTTCCATAACTCACAAATCTTAGCCTATTTCTCATATTTTTGCCTGTCTATCAAAATTCATACTAAAAAATACAGCTATCTCTTGGCTTGTTTCACTTGTTTTCTCACCAGAATTATTGCCTCATGTAAGTGTACCCTCCTGTGCTTCAAAATTGCACAGAGAGGATCAGAAACGTCCTCAAAGGTAGACCTGAGGATCCTCTGAGGCATTATTTGTCTATTTAAGTGGATACCTTTTTCCCTATCCAAGTTATAGACCATCAGAGGAGATCATAGGAGATGAGACCATCTGCCAATGTCTTATGCCCAACCTACCTAGCACCAGATTATCAGTGAACCAGAACCAAGTCAAAAGGAAATAAATGACCAAACACAAAATTATTATTGACCATTTGAACCAACCCCAGGTGTCTTTGAAAAAGGTTTCTTGAAAAAATACCTGTAATTCAGCACCTATTATTAAAAGGAAAATCCTATTTTTCAATCAGTAAATCTAAAAAAATGAAGAGCACAACCAAAAAACAAAACAATATTTTTTCCGCCCAGCTCCCTGTGGGAAAACCCATCCTTGGGTCCTCCAACTGGTTCAATCCCTTTAGTGAAGCCTTTAATCCTTTCATTGGAATTTGGAAAAATAGTCAGAAAAATTCAAAAATTCTTGATTATTCATGGGGGAAAGCTTTCCAATAATCCAATCTAGCTGGGAATAGTCTTTCAAGTCCTAAAAATATATATTAATAGTTAATCTAGGTCTGATTAGAGACCTATTTTAAGTCTCAAAGAAAACCAGCCATGAATTAAAACAATTATTGTGCAGACTTATTATAGTACAGAAGGGCAGGAAATTCAAAACCATCTTAGCTTTACTCTATTTATTCAAGATTATTATTAAACTAAATTCCACTTCTAGTGACTTCCAGCAAGCTATTTTCTAAAATAATCCCTTATCTCTTTGAGTCTCTACACCAGAGTAGGCAATTAGCCACACTGTACTTCTCAAAACTATTGTTCTGGGGATCCTGCAAGCAACCACTGCTGATCCCTCCAACATTGTCAACTGCTGAGCCTACTTGCATTTTTGTCTATAAATAGCCACCACAGAGTCCTTGAGACACTTCCCCCAGCTAACACACAATTAAATAATGGTAATAAACAAACATGGACTCCTAAACAAGCTCCACCCTGAACTATTCTTCTTCTATGACTACAATTCAATCCAATGAAATGGTTTGTTAAGAGACAGCACATCTAAGAATACTCCAATAATAAAATATGCCTTTAAAAACTCCTTAATTTCTCCAATCATAAGATAAGATAATGATCCCCAGCATAAATAAGCAATCCCCTTTTATTTAAAACCCAAAATACAACTGCAAAACAAAAGAAAACAACAAAGAGTGACTTTCCCCAACACTGCCTCCCTAATGCATTTGGAAAAGACCCGGTTCACTATTAGCCCTGATCCTCCTAGCTGATCTGTCCACATATGTTAAATTTGGTGATACTTCTGCAATCTCCAATGACCCTACCAGTCAATTTGCACCAATTAATTGCTAAAGACAGATCCACATCACCCTTCCTTAGCAGATTACCATCAATCCTACATACAACATCACAAAAGACCCCCATTGATCTTCCTTACAGATCCCTGTCAATCTGCATGCCGCCTCTTTGACTCTAGTTTTCAATTGTCCCAAAAATGACTTATCCTCTGCAATCTTAATTCATACCCCATATTCAGCTCTCAGATACATACTCCATATTTCCAATCCCTTGCTTCTGCATTCTTACTCTGAAATCCATAATTGCAGAGGGGGGTTAGATATTTACCACAATTACCATTCTGCAAAAGGAAAGACTACAGCTGTTGTTCTGCAAAACAAAAAACTATGGCTATTTCTCCACAAAAGTTAAAAACCTGGCTCATCTTTGCAATTTTTCTGCAGAACTTGCAACCACACAACTGCTGAGTCAAGCATCTTCCTCCACTGGAGTAGGTAATTATCCAGACTTTACTTTTCAGACCTATTATGCTCTGTATTTCATAAAAACCCACTGCTGAGCCTTCCAGTCAAATTTGGCCTATTGAGCCTACTTGCATTTGTGTCTATAAATAACTAAAACACCATTTTAGAGACTCCAAGGTATAATGGGATCATTTAGCAAATAGATTGCTGGCATTCACTATAAGGGGAATTTAGTTTACTGATACTCTTGAATAGATAGAGGTAATCTAAAATGTTTTTGAATTTTTTTCCCTTCTGAACTACAATAAGTCTTCACAATAATTTTTTTAATTAGAGCCTGGTTTCTTTTAGACTTAAATCAGGTCTCTAATCAGACTCAGATTAATTATTAATAGAGCTTTTTTGGGATTTATACTTCCATTTCCAGTTGGTTTGGATTATTTTTAAAGATTAACCAATTAATAATCAAGAAATTTTGACTATTTTTCCAATTCAAATTAAAGGATTTAAGGGTTGAATAAAAGGTGTTTAAGCAGTAGGAGGATCCAAAGATGGGTTTGTCCACAGGTAGCTGGGCGGAAAAAAAGCTTAAAAATAAGGGGCTTTCCTCTTAATAATAGGTGCTGAATGACAGATCTTTTCTCAAGAACCCTTCTGCAAGAACGCCTGGGGTTGTTTAAAATGATTGATAATAATTTTTTTTATGTTTCTTTATTTCTTTTTAAATTTATTCTGGTTCACTGACAAGCTGGTGTTGGTTAGGCAGATGCCATGCTATCATAGGGGTAGATATATCATGCTAGGGGCAGAATCCCATGCTAGACAACTTGGATAGGGCAAAAGAGCCCCCCTTAGATAAAAAAATACTTCCTCAGGGGATGCTTAGGGCTTGCCTGAGGAAGGTTCTTATACTCTCTCTTCACCTTTAAAGCACAGGAGGTTACAGTTACATGAGGCAATAATGCTGGTCAGAAAACATGTGAAACAAGCCAAGAGGTAGCTGTATTTTTGAGTATAAATTTTGATAGACAGGAAAAAATATGAGAAAAATGCTAAGATTGGTGAGTTATGGACATTTATGGGTGCTTATTTTGTATAAAAACTATGCAGAAGTTCCCTGCAGCTTGATTTAATTTTTCTGGTTGTGAAAAGCATGAAACATGCTTTGCAGCTTCAAGCCCTCTTTGGTAACTGACATTGTATAACTTGTATGGTTGAATTGGTGGGAAAATCCTTTTTTGGTTTTTTCTGAGGAAGCTTCTGAGCACTTATATTGCATAGGAGGCTGCGGGGGATGCCTGCATGCTTTTTCAATGGAATTAGCTGCAGAGATATGAGGTATGCTGTGTGACCACATGCTCCCTTGGGTGACTTGAGAGTGTGGCTTGCAGGTGTTTTTTTGTTGATATGGTGGCAAAATGATTACCATAGTGCTTCAGAGGAAGTTTCAGAGGCCTTATATGGTGTTGAAAGTTCCAGAAATGTCATTTATACTGAACTGTTATTGCAGGTTGGTGAGAATTGAGACATACTTGGCTGCATGAGCCCCTACTTTTGTTGGTGCATATATGACTGTTGTATGGTTTTATTGGTGGAAAACTGAGTATCAGAGTGCTTCAGAGGAAGTTTCAGAGGCCTTATGTGGTGGTGAAAGTTCCTGAAAGTTCACGTATGCTGAATTTCTATTGGGGGTTGGTGAGAATTGAGACATACTTGGCTGCATGAGCCCCTACTTCTCTTGGTGTGTATATGAGTGTTGTATGGCTGGAATGGTGGCAAACTGAGTATAAGAGTGCTTCAGAGGACAGTTAAGAAGCCTTATCTGGTGGTTTAAAGTTCCAGAAAATCCATTTTTACTGAGTTGTTATTGCTGGTTGGTGAGAATTGAGACATGCTTGGCTGCATGATCCCCTATTTCTGTTGGTGTGTATATGGGTGTTGTATGGTTGGAATGGTGGCAAACTGAGTATCAGGGTGCTTCAGAGGACGTTTCATATTCCCTTAATTTTACTGAATGATCCTGGAAGTTATTTTAACTTTTTTTCATTTTACTGGTTGTAGTGCAACATTGGTACTGGTATGGTTTGGGTCCTGCTGGTATGGGTATGTTGTTTTTGTTGTGTGGTTATTTTAGGCATAATATTTTGCCATTTTATATTCAATTGAGCTTTCATTTATCACTTCCTGTGAAGTAATCCAGTCTGTTCCAGGTGTTGGGTTGTTTGTGACAGGTGTTTAGTATGGTTGAAGGGGGATATCTGGTGATGGATTTGGGCTTTGAGGTTGGTTTGAGTTCAGATTATAGTTTATGAGGGATTTGGGATTCTTTCTGAGGTTAATTTGATAAGAAGAATAATAATTGATAAAAAATGAGTCTGATGGCTATAGGACAGGTTTTTTTTACCACACCCTATGCTGTGGAGAGGGGAAGAGGTGAATGGGAGGTGAATTCCAAGCAAGCCCAGACTGAAAAATGTAAGGCAATCTTTGAGGATGGATTTATGGAAAAAATAAAAATTAATCAAAAAGATTTGAAGATTGATTGATGAGGAAGATATTGAGGAGTTTTTTATAGTAGTAAAATAATCCAATGAAATTTGGTTGAAGTTTGGAGAAAAAATACAAGAAATATAATATATTTTTCATTCATTTATTTTATTCTAAAATGATTTTATATAATTTCTGATTGATTATGATTTTATTTCACAATAATATAGAAAAATAAAAAATAAAAAATAGAAAATAGAAAAACAAAACAGAATGAAGCATGAGTTTTTAGGAGAGATGGTGAAAAGATGGGGAATGAGATGGGATTGGGTAAACAAGTTTTTCAATTACAGTTTGAATGGAAGTATGAAACCAATTCAGGATATTTTCCAACGCAATTTTCTGGTTCCCACAATTTGCAAGCCTTTTTAGACTGGTAACCATCCCACTTGAAAATATTCTTTAACTGTGCTTTTTGTAAGCTTGAATAAAGGACACAGCTTAATTCCCACTCCAATTGATCTTGAATACTTATGGGTTCTGGATGTGGATGAGTCTTTCCTGGGTATAGGGCTCAAGCTGGCCCTAGGAGGAAAAAATGAAAAACTGGGTGAATAGATTTGCATTTCAAGTTTAAAGATCATTTGAAAGAATTAATAACCCATTTTATTTTTAATGGACCAAGCTTCTTTTTGGAGAGTTAAAATTAGCTCAATTAATGTGAATATTGTGAGTATTGAGTCATACTGAATATCCTACTTCAAATTTTGGTGCCAAAGTTTAAATTGTTTTGGCTTTTTCCTTTTAGTTCTGTTTTTTGACTTTGATCTTGATTTGAATTTTCTGCTTAAGATATTTAATGATTTAAATATAGTTGGCAGCAGGTTGAGAATGTGCTACACAAATCAAATCAAAAATTGGTTTTCTCCCATAAAGGTTTTGGAAGGTCCACTGTTCAGTGGAAGAATGAGTGAAATTTTTTTAGGGGAATTTGGCAAACAGGAGCTACTTTGAACAATTTTCCTGGTGATAGAAGACCTATGTTCAAAGATAATTCTTGAGAATTTGGTTTACTTGCTTTTTTTCTCGTCCAATTTGGGATGTTAATCCATTGATAAGGTGCATGTTATCTTCAGGTTTTTTCACAAAGAGGTCCAGAAGCTTGATACAAACAGCTTTCCCCAATTTCCAAAAATTCTATCAGGTAGAAAATGCTTCAAAAAGAAATTTTCCATGAAGAGGTTAGCCAGTATTTCTGAAGAGGCAGTTACTTTTCTTTGAAGAAACAGATCCATCTTCAAGAATCAATTGACTATCACTAGGATAGAATCATATCCATCATAAATATTTAATTGAGAAATGAAATCCATGGAAAATGAATTCCAAGGAATAGGCAGGATTTCAAGTGGCTGGATCAGCCAATAGGGCCTATCATAGTTAGCAAACACATCATTAGAAAACCAGCATTTTGTTTTACCAAACCCGCCATTTTTAATGGCAGGTTTCTGAAATACACATAACCCCTAACTGGTTTATTTCAAAATGGAATCTTTCATGGAAATGGCAGATTTAAAAAATCAAATCTGCAATTTATGCATCATCATTGATCTACCATCCATGCCTGCAAAACACCCATCCACAGCTCCAAGATTTCATCATCCAGTTCTCAACACAAACTAGCAAGCTTGATTATAATAAATCCTCATCACAAGAACCCATTTGAATTTGATTCTTCTGAGTTGATTCCTCCCATCCTATTATCTCAACTCACTCAATTGTGTAATGATTATCATTATTCTTCACCTCTCTTTCTCTCTCCTTGCTCAGTCCTTTTTTCCCCTTCCTCATTGCAGTATCTTCTATCTCCCCACATCTGATCACCAGAACTTCATCTAACTTTTCTCTGCAGCTCATCCCACATCCAGGCTGCCATCATCATCTCTCTCTCTGTAACCTCATTGGCTTCTTCTTCAAATGAATCTATCAACCTAAATTCATCTCAGAATTCATTTTTGGCATCAAATACTCCCAATACCAGCTCAAATCTCCATGGCTGGTCAACATCATTCATCCCAACTCCAGAGAAACTCAGCCCAAGACCAACCCATATCCCATTCCCATCCCCATTTTCTTGATTTGTTGTTTAGCCAAGATTATCAAATCTTCATTGGATATCCTTCAATTGACCATCATATCATATAAATTCAAGAAGGAAGAACCAAGCAAGGCATTCAACAGCAAGTTTGTCATGAAGACTCACATCATCATCAACACTATGATCCTAGTCTCATTCTCAACTATCAACTCAGCATCACCACTAACAACAACAACAATCTCATCCTATCCTCCATCCAATTGACTCCAGAAATTGATTGACTGATTTCATTAAAAAAAAAGGATTGATAGCATCTTTAATCTCATTGAGCCCACTAGGATCTTGAATCTCACTCAAATCCTAAACAATGTTCAACCCCCTCACCAACCTTGGATCACTAGGAACTCATTCTCACAGGTTGCTCTCTTTTCTTCAGATTGTTTGACGGACTTTTAGCAACAAATCAGTCTCAGTTGTTTATTCAATCATTACCTCAACAGTCTATCTCCCAATCTAATCTTCAAGACTTGGATTGTATCAACTTCATCATCATCACCATCAACCAATCCTAACCATTAACCACTGAAGACTGAATTGATTTTCCTTATTTCTGATTACCATTCAAAATTCTCCTTTGGTCTCATTCAAGCCCAAGCTTCTGATGATAATTCATCAGGTTAGAAAGAGCCCTCATCCAGATCTATCTCAAGACTCACTGTTAAAATATGTATGCACTTACGCGTGTGCTACGTTGTGGTGCTCTTTTATGGAAGCAAGTCAGGAAAGGGCTGCGGGCAGCGCGCTCAGCAATAGCGGCGGGCTCAGCAGCGGCAGCAGGCTCATCAATGGGTAGGGCCTTGCTGCAGCTAGCCGCGCTGCGGGCTCAGCAGCAGTCAGGTAGGCCCAGCAGCGGTTGGGTCAGGCTCAGCACCTGGAGACGGGAGAAGGACGTGTCGCGTGGATTGCTGTGGTGCCCCAACCTGGACACCCTGGCCAGGGCGAAGATTTTAATTTTTTTTTTTCCTTATCATCTTTCATGGGTATCATTATCAAAAAGAAAAAAAAAATCTTTGATCTGGAATAAGCTTCCATTTAGTTCCCAGCTTCCCTCAACTCCCTCTCCGCCTCATCTCCCTCCTCCAAGTCATCATCCTCCCTATCACGCCCTGGTTCTCGTAGACCACCTCTGACAATTGCCTTGGTCTCATTGATCCAGAGGAATAGGAACCTATCAATCAGCTCTCAGTTCAGTCATCATCAATCCCAAAACTCAATCTTGAATTCAATTTCAAACAAGCCTCAGGCTGGCCACTCTCCATCCAGTAACGGTCATCATTGGATTGGTGCTAGCGTCAACCCGACCACCTTCTCATCCAATTTTGACGATCTCTCCAAGGATTGAGGCAGGCTCAAAGACCCTCAGAAGATCATTGATGATATCCAAGCCGCCATGAACGGCATCTTGACCACCTCCTTGAACTCAAACTCTCTCCAATTGACAAGCCTACCTCTCTTCCTCCCCTCCTAGCTCACGGTTGTCCACGGGTCTCTTAGCTCGTGGTCATCCGCGGGTCTCTTACGTTGTCGGTTGCCCGTGCGGGTCTTGGCAGTTGCCAATGCCCGTCGGACACTGGCCGGCGGTCATCCGCAGCCATGGCAGTCGGCCGGGCCCGTCGGATGCCCGCGGGAATCCCCCCCTTTGGATTTCTTTGTCTCTGAGTACCTGTTTGTTTTGTTTTTTTTTTCTTTTGTTTTCTCATGATCTTGATCCTCATCCAAAAAAAAAAAAAAAAAAAAAAAAAAAAAAATCCGCTCTCATTTGTAAATCTCTCTTGTAAATAGCTTATAGGCCTCTGGTCTATAAAAAGAGGGGCTCTCCCCTGCTTTTTGAGAGGAGAACATCAGATCCTCAGCTAATAGAATCATCCATAGGGGTGTGTGCCTGTGTCCCCCCCCATCATCGTGAAATTTAATCCTGATCCTTATCCTGGGTATATCTTTGATTGCCCCCTGATCCATTTTGACCCTGAGTCTTTGCCCCTCTGTGGCCTGATCCTTATCACCAACCAATAGCCTTGCTGGTTGAAGAAAAATTCCATCTGTTGGAATTTTTGAGTGTGTTATACCACTCCTTGATCCCTTTCTCTGACCATACGGGTCCTGATCCCTGATCACCTTTCTGGATCCAATCACGAGTGATTGAAGAGGTCTTATTAAGCTTAAAACCTGGAGTGTTATACCTCCCTTTATTTTCTTTGGAGGTGCATTTTTCCAGCCTATTCTTGAGTCCCTTGAGAAGTGTTGAGGTCATCCTTGCTTCAAAATCAGTTACTGTTGGCTTTGGAGCTTCTTAAACATTGTGCTTTGTCTTGTACATCCACCCTCAGTTATCTGGTACCCTTCAAGCGCTTGATTGCGGAGAGTTGGGCAGGTTCATTGAGAACCTGGAGGTTGCTTGGGTTTTAGTTGATCATCCCCAATCTTCTGCTGACAACCAGAGTTATTAGCTTGTGGGCGTTGTTTACATACAACAGCTTTTGTTCTTTGAACTCTAAGAGGACTTTAACTTCTTTTTTTCAAGTTTTTCCCTGCATAATCTTTTCTCAGATAGTGCTGTTCCATCGCTACCAAACTATTATCATCTTTATCCTCTACTCCTTGATTCCTCATTTACCAGGTTCTGGACTTTGATCTTGGTTACATTTAAATATTTTTGTAACACTCAGGAGGGCAGTCTAAACAGCACCTTTCCCCTCCACAGAACTTCCACGGTCTAGCACCGTTTGGAGTCTTACATTTGGTCCCCCGGGCCAGGATCAAACCAGCAACCTTGGGATTTACAGTCCCAACTTGAAGAATCAACTCCAAAATCCGATCCGATTTTTTTTCTTTTCTTTTTCTGTTTGTTCTTTCTTCAGATCTGATCCATGGAGGCAGCTTGGTCCAGAAGTAAGTCCTCCCAATTGTGCACCATCTGGGCAATATCCTTGTTTTTTTTGTGAAACTCTACTCTTGCGACACTTGTGAGCCACCTTGGAACTCTGCTTTTTTGGATCTCTTAGGAACCCTTCAACATGGAATCTGCTGGATCCTCTTTATCTGTTTGGGCCAAGATGGTCAAAATCAAACCTCAGAACAAAACTTTATGCTTCAATGGGACCAATGTCAAACAATTCCTGGACTCCTATGAGATGGCTGCGGAAGTGGATAATGCCAGTGAATATGATATGGCTTATCAGTTACAGTTTTTTATCTCTTCTGAAAAAGTTATGGAGGTTATTGAATTGTTTGAGGGATTCAAAACTCACAACTGGCGGCTCCTGAAGGAGGCTATGTTGGCCTATTGGGGAAAAATAGATGTAGCCAGATTTACTTTGCAAGACTTGGATGCCCTGGTTTCTCAATGGATCTCCAATGGTGGTATCTCGTCAGCCTCTGACTATCAGACTTTCAGAAAATCTTGGGACCCTATCCAGTCCTATCTTATCCGGAACAATCACATTGATACGTTGGACAAAATTTGAGTGCGATTTTTTCAGTCTTTCTCTCCAGCAGTGCAGGAAAGAATTAAGGATGAATTGGTGAAATCTGGATCCATGATCACAACAAGAGACAATCGGTTCAAGCTCCCTGCTTTCATGGTTCTTAGGAATACTGTGGATAAAGTGATGAAAGGTCAAACAGCTCTCACCTTTGAAAAACCTAAAATCACTGAACCAGTCCTTGCCCCCTCTTTTCAAGCATCTAACAAAATCATGAATAAGATGGAAGCCAATCGCAGACCTAAACCCAATCCTCAGACCCACCGGGAGACACCTACTATAGATGAGATCACTGAATTACTTCAGGCATTTTAGAATAAAATAGATCAGAAAATATCCTCTTTAGCCACTCCTAAACCTGCTAACTCTGTTCCTAAATCTACTATAGTCTGTTATTATTGCCATAGGGAAGGCCATGGTACTGGTAGATGTCCTGAAATCCAGAAGGACAAGGAGAAGTTAGTAGAGCAGAAGGGAAATAATTTTTTCCTTCCTAATGGTGCTTTGATCCCTTTTGATTTGTCTCAACCAATCCGTCATGTGGTGGCCTCATACCAACCACCAACTCCTAAGAAGGCATCCTTGGTCTCTGTGGATTTTTGATCATCCTGTGGAACTCTGCAACCTTTTTATCCCCCAGCTATCACTTCTTCCAGCTTCCCTGGCACCTATCAATCTAATCCAGCTAGGAAACGCCATGAGGAACCAAAACCTCATAAGTCTCCTCCTGTTCCTTCCTCCATTCTGCGAACACCCGTTAAACGCCAATCTTCACCTGAGCCTCCTTCCTCTGATATGGAAGACATGGAAGTAGAAAGGGAACCACTTATGGAAAGTTTCCAAGACAACTCTGATCCTCCCCCTCTTCAACCTGCCCAACCCTCAGATCCTCTTCCATCACCTATTACACCTGATCTTCCTCCCTCCACCCAGCCCAAAGTTTGATTTGAGAGGGGAATCTCCAAGGACTACCCTAATGCTGTGGAAGGAGAATTAAAGAAATTTTCTGATCTTGAAATCCCTGATCTATCTGTGGCTGAACTCCTTTCAATCTCTCCATCTGTGGCAGAAGGGATGAAGAAATGGGTTTCTTGTTGACGTGTGGAGATTGGTCCGGACAAATTAAAGGTCTCCTCTGGTACTCTGATAGAGGATTCTGGTGGAACAGATCCCTCTTCAGATACCAACCTGTATTTCTGTCCTCTTGGTTTTCTTCCATGTTTTCTTGGTGATTCAACTAAAATGGTTTCTCTCCTTGTGGATTTGGGTTCTCAGCTCAACTGGATTTTGGACTCCATGGCCTGCAAGCTTAAACTTAGCCCAAGGGTCAGTTTCAACTCTGCGGTTTATGGAATTGGGAATCAGTCCTGTGAACTGGTTGGTATTGCTGAGGATATTCCTGTTTGAATTGGTCAAAATATTGTTGGCACCTTTCACTTCTGGATCACTTGTCTGGATGGTCCCATGATCTTGGGAAGGCCTTTCTTAATGGACTTTGGTGCTACCCTGATGTTTTCTGATCAAGTTGGGGAAAGAATTCTCCTCCCTGATGCTGATGGCAGAAAGATTGAAGTCCCCCTTTGTTCCTTGGATTCTGGTCGTTGGGAAAGAGACTTCCCTGGTCATCCTCCCAAATCTGTCCTGAAAGGAAAGCAGAAAGAAAACTCCCATTCCTTTCATGCTCATTTTTTAGCAGAATAGTTGGCCCTACTGATATTTGTAGTTCTTCTCAGCCTCAGACTTCAACTCATGGACCAACTCCCATCTTAGAGGAATATCTTTCTTTTTCCTCATCATTTCCTTCTCATCCAAATAAGATCATAAATCAAACACATGAAAAATCCGAAAAATCCAAAAATATTTCTTCTCTGTCTGGATCTGTTGTATCTTCTCTTCCTTTTTCTTTTCAGCCTGATCACTCATCCTCTATTTGGGTTTTGAATCTCCGCAATAAGTCTAAACTAGATCTTAATCTTGATTCTTTTCTTGGTAGCTTTGTGTTGGAATTATGTAGGACACTTAGGCGTGACTCGCATTACATTCTCATGTCACTAGCATGTCACATTAGTCATGTCTTGTAACTGGTTGTCTAGCTCTGTCTTGTCTCTCATGTCTCTGGGTTCTATTTCTGGTGTTCCATTTCTCATGCGCTTCCTTTCTTCTTTTTGTTATCCTCCAACCACTCTCAGAACAGATCAAGACTTCTCTTTATTTGGTGAGATTGCTATCTCATCCCTCCTAACCCTTCTCTTTTTCTTTTATAAACCACTAACCCATGGGAATGCTCAGTCCGCCTTCATCAACTGTCCCTCTACTACGGTCCTCATCTCCATCTCGATTGTCTTCTGTCTTCTTAACTATCTCCACGTGGTTTGTTCTTCATGTTATTCTCTACCTTCCTCTCATCTTTCTTACACCTTTATTAACTCATATGCACTTCCTTGGGAAAACAGACTGGTTTGGTTTGCAAACAATTTAGCCTATTTCTATCACGATTAACAGTTGGACAAACGCGTACGGAACTAAACAACCTCCTTACTTCTGACCAACCAGTCACGCTTCATCATGGAGAACATTAATCCTACTATTCTCAAGACAACCATTGAGGCTATTCCACTACTGACCAAGGACAACTTCACTATCTGGCGGACACAAATACTGTCATTACTCAAACTAGCAAATCTAAAAGAAGCTATGAGCTCAGATCAAAAACTTGCGGACTTGGATAACACGATCCTGACCTCTATACTGATCTCTAAACTATCTCCCAGAATTCATACCAACATTATCAACTCCACCAATGAAGAGGATGCTAAGCTAATCTGGAAGTCCATTGTCAAACATTTCCTGTCATCTCAACCAGCAAATTGGGCAAGGGTCTACAGCAATTTTTCTTTGATAGTCTTCAATGAGGCCAACATTCAAACATTTATTACCAAGATTAAGACCGGCGTCAACAGACTTCACGAAATTGGAATTGACCTACCACCTGATATACTCACCTACATGATACTTGACAAATTGCCGGAATCTCTGAGAAATATAAAGCAACAGATCACCCACTCCAATGTGGAATCTGAAATCAACCCTGACGCGGTTCTGGATCATCTTTGCATTCATATGAACAAACAAAGAATGTCAACTACCTCTCTAGAAAACGTTACCTCTCTCTTCACCAATGCCTCAGGAAAATGCAAGCCCGGTAAACATAATTCCTTGGCCAACCATCCCCAGCATCAATGCTGGATGATGTATCCTCACTTCCGTCCTAAAATCAACAACGCGAAGCAGGAGGAACATGTCAGCTTTCACTCTAACACTGCCTCTTCTGACCTTCCCATGTTTGTCTTAGACTCCGGTTCCTCGGATCATATGATATCTGACAAGACCTTCTTCAAACTATTAGAAAAGTCCCAAAAAGGGCTGATTAACACCAGCTGCGGACCAGCTAGACTGAAGTTCAAAGGCAGAGGAACCGTCCAACTGCTGTCTGACTCCGGTCCTATTATCCTTGAAGATGCACTGTATGTGCCTGATATATCCTCCAATCTCCTATTGCTACGACGGCTACTTCTCATGAACTATCAAGTCGTATTTCAATCAAATCTAGTTGTAATCACTAGCAGTGATGGGCACAAATTGTCCGGCTGCTATAGGAATCACATCCCTTATATCCAGTTGTCCCCTATCTACTCCACCTGCAATTTGACTGAATCTGAACGAGTCCACAAGTCCTTAGGACATATTAGCTATCATTGTCTTCGACATAAGCTCAATCTTCCTGTGAAGAAGCCTAAGGAGTGCATTGCCTGTTCCCTTTCCAAAATCACACGTGCCACCTTTAAGTCCAGATCCTCAGCTGCTTAAAAACCTTTTGAAGAGATACATCTGGACACTATAGGACCCCTACCTACCTCTAATAAAGGGCACCGCTACTTAGTGGTTCTCGCTGACTCCTTCTCTTGATACTGCTCTTCAATCCCAGTGCGCTCTAAGGATGAAATTGCTCCTCTCCTGATCGAGTCTATATCATACAAAGCCAAGCGATTTGAGTATTTTACCTCTATTATCCATTCTGATTGAGGGATGGAGTTTGTCAACGCAACAATGAACAAGTTCTGCAAGGATAATCTCATTTTTCATTGCACCTCTGACCCTTACACCCCTCAACAGAACGGACTGGCTGAGCAATTCAACCGTACCATCCTGGACTCAATTCGCACCATCCTCAAGGACACCAATCTCCCCACTGGCTGGTGGCATGTTATTTCCAAGACTGCCACTCTCACCCTTAACCAAGTTCCTACACATAAGTCCAAACCCTCTCCCTATTCTCTATTCAAGGGTTCAACGCTTCCTCTATCCTACTTTAAACCAATAGGGAATCCCGTGGTGTTTCTCAATCTCCCAAAACCTAGTCACTCAAAGCTCAATCCTCCTGGCACCCTAGGGCGACTGATTGGCTTCAATCCCAAACTACTCTCCTATCAGATACTATCTCAAGACAAGCAAATTGTAGAATCAAAAAACATCCGATTTCTTGACTACAAACCCCTACCATCCAAGTCTTCTGGATCCAATGACTTCCATGTTGAGAATTTCCATTGGCTTAAGGAACTCAAAGCTACCCCTGCTGACATCCTTCCTGACTTGTCCGAACTGGAGGGCCCTCCTGACACTCCTCAATCCGCTGTTCTTCCCTCCAAAGTTGAATCCAACAACTCAAGTGAAGATGATGAAGCTGTGTCAGCAGAGCTTGTATCCAACACTCGCTCACTACAAGAGAGAACTCTGGCTGTCAAGCCGGTCAAATATTCCTACCTCTCTGAGTCTAATGAGTCTGTTGTCAATGCCAAACTAGCTGAATTAGCAAACATTGAAGAACACAAGGTTTGGGAAGATCACTGGACAAAACCTGATAGAGCACTGCGCACCATGTGGGCTGTCAAGTAAAAACCTGGAACTGCCTCATCACCCGCGAAAACCAAAGCCCGCCTCTGTATTCAAGGATTCCTTCAGATCCCTGGCCTTGACTTCAGCAAGACCTTCGCGCCTACTGGAAAGTTCTCTTCCCTTCTTGTCATGATAATATTGGCCTTAGATAAACAGCTCCCAATTTGACAATTTGACGTTAAAAGTGTGTTTCTGTTTGCCCCCCTGGACAAGGACATATATATCAAAACGCCTAAAGAATCTCATCGCTCGGCTCCCTATCTCAAGTTAAACAAATCCCTATACGGGCTCAAACAATCTCCTCACAACTGGAATTGTACATTCACTCAATGGTTAGAATCCCTTGGCTATCAGCAGTCTTACTCCGATGCTTGTCTGTTCTACAGTCAGGATCGCTCTTCCTTCATCTTTTTTCATGTAGATGATCTAATTGTTGTAGGGGATGTAGATAAGTTTCAAACGGAATTTCTTGCTTGCTTTCCCAATTCCTCCGCTCACGAACCCAACACCCTCCTTGGAATGGAGGTCAGCTTGAAGGACGGGCAGTGCCTACTATCTCAAGAACAACTCATCACCAAGGGACTAGACCTACTTCATCTGACCGACTGTTGTCCTGTGAGTACCCCAATGACTCCCGGCATTCAGCTGAAAGAAGCCTCTGAAAACAACAAACAGGAGTTTTCAAAGTTGAACGTGAACTATTGAATCTACACCGGGATGCTCAATTACTTGGCGTGCCGCACTCGTCCCAACCTATCAGCTGCCGTCTCTCTACTCTCTAGATTTAACCATGCTCCCTGTCTTTCTCACTGGAAGGAGGTATTGCACTGCTGGAAGTATTTGAAGGGGACCAGCCACTACAACCTACTACTCAATCCCTCCTCTAGTGCTCAAACAGATCACCTTACCTTCTTCACCAATGCCACCTGGGGTAATGATGGGTTGGACTGATCGTCGCAATTGGGACATTTAGGCCTGTGGAAGAACTGTCCGGTAGTATGGGGTAGTAAGAAGCAACGCAACATCACTCTCTCCTCAACCAAATCAGAGCTCAACGCCTTGTCAGACGGTATCCAAGAAAGCCTCTGGCTTGAGCATCTAGTTGAAGAACTCTGGAAGGCCAGACCTTCTCCAACTCTCTTCAAAATCACCAACAAGGGCCTGAAGGACAAGATCCTGCACTTCGGCTCTAACTCAAAAACTAAACATCTCGACATAAAAATGAAATTCATACGGCAACTCCACTCCAAGGGCAACATAGCGGTAGACTTGATACCATCCTCTGATATGCTAGCTGACGCTCTCTCCAAGAGCTCTCCACTCTCCTCACTCTCCATGCTTAATTCAGCCCTCTATGAGGACAAAACACTCTCCCTCACCGAATAACCTGGGGTGTTGGAATTATGTAGGACACTTAGGCGTGACTTGCGTTACATTCTCATGTCACTAGCATGTCACATTATTCATGTCTTGTAACTGGTTGTCTAGCTCTGTCTTTTTTTTCATGTCTCTGGGTTCTATTTCTGGTGTTCCATTTCTCATGCGCTTCCTTTCTTCTTTTTGTTATCCTCCAACTACTCTCGGAACAGATCAAGACTTCTCTTTATTCGGTGAGATTGCTATCTCATCCCTCCTAACCCTTCTCTTTTTCTTTTATAAACCACTAACCCATGGGCATGCTCAGTCCGCCTTCATCAACTGTCCCTCTACTATGTTCCTCATCTCCATCTTGATTGTCTTCTGTCTTATTAACTATCTCCACGTGGTTTGTTCTTCATGTTATTCTCTACCTTCCTCTCATCTTTCTTACACCTTTATTAACTCATATGCACTTCCTTGGGAAAACAGACTGGTTTGGTTTGCAAACAATTTAGCCTATTTCTATCACTTTTGTATGAAGGAGTTTGGTCTTAGGTGGAGGCAATTTGGGGTAGAAGTGTCAGGGATTTAACCTCTATTGCTATACTTAGCTGTGGTTAAACCTGCAAAAGAATAAAGACAAACCAATATTTAAATTAGTTTTGACTTATATATTCCAAACAGCAACTTTAAAAGTTTACAGACTCAAATAATACCAAGGTATTATGAGTAAATAGCCACACCTTAAACCTTTATAATAGGTAAGGGGCCTTAGTCTTAAAGGAGTAAGACCAAAAGGAGCTTTTCTTATAAATAAGCTCACACCCTTTAAATAGTAACACACAGGGGTTACTTATCCAAGTGAGACCTTCCACTCGAAATTGGTGTTGCCAGATAGGTTATTGATTGAATTTAATAGTAAAGTTTATAGCCCCATTCAATCTTCTTCTTTAGATTAAGGTTAATGGGCTTGTTAACTCTTGCTTGTATTCTTGTTCAAATAATAATATATAATGGATGATGAAAGGGCTATAGGGTAAAGACCCTGCTCTTTTAAGGTAACAGGAGCCCTCAGGGGACTCTAGTAATCACCAGGGGAGTGTCAGGCTCTCCTTGGTTTCGTCCTCAAAGGCCCAAGACATCATTACATCATTCCCAATGGGTAATGAAGAACTGGTACCCATTGGGAAGGATTTTCAAGGTAAAGTTTTCATTTTACTTACTAAAAGGTTACTTACTGGGTCTTAGGACTTATCCACCACTCAGATGGACGGTATAGAAGCCTTAGAATCCATCATAATGATTATTTATATTTATTTAATGTAGCTTAATACCTTGGCAAATAGTTTAATTTTAATTGTAAGTATCTTAACTCATACTATACACATAGAGTATGTATACTCTTTTCAATGTTTATTAAAAGGTTTACAGCCTACAGATGAACTCTGAGCCCTCTGAGTGGACGCACTCAAGGCTCAGTGAAGTATATTAAAGCATTATTACATCCAAAAGGGGATAGTATTAAATAAGTAATTTAATTTATAATTATACTATACCTACAAGGGGTATATACTCTTGGCAGTGCTACTAGAAGGTTCATAGCTTACAATTAAGTTCTAAAGCCCCTGAGTGAACGCTCTCAAGGCTCAGTAAGGTGTATTAAGTGTACAGAGGGAGTATTACTTATAATTACATCCCAAAGAGGGATAAGGTAAAAATTATGCAATTTAATTGTACAGAGTAGAGAGTATGGGTTAATATGATTACCATAGCTCCCAACTAAACCCTGAGCCTTCTGAGTGGACGCACTCAAGGCTCAGATTAGTATATTAAGGTATTAATGTATCCCAAAAGGGATAATATGTAATTAATTTATACAGTATAGAGAGTATGGGTTAATATGATTACTGTAACTCCTTCCCAAAGAGAGGAAACAGTTTGGGAACTTCTATATCAATAATTGGGACGCATCTGAGTCCTCATAACTTGATTTTTAGTTATATTGTTTCCCCTTCTTGATAATATAAATTATCAAGGTTTTAATTCCATAATCCATACTCATAAAAACATACTTATACAACATTATATAATATTATTAAGATTTAATATATAATTACAAAACTACTCAAAATTTTCATTATTGTCTCCATGGTGGGTTGAACCAGTGACCTTGGTATCAGATACTGGGAATTGAGCCTAGTACTTAGCCACTATACCAGCAGGAAATATGAGTTTCCAGACATTTGGACAACTCTAACTGTCTCATGGCTGACAAGAAGTAAGTCCTCCCAATTGTGCACCACCAAGGGCTTCTACTACTGTTGTTTTCAAAACTCTTCCCTGTGCCACACATGTGAGAAATGTGTTATCTTTTGGATCCTCTTTTATGGAGAAGGCACCTTTCAAGGACGCAGCAGAACATTGGACTTGGAAGATGTTGGGACATGGCCTCAGTTTTTGTAGTCAGGTCTCACTGGTCAATGCTTGGAGGAAGCAGGGATTCCTCTCCGCGGTTGGGGTCGGGGTTGGGCACGCGGACAAGCATGCGGCATATCATCACTCAGCAAGCAACGGTGGTGGCCGGTGCGGCAAGGGATGCATGCGCAACGGCCAGGATTGATCTGGCAGGCAAGGCCGTTCTGGCTGCAATAGGTGCAGGACGCCATGGGGGAGAGCAAGTGAGAAGGGGGGGTAGTGTACTTGCTGGCAAGGAGTGGGGAAGGGGGGTGCAACTACGGAAGGTGAGATGGTGGCAGATCTCTGGGGACAGAACTCAAGTTGGGGGGGATGTGGTGCTCTTTTATGGACACGAGTCAGGAAAGGGCTGTGGGTGGCGCGCTCAGCAATAGCGGTGGGCTCAGCAGCGGTGGCACGCTCAGAAATGGGTAGGGCCTTGCCGCAGCTAGCCGCGCTGCGGGCTCAGCAGCAGTCAGGTAGGCCCAGCAGCGGTTGGGTTGGGCTCAGCACCTGGAGACGGGAGACGGACGGGTTGCACGGATAGCGGACCGGAAGGATTGCGCGGATCGGAAGGCTTGCGCGGATTGGACGGCTCGCACGGATCAAGCGGATTGCGCATTGCAAGATGCGCGGATTGGATCACGCGGGTACTCCCTGGATACCTAGAACGGGTTGTCGGGCGGATGTGCACGGGCAGGCGAGCCGGGCGTAGGTCAATATTGAGGGGCATGGGTTATGGGGCAAGGGTTGGAGGGGCAGGGTTGGGCTAGGGTTCTGTGCTTAGGGGTTGTATTTCATCATTCTTGCTTACTTGTGGTTGTACTTAGGTTAGGGTTGAGAGGGAGGACTTAAATACTTCACTCTCAACTCCGGGTTGTAGGGGAGGGAGGACTGGATTTACTTCATTGGACTATCACTTTTTATGGCATCGGATTGGATTGGATTGGAAAGGAAGGAATTCATCTTATTATCACTCTATCCCTCTCTTTCTTTCTTTCTCTCTCTCTCTTGACTGGCTGCATCCATTCTCCTTACAGACGCTTTGATCAATAACTTCCGGAACTCAAGGACAACTTTAGGGGTATTGCCCCTTTGGTTTCCACAACCTATAAGTGTAATCCAAATTGGATGCACATATGGGACTCTCAGGCCCATTGGACAGTCACAGGGACCATACAGGCCTGTGTGGACGTCACTGATTTGGGGAAACTGGCCTCAAAACGTGTGAAATAGGCTCATTGGTACACAGGCCCTAACGGGCCCGGTGAGGTATATGGGCAAATACAGCCAGATGGGCTTGTATGGGCATAAATGGGCCCAAGGTTTATTTTGGACATACTTAGCCAGACAGGCTGGCCCGCCAAAGTGTGTTTGTCTCAGTTTTTGGGCTTGGGGCTTCTGCCCGTGTTGCAGCCCGCTTGGGGCTGTTGCCCGTGCCGCGGCCCGCTTGGGGACGCTTGTATCCCTTGGTTTGGCCCACGCGGGGCCCAAGGGCCCGCGCGGGGCTGTTGTGGGGGCCAAGGGATCCCGCGCGGGCCCGGATGGTTGCAAACAACAACCAACGCCGTGGGAGCAAGAGCCAGCGGCCCCGGCTCCCTCCCCCTCCCCTTGCTTGCCATTGCAAGGGGGAGGGGGTGGCTGTCTGGGTTGAACCAGCCAGCGACCGACCGCAACAAGGCGGTCGGTCAGGGCAGGGGGGATTTCATCACCCCCTTGCCCAAAGGATGACAAGGCCAGCTGCAAGGAGAGCAACTGGCGGTGGGGGGGATCTGATCACCCCTCCACCATTGAAGCAAAGCAGAGACCAGGGGCGCTCTCCCCCCCCCCCCCCCTTTACCAAGGGGGAGAAGCAACGGGGCTGAGGGGATTTGACCACCCCCCAGCCCACTTCCATTGACGACGCCTTGGGGGTATCAACCCCCAGGGCCCCTGGTAGGGGGAATCAACCACCCCATCCAGGGATCTGAGAGAAAGAGGGGGGGGACAGCATGTCTGCTGGTCACACCCCCCCAATGTGAGTCTGAGACCGGACCCAGGTGTGTCCTGGGTCCCGCCTGGCCATTTGCATGGCCAGGGGCTGGTTGCATGAGGCAACCAGCCAGTGTGTGAGGCAATAGGACCGGTTGTAACAGACAACCGGCCCAGGGATTGAACAGCACAGGAGCTGGTTCAGCCCCGTAAGGGTGGAAACACCAGAATGGACCGGAATGGGCTGGTTGTAAAGTTTCAGGGACTGATGCCATGTGGGCTGATGTAGCCCAAACCAAGTAACAAGGCCTGTAGAGCCTGTAGAGCTCTTTTGGGGCGGAAAATTTGCCTTTTGGCTTGTTGTATCATGGGCTCACAAGAGGCCAATCTTTTGTAATTAAGGATCTCTTCTCCCTGCTGTTTTCCATCCATCCATTCATCATCCAATTGCATTCATCAACAATATCATCCAACGTGTTGCCCCATTGTGAGAGCCTATCAAGAAATTATTGACACAAGGTGTCCAGCATTTCTTTTGCTTTAATTACTGCTCATTTTCCTAAGCTAATTGCCTGCCATAATTATAACACTCACCCCTGATCATCATGCGTGCATTTACATAGCTTGCATGTTGCTCCTATTGATAGCTGATATCATTCAACAGCAACAACCTCAAATCAAAAACATCTCCTACAATTAATTTTCACCCTCCTCATTAGAAATCATCTTTTTTCATCTCTCAGGCACCAAAAAAGGCCTATTTGGATCTTGCTTGGTGTCTCAGTATTTCTAAAATCAGGGTCTTAGTCACTTGATTTTCCTACTGCTCAATATCAAAAGGGTAAACACTACTTCTCATTTGGAAGCCTTTCCCCCCCCCCCATCCCAATTAACAAGAATGGCTTGGTTGATCTCAAAACTGGCTGTTGATATATATGTATAAGATCAGTTATAGGGTCAAAGGCAAAACAGTCCAACCTGGCTTATCTAATCTGGGATCTTACAGATACCAACAATTCCTCCGTTTGGTTTTGAATGCCTACATACCTGAACTAGTTTTTGGAAATTTTTCCAGTTGAGAAAGAGTTTCAAATATTTTGAAAGCCAATTGTGTTGATGAAGTATGGTCTGATTGATTTTGGTTTCCCCAATTTGAAATGAATCAATACAGGTTTTGAACAATTCCCATGTTGGAACAATCCCCTTGATCAGTTGGAGTATTGGATGAGGCAAATTTCCAATCACTCAGATTTTTGAAATTGATTTTATTTTTCAAAAATATCAGGGATGAGATCAGGAATCCAAAAAATCTGAAATCTACCAATCATGTCTTGAAATTTTTCAACCATGCTTCTTATCAAATTGTTGTTTCAGAAAAACATCAAAACAAGGAGGAACAACATTCTAGTTTCTTGAGGATTCAAGATGCTCATCCCTCTTCTCTTCCTAGCCAACCGGTTCCTGACAATAAAAATGATGGAGATGAGGATGGAATTTACAATATTCTTAGAAAATCAAACTTTTTAACTGGGGGGAGTTTTTGAAGCAATTCCACCTTTGACTGAATCAACAATGGACTGGCTTCACTCAAATTAATCAAGTTTCATCTAGATCTTGGGCAATTTTTTTGTATCATCTGGTCACTTCTACCACTTCCTCACCTAATGAACATCACATCAGTTGGTCCAGAAGAACTTTATTAAATTTCAATTTTTCAATTTTTATTTCCACACCCATCCTTTTTCTGAAACACCAATTCTTCTCCCACAACCCTCAAAATTTTATACAATGAATTCAATCCCTCTTGATCCTCACCCCAATTGTAGTATTTTGATGGGAGGGAAAAATATGGGAGGAGATTATTTGACAAAAATGCAGAGACATGGCAAGAATAGGGCTTTCAAGCCTCAAAATATTATACATTGAATCAATACCCTCTTGATCCTCACCCAAATAGTAGTATGTGAATGGGAGGGAAAAAGATGGGAGGAGATGCTTTGACAAACATAAAGAGACATGGCAAGAATAGGCCTTGTCAGCATTGGCCAAAGCAGCAATTTTGGCCTTGTTTCCAAATATTTCATCCATTTGAATATAAAAAGGACAAATGTAGTCCAACTTATCATCCACCAAGTTTATTCCCTTGGCTTTATCCAATTTGGTGATACCAAAGCCAGTGGAGATTGACATGGAGTGGTCCTTTTTGTACTTGGCTTGATAATTCTTGAATTTCTCCCTCATCTTTTTGGATGAAAGATCCAGCCTACCTTTTGTTTTATTCTTGAGTTCATTGGCCATCAGTAGATAACCATTAACCTTAGAGGATGGAGGTTGGCCAACTTTTGTTTCATTTATGGATCCAAAGCAAGCATCATAGTTGGAGGGAAGTTTGATCCATTTTACAAGGATGATGTGACCAGACCTCTTGAGCTGAATTGAGCCTTTGGAAGCTGATGGGGGAGTATTTTTTAATGTAAAGTTTCTTGGGGATTTTTTCTTGGGGAATTGGATTTTTGTGTGGACTTGAGGGGGGGTTTGTCTGAGGGGCCATTAGAAAAGATTAAGAGGGATGAAGGGATGAAGCAATTATATCAATTAAGCAAAGATGGTTAGGAAGTAATGGGAGCAATAAAGTTATGAGATTGATGAAGTGATGATAGTTATAAAGTGGTGAGAGTGATGAAGTTATGAGAGTGTTAAAGTGATGAGAGTGATGAAGTGATGAGAGTGTTAAAGTGATGAGAATGATGAAGTGATGAGAGTGTTAAAGTTATTAGAGTGATGAAGTTATGAGAGTGTGAAAGTTATGAGAGTGATGAAGTGACAAAAGCAATAAAGTTATGAGAGTGATGAAGTGACAAGGGGATTAGAGATGAAGCAATGAGGATAGCAATGAAGAGATGGGAGTGATGAAGTTATGAGAGTGATGAAGTTATGAGAGTGATGAAGTGAAAATGGGATGAGAGATGAAGCAATTATGATAGCAATAAAGATATGAGAGAAATAAAGCAATGAGAGAGATTAATTAAGTTTTTCTGATGAGTTTGGAGGTAGAATTTTTCTGATGAGGTTTTAGGTAGAATTTTTCTGATGAGGTTGGAGGTAGAAGGAGGTGAGGTTGAAACTGGGGTTGTATGAGGTGGATGGATGTGTGGTTGAGGTGGTGAAATACTTTAAATTCTTTATCTGAAAAAACCCATTTATTTTCTGGTAACTCTGACACATCTGATGTGAAATGAGTGAGTTTTTTTTTATTATTAACTGTGGGTTTGAAACAGTGGATTTGGGTTGAAACCAGCTATTAAAAAATGGCAGGTTTGGTTAACTCTGATACGCCCTGATACTTCTGTTTATTTGAGGACTTGTTACAATTGCAATCATAGAACACTTCAACATAGTCCTTTTACTTTATTGTTCATACCAGACCAATAGAAGTCTGCTTTAAACTAGTAGATTCTATCTGGACCATAATTAAAAGCAAGCAGATATTTATTCCATGATTTTAAGATAGCTAATTTAATAATATGATTTCTGGGTACTACTATACAGTCTATATAAACTAAATAACCCTTTTTTCAATTTAATAGTCCAAATCCAAATTTGATTTTGCTTTCTTTTGAATTTTGATACAGCAAGGGTTGTTTGATTGGGCCTTTAAAATTGTGGAATCTTTGTCTCAAAAGATTTTTACAATAAAACTAATTTGCACAGACTGGTTAGGGAAGAGTGTTTTATTTTTCAGGTTTATTGCTGGAAAAGGTGCTCCCACTCCCTGGTATAAATTTTTTTCCTGACATTATAAAGCATCATTCACTATGGCTTGCTTCCCAGAGTTTTAAAAAATTTTAAATTTGAAATTAGAGAATTATACTTCCCATTGGGCCTGTCTATGCATAAGAAATTTTGTGCTCATGAAATAAATAAGAGAATTTTGGTCATTTAGGACCTCAAAGTTTCCCTTAGACTTAAAAATTATGGATGCCATTTATTCAAGCAATAAATGATTGCAAGAATTTCCTTATGATGAATCTCATAGTTAATTTCAGCATATTTCAACTTCCAAGGTTTTGAAAGCTAGGGTATGGGAAATATTGAGGGAATTGGAATATTGTGAAATTACACCTGTAAAAGCATAGTTGCTGGAATGCTTTTTGAAAATAGTGCAAGCTAGTTTTTAAAGTGAGAAAGGATAGGTTCCATTGTAAAATGTTTTTTCAGATCTTCAAACTTCAAAGAAGCCTGCTTGCTCAAAACAAAATTAATATCATTTTGAAGAAGATTATTTAAATCAATGAGTGTCTTGGAATAGTGAGGGATGAACTTCTGGTAAAAATTCCTAAATCACATTTGTAAATTATGAAATAAATTTGATGCAGCAAAGTAAAAAATTTTTGGTATTTGACTTGTTCCGTAGAAATACTGTAATTCAAAATTAACACACCAAGGAATGGAGAGTGCTTGTATAAAATTTGCACTTAAAAATTTTAGCAAATATATTTTTTTTCAAAATTTGTTCCAAAACCTTTCAAAAATTTTTAGTGTCATCTTTTACTTTATTTTTTTAGACTATAATGTCATCAATATATACCCCAAGGTACTTCTCTACAATTTCTGAAAGAAACTTCTTTGAAAAAATGTTAAAAATTATGTAGAAGGAGAATTACAGAAGCCAACAGGCATAACAGTATACTCATAGATTCCAAAAATAGTTTTAATAGAATTCAAATATTCATTAACTTCAACTATTTGAATCAAGTTATAAGCACCTCAGATTTCTAACTTGAGGAAATGATTACCTCTGTGGAAGAGAGTGATGAGATGCAACATAGGCAGTGCTGGATAGGCATTCTTCTGTTTTAGCTGATTCATTTTAATATAAAAAATACAGAGAGAAAGGCTTACAACTTGCTTTGGAACAAAAATTACTGGAGGTCCAGTGTTTGACTTTCTTTTTCAAATCAATCCTTTCAAGAAATTTTCTGCTGAGTATTCTTGAACCTAGATCAATTCCTTCTTTGAGAGAAAGATTGAATGGGACCTGGATCTGGAGGACAACCATTAAGTATTATCTTATGACCATAGGGATGTGGTGGGAAAATTTTATTTGCTTTAATGGCTGAGGAAACACCAGAATAGTCATGAAAAACAGCCAGTAAATACTCTTGAATGATTTCTAAATCTTCAATCTTGTCATCATCTTTCAGAACTGGGTTCACATTACTGGAGTGATTGAAGAGGATCAAGTAGCTCAACAAACAAATTTTATTAGGATCCTTCTTCTCTTGAAAAAAGCAAGAAAGAAGTAAGTCAAGTAATTAAAGCAATCACTCCAAGATCTGAAGAGGGAGTTTTGAACTGGGAGTCAGGATATTTAAAATCTCCCGGAAAAAAATTTTCATCCAACTCACTGAGAGTTTCAGTTTGGCTGTTTGATTCCTGTTTGAACAAATGAAGAGCATGCTGGGTAGTTAAGTTTTAAATTTCAATTGATCCTTCTTGCCAATTCATATCAGGATTCCATTTTATTAAAATTATTTGGCCAAGGATGGTGCTGTCAATTCCAGGGATATCCAGGAAAAATAAATCCCTTTCAAAGCTGGGACAAGTGTAAAATTCAAAATTCCACTTTTCCTTATGTTTAAATCAATGATACATTCTCAATTAAATAATTAATAAATGGATGGGAAACTTTTCTATCTTGAAGAATATAATATTTTTGGAAAGGGAAAATGCCAGACTTATGAAAGAAATTTCAGCACACAAGTCAATTAGTACACTGTAAGGCATATATTCAGAATGGAAGAGAATAAATCTTGAACTGGGAGTATTGATGGTTTTTCAGGTTTGGAGATTTACTTGAAAATGCTTAGATAATTTTTATTTCCCTTTGCAAGTATCAAAAAAACTAAAATATATTTTAAAAAAAATTATCTGCTTCAGGCACTAGCTGTTTAGAAAAATTATTCACATCATTTTTTCCACTTCAATACATAAACAACCCTTCATTATCTCTCCTTTTCCATTACTCATTCCTAAGCAACCCAGTTTCTTTTTACAGGAAGCTTGGCATTTTGGGGTCTTGGCTCTTTTTGGAGGCAGACTTTGAAGTGGAAGTTCATTTCTTTTACTTTGAAGAGTTGTTGGTTTTCAATGTTTCTGCAAAAAATCCATGATTTTTCCTGTGAAAATATTTCCTTTTGTGGTAGCCATTATCAAGCTTGATCACCCAGTTGATTTGCTGCTGAAGTTTTATTATCTTGTTTACCGCAACACTGAGCTTCTTGGTGAGGCATTCTGGTAACCCTTTTTTTAAATTGAATGAGAGTTTTGCCTTGTTCCATTGGAAGCAATCCTGCAGATTTCTAAAGTTAGATATTTAAATTGGAGCCCTACTACCCTCCCTCATTACCAGATTTTTTAAGTTTTACTCTGCATTTCAGGATCTTTTAGGTTTTCCAAATAAAGTGAAGAGTAGCTATTTTTATTTATTGCAATTATTGAAAATAAATCTTGGACTTGTGCTTTCTATTGTTCCAAGGGATGTCTTAAAACAATTTTCAGCCTGGCCTCCCAAGAAGGAAGAGGAATACATGAATTTTTTTTTTGGTTGGTTCAGAATTTTTTGGGGTTTTGGGGGAAAATAATTTTACAAGATTGTAAATAGGATCTGAGTTTATTGGGATGTTCCCCTATGGATTTATCAGTTTTTTTCTTGTCAGGAGTTTGAAAACTCAATCTTCTGTTTCCAGACCTCAAAGAATTTTTTTAAGGGATTTTATAAGAGTGGTCAAGAGTGTCTTTACTTCTAGCTTTGAATTTGCATCTCTGAAAACTGTTGATACACCTTATGTTGGAGAACTTGAGTACACAAGCCACTTAGTCTTCCTACCCTATCAATACATGCATTCTAAGGGGCAAGGGAAGTGTTCCTTGTCAAGAAATTAAATGAAATCAATAAAAGGAAAACTACCTATAAGCGTTTTGAAGGTGCTTTAAAGAATTTGGTTGAGTTAGTTGATTTGCTATCACACATCTACCACATGTACTAAGAAGGGGAAAAATTAAGAATTTAGATCATTCAAAGTTCAAATCTAATGTTTGAAGTCAGGGGCAAGGTACAAGGAAAGTGTTTTGAAGAGGGTACTGAGGCAAAGCTTGATGTAAATACTCAGACTTTGAAAGAATGCAACAATCTATGAAATTAACTAACTGGGGTAACAATATGCCTGAAGATTCTTTGCCTTTTAATGTAATCTACACCATTATGAAGATAGCCAGATAAAACCTGATAGATGCCCTGTATAGCTAGGAAAAGCAAGGGTGCAATGGATGTGTGTAAATGCAATACTAAATGAAATGACAACCTGCAAGGTACAATCAAAGGAGGACAAAAATTGAATTCAAATGACAATGAAATGCATGTGAAAAAGTAATTAATGTGATTGAGGTAAAGAAATTAGACTAAGTTGTAGAAAATTAGATTACTTTGAAGTAGTTGGATTTTTACTATACAAGTTTCAAATTGAATGTTTGAAAATGACCAGAATTGGATTGGAAGTGGAAGCTAGGCTTATGCAAAGTCCATGGCTGTCCAGAGATGGAATTGCAAGGGTGTAAACTCAATCAAAAGGACAGACTAGAAATATTTTTAGATGGTACTATAAATTGTGAGTAAGATTTTAGGTGCTGAACAAGTTACTGAAGATAGAAGGTCCCTTGTTGATGTTGAGAGTAGAAGCAGATTTAATTTGATTGTTAGTATGCTTTTTGTGTCACACTTTTGGACTGAGTTAGATGATACTGAGGAGAGGATAATATGTTAATTTGATGGTGAACAATCAACCTAGAGTTTGGAGCATGAAAAATTCTTTTCAAATGTTACTTCAAAACCCAAGCCTAAAATGAAGTAAGCTCAAAATTTGAGGCTAATTTGAGACCATTTCTTCTGTTTTTTTCATCTTGTTCAGAACCACACTCACTCATCTAAATCGCCATACATGCTCTAGAAAGTAGGTGGCAATGGTGGTTTTCAGCATCCCAAATTGTGTAGTATTCTCCCAATCACTCACTTGTTTCTTCTGCCTGGCTTGCAAATTCACCTGGTGTATTCCCTCTTTCACAGTGGCTATCAAAATCCCATACTTTGCTCTTCTTTTTTCTTTAACCATAAGCTAAGAATTCTTTTTTTTTCTTTGCTGAAGGCTTGAAATTCCAGTTGGTATGTACCAAACTGGAACCAAGATTCTTTTGGATTGATCCACAGAGGAAACTCAGTCTTTTCAACTTTCTTACCATCTCTAATCTTCCCCAACCCTTTCCTCTGCTCCCTTTGTGTAAATCATTGGGAACTTTGTACACCTCATCTGAGGGAAATTTTGGGTTAAATAAAATATTCTCTTGGTGAGATGAACTATGTTGTTGAATATTGGTATTAAACCCTTCCACACCCTTTGATTACAGTACAGAATACACCCAGTTGGAAATAGTCTGACTATGGGTTTTTTTAAAAGCCACCACCCATCATTCAGTCACCTTGAGCTCAACAAACACCCTTCTGATTCCCCTTATTCTAACCTGATGAAATGGATATCATAGGATCCTCACTTGTTCATCAATTCCAGAAAATAAAAAAAAACTGATGGATTCTTACCAAGCTTCAAGTGTATTACTGGAACAGTTTGAATAACCTAAACTACTTGACAGCAGATTCACAAGATCACAGATGATGAAAGATGTCCATCTTATCAACTCATCAGAGAATGTTTGTAACAAACATACATCAACACCACTCTCATCTTGTTTCTCAAGCTCACATGAATCATCAGCTGTCTTCATCTTATCAAGCAGGAGTAATCTATCTATATATATATATCAATCCAATTTTAATGCTCTTCTCATTTCTTATACCTCACATCTTTGGTTCAGCCAAGCCAGTCTTGTGTAAAAGCAGAAAAAAACAAATACCAAGAGGCAGAAAAGACAACCTACTTTTTAGCAAGTGTGAGGTGCAATTGTGGTTGCTAAGCCCACTTGCCAGGTAGCTAACAAGGGTCAACCTGCAATTGTTCACCCCTTGACAACTGCTCCCCACCACCAGTCAACAGGAATATTGGAGGGGGAGGGGATATGGGACTAAACTTGGGTGGATACTCTGATGGTTGGACCTTGATGATGATGGATGGACAATGGTGATGGACAGGTGGATGTGGTGGAAGGAGTTATGGAGGGCGCTGTAAATCTGTAAATCCTGGCAAGGGTTGGGATTAGCAAGCTCCATAAGTTTTTGTAACTTTGTCAATTTTTGACCAAACTTATGGAGCTTGCTAAGCAGCAAGGTCCTATTTAGGACACATTTGCAGCTTGTGCTTGGTAAACTTAGCTAACAAGCAGGTTTACCAAGACAATTGTGGATGCTCTCAGTGTATCAAGTGAATCATTATATATCAATCTTTAAGCAGCTGGAGAGGATATTGGGCCAACTTGCTTGATACAGAATGGGCATAGCACATGAGATGGAACACAAGACTTTTGATAATGCTTGCAAGGCCACCCTACAAGACTATACACATTGACTTTGTTCACAATAATTTTTATATTCCCATACCCACACTGAATCAAGTTACAACCTATTGCAGCTATTAAACAGATCAAAGCCATGAGAGGAGTATAATCATAAATAGCAAACTGCTTCCAGAAGCAGTTCAACTATTCAACACGGCTCATAATATGTGGTGGCATTCTAAATGCAAATGCCGTGAGAGGTCCTATGGGAATGTTTCTTGGTTTTTTATACCTTCTTGTACAAATCTGAAGGAAATTAAGTGGGGCCATGAAATTGAGCCATCGAATCAAGTTAGACCATCCAAACTTCATGAATAAAACTACTTACTTTCTCATTACATCTGCGAAATCAATGAATACCGTTAGGAATAGCACAATATATAAAAAAAAGTGACAGTGGCTGAATAGGCAGTTCAAGTTCGGCTCCGGCGTTGTATTTTTATGACCACACTTTTTACCTTATGACTGGTTCACTAGCAAATTTAGTTTTCTGGTTCAATTGGATGGCGCGTGAGCATTTGAAGAAACTAACATGTGGAATCGATTTCCAATCAGTCCTTTTTGCACGAAAAGCCAAATTTTTCTATCAGAATCGGGACTGGGATCTTTCGAGCAATCAACAAAGAGACATTCTTAGAAGTGGAAGGGGACGAGAAAGACAACCAGGCTAGCAAGGGTGGTGGATGGTTCAAGTAGCTAAAACTTGATTAACATTTTCAGATTCGGCAACCGCATCAGCCTGGCCAGCTTCGACAACCTTCATCAATTCAGCTACTTCAGGATGAGTCGATCCGGGTCCCCCGGTTGATTGCAGAAATCGGTTTGATGCTCTAACAGTCGCAATCGCTTTCCGGAAAGTCTAGAAAAAGGAGAGATGCATTGCCTGCGTCAAGCTAAAAGTTGCACTAGCGGCAAGTATTTCATGAAATTGCAGGCGGAAACGTCAGATGGAGCTTTAGGAACCTTTTTGGCATCGAATTGACGCTTGAGATGTGGCAACAAATTTTGGGTTTCTCCGCTCTCACTGCTTGGGTCAACCACTCCCGGCTCAGCTTCTGAGGCAAACCAAGAATGCTCCAAGGCAGTTTGAGAGGTTAATCGTTCTTCAGGCAGAATGGTCAAACATTTCGAGATAAAATCTCTGGCTGTATACCGTCGAACGTCAAGTGATGATTGGCGTGTCAAAATTCAGTTGATGCAAGCTTGCGAAATGCGTTCAGGGACGGATAAGCGTTCCAGTAGGCAAGGGGTGGCTCATGATACACACCAAGGCTTGAAACATTCTTCCAGTATTCGGCAGGCTCGAATTTGTAAGCTGCATTACATATTGCTCGGATCTCTGCGATGCTGTCATCTTTATCAAACGGTGTATAACCACATAGCAAAAAGTATGTGATCACTCCGATCGCCCAAATGTCGACTGGTTTACCGTGTCCACTCTTTTTAAAGATCTCTGGGGCCATGTATCCTGCGGTGTCCCAAATCGGATGATCAGAGAGGTCCCGAAAAGTGGCTGACTGAATTTTTCTAGCTTGTCACTTACCAGGGGTACCGCACGTAGTAGTCAAGGCGTTGAATTTGGAGTCATCGATTACCCTGGACAACCCGAAATCGGCTATCAAGAGATCCGAGTCTTCCTCCGGGCCTCTAAATAACAGATTTTCAGGCTTGAGATCTATGCTTCACTCAAGTTTTAATGAGCATGTCAGTAGATAGATCTTGGAACGGTTCGCTGTGGTTAGATATGGCGATTTGGGGTTGGAATTGCAAGAGCTGTGGAAGGTGGCACTTCAACCTAGCGAAAAGAGATATTCACCTCGATGAACAATCCCGTGGGAATGGAGATATTCAACTCCATTTAACACTACCTTAACTAGATGCCTGGCATCACGCTCGTAATATTGACCCTTGGCACAAATTCGATCAAACAATTCACCACCCTGACAGAGATCGGTGACCAGATATAGATTGTTCAAAGTTTCAAAGTACTGCAGAGGTCGACATTCATTTTAGCTAGAAGCTACGGGATGATTGAAAATAACTTGCAAAGGGCTGAAACTGACGTCGTGAAGAGTGACAATGTTAGGATGTCCGGCCGATATTTTCTTGAGAACATTGATTTCATTCCTGACCTACATCATTTTTTTTCATTTCAATTTTTTTTTACAAAATAACAAGTTTCCAACTCAGCCCATTTGTTGATGCTTTGTAATTGAGCAGGGAAGATGGGGGCATGGAGTGAAGCGAGTTGATCGAGCGGGATCATGAGGAGACAGTCCAGAGAGAGCCGATTCGGGTTCCGGGGTGATCGAGTTCAGATACAAACCATATGCTCTCTGCCTTCCATCAATCTCTTGTTGATGACCTTGCAGGCATAATACTTGCCAGTCTTGATATGAACAGCTTCTTTTACGACTGCGTAAGTACCTAGAAGATTGATCGAGAGCGTATTGGTAAGTCAAGGGCGTTTAGGTCATCGGAGGGAGAAGTGGTAACAAACAGACCTTGGCCGAGTGTTCGACCTGTTATTCCAGAGTTGTTTCACAGGGGTGAGGTTCGCGATGATCGATCAAATTCCGATCAGTTCAAGGTCATCAATCGTACGATGATCGACAACCAGACCAAGGCTAGAAGATTCCACTCTCACCAGTTTTGTATTGACAGGGAACTGTTTGAGGGGCGGGCATGGTGAGGAGGGAGAGACGGTAGGGATGAGAGTGAGGTTGGATGATGATGAACTCGAATGATGGGGAGAGATGGAAGTGGAAATGGTCAAGAGGGCCAAGCTGAGGGAGGGAAAGAGTACAGCAAGAGCCAAGGAAGCAGAGGCTGGTTGAAATAGTAAATCACTATTGGGCAGTGGGCAATGGGCAGTGGGCAGTGGGCAGTGGGCAGTGGGCAGTGGGCAGTGGGCAGTGGGCAGTGGGCAGTGGGCAGTGGGCAGTGGGCAGTGGGCAGTGGGCAGTGGGCAGTGGGCAGTGGGCAGTGGGCAGTGGGCAGTGGGCAGTGGGCAGTGGGCAGTGGGCAGTGGGCAGTGGGCAGTGGGCAGTGGGCAGTGGGCAGTGGGCAGTGGGTACCCAGTGGGGGCAGCCCCTCGACTCTCTGGATTTAAATAATAATATTTATTTTAGTCAGAAATCCGACCCAAACCAGCCTATTTGACCAGCGCCCAGAAGGATTAAACGGCTGTCGGAACTTTCTGGTGGGGAAGTCGATTGGAGACTCGCAGGGGCCTTAAATCAACCAACTTAGGATTGAGTAAGCATCCCGGGACTCAAGACAGCAGCAGACACTCCACCGGGTCATCTTCGTGCTCATCATAGGTAGCACCAGTATTGATATGCTACTTGACTACTATAAATCGCTTCCACCCTCCTCTTTCCATCCTTCACCGCTTGGTAGAGCTTCGCCTAGCACAGCAGCCAGCAGCAGCACGTACCGATTTGTAAAGTTATGACATCTAGCACAGCCGACGCTGATGCGTTGGCAACTTGGCATCAATAAGAAAGATGAAATATCGTATATAACGTGTTTTACTTACTTGAGCTTGGACAGCGCATCATTTCTATCATTTTTTGATGTTCAATCGATTTTTGCCCCAGGTAACATAACCTATTGATCTCGATCGACAGTATTCAAGCAATCGTAGGGTTTTGGTCTTGCGATTCAATTGGAACTCCGGTCGAAGCAAGGCATCGAAAATTAGCTTCGAGTCAAGTGGGAATCATCGGCTTAAGCTTGAGCACCCAATGAAACTGTAAAATAACCATCATCAGCAAGAACTATGGTTAACCCAACTCGGGGGTGAAAGCCGTCAATCATGAGCGCTGCTAGGGAATAGAACGTGCTCTGGGTACCCGCTGACAACATGATCAAATTAAATTTTACTCAGAAACTTTAAGGGCTCATGATTTACTCCTGCGAGTTTATGTAACAGCTCTCGACGCGCAGAAAAATTGGGAAAGATTCGCTGTCGTCGCCGAAGCGCTAGCACCTAGCCTGAATCCATACAACCCCATCTCACTTCATGGCTAGAGTATCGCGGGATGTACCATACATTACATTACATACGCCCAAAGATTTGTCATCCTGCCTGGGGAAAGTAAGCCTCGAAGGCCGTCTGGCTTCCACCCTCCTGTTGGACTTGAACTTTTCTTCAGCAACGAGCTCCAACCTCGTGACCGTATAGATAATATTTACCAACGGCCTACCATTCGATCAAGTTTTTTAGCTCATCGTCAACAATCTGCTAGGGGCTCTTCACACGTCTAGTTGGCGTCCTTCAGGATCTGTCCAGAACATTCCATCCTTCTTCGATGCCCAGGTGTTACAATCGGATCATCACGGGAGTTTTCTAATCAACTTGGATCATCCCTCCTCAAGAAATTATGCCTTGGATGGTCAGTTAGAGATAAACCTTGGAGAACTGGATGGGTTGGCGGTTAAACTATGATTATAACAACCAATTGTGAGGTGTTGGGGGCTTCGAATGGAAGTCCGTGATGGAATTGAACGATTCCTTATCTTGATCAACCACATCATAATTACAATCTACTCGGAGGACGAGTAACTGGGATGTATGCACATACGCCGGCTAAGTTCTCCCTCACTCACGACTATGAGACCAGATGTAGCACCACTCTAAGTATGCAGAGGTTCGATAAGGCTTGGCCCTCCGCTTGGCATCGGAACTGCAGGAGATCCCGTTAGGATGATGGTGGTGGATTACATTCATCGAAGAGGACGCGAGGAGTACGGAAGATGTCAGAATCAGCCAAGAACTTGCACCAAATTTTACACGGCCAATCTCAACGGCACGTGGAGGAGAGGGAGGGTCGTTTCGGGGGAAGGCGGCCCGCCATTCATACTCGGGAGTTTGAACTGGTTCGACACTAAACTCAAACCTGAGGCCCCAATGCTCTTTTCTCGAGCCTAAACTACTGACATATGCCCAAGAGAAGCTTCTAGGGCGAGTGAGAATTCATCTCAGCGGTCAAAGAGCGGGTGAATAGAATCGTGTTTGAAGAAAAGCTTGAATGGGAGCCTCAAGTGAGCCCAAGTTCAAAATTCATGAACTAGAAGTTTCCTTTGTCTGGTGATGGACATCAAAAACGATGCCGGATCCGTTTGCTTCTAGGGAGCAGTTAAGATGGTAGTATCATGAAAATACCTACATGGAGATTAATTGACAGTGTGGGAACCCCCGGGTACGGTATTGAACTAAAAAAGATGGAACAAAGGGCTGCGGTAAGGCATGCACACAACATGGGATAGAGACAACAGTTTGACTATCCAGACTTATCTGCTGAGACTAAATCTGATCTTGTACTCTTACACTGTACAATTTTCTCTCTATTTTCTCATTCATGTCAAACTCCATTTCATCTAATCCCCATGTGATTCTTGTCCTCACCACAGGTACTTTCCGTCATCCTTGACCGCATTCATTACTCTTTTCATCTTACTCAATCACTTGTTGCTCTGTCTGCTTGTAAGTTTGCATGTTTTGCTTGCACTCATCTTGTTCTCATTCCTTGCTTACTTGATCTTAGTGGTCTAAATAAGCTTTGCATGTTTTGGTTGCCCTCATCTTCTCATGCCTGTTCCTTGCTTACTCAATCTTGGTGGCCTGAATAAGATGCCCAGTGTCCTTTTTCTAATAGGTTATGAGGCTAGACTGCACATAAGATTGTCTAATAAATTGCCATGTTGAAACTTGCAAAAAGTCTTGAAACCCTTATCAACACTAACTTGACCACATGGAAAGCAAAGACAAAAATCCACTGGATGAAACATGGTCTTGTTTGCTTTCTTAGTCCCAATCCCTTGCAAATCAAAAACAAAGACCACAAAATCTTTCCTGAAAAGCAAATTTCCAGAGCTGGAATTATTCATCACTTGATACAACAAAAAACAACCTAATGTACTATGAAGCCTACTTGTTGGTCATTATGAATCCTCCCCAAGCAACACTCAAGAAAAAAAAATTAATTGAGAATTTCTCCAATATAGGTACCAAAACAACCTTTTCACATTTGTCAAAAACCTTGAAGGAAACCTCAAGGCTATGACTACAGATGGTCTTACAATTAGATCACTTGGATGGCCTCTGGAAAACAATTGTTAGCCAAGTACCTTGTAGCTCACAAACTTCCAGACATGTTTGGACAAGTCAAAGACCTTCTCTTCCAAAAGCAAACACTGACTGTTCTGGTGGTCTTTTATAGACACAACCTATGAAGTGAACCACAACCAGAAAGGATAGAGGAGTAGAGCTTTCATCAACAATAAACAAGCATGGGAGAACATTACAGGAAAGCACCTTGCATGATTTTCCAAATGTGGAGAGCTGATAGGTTGGACAACAAAGGACCCACAGACTGCAAAATGTGGAAGCTGAGCCATTGGGAGAGGTGTCAAGAAGTGGCTACCCAAATGTGGATGATAATACAATAGATCTAGTGAGGATTTACAAGTAAGCAACAAGCACTGGACCAGGTTTGGCATGACATTTTTGGCATGGTGGGTGTGATGAAGTTGAGGGACCAGAGGGATGGCCTGCAATTGTAGAAAGTTGTGCAAGAGGTTGCCATGGATGAAATGTTCAGAAGGCATCACAGATGAGTCTGCTTTGGCATTGGAAAGTGTTCAAAAGGTTAGTTGGAGTTGTGAGGGATTGGGAAAGTTTGCCTGGGGCATGTCATATAACTGCAGACAGGTGTTGGAGAGTAGATGGGAGTAGGAATTTAGGGAATTTGATTTATCTTTGTTGTATTTACTAGAAAGTGTCAGCTGATGACCCTGATGTGAGTCTGGCTGCCACAACAGTGCACGCGCGTGTGTTCTTCATGGAGAGAAGCAAACGTTTGGAGACAATAAGAAGGGGAGGTAGGATGCAAGAGGTGGAGGGAAGGACGGGGAAAAATGGAAGGAGAAATCCCATTTCAAATCTCAACATCAATTGCCAGTACACCACACGCTCTTTGAAGCAGCATCTTGTCAAGACAAGCCAATCTAGGAGGAGCAATACCAACTCACTTCCTTTATCCATATACATCTAATTGGTACAAGATTCAGCTAGTTGAGCTGCATCAGGAGGTGACCTTGTCATGCTCCAATCTTCTCTTAAGTTCTGTCCTTGTGTTTTTCAGGTCTCTTCAGTCATCAAATCACCCCTCAGTCTTACTTACTCTCTGTCTTGTTTCATTCTTGATCAGTTGTCTTATTTCTATAAGAGCTATTTGAACTAAGCTTGTGACTGCAATAAAGATTTCTGTTTTCCACTCTCATGGTAGAAAGGGACAAATCTTGGTCACTAAGTTCACTAAATAGCTCTTAAGACAAAGAAACCCAGGCGCTTGGTGGCAGGCAAACAAACAATGGCAAGCTCAAGAGATAAGGGTCACTCAATTCAGATCAAGGACTCTTCAAGCGGTCAGTCCGACAACAACTATTCCACCAAGGTCAAGCTGGTCTAACTCAATCAACACAACTGGCATGACTGGAATACCCGGTTCAAACCTCTGCTAATTGGCGAGGGCCATGAAGAAATCCTTGACAAGATTGGATAGAAGCTCACAAAGGCACTAAGACCTATTGGAAGAAGAACTTGTACGCCATCAGTCTATTGTACAAGGTGGTAGAATGAAATCACCAGTCAGAAATTAAGTTGTCCCGCAATTAGTTCTCTGTGGCCTTCCAATTTCTTGCTAAAGCATGTGGGGAGAAGTCCATTATTGTAGCTGGTGACATGCTGTTTTGCCTTATCCATCTGGTTTATGAACCCAGTACCTCACTTTGAGATCATGTTACCAAGTTCAAAAATCAATATGTAGATCTCATTGAGACCATTGAAGGAAATACTCCCAAGCTGTGTTTTCTGGATATCTCTCAAGGCATGGCGGCCATTCTCTTCCTCAAATCCCTTTGTCACAACTCTTCACTATCCCCTCTAGTGCAGTCCTCCTACAATCTCACTCTATTCAATCTCAAGGTCATAAGCAACAAAATCATGCTGGAAGATAGTCAATGTGAGTCACACAATTCTGAAACTTCCTATCTAGCCCATCCACCAACAGGTGCTTCAAAAGGATGGCTCAGGAATCAAAGTCCAAATGAGCACGGAAGAAATCCCCCTGCCCAACCTGGCACGTCCTTGCCTAGGTCAGTTGCTCCAACTAGGAAGCTTCCCTCCAACAAGGACTCAGATTTTCAGGCTCAGTTTAGATGAATCACTGAGGAGCTCAAGGAAATTGAGTCCCAGATCTCCCTCAATGTTGTTGACAAGGAAGAAGAGGGTACAGATGAGGAAAGAGTCAACATTGTGAGCAGAGAGGACTTGGACCCGGAAGTCTCTGAATTTCACATTCACAAGGAGGGCCTCTACAGCGCAATGACTTCCTGAAAATCTTGTCCCAAGCTAATATACAACTCTGTTGCCTCTTTTTCCACGTCCTGTGACTATTCACTCATCTGTAGTCCCACTCCCCTGGCCAAGAACCTCAATACCTACGGTGGACAGGTTCAAATTCCTCATGTAGGAAAGCTAGATATTGGGGAAACTCTCATCTATCCCGTGTACTACGCACCAAAAGGTCCTAGGAATTTGGTCTCAGAAACTCAACTTGAAGATCATGGCTTAAAAATTGTGCACCAACACCGGACTATAATGATCAAACTATCAGGGAAGATCATTTTTTGCTTCCTTTGTGTTGGAAATTTATACGTGGCTTGTCTCAACACATAAAGTACCCCTATTGCGTACTTGCTGACAATACCAAATCACAAATTTGACTGGCACTTAATGCTAGGAAACCCCTTGGATGATTACTTGAAGTGCTTCCTCTCCCTCCACTCAATCTCAAACCACAATTCAGAACACTCCTTTGCTAACTGTGAGGTATGTAAGACATGCAAAATTAAGCAAACATCTCAATCAAACCCATTGCCAACATCCACGTCTCCTTTTCACCACTTAAATCTTGACGTACTGCAAATTTCTCCCCCATCCAAGCATGGCATGCAGTATTTCCTGGTTTTCATTGACAATTTTTCTTGCTTCAATTGGATCTACGTCATGAGACACAAGTCAGATTCTGAATCTTGAATTGCCTCTGCTGAAATATTGGACACATCTGATGGCCTCACAACCTTTACTTCTTTTATTTCTTTCTTTCATTTATTTATTCTTTTTCTTTTTCTTTATTCATTTATTTCTTTTCTTTTATTTTGTTTCACACGCACTTTTAATCCCGTTGCGCATGTGTGTGACGTTAAGATGAAGCACCCACCTATGCATATTCACTATGGTGTCATCTTGAGCTCCTCATATACCTACACTCAAAGCAAGACTATTTTCTTTCTTTCTTTGCCGGACTCTCATCATCTTCTTCTGATGCACCCTCAAGAATCTCTTTGACAAGGATTAAAAAACTCAATCAGAACATCCTGGCCAAAGTTGTGAACTTGATATAATTTGGTGCAATGACAAGCTTGCTTTTACTATTCACATTCATACATCTAACCTGTTTCCGTTATCTGTCTCTTCAAGTCTTATATAAATATCCTGGGCGTGTGTACACTGTGGCTGTCTCTAAAACTTCTTCTTAAAAATTGAGTTCTCTCATCTTCTTCAGCTTGGGTATGGATCTCAAAACATATTTCTATTATATCAGGGATTAATTCTTATTTACCCATCTAACCTACTTGTTTAGTCTTCTGGTTTTATGTTATCATTCATTTGAATTCTAAAGATCTCATTTTATCACAATTAACATTTGAAAATGCAATCAACCAGAAAATCCAACAATGACAGACTCACTTACTTCCAAAATACTTAAAACTGCCATAGAGGCCATTCCGCTTCTGACTCAAGACAATTTTTCAATCTGGAAAAATCAAGTTGTCAATATGATCAACTTGAAAGAAGATCTTTATTCAAAACTTACAAAGGAGAAAAGAGATACCCACTGTAATTCAATAGGACTCAGCCAGAGAAAAAACTTCAGAATTTGGACTATATTGACCTCCAAACTTGACACTACAGTTCAAGCCAACATCATCACGCCCAATAATGAAAAGGACGCTCATCAAATCTGGGAACACATCAACAAATACTTTGCCTCAAATCACACATCCTATTGTTACAGGATCTTCAAGGAACTCCTGAGTACTCCTTTCACTTATTTGAACATTCCTGGATTTATCACTGACACAAAGACTGCAATGGCCAGACTTCACAAGGTTGGGATTGATCTTCCCACTGATATCATTGCGTGTCTAATCTTGGAAAAACTTCCACCAAATATGGAAATGGTAATTCAACAAATTACTCATTCCAATAAAAAAATTATGCTGGATCAAGTGCTGGATAATCTTTGAATTTTCAACAAAAATAGATTTTTGAAAAAAGAGACACCTAACAACAAAAGTGAAGAAAACTAGAATTCAGTCTATTTTCTTGCTTCCATCATTAAGCCATGAAACAAAAAATGGCACAATCCCAAGGCGGCTCACCCTGAAGGAAGATCTTGGAAGTTATATCCCCATCTCAAACCATTGTTTCCCAGGAAGAAGAAGTTTGGGCCGGATTCTACAACAGAGGGAACCTCAGTTAGCTCTTTTCTAAAAATCTCAGTTTATTCTTCCGGTTGCTTTGTGGTGGACTCAGGTTTCTCAAGAAATATAGTTTCTGATCCTCAATGTTTCTCCCATCTAGACCAATTGTTGACCGGATCTATCTTGAATACTTTGGGAAGAAACTCTCTGGCATATGAAGGAGTGGGAACAATGATTCTGAGCAATGATCAAGGTCTTGAACTTACACTTTCTAATGTTCTGCTTTCCTCCAACTCTACCTTCAATTTGCTATTGATGCAATCTCTTTTACTTGACGGATTTGTCATTGACTTCAGAAGCCACAATCTTGTAATACAGAAAGATAACTGGAGGAAAATGGGATTTTATAGCTGCAATATACCAATTTTTTTGGTTTTCTGACCTTAAGCAAAGTGAAATAGCTTTTGTTTGTCAAGAATAAATTCTTCATAAATCCCTTGGGAACGCAAGTTATGGGAGAATACAACAAAAACTAGGTATACAAATTAAAAAACCAGCTACCTGCAAAGCATGTTCCATAAGCAAAATAAGTCAAAAACCTTTCATTAACAAACACACAGGTGCCAATAGACCTTTCCAGGAACTTCAATGAAATTTGGTTGGACCTATCCATCCTTTGAGTGCTAACGGGGATTCATATTTCTTAACTGTTGTCAACAGTTGTACCAGGTTTTTCACTGCAATCCCTATCAAAAGCAAAAGTAAAGCAGCGAGTACACTCAAATTTTTGATTGAGGTTGAATCTAAGAGATTCAACTATAAACCCATGATTCTCCATTCAGATCATGGAGCAGAATTTTGGAATCACAGTCTTTCCAATTACTGTAAATAAAATAATATCAGACAGAAATTCTCCAACTCCTATACACCGCAAAAAAATGGTTTGGTGGAATGATTCAATTTTCTTATTCATGAATCACTTAGGACATTTCTCTTTGATTCTCAACTCAATAAACGTCACTGGAACGTGATCATTAAATCCTGTTCTTTGGCACTTAACCAAATTCTTGCGCACAAATTGAAAAAATCCTCTTATGAATTGTTTAAAGGAAAGATGCTAAAAATTGGCTATTTCCATCCTATAGGAAACCCAGTCAGCTATATTCTCAAGGAAAAGGCTCCCTTTTTGAAACTGGAACCTTGTCACTATGAAAAAAATGGCTGCACCTGCCGGCAGGTGTAGCAGCTGGGATAGTGAGTTAAACCTGTTTTGACTTTGTTTTGGTTTTGGAGTCAAACATCAAATTGATGTTGGGATGTTTCCGGAAGATTAATGCATGATATTTATGTAATGCATGAATTGAATTGAAAATAATTACATAAATGGAATGATTGATAATTCTCTATTTAATTGTAAAACCATACTTTAATACAAGGAATTCCAATGAATTCCAATCAGAACTGGGTGATATGGGCTGTGATTGCCACCAATATAGAATTTGAAAATGAGGAAAATTCAATTGGTAGCTCATTTTCAATTCAAATTATTGTTGTGAAAAAAGACTAGAAATTTTCTCCCAGCATGGATGCTTCAGCTTTTTGAGATTAAATATTTTTTCTATGTGCAAATTTTATACCTTATACATGGGTTTACGTTATAAAAATAATGCAAAAGATGCATCCTCTAATTTTTGTTTTATACCAATATCTGGTACAATAAAAATGTTTTCCCTGTTTTTTCTTATATTATCTCCTTTGATCCAAGGAGATACCAGTCAGCTAGGTCAACACATACCATTCTTCATAAACTAATGTTATTGATAATAGCTTACCAATTGGTTAATTGCCACAACACAATAAACATTCTTGGAAGTTTTTGCAATTTTTGAATCATAAGATATGCTTTCCAAAAAACCTGATATGCTATCTTGATGTATAACAGATATTGATCCACCTTCTTGATAAACCATTTGAGCATTGAGATGAGTGAGGCCAAGGTATGGATTTCTTGAACTATCAATGGGTTCTAAAAGTGGAAAGGTTTCCACAATGAGGACATATTTCCCACAGTTTTTTTTCATAAAATATGGACAATAACTTTCCCATGTCACAAGCCCCTTGATTTGATATAGATGAAAATGAAATGTGAGAATTAATTTTATTGTAGCAATGGGGTGTTATGCTATTACCATGGAAGAGCATGAATTTGCAAGGCAACCACTCATGCTGTTCCCATGGAAACAGCTTGTATGTTGACTGATTTTGAATAGATTCTTTTAATAGCCCTTCTTCCAAACCATTCATTTCTTTTTGAGACTTTCAAATATCATCTGACTGAGAAGAATAGAATAAACTTTGAAGATCTGGTAGTTGATTAGAATTGATGCCAAAAGCATTCCAGTTGGATCCAATTTGTTCAACAACACCTTGAAGTTTTTCTATTTCAAGGAATCCATTCAAGAGAGACTTATCAAGGAAATCTGAAATTTAACAAACCAATCAGCTCGCTTCTTGCAATCAAAAAAATCTTTTTCAGAAATCTGTGTCACCTACGTGTATTTTTATTTTTTTTGATCAAGGTCAATATGTGATTCAGCCTTTCTCCTGACCAAAATGAAAATATTGAGGGAGAACCATAGAGGATGATCATCTTAGTCATATGCTGAGAGAAGTGAATTTTTGGCTTTGGTTTAATTTAATTTCCTCAATGTAGCAATAATTCCTCCCAATAAGCCAAGATCAATTCATCCAATTGGGTCACCTTTTAATGGGTAAGTTGATGAGACATGACTAAGTTGATCATACCAACAAGCTTAGAGGTAGTTGATACAAGCTTTTCCTCCCTTGAGTTTTTTGATGAGTTCCACTTCCACATTGGAAGCAAAACAATAACTACATGAATGGTGTACAAAACCAACCATTCAGCAGCCTTAGGAGTACCAGCAGAAGGCAAACCTATATTCCTGGGAAGTCTAGTAATCCAAGATGGAAATGAAATCAAATTGCTACCCTCTTGAAGAATTTTGAGTTCTTGAGGAGTAATTCTCATTGATGCAAAACTTTCCTCTTCTATTGATGAAGCTGAATGAAGTGGATAATTGAAATATTCAACAGAGAGATGTGAGATTTCTTCCATAAAACTTTGAGCTCTCTTCCCAGTTTCATTTTGGCTACTGATTTACTTGTAATAGATCTAATTGGATTTATTCCTTGTGAGTCAGCTTCTTTCTTCTTTCTCATTTGATTTAGGTAAGGATTTGGGTGAGCTGTTTGTTGATGTGTTCTCAAGAAGCCTTGGAGAACGCCAGACAGAAGGTTGGAGGAGTTGAGATTCAGAATATTTCCAACTTTTTGAGGAGCTGGGAGGATGAAGCCCTGGAATTTTTTGAACTACAAAAATTGGTAATGAAGTTCTCTGTTGAATATTGGATGGTCCTGTCACACGACCACCCCACATACTATAGGGCAATTCTTAGATGATTGTGAGCGCAAAGGAATGCTGAGTGCAAGGGCAAGTGCGAGTAGCAAGACTCAGTTGCAAAGTGCAAACTTGGTTATGCCACTCAACAAACGGCAAGAGAAATGGAATGTGTTCTGAGGAACAAAACTCAACCTGAGTCCAATGTGATAACTAGGTTGTAGCAAAATGCAAGAACGTATGAAATTAACTAACTGAGGAGACAATCATCAGGCAAGGGGATAGCCCTTATAAGGTAATCCAAAGTGACTAGATACAACCTGGTAGTGAGCTAACTACAGTTGAATGCAGTGAGGCAATGAATGACAGGAACAGGATAGGAAATGAAGCAGTAGTACAACCATATCCAAGGTCATGGCATAAGTGCAAGACAATAGAATCTGAATGTACAATTGTATGATGAATTGGGACAGGAGCAAATGACATTGAAGGTAATGCAAATGAGAAGTAATAGTATATTCAGGGTAGGGACTAGTCCAATTGCAAACTTTACAGTAATGATGGCTTAGTTAGACATAGATGCAAACTAACAAAAAGTGCGTGACCAAAGATGGAAGTCCAAGGCTGTTGATTGGCCAGGGAAGGAGATTGGATCTCATAATGGATGCCCAACCAGTATGGAGTTAACCGCGAAGTTTGCAAGTATATACTGAGTTGGTCTCCAAGATTGGAAGGTCAACGCGAGCCAGAGGAAGTAGCGGATCGCGCCATTGATGTTGTGCTTTATTTGTGTCACACTTATAGACTGAAGTAGATGGTACTGAGGAGAGGACATGTCAAAGTGATGAAGACAATAATTCCTAAGTGCGAGGCGTGACAGGTCCTTGTTGCTGTTGATTTGCCCAAATTTTCACCTTTTCAATTGGATTGGGAGCTGATTCCTCAAGGTTTTGTTGGGAGCTTTCTAGAAATTGTTGAACTCTCCTCCAGGTTACTGTTTGGGAGCTCTCTGGTGACAAATAGCGCTTTTGTTTGGATCCAGATCTAAGGCTTCTAACTTGACTAATTGTGACCCTTTTTGGGTAAGTGTTTTGCCTTCTATCCAAATTTTGAAGAGTTTGACCAGCATTTATTATTTAAAGGTAGGTGACACTATAATCTTGTAGCATTCCAAAGATAAATGTATGCATTGCATCAATTGTTGTCATATTTGTTGGTTCCCAGTATGGCAGAGTTTGGAAAATTGTGTACCGGGCACCATGTAGCTTGAGAAGTTTGGCTTTCCCATACAATGATGAAGTGTTATTGCAAATTTCTGCCCATTTAATGTGATTATGATTATTTTTTACTGGCCAAGTCTCTTTTTTGGTGTTTTGAATGTCATTGAGCTTGAGGTTGAAGTGGGAACAGAATATTGTGGCAGAGTGAGATGCAAATCCACCCATTTTATGCAAGGCAGGTGTATCACCAATCAGAGGCAATATTACAGCACATATTACTCTTCCATTGGGGTATTTGTTGGTTTTTGTGAAGTATATTCCTTTCCAAAGGTCCAGTAGCTCAGAGAAAAGTGGCTTGAGTAGATTTTCTTCAGTTTTAAAAAGGTACATTCCTTGGGTGTTGGTGTGAATCCATACACAAAAAGATTGTGCGGCTTGTAACGGACATTGGGTGGGAGGTTGAAACATATTAAGAATATTACACCAAGAGAGATGCTTTTTCCACTGGTCTTTATTCCATTGGGATTCATCCAATCAATGTAAATTCCAAAAACAAGGTTCCCGGTTTCTTCTGTGTAAGCTTGATTGGTTTCATCCTTGAATTCCTTCCACATAGTTCCATCCCAAATATCACAAAGTCTATTAGGATTACTGGCTTGATGAAATTGAGTTTCACTGAGTAATTCTTCAAAAAAAGGGAGAAGTAATTGTCTTTCAATCCACTTCTTGAGTAATTGGTTTCCAAACTGCTTCAGAGGATAAAATTTGGATTTTTTCTTGTCTTGAATCCAAAGTTTTGACCCACATGTAACGGGCTCTCCAGTTGTTGAATGAACAATATTATTGCATTTGGGATAGTGCCTGGTTTCTTGATTCTCTTCACCAGACTGGGTTTCTGAAGAAGGAAGTGCTTGATCCAAGGGATAGAGTTTGCAACAAATTTCAAAACAGACATTTTCAACTTGATCATTTGTAATTAAAAACCTTTTTTTTAATGTTGCAAGACTTTTAGGGATTTCTGCTGAATAGTTGGGCTGGCCAGTTAACATTGAATTAATGCGGATTTTTTCATGTTCTATCTTGATGTATTTCTGACAAATATGGTCACCAACATTTTCCTCAATACTTTGGTGAAGGATTTGAAGTGATGAGATTAGGGCACTTGGATTGTGATAGATAAATTGAAGAGGTTTCATCCCAGATGTATCATGAATTTCTATGTTTTCTGGTGGGGGCTATTGTATTTCATTATAGGAAGGAACCCTTTCAGGGTTGTTTGGTTCATTTGAATCTTAAATTCTTGGATTGAATGTGATGAAAGAGAGGAAAAATAAGAAAAGGCACCTCAATTCAAGCACAAATCAAGAAGTATACATTTGAAGAAGATGTTCACTCACAGTGCTGATGTTTTCTTGTTGTGTTTCACTGACGGGGTTTATTCTGGTAATGGGATGGGAAATGTTTGGTATCTTTTTTTTTAATTTGTGCGCCATGTATTTTTCATCAGTTATCTTCCAGATAATGATGATAACCAGCAAGAATCCCGTCACATACACTTGTAGAATCATTTGACTGCAATACATGGTTTTGATGTGCTTTTTTGGACCTTCCAACACCAGTGTATATATTTCTTCTATGTTCAAATGTTATTTCAGAAAATTTGGCACATTGGCATATCCAAATGTTTCCAACTCTTGTAGTGTGCTCCATTGTTCTGATTGATTTGGATTTTGTGGTAAGTCAGATTGTTGGAGGTTGTCTAAAATTTATTGATTCAAGCGGAAATTGATAAGAATCATTATAGATATTCAATTTGTTTTTGTATCTCCTGGTGAGTTTAAGTAATCAAATATTCTCAAAAATTTATTGCTTCCATTTTTAATATTCATATTTGGGCCAGTGGCCAAGGGATTGCACAGTAGCTCTTCTATCTTTAAAAAGATTCCTAATTGATAGATCATAGAATAATTGGTCATGTGTAGCGCATGTAAAATACGTAAGCAATCCAAAGATATTTTGATTTAAATTTCAATACAAATGCCTTGAACAAAAATCCTGTATCCAGTATCAAAATGAATTATCTCAATAAAAACCCATTATAGTAATTTACATTTTGGCATTGAAAAATTTGAGTAGGCATTTTTCCAAAAATAAATTGGCCATTCCTGGAGTCAGACTCCTTTTCTCAAAGTACTGAATTCTCATCTAGTGGTATGTATATTCCATGTCTTTTTCCTAAAAATAATTTTGGGAATGTTCAAAATATTATTGATCTTAAAATTGCTTTTTTAAATTGAGGAAAAGGCTTTTTGGGTGTTGTGAGATGGCAAAGAAATGTTGGAGTATCTGAAAAAAAGATGGGCACAAAAAATGAAATTACTCAGTGTTTTTCAATGGGATATTTAATTCTGTACACACTTGAATTCGGGGTTTTCCCAATCTTAGTTTAATTTTTGTGTGGTTTGTTGAGATAAAGTTATAAATTCATTCATTTGAAAATTTCAGGAGGTTTTGAATGTGGCCTAATTTTGTTATAACTCAATTTAATCAGGCAGAACCCACATAATTTAGTTTCCTAAATTGACTTAATCTAGCTTTAAATATGATTACAAGTTTCCAGTTGAAAAAGCATGAGTGGAAGCCTAATTGAGATACATGGAATACTGGATAAAACTTTCACAATATCCAATGTTGCATCCAAACACATTTTTCCCTATTCTTTAGAGGAAGAATAGAAAAAATACACTATTTGAAATATTCCTAAAATGTTTGAGTGGTTTCCATTAAGCTTGATGGCTTGGAGACTTGAGCTCTGAGAAAGGAAACTGCATCTGTGAGATCAACTTCTGGAATTAAACTCAAGGATCTTTTTTCAACAGGAGTTATATCCTGCAGTGCTTCCTTGCTTATGCAGTTTTGGGGTATTGAGGTAGGAAGTGAAGGTGGGTCATCACCTCCTGTCAAATTTTTTGGTTGGGAAAAACTGCTAATTTTCACTTGTCTTTCCAGCTTGATGCGTGGGTTTTTGCCTAGTTGAATTTATGCTTCATCAAGGTAGTGATAAATTTGGGATATTTGTTCAGCCCTCCAGATATTGGCATGATTGAAAAATTCTTCATCTTCACCCTCAACATTAGAAATGAAGCCACTATCCAAGAAAAGAGCAGAAGTCTCAGGGAACAAATGCATCATTTCCAACTCTACTGCAGTTATCTTCCTGATTTCCTTCTTATTATTCTGTATTTAAAACAATCATGAATAGTTAGTCATTGAACAGTGAGAGAAATTTAAACAGTTTCAGAATATTCATTTGACCTACTTTCTTCTTGTTTAAACTCTGGGATGCAGAGACATTTGAATTCCTGCTCCTGGAGCCTCCTTCTACCTTTCTTTCCTTCTTCCAAAGAGCCTTCTTTGATACAAGGCAACAATTGATTATGCCAACACGGTTTGCTGGGGTGTTGTCATTCTTGGTTATTGAATAGGCAGAAGTACCCCCACGTTCATGGCACATCTCCCATGCTCTGATTATGATTGCAGTAAGAGAGGAATTCCAGCTGGATGTTGGATTCTGTTCCCAGTGGTAGGTGCATCTAGGAATCCCGGCATTTTGGATGAGAGCCTGTGCATGGGATATCCATGTCTCATCATGAGAGTTGATTTGGCCAATAGAAGTGGCTTCTAGTGATTGAGATTTTGAATAAATTTTTTGTTGCAATTGGTGCAATGCATCCTTGTTGACAAGTTTGAGCTCCTTTTCATGTAGGTGTGGATTGGAATTGTATTGGTTGGGTTTACAAGTGTTTGATGATATGGCATTGGTGATGGATTCCTTCTTCTTTGAGATATGATTTTGCAGTTAAGATAGCTCACCAGCAGTTGGAGGATCAGGGAGCTTGTTGTTTTTGGAATCCATTCCAAGAATTGCTTTAGTCCAATCAAGTAAGGATTTGGAAATACCACTAGAAAAAGGCAGGAACCCAAGATTAAGTGCATGATGAGAGATTGAATATTGTTCCTGGGCCATAAGTTTCTTCTTCTTCTGGTGGTGGTGGGATTGGGAAATTTGTTGGGCAATCATAAAGTATGATGGGGCTGCAGAGTTCTCAAATTCATCATCTTGCTCAATACCTTCCATATTGACTTGGTCATCTGGAAGGGGGACATTTGATGGTTCAATGGTTGGTGGTGCTGGGTTAACTGAGCTTTCTGTAGTTTAGTAACATAAAATGAATGAAAAAAAGAATTTAGATTTGGGATTGTATCATGGTTATGGAGGCTTTGTGCTAGGGGGATTAGATCTTACCAACTTGAATTTCTTAATTTCCAATTTTATAACCAGATGATAATGCTCCTGATTTGATGGCTAGGTCTTGATTTCCTTCAAACTGATAAATAGGAAGTCAGATTGTCTCTTGTTGGCAATCTGGAAAATTTCAGAAACCAAGAGATTATATATTATGATTTCCCTTTGTTCCCAAATTTGTCTTCCAAGTGGCCAAATGGTATGTATATAAGTATACTTCCATAATAACATTAAGGGATTAATTGCATCAAAGTAAAGTATTATCAAAAATAATGTCATCATCAAGGTGAAAAGAGGTGGTATTTTCCTCACCCTCCACCAAATTTTTGGTGATTATGTTTGGTCAAGGCAGTGCAGAATCCCAAAGAATCTGCGGTGGAAAAATGGAATCTGCAACATTTAAATTTTTTATTTTTGGAATTATGTAGAAAGAAAATTACTTTACAATTAAAAAATTTGAATCCAGAACATCTTCTGCCATGACAAAGATCTTTGAACATGATTTGGGTGAGAGAATATTTTAATTTATACATACATGGGATACACCTATTATGATTGAATGGGAATATCAAATCAAGTGTATAATTAAATATGGAAAACATTTGAGTGGAAATTTTGTTGAAAAATCAAATGAACAATATTATATATTGTAGATGGGTACTTTCCAAACTAATTAATTTGGTTAAACAGCCAATTGAATTAGTGTCATAAGTAGAGATGGAAATTAAAGGCAAAGCTCAAATTAGTTCATTTATAGCTTTCTTTATTTTTTGGTGAAGCATTTTAGCATCAAAATCCAGAAAAATTGGTTGTGAAAAGCCAATGGAGCAGGCTGGAAAAGGAAAATTGGCATGCATGGAGGTTCACTTTTTGGAAGGTTGATTTTGAAGAACTTGGAAGCATAAAAAAATATTCTAATTGACTTTATTATATTGATTTGTGCCCAATTATCTGCATGGAAATTGGGATTAGGACTTTCACCTTCCAATTTTTTAGAAAAAAAAATCTATTTCATCTCATTATATAAGCAGATATGCGCTTTGGAAGATCATCCCTGGATCTATAGTGCATTCTAAAGTGAGTTTGGAAGTGTAATTCATGGGGCAGTGGTTCCAAAACTTCCTTATTTCTGGTTGGTCACAATCCATTCCTTAAAATAAAACTGATGACTGAAGATATTTGATTGTCTGCTAATCAAGAAAATATAAAAAAAAAATTGAAATGTAGGGATCTTTTTCAAGTTAAACTAAAAATAGACAGCATGAAAAATTGTGACTACTTCAAGCCATTACACAAAAAAGTGGGAAATGCAAAACAATTAGAAGATTTGTGTAAAAACACTGAATAAAAAATTTTTGATGAACCAGATTAAGCAATCAAAGTGAAAATTTCCAAATGCAAATCACATCAAGAAATCAATAAAGGATAGATATTCTACTCGTCTATTACTTGATAAGAGATCAATATTTAATTCCAAATGCAACTTGCCATTTCCTATTTACCAGAGGGTAAGATTTTCAAACCAATAATAGAAGTATACAAGCATTCAGTTGTAGAATCTCAAATTTTAAAGAATTTTCTGCATGATAAATGTGCACAACTTTAACATCAAGAAAAACTCCAAAATCTATGTTTGGATTTGCTGGAATAAAGTATGAGGCATTAAAGTTCTGTATTATACAGACAAGTCTCTGTTTATTTCCAGTATGAATTCTCAAAAAAACCATTCAATTACAATCACTAGTTGTTTTCAATCCAAGAAAAAGCAAATCATCATTCAGTGAGACAAAGAGTATTGGTGTGTAAGGATCATGCAGCTTGTGATGCATTTTACATTAATCTGCATTGTTGTTTGTTATCTAGAGCTGTTTTATTTTATCTGGATAATGCAGGATACCCATGTGTTATTCATCTTGAAAATAAATAAATAAAAATGAGTTTTTGAGAAGAAAATTAGTTTTTACATCCATCTGAAAAATTTCATTTTATCCAAGAAATGACACAGCTTGATATCAAATGAATTCTGAAGTGAATAATTTTGGGATGCATAATGATGCAACAGATGGGTTGGTTTCCTAACAATTTTGAGCCATCTATCCAAAAAGAAATAACACTAATGAAAATTGGAGGTGGTCATGAGCTATTTGTTCTGGTATTGTTGGTCTGTGCTTCTCAACACCATGGTGCACTTAGGCTAAGTGCACCATGGTGCTGGAATTGGTTCCAACATTTTTGTTCAACTTCTTTAATGATTGTAGTTAATTACTGATAACTTGGAATAATCATGTCAGACTGTAACTCTGAATTATTACATGCAATTTTTTTTGGTAAGGACCAATGCCCTCAGGCATGATGGAGAATTTTTTGGGAAGATGGTGAACTTAGGCTAAATGCACACTGCTCCCACAAACTTTTGGTATTTTTGAAAACTCACAAAAATACTTCGTATTGATATTTCTACTTTTTGAAACAAATGTGTCATTTTTTTTTCATCCTAAACTATTTTTGATCCCAAAGAATGCAATCTGATTTCTGGAAACCCTTTTGCTGTTGCAGGAGTGTGATGAAGTTCTGGAAATTTCTATTGGATGAATTTCAAGCCCTCAATGTTGAAATGCAACAAAACCTCATGGCAAATTTTTAAAAGAATTAATCAGTTATGGTTGTGGATTCATGGAACTTCAGAACACACATATTGTGGGTTGATGGAAGAAGCATTTACAAGGCAACAAACAATAAATGTTGAATTATATATTATTTAAGGTTTTTGGTTTGCGCATTGTAAGATGCTAATTCACTGAAGCAAGCAGGTGTATGTAAACCAAATCTATTTTTGAATGGATTGATTGAAAGCACATAAAAGTTCAGAAGATGGCATTTCCTAACTCCCAACTGAAAATGAAATTTATTTGCAGTTTTTGATATCATTTCATTCTGACGGAAATCTTGAGAAGCATGGAATTTGAATGCATTTTTGAAAGAAGAATAGATGAGATTAAATTAATTGCATACCATTGTAAATATATTGCATTTTGGTAGTTTTTATGTTTTCTTTGCAGCATTTCTAATTTCAAATGCATTATAGAAAATTATTTGGTGTATGTATTGAGGCAGATTTATTTTGGATAAGGAGTCATTAAATAGGAAATATTATTAAACCCCATCATTCTTTCAATTAGCACAAACTGTCATAAAATATTTTGTAACCATAAACATAACTAAGAAAAGAAAAGAAATTGAAATTCAGGCTTTCAAAAGCTAACTCATGCATTAATATGGATGACAGCTGGTGATTTGTAACCAAAATTCCTGGCAAGTTTTCCATTTGCGGAAATTGTGACTGCCCCCATGGATTACCCAGGTGGTTGAGAATCAAATAATGCAATAGGCTTAGGTTCATAGTGTTTTGGTGATGGTAGAATCATGACACAACAATTCACTGAAAGAGTGTATGGCGAATAAAAAATAATCTTCATAAAGCCTCCTCATTTTTTCTGTTGTTGGAAAAGTTTCATTTGGTTTTGACTATTTTCTGATGAAAAAGCATTTCAATCCACAATAAATGAGTGGAAGCAGCTGTTGGTTGGAAAACAAAATTCCAAATTTCTAACAGCTGGTAGATATAGTCTGAGAAAAATTTAAGATTCCTCAACAAAAAGTGCAGGAAGACCAGGTGAAGTGTCTTTAAAAAGGATTTAGGCAGGAGCATATACAAGATCCCTTGATTGCACAAGCGGATTTTGAAGAGGATGTCATATCTTGAACCATGAATTCTGAACAGAAAGGGATTTACTGTCCTTGTAAATTAGGTTTTCAAGCTCAAATTGAATGTCTACATATGAGATGAACTGAAGTTTTGGAGGATTTTCCTTGAAAACCATGTTCAAACAACATGGTGTCTCCAAAATCAACATTATTTTAGGCATAGTTTATTGATTGTTAGAAGCCAATCATACACTGGGCAAGGTGAGAAAATCATGAATATTGGGGCTATCTTGATCAATCCATGAAAGAAGGTTTTGCTCTATTTCTAAGAATGCATCCTTTCTGAAGAAAAAAATAATAGATTGGAGGTAAGTATAATCAGTGAATCAGGCTACATGGATTTCAATATTTTTGCAAAAGCATTTGGAAGTTTTCTTATTGGAATCAATCAAAAAATCATTTTTGAACTGAAAATGGATTATCCAACATTTGATGGGGGTCATGGACAACTTAGGCCAAGTAATCCACCCCTCCACATCTCCTTGGAAACTTTGGGGAAAAGAGCCAATATAACCAATTCAATATGTCATGGGCAGGTATGATGGGGTTTGAATCTTTTCTGAAATTTTGTTCTGGTAACAATTGGATGGGTATTTGACCCTTTGGCTATCAAATAAAAACAAACAAGAATAAATCCAAGCCAGCATGACATTCAAAGGCACCATGATGGAGTTGCCTGCTGTGCTGTGTGTTGCATGCACCTGATAGTTTATTATCCACATTATTGAATGATTGCAACCACCCTTCAATTTTAATTTTTTGAGAAAACTAAAATACTTGAAGAAACTGAAGAACATCTTTCAGATGTAACCAGGTCACCAATTCTGTTATAATGATTATAAAACGTGGAAGAATTAATTATGAGGCCTTAAGGAAACTCAGCTCTATTGTGTTTGGTTGAATGGTCAAACAAATGGTGTGATTTTGGTCTCAATTAATATTTGAAAAATTAATTGAATTTCTTGTGATTTTTTTGGCCAGAAAGAAAATGAATTGGGTATTAAAACATACTTGAATTTGGACTGCATCCAAATTTGGGTATAAATATTAAGATCTTTATAGAGTGACTCAAGATAGTTTAAAGATAAGATGTTGCTGAATAATCCTTGGTAAGGGGCCTGTCTTTCTAACCCTGTATTCAAAAAAGGCTATTGTAATAGATAAGGTAGTCAACCCCTTTTTAAAGCTTTAATCAATTACACTGCTGGTTACAATTCAAGGAAATGTGGAATAATTTTGTGAAAATTGTTTCTCTGATGAACATCAAACAGAAAATTTGATGGTGATCCTCCCAAACATTATTCCAAGGACAAATACTCTGGTGTGATGTTAGGAGTGGCAGGGTGGCTTTTGTAGTATTTAGGACCACAAATTGTGATTCTGTGGAGAGTGGAAATTTTTGGTTATATTGCAATAATAGTAATTTGGAATTATTTTTGGATATTCCAGAATTTGTCTAGGCTTACGTGGATGCATGAGCAAGGAATGATTCTTGTGGCCAACAATTAAAATTAACCTTGTTCATTGCTTTCTAATTTTTTCCCACTTAGGTCTTTCTTACTGTGGCCATGTCTTTCATGTGATTCTGCGCTTTCTGGAATAGGTTCATAAATGCCAAAAGATGGGAAATGATCTATGTCAGATTTCCTAGTCCCACAACCACGGTCAACTGTTCTTCAGCAGCATGGTGCACCATGCTGCTGACAATGTACAAGCCTAAGTCAGCATTGTCTGATTACCCCAGTTCTTATGATGAACCCCTTTGTATACACCACAGCCTCAAATGTTTTTCAAAAATTTGTTATCTGGAATCATCATGGCCAACATACTCTCAACCATTTGGGATCATGAATCCATGAATTGATCCCCTCCTGAGGAAATTTATTTATAGATAAATATTCAAATCATTAATAATACAATGCCATAATAAGTTCTGAATCTGCTAATAAAAAAGTTCCTCAAACAGACACAGCACATACTTTTTTCACATTTCTTTAAATTTGTGTACTGAATTGAACAAATATCAGCATATGAGTTTTGTTGATGGCAGTCAAATTTCAAGAATCATGAAAATTTTTTGGTGTCAAGATTTGGAGCCATAAAATCCCGCCAAACCTTTTTAAAGTCTCTTCTCCAGCATCATACAAGTTTTAAAATAAATTTTCTTAATTTCAGTCATAATCCATAACATGAACCAATCTTTCAATGAATTATACTTTTTCTGAAAGTTATATCTCACAGTAACAATAATTTGTCAATGAAACTTTTGAAATGAAGCTTACTGCAAGCCAAAAGTAACATTTGATACAATGGAACATTTGAGATTACTACATCAAAATCTTTTATTCAAGTTTTTTCTTTACCTTTGAAAGACAGTGTGCGGTCATTATTCCTGAAATAGTGAAATTTTCACAATATCACCCATAACCCTTTTTTATACATGGTCAATTTTAGCATAATTACATCAATTCCATCTATTTCTGGTGTAAACTGACCAAGACTTTTGGACTCAGAAATATTCTTTTGTATCTAAGCCCCATTTCTTTTATTTTCTGGTTACTTCTTCAAAAACACTAAACATCTATTGTTTTACTATTCAAAAATCCCAGGTTCCCCCTTTTTGGATGGTACACACTCATTATTTTGCAATCACAATTTTTGATTAAAAGTTTTTAGGATCTCTTTTTTTTAACCGGATTGTGCTTATGCACAACCAATTTAAATCGTCGCCTCCACACCTGCCAAACAAATTGCCCCCACCATCATGATGCAGGTATTCCTTGTGGCCACAACAAATCCCTTGATCCCCGGACGCGCGGCTTCCAAAACATCCTGGCCACCCCCTCGCGCCCCCCAAACCATCCAATTTCAAATTTTGGGGGGCCTCCCAGCCTTTCTATGCTGAAGGCCACGCAAGCGAGCAAGATGAGTGTGGGAGAGGTGTCCCGACTCGCGTTGCTTGCATGTGGGTGCGCACAGACCTCAATCCTTGCCCAAACTTCGGAGTTGTGCCTTGTTATTGCTCGCACAACTCGGAACCTACCAAAATCACGGTTTGCTGTTGCAACACACCTTGATTCCGCGATCAAACTGTCTCCACCTTCAGGACACCTTGCAACAAGTGCCAGCCCAATACTGCGGTGAGTTCTCATCACTTTCCTTCCTATCCACTTTCTTCACGCTGATGGACTGATCACACTGTTTCTTCTATCTTTCCTGCATCATTCCTAGGCCTCATTCCACCACAAGCATCCCTTCTCTGATTTTGTTTTCCGATATCCTTGACCGTTTTGAACCCCTTCATTGCAAGCCTGTTTTGTGTTGTTCTTTGTTCCTCTTGGCCGGCATCTGTTTCTCTTTATCTGGTAAGCACTCCTCCCACCCCTTCCCTCTTGATCATCATCACCTTTGAACCCTTTCCTTCCCATTTGAATCACCTCCCACCTTTCATCCATTGTCTCTTCCCAAACTCCACAACATGAAGCTGACGCTTAGAAACTCTTTGCATATCTTCTCTTTTTTCTTCCATTGGTTCAACATTGCCCATTCTCTACTTGTGTTTGAATCCTCAATAATTTGATCCTTCCCTCCTCATGGATATCTTTTCAATCCATGGCCCTTTTCTCATCATCCCCCAAACTTATTGCTGCTGATTATGCTTCTTTGTTCCGACTGATCATCATAACCAAATTCCAGCCATTTTATCACATTTTTACTTCACAATTCCACTCTGAATCCCCTTGAAATGAATCCAAAATCAACCTCAGGTCCTCCACTGTTGCCACAAAACCTCATTAATGAGTGTACAACCCTCCAAAGTGCTCAAAGTAGCCATACGTATGTATTTTCAAAACCATCAAGATCTTTTCATCTCACTAATGATTATTTCTTGTTTTATTTGTTGATTTTTGGGACTTGGAAATCTGTGAACGCTTCTGAAACACAGTTCATAGGAAAGATGAGCTAGTGTCTCAGAAGCAGGATCAGTGTTCAACACCAGAATTGACTTATAAAACCAAGCCAGAACTCAACTTCATTGAATCAGAACCCGCCAAATCCAGAGCACATAAAAAAAATTTGAAAGCTTGACGTGATCAGTGAAATTGGGAAAAAACCTCTGAACCAGTCTACTTTGTTGATCTTAGGCCAAATCTTCAACCTTGCCAAGTTATAGTACCTCTTACAGGGCCACCAACCACCCTTCATGTAGTTTTTAATTGTAAATATGACCCATACCTAGTATTGAAGTATCATACCCTCAACCAGCGTCCTTATAACTTACTGGCCACTCAATTCTCAGAAATGATATCTGATCTCTACACCATGGCCCTCAACCAAATCAACCTTAACAAAACCAATCAAAATACCAAATTTGGCTCCATGTATGGGCTTGGCTTTCACCAGGGAACTGATTGAGGATATTCTGCAGGTATTCTGATTTGAATTATAAATTTTTCATTATCAAATAACAATTGAATTAATCAACAAATGATATTTAAATCAGGAATATATGCTAGAAGAAGAGACTTGACTGAAGAACAAATTGCAAATGATGATGCCTTGTGGGCTAAGCTTCCAGTTCACAACAAATTGGTCTTCAATTTTATTAAAGGTCTCTCCAACACTGCCCATATGAAGCACAAGAAAGTATCTGAAGAGTTCAAAATACCAAACTGGACATCTCCAGAGTGGGGTGATCAAAGACAATCTTTCCTTCCTGCATCCAATGTCATTGTGACTTGTGATGACTTTTCAAATGTTGTTCATACCAATGAGGATGATTTGAATGGTTATACTTATGGTTTGTTCTCATATATTGAAAACCCCACAGGCACCCCCATTCCACCTCCCTCCATTGAAACAGGCCATGGTCTCTCCTTCCCAAAACTTGGTTTCATGGTTGATTATGCAAATGTTGGGGGCATTGTTGAGATATTATGGCAAACTTGCGTTTTTCCACATCATACTACTTTCCCTCCACCCAGTCTCCAATCAACGGAAAATCATACCCATTTTGGATGCTCATTCCAAATAAAAAAAAAACTTTCCCATTGCTCCCTGAAACTCCAAAGTTGTTCTCCTAATGAAATTGTATCTAAAGTAAATGGAAAAAAAGCTAGATATGGGTATTGAATTAATTTTTTGCATGCAATTCAAAGAATAGCTGTTTTGGAAATATATCATGCAGTTTTCCTCCAAATTCAATGTGAAAATCCACATGAATTGTACAAAGTTTGTGATAAGTGCATTTTCAGACACAATCTCATTGTAGTGATGGAAAACTTATGCTAAGTTGTCCACCATCTCACAGAAGTCAAGACATCAAAGTAATTTGATAAAAGTTGTATCAGGTTTGGGGACCATGGTTGCATTATGATAAGTCATCCATGGCGCCAGGCCAAGGGGACTTGGGTTACACATGACCAGTAACAGTGATGTGACAAACCTGGGGGGCATGGATGACTTATGCTAAGTTTCCCACAATACAATGAAGAGAAACTCAACTTCAAAATCCTCACAAAGGCACCCACAGCCTTGGTGGACCAGTAGACAACTTAGCATAAGTTGTCCATGCCCCCCAGGTTTGTCACATCACTTTTACTGGTCATGTGTAACCCAAGCCCCCTTGGCCTGGCACCATGGAAGACTTATCATAACGCAACCATGGTCCCGGTACAGGACACACATGTTTACATTATGCACTTACTTGGAAACAATGTTGATTCCCCAGCTTATTTCCACAAATAAGCATGTAAATCCAACACACTGTACATAAATCTGTCCATCATATTTCACACACTTGTTAGATAATTTCCGTTTTTTCCAATATTTAGGCAGGTAATCCATAGCCAATGAGTGCTTTCACATTCTGATCTAAACCAACTAATACCCCATCAGATTACAGAAGAAACATCTTTCCCTTCTCAACCTGACCATTCTTCTTGAATACACCATGGCCAATTTTCCTGGTAAGAATATTTATTTGCTGAGTTGTGTGTGTTCTGATAATGATGGGGAATTCCTACTTAAATTTTTTAGAACAAAGCACTCTTAATCAAATTAATGCTCTAATGGGTGATGCCCATGTTGAACAATCACATGAGAAAGTTTTGTAGTCAATGCTTGAGTTCTATAAGCACAAGTATGATGCAAAGGTGGAGCATTTGAGGTTGCAAACAGCAAAAGCTGTTGGCCTACCCAAACCTTCAACTGACTCAGACAAAGAGCCAACAGCCAATCATCCTTCAAATATCCCATTGACAATCAACAAACCTGTCAATCCCACTAAAAAAACTCCTAATGCAGACCAATTTTTTACCCAGCTTACACCAGTGCCTGCAAATGACCCGGTGGAGCAACCCAGTGAGTTGAATAAACCATTTGATGCACAAAAACTTTGTTGGAATGATTTGAAATATGCATAACTGATACAGTCCCAATATATGTAGTTGAATCTTAAATACCAGCTGAAACTTCTCTAGAGGAAAATACAATTGAAGCCCCAGAACATGTTGCTGTTGCTCATCCTACTGTCAAGGCACTGGATACCCAATTGCACCCCCCAGTTGTTTCACCTCAAGGCCCAGCCATGGGTTCTGAAAATTGGGCATCTGCTTGCCTGGCAGCACAAGCTGCTTTGCAAGCACCTAGAAGATCTGCACACCGGCCAACCTCAAGCTCAAAAGCATCATCTGACTCCTCGGATTCTGACTCTGAATTGTCAGATTCATACAATGTTCCACCAGAGGAACCCAAAGTAATTGTTCTGGAACCATCACCCAGGAGTCCCACTCCAGCTCCCACCCTAGTTCCGACATCCCCTGAGCAGGTCAGTTGCCTCTCCTCCACAATTTTCTTGATCCTTTACAGAAACTGAATTGACATTTGAATTTCATTTCTGAATCAGAATGAATCAGCCATAATACCCCAAAGAAGGAATGCTTCTAATGCTGGAATCATCACTGAGGATGAAACTCAAAGGAATTTCTGTCCAAAAATTGAGCAGCCATCAGGAAATCCACCATGCCAGGCTAAAGGTGAAGCTAGTACCCAAATTACAACCCAGGCCCAAATTAATTGGCTAATAGATCAACCTGGTTAGTTGAATCAAGATTTTATGAAATGAAAAGAATGGGAATTGACTTTATTCCATTACCCAGAGCTCTTTGTTGGCTTAACCAAGGAACAACTCTTAAGGTTGTTGTACTGGGAAGAAATCAAGGACAATGCAACCCCTTCAAGCTATTCTAAAATGATAACCATCACACAGTTTCTAATATCCAACACTCTTAACCTTCTTGGCCGGAGGATCTTGGCAAACCCCCCTGAGACATCAACAATCCTAAAATCATTGGACCTTTGTTTGAACAGGTGCAAATATGGTAAATTCTGATTACAATATACTCCAATCCTCAGCAAATAAACTGATTCTTATGTTCTATCTTCTCAGAAAAGATTTTGCTCTGCAAGGATGATGATGTCTTTGTTGGAAATACCTTCATCAATACCTCCTCTATCTCTTGCTCCAAGAAGGCAGCCAAAAACCACATGCATCCCCTTTCAGAGATCCTGACGTACACAAGAGAGCAAATACGTGGAGCCTATGTGAAATTGAAGCATACATTGAATGAAATCATAGGTGTGGTCTCACACAAAATCTCAAGAAATGTGCTCTCATCTATGGAAGGGATTGATGGGACTTCTGATGAAGCTCTACTCAAATCACAAAGCTACTTTGCCAACCTGCAGGCAGCTGTCATTGATGATCCAACATTCCTTCAAAACAATAGGTTGGGTTCTAACCAAAATGCTGAGGTCACAAGTGGAAAAGGTGGTTTGAATACGGTGTTTGAATACGTGGTCTCTCTAGTGACTGGGTTCATCAAATTCCAACTTGATGAAAGGGAAGATAATCAACAGCCTTTTATATCTAAGGACTCAGCTGAAAAGAAGAATCAATGGGGGGGTCAATTCTCTAGCATGTGTTGCACACATGTTGGTTTTTGGTCCTGCTGCAATATGGATATGTCCTGGAAATTGAAGAGTCATGCCCAGATGGAAGGCTGGCATGCTGCTTGAGTTTGGAACTCTTGTCCTTGAATTAAAGTTGAAGGGTGGCTTGCCTGCTGATCCCCTCTGGGGTCAACTGGGTAACACAAGGGCATATATTCTCATGGCCTTGCATGATATGGGTTTTAGTAAAGATAAGAAAATTGATTGGAGATGTGTGATAAATATTTTCACTGAAAGATTTACTTTTCCAATCTAGCTGAAGTTCTTCTGGAGGATATTGTTCTGGTTACTGACTATGATCTTGGGAGAAATTTTAAAACTTCCTGGGCTTTAGAAAAGGCTACATTAAATAACTTGACTGAAATAACCTCTGACACTGTTTCTTCTAACACCTCTGCTGCATGAGCTTATAGTGTGATGTTATTGCAAATTATGGCTAGATTTTCCACATTTTTTTGGTTCATGAAATGATTTTTTGTGGGGTCTTGTAAAAATTCTTTTTTGTCAAAAGGATATGTGCTCAGATTGATACACGCAAAATTAATATACAACTTCTCTTTTCTGGTAACATAGTCAATTTCCAGGTCAAGAGTACTCCATTTCCCACTTAAACCCATGAAACATTCAACCATTTTGAAAATTGAATTAAAAGAGGTTTTATTGAAAAATGATGTAAATTTCCTTATACTTCCAATTCTGAAATAATGATCAATTGTCTCCAAAAAACTTTCAAATTATCAAAGTGTGAGAGTTTTTTGAAAACTAAGGAAGCCTGTTTGTATAATCTTTTTTTCTTTCATTTTTAGAAATTACTCCGTTTTCAAAGCCAATACTCCTGTGATTTTCAAACTGAATCAATTTAAAAACTGGAATATTTGTCCCCAACTACTTGCATCAAAAAATTTTAAAGCTTGATTGATTTGGTTTTTTTTTTTACAAAATAGTTATTCTCAGGTAAGGAAAGATCACTTTCAATCAAGCAGCCTCTCACCCCAGAAAAAATTTCTGGAAGTCTCAAAAATTATCCATTGTTTTTTTTTCTTTGTTGAAGCATAGAGAACCAAGGATAAATTAACATCCATCAAAGTATTGAGGATAAAGAATATGAAGTACAATCATCAAAAGAGCAAAAGAAAAACTAATTTAAATTAGTCTTCCACATTATAAGCCATCCTTTATCTGATTTTTGCAATCAATTTTGGTACCTCAGAATAACATGTGATTCATAAAATTTGATTCATTTGTTAAGACCAGTAACATCCCTCAAACAAATGGGTCTCTTTTTATCACATTTATATATTTGATAAAAAAAAAAGACATCCAAATCTTAATTATCACATGTCCATCAACTTTTTTTAACATTGATTTGTTGATTTGAATCAATCTTTGACATAGAATGGTTATTCATTCTAAATTATTTGCTATTAAGGATTTGCTTTTAATCAAAATATTTCTTTCCCTTTTCTTTATTCAGAGTATTCCTATATCTTGGATATTCAATTTTTTCTTATTAAATAAGAAATAAACCTTCCTTCACCTATAAATAGAAACACAAAATGGGATCTCTCTGAGTCTAGGAAGTAAACTCATCAATCACAGAAAAAAAATAACCATGATTTGTATGGCTCAAATTCCATTTCTTGAAAAATGACCAAATTGACTCCAGAACAAGAACTTTGGCTGAAAAATACACATGAAGAAATTGAACGCAAGCTTAAAAATAATTTGGAGCCATTTCCAAACAACTGGACCAAAACAGAGAGATGGTTGCATGATAAGCACACTTCACAAGTCATGGTTCACAGATTGCAGCAAAGATTCAACCAGGAAGCTGAAGAATTGAATATTCAAGTGGAAATAATCCCAAATGTCTACAATTTATGGATGGAGAAGCATGCATCACTTGGACTTGGTAAGTTACTATATTCTTCAAAACCACAGTATTACATATCTGACATGTGTCCATTCAACTACCAGCTTCCCCTTTGGGTATGGATTGAATTCAAAATTCCATTGATAACTAAATATTTATGATGCATAGATATGAATCATATTCATGATTATGCATCTAACCATTTTGGCTGCTATGTGATACTCCAATATTTCACATCATTTTTCAATTATTCAAGATAAGAGTTTGAATATGCCTCATGATTGATCCAAATTGTTATCAAAAAAATCCTTATACATGGAATTGGAAAAAGAAGCCTCATTTACCTGCCATAAGTGGAAATAAAAACAAGAAAGATATCCCCACTGTCCTGATGTTGCTTGGTTTACCATTTTTTCATTGAAAAATTAAGTTATATTTCAATGTATATCACATGTGATTGTGAAAATATTTTGAGCTTTGCTCATGGGAAATTGAATCATATCATTAAACAGAATTTTTCATGTTTTGCCAACAGAGATCTCACACCCAAAAACATACCATATTTCTATTTTCCATCACCAATCTATAAAGTGTTGAACTGAGCCAAAAATATCAATTAGTGCAATCTATCCCCAAATTAACCAGGTTATCCAGAGAAAAAAACCAACATTGAATTCAGTTCAAATCCATCTGACTAATACCCAATTGGAAAGTTTGAAATATTAATTAAATCTGAAGTTTTGTGAATGAAATATAAACCTTTCCTATTTTGATTAATTTTCTCACCAATCTCTCCTCACCCCCGGAGCTGGAACATTAAGGAAAATCACAAGGTATATCAATATTAATTGGCAAATTCTTGCTTTGTATCATTCAATAGATTCCACTCAAATGATCTAATTGATGATTGATTCCAGCTATAGTGAAATGAACAGTCCTTAATGAAGAATTCAGCACAAATAAAGGGTAAAATCCACAACCATTTTCATTTCATGATGCTTTGATTTCATAATTATTCATGAAAAATGGTATATTGGCATAAATTGAAGGCAACCCATGAATTTTTTTAAGAATATTTAAATGGACCTGCAAACAATGAGGAGGAAATTCAGCATAGCATGTTTCACATAAATCTTCATTAGGGAACCTGCAATAATTGTCCAATTCCTTCAGTTATTTTTACCCTTAGTGCTATTTTGTTCATCCACAGCAGAATATGTGCTAAATTAATCATCAGATGACCAGGTGATTTGGATATGATGACCACATGTAATACATTCAGACATATATTCTTTGTTTCCTGGGTTTTCCAAAGCAATTCAAAATTCATTTCTAGCTGGGCAGATGAATAAATGGTCCAACATTTTATCCATACCAATCCTCAAACTTCAGTTCTATGCACAATATTAATGTCAATATACTTTTAGATAATTTTAAGATGCTGCTTATACCAATTTCTCTGCTCATCCAAGTCATTTTTTGAAATACCCAGTTTAAGTTGGATATTTCAACGGGTATTTATGTATGTAAAATGGGAACATTGAATTTTGGAACAATGTTCATTTCAAGTTCATAGAAAAGCCATTTCATCATTTCATCACTCAAACTCAGATTAAGAATTTAAATATGTTTTGGTGATGAATTATTTTACCCTATGAGGGCATTTTAAAATGTGTGATTTATACGATTAATAATAAATTCAAAATATAATATGAAAGGTTAAAAGGATTGTATTTTGAAATCTAGGACCAGCAGACTTTAAGAAAAAAAGAAAGCAAACTTAAGGGAACAAAATCAAGACACTCTGAAGCCACAGAGAGAGTATCTTACCAGTGGGACGGGTCTGTTAGGGAGGAAATGAAAGATGGGACACAATGGCAGGCAACAAGGAAGACAGGAGAATGGAGAGGGACTGAGGTGAAGAATCAAAGGAGAATGAAAGTGAATATAGGTCGCGGAGGAATGATTGAAGGGAGATGAGTTGTCTCACAGCTAGAAAGAACTTGAGGTTGAGAGCCGTTGAGACAGGACTGGGTCTTGAGGAGATGAGTTGAGGATGGTTGAGGCGAGACGTGGTTGATGTTGAGACTTTTAGGAGAAGGATTGAGGGAGTGGCAAGATTGAAGAAGAATGTGGAAGAGGGCAGGAATGAGGAAGAGTGGAGGAATTGAGAAAAGGGGTTGAGGAAAGGATGAGGAGGGATGAGGCACGATGAAGGGGTTGAAGAAAGGATGAGGGAGTATGAGGCACAATGAAGGTTGATCAGGAATTGAGCCGGGCTGAGTGAGATTGGAGGAGCGTCGTCCAGATTTGGAGTGATGACACTGCAAGAAGTGAGGACTTAGAGTGAGCGCGGCTCTCAACTCAACATAATATTCTAAAAAAAGATGCACTTTCAAGGGAGATGCAAATGTCACATGTGGCCATTGTCTAACTTTAAGGATAATTCAAAATATTTTCTGTCTGACCCATTTTTTTTTCTATCAATAAAAGATGGATCCACTGTCTCATATAATGAATTTTTCATTTTGAATAATATTGATAATGAATTATCATCAGTCATTATGAATATAGCTCTTCATAAAATACCACAATTAACCATATTTACTTTTGAATGTGCTCAGATCCAATCATCTGTATTTTATCTTTTTGCTAACAGATCAATCACTCAACAACTCCCCAACTTAAACAAAAATGTTATTTAACATCTTTTCCACCACAAAATGGATTTGAGGGCTTCTCATAGTTCAAAATCCATCAAAACCAGAACACTAAATAAAGAAGTAGCTGAACATTTGCCCAAATTTAATGACCCCATCAGTCTATGCCTACAGGACTACATCAAAAATGTTTTGAATATGAAACCTTGTGGCAACATGGTTCCACCACCACGCTCTGAAGATCAAGTACAAGAGTTGAATTTGAAACAACTTGGATCCATTTATGGAAAAAATCTTTTTTGCACCCTGCAAACAACTGAGACCAACCTCTATGGTGGAAAGAAAAGCATACCTGGAAAGTTCAAAGAGAAATGTCAGAAAGAGTTGGAAAGCTTTGGCATGAAGGCTCCAACTTTCCAATGGGACTGCCGTAATTTTACAAAGGGGGATGAATTCCTGTAAGAAGTGATCATAAAGCATTGGTTCCATGCTAAGAAGAATGGTGCATTTACCAATTATGCACTTGATGTTGGATTTTGCAAAAAATAAATACTTTGTGGAATTCTTGAACAATGGCTACATGGGCAAAAGGACCAATACATGAAGCCTTGAACTTGTAACAAGAAGCCCAGATCTAGAGTTAAACACGGAGTGAGCCTAAAATTCCTCTTAATTTCCTACTTCTGTGAGCTGAGGATTCCTACATTGAATGAAAAAGATATACAGAAACCACTTAGCAACCGCAAAACACCATTTGGGAAATGGTTTGGCCAGAAATCTTCTTCCTAGGGTAGATTGTTGCTCTGATACTGAGGAAGACAATCAAGGAAAATATAATTCTGTTCAAGTCTACTGGAGAAGCAAAACATATTCAAAATTTTTACACAACCTTGATAAAAACACTCTAAACTATATTTCTGAGATGAAGGGTGAAATTCATGCTTAAAGAAACGTAGAATATGGAATAACTTACAATGAAATAGTTCCAAATTATGAGATAAAACCTTGTGAAGGCCTTCCTTCTAATTGTTACTGTCCTATATTCCTTGAAAGATTAACTTGGACAGAGAAATTGGTTTTGGAAATAAATCCAGTAGAGGATAGACTGGAGAGATTAGCTAGCTCACTTGAAACTGAACTTTGGTTTGAACAAAATTATTTATTAATATTTATTTATTTGCTAAAGCCTTATCACACAAACTTTCTTCAAAATACTAATTTCCTTGACAAGATCTCTCCATTTTTTTCAAAAAATTAAGTAAAATAATAAAAACAAAGTTGAAGATACTCTCATTAGTCTTAGATTCTCTATGATATATTTCTAATTTTGAGAAAGAAAGAAGATGTCAGCAATATTGAATTGATTCTGAAATCTTGTTTTTAATTTTTTTGATTCATCATTTTTGTAAAAATTACAATTGTATTGAGGTTTTAGTTCTGATTGAATTTCTTCTCAAATGGAATTTTTCAGCTATTTTGGAATCCATATGATATATCAAAAAATAGCTAGAATTTTTATGAACTTTGAGCAGAGCTTGGGATTTTGAAGTATATCCGAGTGGTCAAATTCTAATTGAGATAATTTCTATGAATACTAAAAAAATAATCAACACCTAAGCTGGATGTTTTTCAGAAATAGGATTGAACTAAAATCACAGTTAAAAAAAAACAAAAAAAAAACAAGAAACAGACAACATTTAGAAAATTGAAAAAGGAAAAAGACAAAGTATTTTATTTGAAATTTTGCCAAATTTCTAGGTGTGTTGTGCCAAAGTGGTTGAATCTCACATATTATAGTTGATGGAACAACTCCCTGATTAGCATGCATAAAATTGAATTCCCCATAATTCCAAATCTTCTATATTCCATGCATGCACTAGAATTACTTGGAATACTCAAGAACCGGTACAAACAACTTTCCTCAGGATCCTACTCAAGTTAGAAACCAAATTTTCACAGAGTAAAAACCAAAACAAAACAAGTTCCAGGTGCTACACCTGCTGGCAGGTGCAGCCATTTTTTTCATGGTGTGTGGTCCTGTAGGTAGGCTGATAGGGTACAAAAAAAACTTCTATCATAAAAAATACTGACAGTTGACAACAAAGTAATCAACACCAAGCATGTAACTTTACTCAATTTTGACTCAAGCCCTAAAAGATTTGATAATGATGTTGATGTAGGAGATTGGCATGTGATGACTACCACTGGAACTCCTGATGACTCATTGACTGTTGATTCTATTGAAGTGGGTGGAGTAGTTCAGGATGTAGATCCAGTAGCCTATCCTGTATCTTTGAGTGAAGACTCATCCACCAATGTTGTCAGTGAGGCATCACCAACCACAGTTCCATCCAATAGAATAGAGTTTGCTCAAGAGCAAACCTCTCAGGCATATAACTTGCGCAAGCAAACTATGTCAATCAAACCAGACAAATACTCCTATGCAACTATTGCAAAGGATAAGAGCTTGGATTACTTGCACAAAAGGCAAATTGAGATAAAAGAAATCAAAGCTCAGAATGTATGGGAGGATACAGAGGTTGAACCATCTCATTATCTCAGGAAAATGTGGGTAGACAAGGTTAAACCAGCCACTACCCTCTTGCTGGAAAGGCAAAAATTGCAGCTATGCATCATGGGGAACTTACAGACACCTTGTGTGGATTATGGAGATACCTATGCACCTACAGGAAAGTTTACAACTCTTCTTATCCTTCTGTTAAGCAGTCTGGATATTAATCTTGAAATAAGACAGTTCAATGTTAAAGCAGCCTTCCTGTTTGCTCCATTGGAAGAGGAAATATATATCCTTAAACCTAAGGAAAGAAGAAGATTTTCAAAATTTTTAAAACTAAGGAAATCTCTCTACGGGCTTTGAAAAGCTCCTTCCAATTGGTACAAGACCCTCACTAGATGGTTGGAAGACATTGGTTACAGGCAGCCCAACGCTGATCCCTGCCTATATACTCACATTGATAGGTGCTTGTCTGTATTCTTCCATGTTGACAATCTCATTGTCTGTGGCAAGGTAAACTGGTTTGAAGAGAGATTCCTAAAAAAATTTAAATGCTTGTCAGCACACAACCCCAATGCAATCCTTGGAATGGAGTTTCTCAAGAAGGGAAATGCTGTCACGCTAAATCAGACCAAACTCATTTGGAAAACACTAGAAAAACTGAATCTGTTGGATTTCAAACCAGGACTCACTGCACTCACTCCTGGGATTCAGCTGGTTCCAGCTTCCCAAACAGACATTTCAGAATTCAAAAGACTGGGGATAAACTTCAGGAAGTATACCGGTTTGTTGAACTATCTTGCATTTTGCACTAGACCAGATATTGCCGCGGCTTCTTCCATTCTGTCTCAATTCAACCAGAACCCTGGCTTGTCTCACTGGAGAGAGGTCCTTCATGTCTGGCAATACCTTGCGGGAACATTCTCTCTCTCTCTCTCATTGCAACTGGATGCAACCGTATCTCCTGGATCCCTGCAGTTTTACACCAACTTGACATGGGTGGACAATCCTCACACTAGAAGGTCACAAAACGGTTACATCATCTTCTGTAAATTGACTCCCATTGCGTGGAAGAGCAGGAAACAAGCTAACATAACACTCTCATCCATGGAAGCAAAGCTGAATGCCCTAACCAACGGCGCGCAAGAATTTCTCTGGATTCAATCCATTATTTGCAATCTCCGGAGATTTTCTTGTATCAAACCCTTGAACCTCTTTGTGGATAACAAGGGTCTGATCAACAAAATTCAACACTTTGGATCCAATTCAAAAACCAAGTATATTGATATGAAGATGAAGTGGTAATGCAACCAATCAGCCTCCAAGAACATACAAGTCAATCTCATTGTCACCAAAGACATGGTTTCTGATTCTCTTACTAAGGCCTCAAACAAACAAGCTATTCATCTCCTGAAATCTAGGTGCTTTCAACTTACATCGCACTGAATTATGGGGGGTGTTTAAATATTGGACACATCTAATGGCCTCACCATGTTTCCATCTTTTATTTCTTTCTTTCTTTTATTTCTTCTTTTTCTTTTTCTTTATTCATTTATTTCTTTTCTTTTATTTTATTTCACACGCGCTTGTCATCCCATTGCGCATGTGTGTGAGGTTAAGATGAAGCACCCACCTATGCATATTCACTATGGTGTCATCTTGAGCTCCTCATATACCTAAACTCAAAGAAAGACTATTGTCTTTCTTTCTTTGCCGGACTCTCATCATCTTCTTCTGACGCATCTTCAAGAATCTCTTTGACAAGGATTAAAAAACTCAATCAGAACATCCTGGAAAAAGTTGTGAACCTATTATAATTTGGTGAAATGACAAGCTTGCTTTTACTATTCACATTCATACGTCTAGCCTGTTTCTGCGTTCTGTCTCTTTGAGTCTTATATAAATATCCTGGGCATGTGTACACTGTGGCTGTCTGTAAAACTTCTTCTTAAACATTGAGTTCTCTCATCTTCTTCAGCTTGGGTATGGATCTCAAAACATATTTCTATTATATCAGGGATTAATTCTTATTTACCCATCTAACCTACTTGTTTAGTCTTCTGGTTTTATGTTATCATTCATCTGAATTTCAAAGATCTCATTTTATCAGTCTTGTTCATCCATGAGATCAGAAATCAGCTTGGTATTACCCCAGTGTTTCTTCATTGCAATTTTGGGGGCAAGTTTGGCTCCTCTAAGTTACTTTCCTTCCTTCAATCCAGTGGAATAGTGCTTGAGCAGTGTCCCGCACACTCACCACAAACTAATGGCCTGGCAGAACAATTTAATCAAACAATTCTTACTAAAATGCAATGTGTCCTGGCTCAGTCCTCAGTTCCAATCTCCTACTGGGACAAGGCAGCCCACTATTCCTCCACCCTTATCAACCTCCTTCCGTCCAAGTCCATCAAGTGGTCCTCCCTTGTTGAGGTCCTGCTCACCCACAACTGTATCATTGAGGCAGTTAGGGATATAACTAAACTCATTCCCTTTGGGCTTAAGGTACATATCCACCAGCCATCATCCTCCAAGATACTCCCTTGCTTGTCTCCTCTCCCATTTCTTGTTTATGAGCCTTACTCAGACGCTGGTTGCTTTCTCAAACCCATAAAGAAGAATGTGACCATCAGCAGGGATTTTGTTCATCCTTGGGTGGTCTTTGCCGATGGGAATCCTCTTGAAGTGACTAATTTGCCAATTTCCCTTCCTGACTTAGAGCTTCCCTTGCCTGCAAGCCCAACCACTGTCACTGTAACACTACTGGGCTCACACCAGATGTCACTTCCCTTTACTACACACAACTCATTGCCACAAACTGTTCCTGCTGATGAGGAATGCTCACCTCCTCCAGTCTCCAGAAGTCTTAACTGCCTTGCGCCCTCTCCCACCAATCCTCTGGTGTCCACCTCCAAGCACTATACTTACGTACCCTACTCCACTACCACACCATGAGAAATCACTAGCTCCATTGATCCCTTGGCCATTCTTCCAGCTAGGACTTGCTCTGCCGCCAAGTCCGGTAACCTATCCGCCAACTTTGTAGGTGACATTGACGGTGATTAAAAGGATGAAAAAGCCTTCCTGTTGGAGTTTATCTCTGTCAAAGAAGCCTTTGCTGATCCAAAGGAGCGCCCCTTGTGGCTGGAGTCCATGGCTGGCATAAACTCCTCTCTTATCAATTGCAACACAGTTATGCTTGTACCACCACCCAAAGATGACATAGTAATTGGAGGGATGTGGCATCTGGTCAGAAAGCAGAATGAATTTGGGGAAGTTGTGCGCCACAAGTGTTGATGGGTGTGCTTTGGCACCACCAGCAGTTCCCTTGGCATTAATTTGACACATATTCATGCATTGGTTTCACTGAGTCTCTCAAGTCACTTCTATCCATTGCTGTTCAGCATTGCCTACATGTCTTTCAGTTTGAAATTGAAACAGGCTTTCTGTACAGGGATATTAACGCAACTGTCCACATAGCTCAAGTGGCTGGATTTGAGGTACCAGGAAAGGAAAAGTGGGTCTGGAAGCTGAACAGTTCTCTGTATGGGAAAAAGCAGGCTCCCAGATTCTGGAAGTCAAACTTCTCTGCAACCTTAGCCACCTTGGGCCTTATTTGGTCCCAAGGCAAGGAGTCTCTCTTTGTAAACAAGGAAAAATCAATCATGCTCCATATTCACATCAATGACGGCCTTCTTATGGGCTCCAATTGCAATCAGCTACAGACTCTTCTTAATTGCCTTGCGGAGAGCTATACTATTTGCACTCAGGAGCGCCCGGCACAGCATCTTGGTTACACCCTTGAATGGAAATTCAATAATTCCCTCATCCTTCACCAATGCAAATTCTGTTTGAAAGTGCTCCACAAGCTAAAAATGGACACCTCCAACCAAGTCAAAGCTGCAGCCCCACTGAATCTTCATCATCTCATCTCCTGTGATTCTCTGCCCTTTGACATGGGAAAAATGCATCAGGCTGTTGGGATGCTAATTCACCTATCAATCCACACACAACATGACATCACCTTCACTGTCAACATTCTGTCTTGCCATGCCAACTGTCCCACTGAGGCCCACTGGAATGTGGTGAAGCATCTCTGACGGTACCTCAAAGGTACCTCATCCCTGGGGATACACTTCCAACAGACTGCCAACGCTGGCTCTGAACTTTGCGGTTGGGCAGATGCTGACTATGCCACCTCCACCATTAGCCGCAAGTCAACCACTGGGTATGTGATTACTCTCTACGGCAACTCTGTCTGTTGGGAAACCAGGAAAAAATCTTTTGTTGCGCAATCCACAACCAAGGCCAAGTTCATTGCCATGAATGTGTGTGCCAAGCAGTTAAGGTGGTTTTCCAACTTGCACCTTAGTATTGGTGTCTCTGTCTCTTGCCCAGTTCTCATCAATGACAATTTTGGTGCCAATTTCTTGAGCAAGGAGGCGCAATTGAATCCCAAATCCAGGAACATTGAGGTTTGGTATCAGTATCTTTGCAAATTGGTGGCCAACTTGCAGCTTTCCTTCTCACACTGTTCTTCAGATTAAATGATTGCTGACACTCTCAACAAGCCGCTAGGGTACGTCAAATATATTCATGCCTGGAAGTTGCTCAACCTGGCCTCTGCCGGATCAAGGAGGAGTGTCAGCTGATGGCCCAGCTGTGAGTCTGGCTGCCACAACGGTGCATGCGCTGTAAGACTCCAAACGGCGCAGGGCGTTGGCAGTTCTGTGGAGGGAATAGGTGTTTTTATAGGCTTCCTTCCTGAGTGTTACAAAAATATTTAAATGTAGCCAAGATCAAATTCCAGAACCTGGTAAACGGGGAACCAAAGTAAGAGGATAAAGATTATAGTAGTTGGTAGCTGGGAGACAACACTATCTGAGGCAAGATGATGTCAGGGAAAACTTGAATAGAAGGAGTCAAGAATTGTTCAGAGTTCAACAAGACAAGGCAATTGTGAGTGACAAAGCCCACAAGCTAATAGCTCTGGTTGTCAGCAGGAGCTTAGGAAAGATCAACTCAATCCCAAACAATCTCCAGGTTCTCAATGAACCTGCCCAACTCTCAGAAATCAAGCGCTTGAAGGGTACCAGATAACTGTGGGTGGCTGCAAAAGACAAAGCTAATTGTTTGAAGAAGCTCTAGAATCAAAAACAATAACTGATTCAAACAAGAATAACCCAACACTTCTCCAGGGACTCAAGAGTAGCATGGTGGAATTTAACTTCAAAGAGATGAAGGGAGGTTTAACACTCCAGGTTTTAAGCTTAATAAAACCTCTTCAGTCAAACGTGACTGGTTCCAGAAAGATAATCAAAGGATGATTAGGACCAGTATGGTCGGATAAAAGGATCAGGAGTGGTGTAACACACTCAAGAATTCAATTAGTCAAATTATTCTTCAACCAGCAAAGCTATTGGTTGGTGATAAGGATCAGGTTTCAAGGGTTTTGAGTATGGAGTCTCAAGGATTAAGGGGAAATCATAGATATCTGATGTGATGATTGGATGTGCTGATGTCCTCCTGTCCTCCAAAAGGCAGGGGAGAACCCCTCCTTATATGGGCAGGAGGCCCTGTTAGACTATGTACAACGGATTCTACAAATGGAGCGGAAAAAGAAAGAAAATCAGGTCATCTCTTGCGTCTGTCTGCAGATGGGCGCGCGCAACAATACCGGAATCACCCACCCTTGGCCAAAGGCGGGAAGGGGTGGGGAAGGAAAATGAACCAGACCGCCGCGGATTTCCGCACACGGTAGTCAACACTCTCCACCCCTGGCCCAAAGGTGGAAAGGGGTGGGAAAGGAAAATGAATCAGACCGCCGCGGATGTCCGCGGGTGGTAGTCAACACTCTCCACCCCCACCCGGAGATGGAAGGGGGGTGTGAGAGTCCCAGGAAGGGTGACGGATGAAGTTTGTGAGAGCGCGGATGGGAAGATAGGAGATTGGCTCAAGGCAATTGAGTAAATCCTGAAAGGCTTGAGATTGGCAACCGATAGATTGAGTGAGGTGGGAGATTGATGGATACAAGGATTGGACAAGCGCTGGGAGGTGCGGTTGGGATAGGTTGCGTAAGGCATGGATGAGCAACGCGCAACAATGACGGATGAGCAATGCGCAACAATGACAATGAGCAACCATGACAATGACAATGAGCGACCATGACAATGACGGATGAGCGAGGCGCAACAATGACAATGATGGATGAGCAATGCGCAACAATGATGATGATCAACGCGCAACGATGACAATGATGGATGAGGATGAGAAAGGATGACAATGACAATGATCAACGTGCAAGGATGACGATGAGGATGAGGACACACAATGCACAACAATGACGATGAGGATGAGCAAAACGCAATGATGAGGATGAGGAGCGATGCGTGGGGATGAGGGTGAGGATGAGTGATGCGCAAGGACAGGAATTTTTTTTTTTTTTAAAAAAATTCTTTTCCCACGGTGTCCCAAATGGTTAACCACATCTCTCCCCAACTTACAGACTGTCCCTAGTCTGCATCATAATTTTGAAAACATGAAAAAGAAAAAAGAAAATAATTGGCTGTTTCTTGATCCTCTAAAAAAATTTTTAAACCCATCTTGATCCATCCAAAAGAGCTTTTACCCCCAAGTGCCTCCACTGGAGCCCATACTCCTCCATACCAAAACCATTAAGAAAAGAATTGAGATCAGGATCTAGTTTATACTCATTGCGGAGAATAAAACCAGAGCTAGAGGAATATTGATCAGTGATAAGAGTACAAGGAAAAGAAGAAACAAAAGAACCAGAGAGAAGAGAAATATTTTTGAAATTTTGTGTTTTAACATGTTTTTGATTTTGGAAATTTTTGAGATCAGAAAAAAAAGAAGAAAGAGATGAAAAGGATGAAAAATATGCCTCAGAGATAAAATTTGGCCCTGTAGTTGAAGTCTGAGGCTTAGAAGAACTACAAATATTAGTATTACCAACTATTCTGCTAAAAAATGAGAGGAGTTAGAAGAGTCCTTCTGCTTCCCCTTTGGAACCAATTTAGGTGAAAAAACAGGGAAATTTCTTTCCCAATGACCAGAATACAAAGAACAGAGATGAACTTCAATCTTCCTACCATCAGCATCAGGAAGAAGAATTCTCTCCCCAACTTGATCGGAAAAAATCAGGGTGGCTCCAAAGTCTATTAAGAAAGGACAACCCAAAATCATAGGACCTTCCAAACGAGTGATCCAAAAGTGACAGGTTCCAACAATATTTTTACCAATTTGAACTGGAACATCCTCAGCAATACCCACCAACTCACAAGATTGATTCCCAATTCCATAACCAGCAGAGTTGAAGCTGACCCTTGGACTGAGATTGAGCTTGCAGACCATTGCATCCAAAATTAAGTTGAGTTGGGACCCAGAATTGACAAGTAGAGAAACCGTTTTGGATGAGCCACCTAGAGAGCATGGTAAAAATCCAAGAGGACAAGAATAAAGATTTGAATTGGAAGGAGGATCTGTTCCACTGGAGTCTTCTATCAAGGTTCCAGAGGAAACTTTCAATTTGTTGGGACCAATCTCCACACGTCACCAAGAAACCCATTTATTCATGCCTTTAGCCGCAGATGGTGAGATGGAAAGGAGTTCAGCCACGGTTAGATCAGGGATTTTAAGATCAGAGATTTTCTTTAATACCCCCTCCACAGCATTGGGGTGGTCTTTGGAAATTCCCCTTTCAAATCAAACCTTGGGTGGAGTTGGAAGAGGAAGTTCAGATGAGGGTGGCACTATAACTGGATCAGTTGGTGAAGGTGATTTGGATGGCAGAGGAGCAGGATCAGAGTATTCTGGGAACCTATCCATGAGGGGTTCCTTTTCTACTTCCATGTCTTCTACCTCAGAAGAAGGAGGCTCCAGTGAAGATTGATGTTTGACCGGTTTTTGAAGAATTGAAGATGGAACAGGAGGAGCTTTATGAGGTCTGGGTTCTTCATTTCATTTCCTAGCTGGATCAGATTGATAAGTTCTAGAAAAGCTGGAAGAAGATACAGCAGTAGGATACCAAGGTTGAAGAGTTCCACAAGCAGATCAAAAATCCAAATAGGCCAAGGATGCCTTCTTGGGAGCAGAAGGCTGGAAAGAGGCCACCAAATGACAGATTGGACAAGATGAATCAAAAGGGATAAGTGCACCATTAGGCAGAAAGAAGTTACTCCCTTTCTGTTCCACCAACATTTCCTCCTTTTCTTTCTGGAGTTCAGGACAGCAACCAGTTCCATGACCTTCTCTGTGGCAATAATAGCAAACTATGGTTGACCTAGGAACAGAGTTGGAGGGTTTAGGGACAGCCTGAGAGGAGAGTTTCTGATCCATTTTATTCTCAAAAGCTTGCAGGAGTTTGGTGATCTCATTGATAGTAGTTGTTTCCTGGTGGGTCTGAGGATTCGGTTGAGGTCTGCAATTGGCTTCCATCTTATTCATGATTTTGTTAGATCCTTGAAAAGAGGGGGCAGGGACTGGTTCAGTGATTCTAGGTTTTTCAAAGGTGAGAGCTGTTTGAACTTTCATTACTTTATCCACAGTATTCCTAAGAACCATGATAGCAGGGAGCTTGAACCAATTATCTCTTTTAGTGATCATGGATCCAGATTTCACCAATTCATCCTTAATTCTTTCCTGCACTCCTGGAGAGACAGACTGAAAAAATCGCACTCAAATTTTGTCCACCGTATCAATGTGATTGTTTCAGATAAGATAGGATTGGATAGGTTCACAAGATTTTCTGAAAGATTGATGATCAGAGGCTGAGGAGATACCACCATTGGAGGTCCATTGAGAGACTAGGGCATCCAGATCTTGGAGAGTGAACCTAGATATATCAATTTTGCCCCTATAGGCAATCATTGCCTCCTTAAGAAGTACCCAGTCATGGGTTTCAAATCCATTGAATGATTCAATCACTTCCATGACTTCATCAGAGGGATAAAGAATTGCAGTTGATAAGCCATGTGATATTTGCTAGCACCTTCCACTTCAGCAGCCATCTCGTAGGAATCCAGGAACCATTCAACATTTGTACTGTTAAAGCATAAGTTCTTGTTCTGAGGTTTGATCTTGATCATCTTGGCCCAAACAGAGGTAGAAGGGGTACCAATAGATTCCATTTCGACAAAAGATTTCCTAAGGGATCCAAAGAACAGATTTCCAAAGTGGCTCATGAGTGTGGCAAGGGTAGGGTTAACAAAAAATGAATAAGATCAAACCCCTTGATGGTGCACAATTGGGAGGAGTTACTTCTGGAACAAGTTGCCTCCACGGATTGGATCTAGATGATAACAGAAACACAGAAAAAAAGAGAAAAACAGAAAAAGAGAAAGAGATTGGATTTCAAAGTTGATTCCACAAATTTGGGACTGTAAATCCCAAGGTTGCTGGTTCAATCCCGGCCCGGGGGACCAAATGTAAGACTCAAAACGGCGCAGGGCCTTGGCAGTTCTGTCAAGGGGATAGGTGCTTTTTTAGGCTGCCCTCCTGAGTGTTACAAAAATATTTAAATTTAACCAAGATCAAAGTCCAGAACCTGGTAAACGGGGAACCAAAGTAAGAGGATAAAGATTATAGTAGTTGGTAGCTGGGAGACAACACTATCTGAGGCAAGATGATGTTGGGCAAAACTTGAATAGAAGGAGTCAAGAATTGTTCAGAGTTCAACAAGACAAGGCAATTGTGAGTGACAAAGCCCACAAGCTAATAGCTCTGGTTGTCAGCAGGAGCTTAGGAAAGATCAACTCAATCCCAAACAACCTCCAGGTTCTCAATGAACCTGCCCAACTCTCCGCAATCAAGCGCTTGAAGGGTACCAGATAACTTTGGGTGGCTGCACAAGACAAAGCTAATTGTTTGAAGAAGCTCTAGAAGCAAAAAAAATAACTGATTCAAACAAGAATAACCCAACACTTCTCCAGGGACTCAAGAGTAGTATGGTGCAATTCAACTTCAAAGATATGAAGGGAGGTTTAACACTCCAGGTTTCAAGCTTAATAAAACCTCTTCAGTCAAACGTGACTGGTTCCAGAAAGATAATCAAAGGATGATTAGGACCATTATGGTCAAATAAAAGGATCAGGAGTGGTGTAACACATTCAAGAATTCAATTAGTCAAATTCTTCTTCAACCAGCAAACCTATTGGTTGGTGATAAGGATCAGGGTTCAAGGATCAAGGGGCAATCATAGATATCTGATGTGATGATGGGATGTGCTGATGTGTTGATCTTCTGATGTCCTCCTGTCCTCCAAAAGGCAGGGGAGAGCCCCTCCTTATATGGTCAGGAGGCCCTGTTAGACTAGGTACAACGGATTCTACAAATGGAGCGGAAAAAGAAAGAAAATCAGGTCATCTCTTGCGTCCATCCGCGGATGGGTGCGCGCAACAATACCGGAATCACCCACCCTTGGCCAAAGGCGGGAAGGGGTGGGGAAGGAAAATGAACCAGACCGCTGCGGATGTCCGCGCGCGGTAGTCGACACTCTCCACCCCTCGCCCAAAGGCGGAAAGGGGTGGGAAAGGAAAATGAATCAGACCGCCGGGGATGTCTGCGGGTGGTAGTCAACACTCTCCACCCCCACCCAGAGATGGAAGGGGGGTGGGAGAGTCCCAGGAAGGGTGACGGATGAAGTTTGTGAGAGCGGGGATGGGCGGATAGGAGATTGGCTCGAGGCAATTAAGTAAATCCTGACAGGCTTGAGATTGGCAACCGATAGATTGAGTGAGGTGGGAGATTGATGGATCAAAGGATTGGACAAGCGCTGGGAGGTGCGGTCGGGATAGGTTTGGTAAGGCATGGATGAGCAAAGCGCAACAATGACGGATGAGCGACGCGCAACGATGAAAATGAGCAACCATGACAATGACGGATGAGCAAGGCGCGACAATGAAAATGAGCGACAAAGACAATGATGGATGAGCGACGCGCAACAATGACAATGATTGACGCGCAACGATGACAATGATGGATGAGGATGAGCAAGGATGACAATGACAATGATCAATGCGCAAGGATGACAATGAGGATGAGGACGCTGTGGAAAGAATAAGGGTTATCCCCCTATAATTGTCCCAAGGTTTGGAAGTTAACGGTGCCCTGCGTTTGAAAGGAGATGGGGATGCCCAAAGTCACACTTAAATGAGAGATATAAATAAGGAGATAAAGAGATAAAGAAAAGTAGAGAGAGAGTGAAATTGCCAATCCTTCAATCCTAAGAACTTTCCACCTGGATTTGTATCCGTTATGAGTTCCTTTAATCTCTTGGTGAGATGTTTGATCCAATCCAGTGATGTGATGGTATGATTCCATCCCATGCATCCATGCCCCTCCTTCCAACCCTGAGTTGAGAGTGAGGATAAGTCCTCCCTCTCAACCCTAACCTAAGTACACACGCAAATAAAAGTATGACAACAAAACAAAAAACAATCCCAAGACAGAAACCCTAGCCTCCTCTCCACACCTCCTCCGTTCCAAACTCCCCCCCTGACCTCCGTATGCCGTTCTGTCCTTCTCATGACTCAATCCTTGCACCGCGCCCTACTTGGAGCCCCCTGCGCCTGTCCGAATCCGTTTGTCTGCACCCGTTGTGGGTGTCCGGTAATATTTGGCATGATCTGCGCGCTTGCGCGCGCGCTCCGTCTGTTCCTTTATAGCCCATGGATTGCTCCGCCCCTACGTATCCGAACAGGTGCGCCCGCAAACCTAGTCAAGCGCACTACCTTCCAAATCCGATCTCCGGGGCGGATTGCCGCCCACGCCACATTCAATGCTGAGCCCAACCCGTTCACTAGGTGCGGAGCCAAACAGAAGCTGCTGCTGATCCAGCAGCTGCCCCTGCTGAGCAATCTGCATACCCTAATGCTGAGCACGCTTGCCTCCAATGCTGAGCACGCAGCCGCGACGCAGTTCCCAATTGGTGTCTATAAATTGACACCACATCCCCCCCCCAACTTGAGTTCTGTCCCCAGAAGTCTTCCATTGCTTCACCATACCACCACCGGAGACACAGCCGCCAGTTCCTGCAAAGGTCAGCGGGACCGGAGTCTTGTTACCCATCACCCTTCCCACGATGTCCGCCGCTTTCTTTTTCCCTACAGGATTTGCTGCCGGCGCCTTGATTCTGGGCACGTGTGCGGCCGGTTTTGGAACGGTCAACGGGGGTTGCTCCTTTGCATCCACCTCCATCTTATTGGAGACTGCCACCTTCTCTTCCGTTGCCACTACCCTTACCTCAGCTTCCACCCGAGGTGGTTGCCACAATCCAGGACTGGTAACAATGCCTAGTGACGCTTGCGCCGTTGTTCCCGCCTCCTGACCCCGTGTGCGCACCTGCTGCATTGCAGTTGGCTGGCTTGGCTCCATTGGAATCTGTTTGCCTGTCGGAAACATGTACCCCATCCCCGCTGGTCAAACCAATCCCGCGTTTAGATCCTTCGTAAGCTCCTTGCACGCCAATTGCCAATGACTGTTTGCCCTGAAGTACGAACACCCCCTTGGCACAAAGGTACCGGGCGGCCAAAACCCTTCCACCATGTGAGGTGGAGGCCCTCGCGGCTGCTGCTGGCCCATATGGCTCATGCAGATCTTCAAATCCTTCATCAGTTCCGTCAATTCACTTACCGGAGGGGCGGGCGCGGGTTGAGGAACTGGAACACACGTGGAAGTAGGTGGAACCGGGGCCCAAAATTGCGCCGGAGCCAAAACCTGGGGGGCGGATTTCTTTGGTCCCGCTGGGAAGGACTTAGCAGTATCCTCAATAAGCTCTTCTAAGTTGAGCTCACTCTCCACAGCCTGGCAAATTACAGCCAACTCCGGAAGGAGTGCGATTCTCCCGTCTAATGACCGCTTTACCAAGTTGTGATTGTAAAGATGCCGCTGCACCCTTGCCCGGAGTTGAGCGCCTAAATTGCCCAGAAACGCGTGTTTCATGGCCCCCTTCTGTCCCGCCACCACCTCATTCTTTTAAAAGTACCAATAGATCCAATCAAATGTCAAGGTGTAATCCGCCAGCTCCACCCAAGTCCTGACTCCTCCGCGCGCGCTCGCCTCCGAGGCCACGTGGTCAAAATCACTTTCCCGGAATCAAGGTTCGCGCCTACCCCACTGCATTAGGATCTCCGCCTTAGTTTTGGCCAATCCTGATTCTTGTAGCCTTCCATCTCCTCCACATCCCGGAGCTTCTCTTTGTCCATGATGAACAGGACGACAAGCCGGGCCTTATTGGCTTCTGACGCACCTTCCGCATCTGCAATACCTTTGTATCTCAAGATGAATTGCTCCACATCTGCAGTGTTGAATTGGATGTGAGGGTAGTCGCGCGGCCTGATGCAAACCGGACGAGTGGGTTCATGGTAACTGGAGACCAATGGGGGAACGGCGTAGCTTGTCCTGGGTTGAGCGGAGGGAGGGGGAGGAGGAGGGATGGAAGACGCAAGTGGGGTCGGAGTAGCGGACCCGGAAACAGAAGGAGAAGAAGAAGAAGAAGAGGCAACTGTTGGGAGGTATGGATAGGACATCGCGCCCAGTTACCTTTGAAAGACAAGAAACGGAAGGTTACTTCCCAGCCAGACCCCCAGATGTGGAAAGAATAAAGGGTTATCCTCCTATAATTGTCCCAAGGTTTGGAAGTTAACGGTTCCCTGCGTTTGAAAGGAGATGGGGATGCCCAAAGTTGCACTTAAATGAGAGATAGAAATAAGGAGATAAAGAGATAAAGAAAAGTAGAGAGAGAGTGAAATTGCCAATCCTTCAATCCTAAGAACTTTCCACCTGGATGTGTATCTGGTATGAGTTCCTTTAATCTCTTGGTGAGATGTTTGATCCAATCCAGTGATGTGATGGTATGATTCCATCCCATGAATCCATGCCCCTCCTTCCAACTCTGAGTTGAGAGTGAGGATAAGTCCTCCCTCTAAACCCTAACCTAAGTACACGCGCAAATAACAGTATGACAACAAAACAAAAAAACAATCCCAAGACAGAAACCCTAGCCTCCTCTCCACACCTTCTCCATACCAAACTCCCCCCAACGTCCGTACGCCGTTCCATCCATCCGGTTTGTCCTTCTCATGACTTGATCCTTGCACCGCGCCCTACTCAGAGCCCCCTGCGCCTGTCCGTATCCGTTTGTCCACACCCGTCGTGGGTGTCCGGTAATATCCGGCATGATCTGCGCGCTTGCGCGCGCTCTGTCCGTTCCTTTATAGCCCGCGGATTGCTCCGCCCCTACGTATCTGAACCGGCGCACCCGCGAACCTGGTCGAGCGCACTACCTTCCGAATCCAATCTCCAGGGCGGATCGCCGCCCATGCCACATTTGATGCTGAGCCCAACCCGTCCACTAGGTGCGGAGCCAAACCGCGGCTGCTGCTGATCCAGCAGCTGCCGCTGCTGAGCACTCCACATACCCTAATGCTGAGTGCGCAGCCACGACTCAGTTCCCAATCTGTGTCTATAAATTGACACCACAACACACAATGTGCAACAATGAAGATGAGGATGAGCAACGCGCAACAATGAGGATGAGAAGCAATACGCGGGGATGAGGGTGAGGATGAGCGATGCGCAAGGACAGGAATTTTTTTTGAAAAAAAAAATTCTTTTCCCACGGTGTCCCAAATGGTTCACCACAGCGCTTGCGTTCTGCGCGGAGAGCAGCAAACATTTGGAGACAATAAGAAGGGGAGGTAGGATGCAAGAGGTGGAGGGAAGGACAAGGAAAGACAGAAGGAGAAACCCCATCTCAAATCTCAAGATCAATTGCTGGTACACCACACACTCTTTGAACCAGCATCTTTTCAAGACAAGCCAATCTAGGAGGAGCAATATCAACTCACTTCCTTTATCCATATACGTCTAATTGGTACAAGATTTAGCTAGTTGAGCTGCGTCAGGAGGTAACCTTGTCATGCTCCCATCTTCTCTTCAGTTCTTTCATTGTGTTTTTCAGGTCTCTTCAGTCATCAAATCACCGCTCATTCTTACTTACTCTCTGTCTTGTTTCATTATTGATCAGTTGTCTTATTTCTATAAGAGCTATTTGAACTAAGCTTGTGGCTGCAATAAATATTTCCAATTTACACTCTCATAAAGGGGAAAATTAATTTGAGATGATGAGGAGCCCTCAAACATCAAGAATGCAAAAAGGGGTTTATTATAGAGATATGAGATAATACAATTTATAACCCACAGATTTCAGAAGAGTTTTCAAGAGCTTTGTGAAGCTTATTACCCTTTATTAAACAATCACTTCAAATGATGGAGACTTACTGTTTCTTTGTTTACCATCTTCATTTTCCTATTTCTCCAAAGAATTAGAGCCTTAGAAAATTAGTTGTAAGCAACAACTTTAGAAGGGGTTACCTAAACTTTGTAGTGGACCCATTCTATTCTTGGTTGGATTTTCTGCACCACACCATCACTTCAGTAAAGGATGTACTTAAAATCAAAATTTACAATACAACCACCACAGCTTCTGCATCTTTCAAAACCAAATAAACAGCCCTGGATACCAAATCTAAACTTCTGTCAAATGCACACTCCACATACTATGAAGGGGAAAGGATTTAGGCAGATGTGGCACAAATGAGAAAGACAAATGCTACAAGAAATCTTGAAGCTAGCAAGGATATCTTTTGAAGCTAGAACTAGGCTCAAATTCAAGTGAAAGTTTCAAGGGAGAATGTTTTTATATTTAAAATAAGGCAAAAATTGATGTAATGACTTGGACTCAGAAAGATTTGAGAATGTATGAAATAAAATAACTGAGGAAAAAATCAAAAGGCAAGGTCTTTGCATTTAAGGTAATCTAAATTGTAGTGTAGGTTAATAGATATAACCTGGTGATGTCCTTTGTAGCTAAGAAAAAGCAAGGATGCACCAAATGTAAAGAAATATGAGCCAAAAAGGAAATTAAAACATTGAGCTACAACCAAGTGATGACAACATGTGGATGCAAATACAATGGAATGTGATATACAGAGTAATGGATGTAATGAAGGTAACAAAGTGGAATGAGTCCTGGCCATGAGAAGAGGTGTGATATCAATTGCAAGATGAATCAGAACTAGCTGTAGATTGTACTGTGAAGTGCAAGAGAAATTGCAAGTACTGACTGAGTAACTGGATATAGAAGTTCTCTTGAGATTCAAAGGTAGAAGTGGATTGCATTTAATTCTGAAATGATTTTGGTGTCCCACTGATAGAACTGTGGTAGATGATACTGAGGAGAGTTAATATGTTGATTTCATTGTAAACAGTAACCCAAGAGCTTTGGAGAATGACAGCTTCCCACCTAAAAGGATAGGAAATATAGCCCTGGAACCCAATTTACTGAAGAATAATTTAGAGATCTTGAGAAAAATTCAAATTTAATGATAGCTGAAAAACCCAAAAGTAATATTGATGAATCCAGATAACTGAAAATTCTCTAACCTTCTCCAGCAGGGCACTAAAAACTCCATCAAATCCAGATTCTTTCAATACATGGACAACTGTACCAGACACCACCCATTGATAGAGCAAAATTTCTTTGTCAACTACCAAAAAAGAAAGTTGCATGTATAAATAACTGATACAGAGACCATTCCCATCCTTGGGAATGGTTATTTTGTTGCAAAAACACTTGAAAACTCAAACATTGGCCTGAAGCTCTGAATTTTGTGGTGCCTGTTTATAGGTACATAAAATCCAAAGTTTTCCCACACCAGCCAAGGTGTGGGAGGAATAGCCCCCAGGACAACAAATAAAGATTTTAAGCCTTTGGAAAAGCACTCCAGCTTCCACAGAAGGAAATTTTAAAAAGACCTTTACAACAAAAACCCTTCCTGAAATTTTGGAAAAGGGAAATCATACATAATCTAGGTTTCTGGGCCTTTGGGACAAAATACTACTATTTGACATGTGCAAAAAGAATTGGTTGCAGAAAAAATGTGGTTGGAAAGGGAAAAGTATTTAATAAAAGGGGAAAGAACTACTGCATTCCAAAAAAAAAAAAAACTAGATCTTTAAGGCATGATTTTTTAAGGCAGGTCATTTTTTGGAAAACAGGAAGGAAAATTCAAGGATGAAAGTTTAGTCAAGCAGGATCAACTGAGGTATTCATAACTAAGGCCAATTGGAAAGTAAGATTTTGCAGATTCAAAACAATGGCAGATCACCTCTAGCAAGATGATTGGGGCAGATGATGTGAGGCTTTTCAGCATGTGGAAGTGCACGAGGATGGGTGGGTTGTTTCATTAATTTCTCTTGATTTCTTTTTTGAATTTTAATGAATATTCAAGGAAGTAAATCATGTATAGAATGTGGGGGTGGCATGGAAATCAAATGGCAGAGCTTGTTCACCACACACCTAAGTAATAAAACTGATATTCATTGGAGTAAAATATTATTGAATATATGGAATACACATGAATTTTGAAGATTTACTAGAGGAATGATTTCAATGTTACTTATTCATGGAAAAAAAGTGAAAAATATAGGTGCAGTTCCAAAAGAAATTAGCTTCAGAATGAATATTTTTGCAATCTAGGCAGGGTTTGAAAAGCACTAAGTTGTAGAATCTAAGGTAAAAAAACTGTGGGGGAAGTTTCTAGTTTGGAGAGGTTAGGGAATTGTCACACAACCACCCCACGTACTATAGGGCAATCTTAGATGATTGTGAGCCCAAAGGAAGAGACTGAGTGCAAGGGAAAGTGCAAGGTAGCAAAGCTAACTGCAAAGTGAAAACTTATGGTTGGTTAACTCATAACACAGTGAGAGGGAGGGATTGTTCCAATGGAAAGGAAACTAAAGCCAAGTCCAATGTGATGAATGGATTTAGCAAATGCAAGAAGGTATGAAATTAACTAACTGAGGAGACAATCTTCAGGCAAGTGGCCTAGCCTTTATAAGGTAATCTGAAGTGACTAGATACAACCTGATGGACATCCAACTAAAGTTAAGAGGCAATGAGGCTGTCAGGGATTTAACCTCTATTTCTATACTTAGCTGTGGTTAAACCTGCAAAAGAATAAAGACAAACCAATATTTAAATTAGTTTTTGACTTATATATTCCAAACAGCAACTTTAAAAGCTTACAGAATAGAATAACACCAAGGTATTATGAGTAAATAGCCACACCTTAAACCTTTATAAAAGGTAAGGGGCCTTAGTCTTAAAGGAGTAAGACCAAAAGGAGCTTTGCTTATAAATAAGATCACACCCTTTAAAGAGTAACACACAGGGGTTACTTATCCAAGTGAGACCTTCCACTTCAAAATTGGTGTTGCCAAATAGGTTATTGATTGAATTTAATACCAAAGTTTATAGCCCCAGTCAATCTTCTTCTTGAGATTAAGGTTAATGGGCTTGTTAACTCTTGCTTGTATTCTTGTTCAAATAATAATATAATAATGGATGATGAAAGGGCTATAGGGTAAAGACCCTGCTCTTTTAAGGTAACAGGAGCCCTCATGGGACTCTAGTAATCACCAGAGGAGTTTCAGGCTCTCCTTGGTTTCGTCCTCAAAGGCCCAAGACATCATTACATCATTCCCAATGGGTAATGAAGAACTAGTACTCATTGGGAAGGATTTTCAAGGTAAAGTTTTCATTTTACCTACTAAAAGGTTACTTACTGGCTCTTAGGACTTATACACCACTCAGATAGACGGTGTAGAAGCCTTAGAATCCATCATAATGATTATTTATATTTATTTAATGTAGCTTAATACCTTGGCAAATAATTTAATTTTAATTATAAGTATCTTGGCTCATACTATACACATAGAGTATGTATACTCTTTGCAATGTTTATTAAAAGGTTTACAGCCTACAGATGAACTGTGAGCCCTCTGAGTGGACGCACTCAAGGCTCATTGAAGTATATTAAAGCATTATTACATCCAAAAGGGGATAATATTAAATAAGTAATTAATTTATAGTTATACTATACCTATAAGGGGTATATACTCTTGGCAGTGCTACTAGAAGGTTCATAGCTTACAATTAAGTTCTAAAGCCTCTGAGTGAGCGCTCTCCAGGCTCAGTAAGGTGTATTAAGTGTAAAGAGGGAGTATTACTTATAATTACATCCCAAAGAGGGATAAGGTAAAAATTATGCGATTTAATTGTACAGAGTAGAGAGTATGGGTTAATATGATTACCATGGCTCCCAACTGAACCCTGAGCCTTCTGAGTGGACGCACTCAAGGCTCAGATTAGTATATTAAGGTATTAATGTATCCCAAAAGGGATAATATTAAATATGTAATTAATTTATACAGTATAGAGAGTATGGGTTAATATGATTACTGTAACTCCTTCCCAAAGAGAGGAAACACTTTGGGAACTTCTATATCAATAATTGGGACGCATCTGAGTCCTCATAACTTAATTTAAAGTTATATTGGGTCCCCTTCTTGATAATATAAATTATCAAGGTTTTAATTCCATAATCCATACTCATAAAAACATACTTATACAACATTATATAATATTATTAAGATTTAATATACAATTATAAAACTCCTCAACATTTTCATTATTGTCTCCATGGTGGGTTGAAACAGTGACCTTGGTATCAGATACTGGGAAGTGAGCCTAGTACTTAGCCACTATACCAGCAGGACATATGAGTTTCCAGACATTTGGACAAGTCTAACTGTCTCATGGCTGACACTCCCTACCACCAAAAGAAAATTACTCTTCAGAGGAATTTTTAGCTCCCTTAGAGGCTCTATATCTCCTCAATACAATATCAGAGTTTTAATGTCTTTAGCTTCCAACCATAAGTCACTATCAGCTAATTTATTCTTAAACCTGACTAGATAAACTCTTACATCTTTATTGTCCTTTCTAATAATCTTATGGTTCAATATCTTGTGAGGTAGTCCATCTTCAACATCCTGTAGAGGTGGGACCACAACCACAGGTACCTTCCTTAGTGGGAACTTTGCAGTGGGTTCTATGAACTTCTTAACTAGACTGATTGGGAAAGTTGGATGTTTCCTGTCAAACTCCTTGCTCAGAATCACCTCTACTGCATTCTTGCCATGTAAGGCTTTTACCACAAATGGCCCAACAAATGAGTCTTTGAGTTTTCTATGCCCTGCTATATTAGAAAAATTCACTGTTGAAACTAAGACCATGTCTCAAACTTTGATGTCATGATCCTTGTGTCTTCTATCCCATCTACCCTTGTTGTACTCTACTGCTTCTTGAAAAAATTTGCTAGCAAAATTTTTGGCCTTAACCATCATATTTCTAAAGCAATCTGCAGTGGGATGCAGTACAATAATTTTGCTGAGGAGCATATCCTTGGGCATGCGCGGGATCCAGCCTCTTTCTAATTCAAAAGGTGACATGTTAGTGGTGGAATGCTTACTGGAGTTGTAGGCAAACTCTAAGGAAGGTAACAATGATACCCAATCATGAGTATAACCATTATTGTCTTTGAAATCAATCCCATAGGCAAAATACCTTCTTATCATGTCTTCCAAAGTCTGTATCATTCTTTCTGCCAATCCATCAGTCTGTGGGTGATAGGCTGTGGAGAAAGATAATTTGGTTCCTAACAAATCAAACAAACTCTTCCAAAATTCAGAAGTAAACTTAGGGTCTCTATCACTAATTATGTTTTGTGGGCAACCTACATCACTCACAATACTATTCCAAAACAATAAGGCTACATCCATGGCAGAGCTATCCTTATAGCATGGCAGGAACATAGCTCTTTTGGAGAACCTATCAACTATTACCAGTACACAATTGTGGTTATCCTTTCCTCCAGGTGGTAATCCAGATACAAAGTCCATATTGATAGTGGACCATCTATCCTTAGGTTCTTCTATTGACTGAAGCAAACCATATTTCTTTCCTGTGGATCTGTTAGCTTTCTGGCATCTCTCACACAAATCACAGTAGTCTGAGACAGTGTTTCTCCAACCAGGCCACCAAGCTATCATTTTTATCCTATCTGTTGTCCTCTCCTTAGACAAATGTCCTGAACAGATATTATCATGGCATTCATTCATCAAAAACTGTATGTGCTTGTCCTTCACCAATAATACTGAACAGCAGTGGGCTGACTTATGATATAATAACCCATCTAAAAGGACTAGCCTGCCATCAATTAGTTCCTTCCTCCATTGTTCATCCAGTCCTTCAATCAGGTCTTTTCTATTGACTTTAGATTGCATAATCTCTACTAGTAGTGAAGTATTCTTTTCTCCTGAATAAGAGTCATACACAGAATCCCAAAAACTCTGTGCTAGGCTACTCATTGAAATGGCCATGATAGGTAATGTATCTACAGTATCTTCTGGGTCATAAGCAGGATTATTTATGTCATTAGGTAGTGCCCATTGTGACAACCCATCTGCATTCTTATGTACCAGGCCTTCTCTGTGGACTATAGTCATAGAGCCTCTCCATTCCTGGATAGCAATCTGCCATCTCAACATATGTCTATTGGGTGTCTTCATGTTCAGAAGAGACTTCAAAGCTGTAAAGTCAGTAATGACTTCAAACTGACAACTGTCCAAATAGTAATACAATTTCTCTAAGGCCCATACCAAACACAAGCATTCTAATTGTGAGGCACCATATCTCTTCTCACTATCTTTCAATTGTCTGGATATGAAGCAAATTGGCCCCTCAACTGGTTTATCATTCACAATCTGTACTTGGTGTAATACAGCTCCAAGACCTTCCATACATGCATCCACATACAGTTTGAATGGTTTCTTAGGGTTTGGGTGAAATAGCAAGGGTGCACTTGTCAACTTTTCTTTAAGTATCTCATAGGCCTTCAGCCTTTCTGTAGTCATTTCAAATGAAACATTTGGACTGCATATCTTATACAGGCTAGAAGCTATTATTCCAAAATCCCTAATATGTAGCCTGTAATATCCTGCAAAACCTAAAAAACTCTGCATTTCTTTAATGTTACTAGGCGTGGGCTTCAGTAATACAGCTGCCACTCTTGCCTGATCTATCCCAAGTGACAGACCACTCACAACATGACCCAAAGCCATCAATTCATTGAATCCAAATGAACACTTAGTCAAAGATATTTTCATATTCATCCTGATCACCTTCTTGAGTACAATGGAAATCCACTCCTTATGTTCATCCCATGTTTCTGAAAATACAATTATGTCATCTATGTAGACTATCAACCAGTTTTGCATCAATTCCTGATGAAATTCTGAGTCCATCATCCTCTGAAAATGGGATGGGGCATTCTTGATACCAAAAGGCATTCTCAAATACTCAAACACTCCCAGGTGGCATACTATCCTCAGGAATTTCCTGCTGTCATGGTCTACAACATTCTGGTGAAAACCTTTCAGAACATCCATACAAGAAATATACTTAGCCTGGTGCAATTTGCTCAAAGACTCGACAATCTTTGGCATAGGATACCTATCAGGGGTTGTGTACGAATTCAGTGCTCTAAAATCCCCAACCATTCTTGACTTCCCATTATGCCAAGCTATGATGACAGGTGTGGTGATGTCCACATCCTCATTAGCTCCTACTTTTCTGATCACATTCAACCTCAATAATGTATCTATATGCTCTTTCAATGCCTCCTTGCTCCTAGGGCTAGCAGGGAAAGGATGTTTCCTCAAAGCTGGGGGATATGGCCTTTCTATTGTTAAAGTAATCTTGACCTCATGACCCCTGATTGACCCAAAAGGCTGATCTACTGTTGCAAAAGCTGCTTGGTGCCTAAACAACAAGGAAAATAGTTCCTCCTTTTCCTCTGCTTTCAAGGAAGAACTGATTTTTGAGTCTATAAAGATCTCTTGGCCAAAATCTTCTTCTGAAACATTATTCACCATATCCATGCCAAAATTATTTAAGTAAAACCTTTCACTGTTTCCAATGGTAAAGGATGAAGAACTTTGCCCATGGAATAAACTAAAACAATACTTTTTCATATAGTCACTTCCAATGATGAAGTATTCAACCATTGTATTATAAATTATTACAAACTTGATCACCAGAGCCAAATCTTTCAGGAACAACCTGATCTTTACCATTCCTAAAGGTTCCAGTGCACCAGAACAGCTTTGTAAATTTAACTTGGGTGAGTCTAATAAGTGCTCTTTCCATTGGGGATAGAGCTTCTCCAGGTATCCCCTTCCTACTATGGACTTACAAGCACCTGAATCTAGAAGCACCTTACAAGGCTTCCCGCAGAATGACATTTGTACCAAGTCATTTTCTGAGTCTATGGAATTTATGCATCCTATGATTAAGTGGTTATCATCCTCCTCACTATGGTCATCACAAGAATCATAAGCAATCTCCACTTGTTCTTCTTTGTTAGTTTCTATGTTATTCACTTTGCTTGCCTTCTGAGGACAAGTCCTAGAAGTATGTCCTGCCTTCCCACATGTATAACAAGAGACTTCTGTGCCCTGCAGGTTCAGTTTTGGCTGAGCTTTGCCTTTGAATTTCTCCATAGGAACTTCTTTGGGAGGATATGATTTCCTCCTACCTAGAGACGTGTCTTCTACTATATCTTCCAGTATATTAATCAAGTTTGAGCAATCATCCGTAGTTTTCATACTAGTTTTTACTGCAAATGAAACTTCACCATCCATCAAGGATTGTAACTTGAAATTAATACTATCTTGATCCAGGTATGGATCACAGGCTCTCAGCATCTTCCTCTGTCTGGTTACCCATGTTGCTGGTGGTGTAACACCTGGCAGGAATCTATCTTTGTTAAAATCATTTAAACACTTCCTCTTCCAATTTGCTGTACCAAATTTTGAACTTATTTCTTTTTTCCAAAATTCCCAGTCTTGCACACTTACTGAATTCCTTCTGTCTCTATACCAGTCTGAGGCTATACCTTTAAAAAAGATACTTAACCTGCTAGTGATCAAAGTATCAGGTAATCCTGTGTCCTCTTTCAATGTATCAATCCATGAAATGAATTCAGTGTGGTCATATTCACCTTCTCCGGAGAAATCAGGCCATTCACTTATCTTGGGCAATCCCTGCAGTATCTGTTTGAACACTTCATTCTTACTAGAATCTTGCACTGGATCAATTTTTTCTGCTATCTTCCTATCCATCCTATGATCTCTGTCATGGTTTCTGGTCTCTATGGCATGACTGTGGTTGCTTGGGGACAAGGAGAGCAATCTACTGGCAAGCCTGTCATGGTTGTGCTCTAATTGTTTATGTACCTTATCAATCCTTGCAATCAAACTTTCTAAACCTTGTTCTGACACAACCTGATATTTCAATATCTCTTCTCTGAAATAATTCATATTTTTATCAAACTTGTGTTCCAGCAGCTCCAAGGAGTGACTTATTTCTAACACCATGGATGTCAATGAATTGACCTCCTTCCTCACTACTACAGATTCTTCTGCAGAATTTCTCAATGATTCACTAATACTTGTCACTTTGTCATCCAAATTGCTTAAATCACTATTCTGGACCTTGATCAGGTCCAGTTCAATGGTCTTATTAGTTAAATCTTCTATATCTCTTGCAGAATTCTCTAAAATAGATTTAAGGGCAATGCTATCAGATACTATACAACTGTACTTCTTGTCCATGGCTGCAAAGCCTTCAACACAATATTGGTTTGTGTGTACTACTGCCTTCTTAATGTGAAGGGTCTCATTGAATACAATATCACAAAATTTATCTAACAAAATTTCTGATTCAAGGGATAATCTTAACCCCTCTTTGCCCTCTTGGCTCTTTCCTCCTCTAAATATTGAAACCCCCCTTGAAGAGATCTCGCCATCCTCATCATCTCTCCATAAATCGCATTCCTGTGATCTCTTCTTTTCCTCATCCTTCCTCCCTGGTTGTGAGGAGGAGAGGGGTCTCTGTTCCTCAAAGGACCCTGGGAACCAGAGGCTACTGGTTGTGGGGTTATCCCTCCTGGTAGTTTCCTCTTTGCCTTTGGTTTGGGAGCCACTGGTTTCTTGATCTGGGTTGGTTCCCAACTCTCTGTCTCTTTCATGAGCTTCTCCCTCCCCAATATCTTGATCAAAGCCCTGTGCGCCGCAAGGGCTTGGGTCAGGAACGTTGCCTGGTTCTGTGTGTTGCTGGCTGCCACAGCCTGCAGATAATTTATCTTGTTTTGGCTGTGGCAGGTCAGCAGATTGGCTGCTCCTGGCGGTAGGTCGCCTTTTTTGTTGTTCAAAATCGCCGGGGGGCACAAGCTGAGCCCCCTTGCTTCTAGTGTTCATTGCCATTAGTGTATGCGGTTAGAAGCAATAGGCAATGGATTAATTTAATACGTTTGTCACGCCAGTCAAAGTAAAACAGAAGACTCACGGTGAGTCACAATATCTGTTGCCGGCAATCTCGCCCTTTCCGTAGGTTTGACACTACGGACACTTGGCCCTCTTGCTTCACTTTGCGGGACGGAGCTAGTTTCTGACACAGAGCTCTGAACTCTTCCTTGGTTAGATGGAAGGAAGAATTCTATGGAGAGTTGTCTCGACACTATGTCGTGTTGAGAGATAACTTAAGTACGTCAATACTATGTTAAAAAAAAATATTGTATACTAACTTGCTGTTCTAACCAATAATGGTACTGCTCACAACAATCAATCCTTTGTTCAGGCGGCGGTAGGTCACCGGCACTGTCTGCTAGATTAAAGGTCAGCTACTTGTCTAAATTCTATAAACCAATGATTAGACTGACCAATTGATAATTGGGTCAGTTGTTCTCTGCCCCGGCACAAAATTACGCGGAGCTACCTTTGGATAGCCGGAATTACGCGGCAAGCGACTTTGTCAAACTCAGAGTCAACAGAGAGCAAGATTGTCAAACACACACTCTCGGTCAATAGGCAACAATACTTATAATGATGCTGTGAGAAAAAACTTGGTTTTTCTCTTTTTTTTGTTTTTTTTTTTGTTTTTTTTTTTTCAATGGTTTCTTCTTAATTTTATTATAATTTTTTTCTTTTATATTTAAAACAAATAAAACAAAACCAGGTCAAAACCAAGCACACCAGATTAAGATGGTTTAATCTTAGTGGAATAATATGCCTAAAAAGGGCTGACTGTTTTAAAAGCAATTTTCAAAACTTTTGCCCCTTTTTTTTTATTTTCTATAATTTTCCTATATGAAATGGAAAAAAAAATCAATAATTAGCAAAAAACTCTGTTCAGAATTGGTCAAAAATGCGCACAAAATATGCTTTAACACTCAAAACAGAAGGACTTTAAAGCTCAAAGCAAAAATCCCAGAATTTTCGAAAATTTGCTGTTTTTTTTTTCTTATTTACTGATTTTTATCAAAAAATTTATAAATCAGCAAAAACTTTTGCCCAAAATATCACAAAATTGCGTACTTTAAGCAGACAAAACAATCTCAAAGGTAATGAAATCAGATGAGGCCCCCAATTGTCAGGGATTTAACCTCTATTGCTATACTTAGCTGTGGTTAAACCTGCAAAAGAATAAAGAAAAACCAATATTTAAATTAGTTTTTGACTTATATATTCCAAACAGCAACTTTAAAAGTTTACAGAATAGAATAATACCAAGGTATTATGAGTAAATAGCCACACCTTAAACCTTTATAAAAGGTAAGGGGCCTTAGTCTTAAAGGAGTAAGACCAAAAGGAGCTTTGCTTATAAATAAGCTCACACCCTTTAAAGAGTAACACACAGGGGTTACTTATCCAAGTGAGACCTTCCACTTCAAAATTGGTGTTGCCAAATAGGTTATTGATTGAATTTAATACCAAAGTTTATAGCCCCAGTCAATCTTCTTCTTGAGATTAAGGTTAATGGGCTTGTTAACTCTTGCTTGTATTCTTGTTCAAATAATAATATAATAATGGATGATGAAAGGGCTATAGGGTAAAGACCCTGCTCTTTTAAGGTAACAGGAGCCCTCAGGGGACTCTAGTAATCACCAGGGGAGTTTCAGGCTCTCCTTTGTTTCGTCCTCAAAGGCCTAATACATCATTACATCATTCCCAATGGGTAATGAAGAACTAGTACTCATTGGGAAGGATTTTCAAGGTAAAGTTTTCATTTTACCTACTAAAAGGTTACTTACTGGCTCTTAGGACTTATACACCACTCAGATAGACGGTGTAGAAGCCTTAGAATCCATAATAATGATTATTTATATTTATTTAATGTAGATTAATACCTTGGCAAATAATTAAATTTTAATTATAAGTATCTTGGCTCATACTATACACATAGAGTATGTATACTCTTTGCAATGTTTATTAAAAGGTTTAAAGCCTAAAGATGAACTCTGAGCCCTCTTAGTGGACGCACTCAAGGCTCAGTGAAGTATATTAAAGCATTATTACATCCAAAAGGGGATAATATTAAATAAGTAATTAATTTATAGTTATACTATACCTATAAGGGGTATATACTCTTGGCAGTGCTACTAGAAGTTTCATAGCCTACAATTAAGTTCTAAAGCCTCTGAGTGAGCGCTCTCAAGGCTCAGTAAGGTGTATTAAGTGTACAGAGGGAGTATTACTTATAATTACATCCCAAAGAGGGATAAGGTAAAAATTATGTGATTTAATTGTACAGAGTAGAGAGTATGGGTTAATATGATTACCATGGCTCCCAACTGAACCCTGAGCCTTCTGAGTGGACGCACTCAAGGCTCAGATTACTATATTAAGGTATTAATGTATCCAAAAAAGGATAATATTAAATATGTAATTAATTTATACAGTATAGAGAGTATGGGTTAATATGATTACTGTAACTCCTTCCCAAAGAGAGGAAACACTTTGGGAACTTCTATATCAATAATTGGGACGCATCTGAGTCCTCATAACTTAATTTAAAGTTATATTGGGTCCCCTTCTTGATAATATAAATTATCAAGGTTTTAATTCCATAATCCATACTCATAAAAACATACTTATACAACATTATATAATATTATGAAGATTTAATATATAATCATAAAACTACTCAACATTTTCATTATTGTCTCCATGGTGGGTTGAACCAGTGACCTTGGTATCAGATACTGGGAAGTGAGCCTAGTACTTAGCCACTATACCCGCAGGACATATGAGTTTCCAGACATTTGGACAAGTTTAACTGTCTCATGGCTGACAGAGGCAATGAATGACATGAACAGATTGGGAAATGAAATAACAGTATAGATGTTTCCAAGGTCATAACATAGATGCAAGGCAATAAGGTCTGAGCTTACAAGGGCGTAAAATATGAGATAGGAAGGAGTGACGTGAGAGACAATGCAAATATGAGGATGTAGTTTATGCAGGGTAAGGGACTAGTCCAATTGAAAACTATACAGTTGGTGTGGCTTACTAGTGTGGGTGCAAGCTAGCAAGATTGCTTGACTGGGAATGGGAACCCAAGTGCTATTGATACCCAGGGTGGAAGAGCGGAGCTTGAATGGATTTTTGACTGGAGTAGAGTTGACTGCAAGGTTTTCAAGTAGGTTCTGAGTCAGTTTCCAAGAATGGAAGGTTGTTATGCAAGCCAGAGTTGATAAGCAGAAGGAACCATTGATGTTGTGCTTCTATTTGTGTCACAATTATGGAATGAGGTAGATGGTACTGAGTAAAGGATACGTCAAAGTGAGGAAGAAAATAATCCTTAAGCTTGAAGCATGAAAGTTGCCCGGGTATAAAGATGCAAGCTCCTGAAAGTGTTCAGATGATTTTCCCATTGATTAAAAAAATTGTTGTGATTGCTGTATACCCCTAGTTATTATCCTACTTCTTTTTCTCTCAAATAAATTTATAATTAAAATATTCTTTCATTGTCATCTTGTCATTGTGAAAACTGTATTTGTCAAAATGAACAATGTGTCCCTAGTACTGCCGCAAGGGGTCCCCAAGGCAAATGCAAGCAACATTGTCTGCGCAAGGTTGCTTGCACTTTTCCTATAAATAGAAAACCAATAGTGGATACCCCTGTAGCCTCTTGGAGTGAGGTGCAAAGCCAAAGGTCTGTGCCGCTAGTGAACTATCATATACGGCCAATGCTGGAGATCAAATTCTTAGGAGTACAAAACCCTGGTAAGTTCAAGACTTAGATACTAACAATAAATAAAAAGAAAAAGAAATGGAACTAATATAATTTTTGTTCTTGATAGTACTACCACAATTCAGAGGGTACACTACTAATACACCTCTGCCGCTGCCACCGTATATTGCATCTTTGTTCAAATTTGAGGTGAATCAAATGAATCCCGAGGTGCAAGGCAAAGTGCAAGCTGAGGAATTGGTGGTAGTCAAAGAAGTAACGGAGGAAGGGATAATGGCTGAAGGAGAGGGTGATACAGAACAGAGGGAAGGAAATGAAGAAGAAGGAAACGGGACAGAGGGAAGGGATGGAACGGAACAGGGTGGAATGGAAGGGAGTGAAATGGAAGGCCAAGATTGAGGGAACTGGGTGCAAGTCAAAGCTCCCATTGAAACTGATGCAAGGCAATTGACTGGCAATGTTGGAGAAGGTTTGGCTTGAACTGCAAGGTGCAAGGAAATCTTTGAAAGGCAACTGGTGAAGCAAGGAATGGTGTTGAAAAGGATGTCTTCTCTGATAAACAACAAGGATTTGGATGAATTTAGGTTGATGGTAGAGGAATTGACCAAAAATTGGGAGGAAGCGGAAAGAGAAGTAAAGGAAAATTTTTAAAAATGTATTTTATTTGTAATCTTATTTTATTATAATATGTAGTTTATTTAATCATTATTATTATATGTGTTTTTTTAAAAAAAATAAATAAATAAACATGAAAGAATAAAAGATTGTGAAAAGAGAATGGATAATTTTTAGGAGTTGAAAAGGAGATAAAGTAAGGAAATTGGATGAGATTGATGGGATGGAATGAGATGGAAGTGCCAAATGGGATTTGATTCATGATTGGTGAGGTTTGCAAGGGTAACTCACATGAAAGTCTTGAACCAAATTGGGAGAGTTGCAAAGGTGATGGGCTGGTTCCCACAAGGTGCAATCTTTGTTGGACTGGAAGCCAGTCCATTCAACAAGGTATTGAAGTTTTCCTTTGCGTAATCTGGAATTCAGAATACAACTTACTTCCCCCTCTAACTGATCTTGGACATTTACCGGTTCAGGAGGGGGATGAGTCTTGCCCTGGTATAAGACTCAAGATGGCTCTAGGAGAGACACATGAAAGACTGGGTGGATACCTTTCCATTTTGCAGGTAAGGTGAGTTTAAAAGCGTCAGGGGAAATGACTGATTTGACTTTGAAGGGGCCAAGTTTTCTTTTGGAGAGTTATTGGGTTGGGCAAGTACTGCAAATATTGAAAGCATCAAGCCATATGTGATCTCCTACCGCAAAGGTTGGGGCCAAAGTGCAAAGTTGGTCTGCTTGTCCCTTGTAGCACTGGTTTGCCGCTTTGAGGTTGGTTAAAAGTTGCATTTGAAGAGAATTAATGTGATTGAGGTAATTGGTAGCAGGTTGAGAAGGTGCTACATGAATAGAATAGAAATATGGGTTTCTACCATAAAGATTCTGGAAGGGTGACTGTTTGGTGGAGGAGTGAGTTGAGTTGTTGTAGGAAAACTTGGCTAATGGGAGCCATTGAAACCAGTTGTCCTGTTGGTAGGCAACATACATCAACAGGTACTTTTCATCAATCTGATTGACTTGCTTGGTTTGCCTATCCGTTTCCAGGTGGTAAGCCATTGATGAATTGCAAGTGATCTTCAAATGTTGGCAAAGAAAGGTCCAGAAGCTAGAGAAAAAAAAAGGTCCACAATCACTAATTATGTTATCAGGGAGACCATTTTTTGAGAATACATATTCTATGAATAAATTAGCTGAGTCTTCTGAGGAGGCCGTCACATTACTGCAAAGGAATAAAGTCATCTTTGAGAAGTAATATACTACTACTAAAATAGCATCATAACCACTAGAAATAGTTAATTGCAAAATAAAATCCATAGACAGCAAGTGCCAAGGAATAGGCAGAATTGGAAGTGGCCGGAGCATCCCATACTTCTGGTGTTTCAAGGACTTGTTACAATTACAATCATAGCACCCATTAACATAGTATTTTACTTCCTTGGCCATACCAGGCCAGTAGAAGTCTTGTGCAATCAATTGGTAGGTTTTATCCTGCCCATGATGACCAGCAAGCAGGGAATAATGCCTTGACTTGAAGATATCTAACTTAATGCAAGTATTATCTGGTACTACTATATGGTCATTATAAACTAAAGAACCATTTTTGTCAATACTGTAACCACTATCTAATAGGTTTGCACTCTTGCAAAGTTTGGTACACTTGGTATCTTTGAGTTGAGCTTTTTGTAGTTTGGAAGCTGTATCTCAAAGTTGAGTGATGATCAAACTGAGTTGGGAAGATTGGGTTGAGAAGAGTGTCCTAATGTTTTGGGTTGTTGTTGGCAAAGGTGCTCCCCCTCCCTGGGTAAACATTTTCCCAACTTTATAAAGCATTGGGGACTAATGCTTGTTTCCCAGGATGGTAGTCAATTGTAAAGTTGAACTTGGAGAGGTATTTGGCCCATTGTGACTGTCTGCATGTAAGGAATTTCGAGCTCATGAAATGTTTTACAGAATTGTGATCAGTTAGGACCTCAAAGGGTTCCATAAGACTCAAAAGGTATGAACACCATTTTTTCAAGCAAAAAGCAATTACAAGAAGTTCCTTGTCATTGATCTTGTAATTAAGCTCTGCAGCAAGCAATCTGCAAGACTCAAAAGCCACAGGATGAAAGAGGGAAGAAGAGGAGGAAAACTGCAAGATTGCTCCTGCAACAGCGTAGTTGCTTGCATCTGTTTCTACAACAGTTCAAGCTAGCTTGTTGAAGTGAGCAAGTATTGGAGCAGTAGTAAATGCTTTCTTCAAAGCCTTGAACTCTAAAGCAGCTTGTTCTGTAAAAACAAAATGAGTGTCTTTTTGAAGAAGGTTAGGAAGGTTTACTGTTTTCTTGGCATAAAGCTCAATAAACCTCCTGTAAAAATTACTGAAACCAAGGAAAACTTGAAGGGATTTGACAGAAGAAGGTAGGGGCCAGTCCAATATGCGCTGGCTCTTGGCTGGATCCATTGATAGTCCTTGCTGCAAGACTATGACACCTAGAAACTGAAGAGAAGTAGTATGGAATTTTCACTTAGAGGATTTTGAAAACAGTTTATTCTTGAAAGGTTGCTGTAGCACCTCTGGCACATGTGCAATGTGATCCTCAAGAGTTTTTGAGTAGACTATTATATTGTCAAGATACACCACAAGGTATTTCTATACAAGGTCAGAGAAAATGTTGCTGAAAAAGTGTTGAAAAGTGGAAGGAGCATTGCAGAGGCTGAAAGGCATGACGGTAAACTCATAACTGCCCAAATGTTTTCTCATTTGGGTCAAACATTCATGACCTCTTGCAATGCAAACTAGGTTATAGGCGCCTGAAAGGTCTAACTTTGAGAAATAAGCAGCTCCATGGAAGAGAGTGAGGAGGTGCAACATAGGTGGTGCTGGATAGGCATTCTTCCAAGTTACCTGGTTCAGTTTCCTGTAGTCAACACACATGAAAAGTCTGCCGTCTTTCTTTGGAACAAATAGGACAGGTTAAATGGTATTTGAATTGCTTGTTTGAAGAAATCCTTTCAATACATTTTCTGCAATTTATTCTTGAAGCACAGTTTATTCTTGCTTCAAGAGAGATTAGAATGGTCTGGGTTCTGGTGGTGGGTCATTAAGTTTGATCCTGTGATCATAAGAACAGGATGGGGGAAGTTTATCTGCCTTTACAGCTGAAAAGAAGTCAGAAAAGTCATGATAAACCAGAGGTAAAGACTCTTGAATGATTTCTAGATCTTCAACTTTGTCATCTTCAAGCGCAGGGTTTGAAGTGCTTGCATGATGCAAGAGGATTAAGGAGCTCAAGATACACTGTTTGGTTGGCGCCTTTTTCTCTTCAAAGAAACAAGGAAGGGGTAAGTCAGATAAATAAGCAATAACTCCTAAATCTGAAGAGGGAACTTGGGAATGGAGGTCAGGATATTGCAAATCTCCTGGCGGAAAAGTGTCATCCAACTCAATGACAATGTCAGGTATGTTGTTTAATTCCTGTTTGACAGAAGGGTTGGTGTCCTGGGGTTTCAAGGTTTGAAGGTTAATTACTCCTTCTTGCCAATTCACATCTGGATTCCAGTGAACTAGGAAGTTGTGGCCTAGAATGGTATCATTCATTCTGGGAATATCCAAGAAAAATAAGTCCCATTCAAAGCTGGGGAAATTGGAGAATGCAAAGGTCCATTTTGCCTTTTGGGAAACCCAATGAGACAGCTTGGTTGCACTACTTACTAAATAGATGGGAAACGTATCTATCTTGGAACCCATAAGATTTTTGGAAGTGGCAAAAGATTCACTTATAAAATAAATGTTAGCGCCAGAATCAAGAAAAACATAATGAGAGGAGTTTCCAGAATGAAAAAGGACAAATCTTGAACTTGGAGCACCTAGTGACTTGCAAGTGCAAAGATTGACTCACTGTCATTTAGATAATGTGTAGTTCTCCTTGCAAGTATTAGAAAAACTACAAGTTAATTTTTTGGCTTTCTATCCGCTTTGAACAACTATCAAAATCATGTTTTTCTCTGCAATACATACATAACCCATTATTTTCCCTCCTCAGCCTTTCCTTGTTCCAGAGCATCCCAGTTTCTTTGTCCAGGAACTTTGGAGTTTTGGCAACGGCCTTCCCCTCTCAGGTTGGAGTGCAAGGTTTGATTTGGTTTGGATTTTTTTGGATTCTTTGAGGATTTTTTTGAGGATTCATCTGCCTTTGGAGCCAAGGTTGATGTTCCATGGTTGTTTTTTTGAGAGCAGTTCTTGTTGTGATAACCATTATCAAGCTCAATCACCCGGTCAATTAAGTGCTGAAGGGAGGTTGTCTTATGTCCCCCAACTGCAAGTTGCTCCATTAGGCGTGCCAGTAAGCCTTTTCAAAAATGAAATAGGAAAGTCTCCTTGTTCCATTGGATGCAAGACTTCAAAGTTTGGAAATTGGAGATATAACCAGAAACTCTACTATTCTCCTTCATGACTAATTTATTAAGTTTGTATTCTGCGTTTTGGATTTCATTAGGGTCTACAAACAGGGTGAACAATTGCTGTTTGAACTTGTCCCAGTTGTTGAGGATAAAAGTGGGGCTAGTGTTATCTAATATTTCAAGGTAAGGTTTGAACCACTGAAAGGCTCATCCACCAAGGAAGGAAGACACATACATAACTTTGTGTTTATCAGTAGGAAAATTATGAGGATTGTTTGAGAAAATTATTTTACAGGACGGTAAGTAGGCTCTAAGTTTATGGGGGTGTTCCCCAGTAAAATTATCAGGCTTCTTCATTCCCGGAGTACAAAATCTAGGTCCACTTGGACCAGATTGCAAGGCAGTTTGGTTAAGAGCCTGGATCAGGGTTGAGAGCAAGGTCAAATTGTTTTGTTTGGGAGAATCAGTGCAAACCCTTGATCTAGCACTAGTCAAGGTTTCATTGGAAGGGTGGTTGGAGTCTTTGATTTCTTCAAGGGGATCCACCGCTTCCCAAGGAGGAGCAAGGGGATCATCAAGAGGTTCAAAAAAAGGGGTTTTAGAACAAGGAACAGGGTCTAAAGGTTGTCTGGCCCAAGAAACACTGGATCTCCCTACCCAATGGATATCATCATTATAAGGGGTGAGGGAAGCATTCCCCGTTGAGCAAGTACGTGAAATTGTAAAATAAATCTATTATAGGTTGGAAAACTAAAATAGATGAGTTGAGTTAGTTAATTTACTTTCACACAACCACCCCATTTACCATAGGGAAATCTTAGATTATTGTGAGCTCAAAGGAAGAGACTGAGTGCAAGGGAAAGTGCAAGGTAGCAAAGCTAACTGCAAAGTGCAAACCTATGGTTGGGTAACTCAACACACAGTGAGAGGGATGGATTGTTCCAATTAAAAGGAAACTAAAGCCAAGCCCAATGTGATGACTGGATTTAGCAAATGCAAGAATGTATGAAATTAACTAACTGAGGAGACAATCTTCAGGCAAGCGGTGTAGCCTTTATAAGGTAATCCAAAGTGACTAGATAAAACCTGATGGACTGCCAACTACAGTTAAGAGGCAATGAGGCAATGAATGAAATGAACAGATTGGGAAATGAAATAACACTATAGATGTTTCCAAGGTCATAAAGTAGATGCAAGTCAATAGAGTCTGAGCGTACAAGGGTGTAACGGATGAGATAGGAAGGAGTGATGTGAGAGAAAATGCAAATATGAGGATGTAGTTTATGCAGGGTAAGGGACTAGTGCAATTGCAAACTATACAGTTGGTGTGGCTTACTAGTGTGGGTGCAAGCTAGCAAGAGCGCTTGACCGGGAATGGGAACCCAAGGTTTATTGATACCCAGGGTGGAAGAGCGGAGCTTGAATGGATGGTAAACTGGAGTAGAGTTAACTGAAAGGTTTGCAAGTAGGTGCTGAGTCAGTTGCCAAGAATTGAAGGTTGTTATGCAAGCCAGAGTTGATAAGCAGAAGGCACCATTGATGTTGTGCTTCTATTTGTGTCACAAGTATGGACTGAGGTAGATGTTACTGAGGAAAGGATATGTCAAAGTGAGGAAGACAATAATCCTTAAGCTTGAAGCATGACAGGAATAAGATTTTACCTGGAATTGATGCAGGATCAAGAAAATATATTTGAACTTCAATTTACTTGTCCCACATATTTGGGGTCCTCATTGCAAAAATATCCTAGTCTTTTCCAAAACCTTGTCATAGATTGTTTTTGTTATATATATAAACTTCATGAGAAACATGGAGGAATTTATTACTTTCAGTTAGCCTTCTTACCAATCACTGTGGACTCAAATGGCAGGGGTGGCATAAATGACCAGTAGAGTACTACCCCCACCCCCAAGATCAATCCAGTAATGTGCCCATTGGATTATTCTCAGTTGAGAATTGGGGAATATAAATGCTTTGAAATGGTTGAAAGTGGAAAAATTTTTAACATAATTACCTCAAAGTTAGTTTGGAAAGCAGTGTTAGCCTTTTTCAAGTCCAATATTTGTGTTTTGGTGCAAGATTCTGGACTGGATAATTATCTCCTGTTTTCTTGGAATAGATCTAAGATATCTTCTGAAAGATTTTAGTTTGATTCCATGTTGCTATTGTGTTGTGCAGATTATTCTTTTCTGTGTAGCTCTGAAAATCTCTCATCTGCAACAGGTACTATTGGAAATTGGAGCCCTAACATCACCTGGAAGATGGTGATGCCAGTTCCTTGCAAGTGGAATGAAGCTTCCTTCCTTCAACAGAAAAATGATTTTGTGCTCAATTGTGTCACTGATGTACAAAGGAATTCAATCTTCATTGATGTGTCTGGGTTCAATTCTCAGAATCAGCCCACTCATGGGTTTTAAATTTCTGGTGAGATTGTTTTTACTATTAACTTTTTTTAATTAATTATTTACGTATACTTAAGTACTTACTTAAATGATTTTTTTTATCCTTACTTACTTAATATTAGGCCAGGCTGCTTCCCTGGCAACAAATGCCAGGGGCAGAATGATTCATCTCATTGGAGCTCTGGCCAACTCCAGAATGACCTATTACAAATTAATGAATGAAGATGGTAAGAAAAAAGGTGGTAATTTTTCTTTGGACATTGCAAAATTTCTTCTCTGCCTCCATGACCATTTCCCAGTAATTCACACATAATCATGGATGATGCACCCATCCATTGGGGTGAAGATTTTGATAAATTTTTCCAAATCATGAAGAAACCAAGCAAAGAAACTAACATTGAATTCCTCCCCAAGTACTCACAAATGCTCAATTCAATTGAGCCTTTCTTGAACATCATCAAGATTCATGTTGTGGTGCAATAAAGTGTACTCTTCAAAATATTCAGCACAAGTCTGCTCTGCTCCAGGAGTTATTCAAAAAATCTTTTGCCATAATATCCAACCATCACTAATAAGACAAAAACTACTCTGTGAAACTCCCTAGACATATCTCAGCAATGAATCCTCCTGGAAAACACCCTTTTCATTCCCTCTAATTTGTTTTACGTGCTTATAGCTTCTGTGATAAATAAGAACTTTCAAAACATGATATTATTTGATCCTCTTCTCCAAGATCTCTATCTCCTCCCTCCAAAAAATAGACATAAAAATGACTTTATATATACAACCCAAACCATGCTTTGGAGAAAGACAAACAGAAAAACAACAAATGAATCCCTCTGTGCTACCCTTCCCCCTCATGCACCTCTGCAATTGTCTTTGACCGATACCATCTATGATCTGCTTAGATCCATCAATCTTTTCACATACATCATTTATGGCATTAATTGTGATCTCCAATAGTCTTGCTAGTTCATCCGCCCCAATATGCCTACCTTGGAAGATCCCCTTTGATCTCTGCATTCTGCATCCTTGAGGTTTGCTTCCTATTGTCCTACAATTACATACCCTATCCACAGCTCCCCTGCATACCCCACAGTGGCCTCCAAATGCATACTTGATAGTCTTCTAACTGCCCGCCTTGGCTTTAAGTTCCCCTGCACCTATATACATACAGTCCCAGAGAAACCGTCCTAAATCCATAATTCTGGAACATGGCTGGCTCCCGCTTTCCACACCATGACCCCTTTACCACTGCAATAGGCAAGAGTAAGGTTCAGCTTTCCTTTGTTCTGCAGATCCTGTATCCACCCACTGCTGAGCCCTACCAGTCAACTAGTCCACTGCTGAGCCTATACTATTTGTATCTTTAAATAGCCACCACAAGGTCAGGCACCAAGATATCCAAAGTTGCATGGATCTTTCCACATCAATTTGTAGTGCTATTGAAGAGAAGATAACTGGTGAGGTAGCTCAAAAATGTTTTGTTCATTTTCAAATAATTTATAAAGCATGTGGTGACATGCAACCAATGACAGGAACCATAATCAAAGAACCCAGGAGTTATCTTAACTCCAATTGAATTTTGAACTTTTTGTTTTTTTTTCCACATTTTTGCTTTTTTTTTTACTTACTCAGGCATTGATTATTAAATACCCACTCAAGGACTACTAATGTAATTTATCAACAAAGAATGCTTAGCCTTATGAAAAGTGAAATATCAATTTTTGGGGCCTCTTTTGTCATTAAATTCTACTTCAAAAAATGTTGTCTGCAAAAATGAAAATGTGGGCAACTTATTAAGGTGTATCAAAGTTAACCAAACCCGCCATTTTTTAATGGCGGGTTTCAACCCAAATCCGCGATTAAAAATCAAAAAAACCTGCTTATTTCACATCAGACGTGTCAAAGTTAGCATGAAATAAGTGGGTTTTTTCAAATAAAGTATTTAAAGGCTTCCGCCACCTGTCCACAACATCCACCCCTGGATTCCCACCTCCTTCTACCTCTGACCTCATTGCAAACTTTTTTGCCTCCAGCCTCATCATAAAAAGATTCACCACTCTCATCATCACTCTCATAAATTTATCACCCTCATCACTTGATCACTCACCACTTTATTGCTCTCATTTCTTCATTGCTCTCATTCCTTCATTGCTCTCATTGCTTCATTCCTCTCACCACTCTACATCCAATGAGAACTTTTACCTCCAACCTCATCCAAAGAATCCAATCATTTTTTTATTTCTCTTGTCACTTTATTGCTCTCATCACTTCATATCTCTCATCACTTTATCTTGCTTGTCACTTTATCCCTCTCATCACCTTATTGCCCATACTCTTTCCAAATGGCCCCTCAGCAAACCTCCCCCCGCAAGTCCACACAAAATTCCAACACACCAAAGAAAACATTGCCAAGGAACTCCACAACAAACAATCCTTCCCCATCAGCTTCCAAGGGCTCAAGTCATCTCAAGAGAGCTGATCACATCATCCTGGCCAACTGGCTCAAAATTCCCTCCAACTATGATGCCTGCTTTGGCTCAGAAAATGAAACACGTGTTGGCCAACCTCCATCCTCTAAGTTCAATGGTTATCTCCTGATGGCCAATGAACTCAAGAACAAAAAAAAGGTAGGCTGGATCTGTCATCCAAACAGATGAGGGAGAAATTAAAGAATTATCAATCCAAGTACATAAAGGCCCACTCCATGTCAATCTCCACTGTCTTTGGTATCACCAACTCTGAAAAAGCCAAGGGAATCAACTTGGTGGTTGATAAGTTGGACTTCATCTGTACTTTTTATATTCAGATGGATGAAATCTTTGGAAAGAAGGCCAACATCACCCCTTTAGCCAGTTTTGATGCCCAAAAATCTGATTCAGTTTACGCTGAGGACTTGGCTGGGGATGCTCAGCCTATCAATGGTGATCCTGAAGAAACCTTTGGCTTGGAGTGGCCCCCATCTGATGCCAAGGAGGATATTCAAATGCAATCAGCTCCAATCATGTCTACTTCTGCATTGATTGATGTGTCAAACCATACCTTGGACCCCTCCCCTCCTTCTTTGGATTGCTCTCTTCCTGGGTTAGCAGATCTCATCAACCTTGCTGATGCAGAACACTATACTCCTCATTCTCCATTACCCTCAACATTGGTTCAAGTAAGGAACCAAGCTCTTTTCTCTTCTGTCTGGTTAATCTTGAATTACTTATATTGTAAAAAAAACAGGCTCATCCATTGCTGAATAGCCAGAAACTCAAGCCAATGGGGCCTCCCACATTGCCTTTGAACACTAGTGACAACTTTCAGACTCAAACCTCCTCTGCCAAGGGTAAGCAAAAGGCCTCCAATTCCATCAATATCAACCTCAAAAGTCATCAAAAGAGGAGAAACACTTCTTGTTTTTCAGGCTTTGAAGAAATCATGGAGAAGGGAGATTAATGTAAGTCCATTGGTTGAATATCCTTTCTTTCAAAATCATGCTCATTGCTTTTCCCCTGAAAAAAACAGTCAAATCACAAATTGAATCCAAAAAACTTGAGTTTGAAAAGAAAAAGTGGGATCATCAACTGGCCATGGATGTTCAAAAGAAGAAAGCCAAGATTTTGGCTCATCAAAAAAAAATGGGATTCTGAGTGGAAGTTGAAACAGGCTGAGCTAGAGTTTCAAAAAGAGGAAAAGGAGAAGGATCAACAGCAAGCACAACTGGAAAAGGAGAGGGAACAACTTGCAACCAAAAAAAAGGATAAGGTATCAGTAGCCTTGGCTTGCATTGGTAGCAGTAGAAAAGTAGATGAAATACAGCAGATAACTTGAATTCTGGGCTTGTAAATATATTTGCATGGGTGAAAGAAAAACAAAAATTATTTTTGATTACAACGTTTGAGAGTATTCTTAACCCCACCAACATACAGATACTTTTTTTTTTATTTATATTATTTTTTTCTGGAGTAAATTTGGCCATTATTCAAGTCCCTACAAGTTTTTCTAGTTTTTTCATTGATTTGAAGTGACATGGCCATTCTGGTATGGGCTGCTGTTTCCATAGCAGGAAAGGTACAGTGCTTGTACTTATTAGCCTCCCAAACCATTTTGACCATACCTTTTTGCTTGAAATCAATTCCAAAGCCAAGGTCAGGAAAAACAAATTGGGCATCCAATACTTGATTTTTTTCTGTATTTTCAATAAGTCAACCATTTGATTTCTTGGTTGGAACCACAATTAAAAAGGAGTAGCCAGAGATGTTGCCTTTGTTGATATGAGGAGAGTTGTAAAAAGAATCCAAGGTGAAAGTGATGTGTGGGGAGCAATCAAAAGGTGTAGGCTTGGAACAAAATTCCAACAAAGAGAAAGACAGAATGTTGTTGTCCTTCATGGTATCACAATTTGATTCAAAAGAAAGTTTGGCCAAATTGCAAACAATTTTTCCTAGAATTTGGGATAATTTGTCAGGCTTAAGGTTGAGGAAAGAATACTCTTGAGGAGAAGATCTAATAGATGATTTTGTCACATAAATTCCAAATAACTCCAAAGTTTGCATCAATTTTTGCCATCCAACTGCTCACATTTTTCCACCCCAAGATCTTGAATGACCAGCTGGGTTGAAAAATTTTTCTGAACCATGAAGGAAAGTGGTGACAAAGTTGATGTGCTTCTTATCTTTTTCTGAGAGTTTATCCAAGGGCACAAATTCAATTATTTCAACCAGGGCTTGGTGATCAGATTGATCAAGGACAATAACTTTTCCACGGTGGAAGAAATGGAACCGTTTGATTGTTTGTTTTGCTTGCTCAAACTCTTCCTGGGTGGGTTTTTGACTATTCTTTTTCTTTTTGGCAAAAATTGAAGGTTACAGATCCAAAGGACGTGGTTTCCGACAAGACTAGACCACCTTTTCATTAATACCTTCCTCAGTAACTTCCAAAGACATTTCTGAATCCCAAGATTGAAGCCTCTTTTGGCAAGCAGCCCTACTCTTCCCACCTCTCTGTCTTTTTTTCAAGCCATCTCCTTCCATCTTTCTCCCTCCCAATCCTATACTTAGATTTGGGTGAGGAACAAGGTGGGATTCAATTGTTTGTGTAACATTTTGAGGGGGGTGGGAGAAGAATTGGATGTTCCCCAAAAGCAGTCAAATGTTTTCCAAAAAAAAAAAAGTCAGTCCAATAGACATCATTGGTGAAAAATGATTAAATAAAAAAAGAAACCAAACCTGGACTTGAACCCAGGGACACCCAAAGCTGAATCCCCCCCCCCCAAAAAAAAAAAATTGGCATGAGTGACCCATGCAACATACCAACAAGCAAATTTATCAAAGAAATTAAAATTAAAAAAACCTACCTTCCATGGCAAAGAACACCTGAAAAAACCAAAAAACACCCTGTTGGCTTCTGGTGCAGTTGATAGACACCTAAAAAGAAAAAAAGATCAAAAAGAAAAGAAAAGAACTGGAGGTCAGCTCCAAAGAAATCTCAAAAAAAAAGTGGAGGAGGCATTGGCAATTGATTGCTTGATTGATTGCAAAAAAATTGCTTGATCAATTGCAAAAAAATCAAACAATCAAGTGATCAAATGTGAATCAATTGCAAATCAATCAAGCAATTTATTTGCAATCAATTGGTCAATCAAATCACAATTGATTAGGATTTGGTTTCAATCAATTGATTGAATAAAAATCAATTGATTGAATCCAAATCAATTGATTGGTGGGGGTTGGTTGAGCAAGGAAGGAGGAGGAGGAGGAGGAGGAAGGGGGGAGAAAGAGAAGGGAGGGGCTTACCAGATGAGGAGGGGGATGCAAGTGAGATAAGTTGGAGCTGAGAGAGAAGACCTGGGGGAAGCTCAAAGGAGAGGTAATCAAGGGTGTTTTAGTGAGTGGAAAGAATGAGGGAAGGGGACTCACTGATTCTGTTGGTGAGTTGGATGGTGGATGTTTTGGGGAGCTTGGTGAGGTTGATGAGGCTGGTGAGGTTGTTTAGGTTGCTGAGGTGAAGGAGGTAGTTTGATGAGGAGGAGGAAGGAAGGTGACTGGTGTGTGAGTGGGGTGAGGTCAAAGTGTTGGAGCGGTGAGGTGGAGGGGAGAGGTGGGTGGGCTGGCAAGTGGTGGGGTATGAGGTGGAGGTGTTTTTTGATTTTTTCTAAGTCCACTAAGAAAAAAAAAAAAAAAAAAAAACTCAGCCTGGAAACTTGGGCAAACAACCAAAAAAAACTTACTGTGAAGTTAAATTTCACCTAGTTAAAAATCAAACATTACTCATCAAAGCAAGCAAGGGTGAGAGGAAGAATCCACTCTCTCATAGAAGAAGATGAGGAACAAGATGAGACAGGGATGACTTGAGGTGGGTCAGGAATATCATCTTTGAATATTTTGTCCCATTCATCTTTGATGTTGGCCAAAAGATTGTGAAGGATTACACAAGTGATAATCCAGTTGATGAGGAAATTGATGCCTTTGGGGTTTTGAAGCTGGTTTTGCATTTCCCTTAAGCTGGACCATCTTCCTTTCAGGACTCCTATGGCATGCTCAATCCAAACTTGTGATTGGGCAAGATGATAGTTGAAATTGGTTTTTCCTTGATTTTTAGATGAAATGTTCTGGTATGCTGGAGCCACATATTTGCCACTAGCATAAGCTGAGTTGGCAAGAAGGTATTGATCTTGGTCAAGGTAGTTCCCTGGTTGTTGGGCAATTTGCATCCAATTGAACATGCATGAATCATGACAAGAACCTCGAAGGCCAGCATGGAGGGATATGAACTTCTTGTTGTTATCACAAACAAGTTGTAGGGCCACGGAGTATCTAAAAAAACAGATGAAACATATTTGGTCAGTGGTGTGATCAAAGGTTTTATCAAAGTCATTGGAAAAGAAATGAATCAGTTTCCTTTTTTTGAAATCAAAATAGTGGTTGTCATCTAGCTTGGGTTTTTGACTCAAGGGGATGGTGGTTCCATCAACAAACCCAATGCAACCATGAAAGCCTTTGTTCTCCATTACTTGAGATATCTCCTTGAGTTCTTCTTTGGTTGGCCAAGAAAGGACTGAGCAACAGAAAGATAGGATAACAATCATGACTCTTTTGGTGTATAAGTCAATGCTTCCATAACTGACTGAGAATAGATTTTCCAATTGATGGATTGCTGCTCCATTTCCATTTGATCCCAATCTACAAAGAGCAACAGCAAGTTGGATGGCTGGATTGCATTGAGGATTCCAAGAATTGTTCTGGAAGATGTGGTGGTCTTCAATCATCTCCAAAAGTTTCATGAATGAAGGCAACAAAGTTTGGAATAGTTGCTGGAAGCTTAAGTTGGGGATGAGATGAAGCTTTTGCCTTTCATACATAGGGTTGTGGAGGGTGTGTATTCTTGGAACTATGTATTGCTTTTCCAACAGAGAATTCAAAGTTAACCAAGTTGATTCCAAATCAGAGTCTGAATCAGTCTAAATGGGAGTCAAACAGTAGCAAAAGTTCAGTCAGCTTTTTTGCATTTTCAACTTGCTGGCAGGAAGTTTGATTGGACATGTTGAGAAAGATGGTGATGTGATCTGGGGTGATGAGATGATGATGGGATTTGTGTGAAGATGGAGATGTGAAGCAATGGAGATGAGATGTGTGTGATGCAATGGAAATGCAACCAGTATGGATTTGCTGATGTGGATGGGTGTTTTAGATGTGATGGATGGTGGATGGATGATGATGCATAAATGGCAGGTTTAATGGCAGGTTTGATGTTTGAAATCCACCATTTTCATGAAACCTGCCATTTCAAAATACACCAGTTAGGGGGTATGTGTATTTCAGAAACCCGCCATTAAAAATGGCGGGTTTGCTAACTTTGATATGCCCTATTATTAAAAATAGGACGGCTGAAAGAAAAAGTAGGACAGCTCATTTTGAATGACTGACCGGTTTCAATTAAATTGAGGACAAAAACAAAGGAGGACAAAACCAAGAAAAAAGAGGACCAATATATATATATATATATATATATATATATATATACATTTAGGACAAAAAGTCTGAACAGGACAAAATTCATGAAAAATGGGGACAGTTTTCTGGCAACTGATAGTACCAGGGCACGCTTTCAAAGACGCTATTGTAGGGCAGTGCCGGCACGGCAGTCATACCACTAACCCATGGGCAATCCGATTGAACCGGTGATTGGAACCAAGATTCTTGTCGATATTGACGGTCTCCAGATCTAGCACCATCGAGAGCGAAAAAGAGAGAGAGAGAGAGAGAAAAGACGAGCTGGTGATCGTGAGTTGATCTACGAATCGAACTCCACTTCGACGGCCCGTCGTCTTGTCGGTTCATGATCTACTAATCTTTCTGGTTACGAAGCACTCCTCGATCGAGAAGGCGGACAAGTCCATTCGTATGAGAAAAAAAAAAAACTGATCGCAGGATGAACATCTGGAAGATCTCGGTCTAATCAAACCATCCGTTGATATTCTTGGCCGGATCAAAACTTCAACCAAGCTGTTGGCCTGGTTTCGGTAACCCTTTCCTCTCGATTTCGACAAGTTCGAATCATAAACGCTCGCTCGATGGACGACTTCCACATCCGGGAGATCAACATTCATGTTAATTTCTTGATGATTTCCTAGCCTCGATTCTTTTTTCGAAAAAAGAAGGAAAGGAAAGGAAATAAAAAGAGTAATAAATAGTGATAATGATAACCGGATATAGGTAGCACAACTTTCATATTAAAACAAACAAACGAATGCAAGAGGACGAGGTCACAAGTAGGATCGCGTGCTCCCGCCAAAAATATGCAAGCTGATTGTTTCGGTATTCTTTCTATCGTTCAATCGATTCCAACTTTCTGATCAATGATTTACATGAGCATGTGTTTCGGATTGGGATCCGATCAAAAACAATGATTAAAATCCCAACTTAAAACGATCTCCTGAAGCTGACCATTGACAAAAGAATCATGGTTGGTCTCGAGATTCTGAAATTCAGCAAGACCATCGTAGTGAGCTAGAGCTGTAGAATCGCTACTACTTCGATGGTTATTCGTATCTTGATTGTGATCCAGAGAAAATTGATCATAAGGACGATCGAACCGGTCACGACCTTCGGAAAACTGTTTGCGAGTAGTAGTGGAAGTGCTCATCCGAGTTCGAATTCCACTCGATCCAGGATGTCGCATGCCATCATATCCAGCTCTGATTGGTTTATCGAACGCGCAACTTCTAAAAAACGACCGTTTTTTGCGCTCGTTATTTCCTGAAGATGAACCATGAGTCCCATTCTTGGATCTTTGATTAGCTTGATTCTCAAGGGGTTCGACTGGTTTGGGTGATACTTTACGAGGTGGTGGTGGGGGTTTGAGACGTGATGGACGCCCCACTCGGTTTGGTTGGTGAGGCGGTGGGGGTGGAGGTAGAGGAGCGGGTTCAGGATTTGGATTTTCGTTAGGGTTGGCTTGATTAGATGAACCAATACCCATTCCTTGCGGGGTGTCCTCTAAGTCCGACTCATCGGAGTCTGGATCGGCTTCAGGATATTTTGATAGAGGTCGCCGCTGGTTGCTGGGTGCAAATGGTAAATCTCTCAGGCTATCGACGACCCGAGACCTGAGACCGAGAGCAGATTGTATTGGTTTAAAATCATCTTGGGACCTCTCTTTCATTCTATAGCGTGATGGCATTCCATAATCTAGCCTTAACTTACAAAATCCCATTCAAGTATCCGATCGAGTTCTGATTGTCCATGTTGTTGGAGGGAACGTCCAACTTGAAATTGGGACCAAAATATTCCATATATTCGTTATAAGGCAACTCGGCTAGAGATAATTCTTCATGAGGACCCAGGCAAACCGAGGTTTCAAAAGCCCAAGTACGAGCCACATTCCGAATCGTGTAACCGCCTCCACCCAGTACGATTAAGGGAATATCGAAGGATTTGACGTGGCGTACGCAATCGGCGTGTCCTGCAGCTCTCCATTGGCGCTTAGCATTAGTTGATAATGATCTCCTCAAATGAATGCGGGCCACTATATTTACCGTTCATTGACAGATTGAAACTGCCCAGTTTATCTTCGGCCAAGGAGTCGGCCCCACATTGCAAAACTATGGCTGAAGGCTGGTACCAACTCACAATGTGATTGATGACCTTTGATTCAGATCAGAAAAAAAAAAATCAATGTACAGAAGCCGCAGGAGGCCAAAACAACGCAGTTCAACGCAGGATAAGACTCACCGGTCGGAATATACTTCGATAAGTCTCATCGTCGATCCCAGTTTTCAACGGAACATTGACGGCATAACCTTTACCTTTGCCTATTCCGCGATCGCCGACGTGACCGGTCCCGGGGAAAAAATCACCAAATTTATGAAAGGAGCATGTCATCACTCGGTCGGTTGTGTAGAATGCTTCTTCAACGCCGTCACCATGGTGGATGTCAATATCGATATACAACACTCTAGAATGAAACCTATTGGAAAGCGGTAATGAGGAGAGAAAAGATTGAAGTGAAGAACAAGCAGAATTCCAAATGAAAGAAAAACGATCGAAAGAGGCGAGCTTACCTGAGCAGTTCGAGTATCGCTAAAACGATATCATTCACGTAGCAGAATCCACTAGCTTCACGTTTCTTAGCATGATGGAGGCCACCAGCCCAATTGATAGCAATATCAGCTTGCCCAGAGTTAATTCTTTTGGCAGCCGCTGTCATATCATCAAAAACAGAAATGAGAGACAAAAGTAAGTCTGGAATACTGCTTCGCACGCAACCCTTGTCGATAATTGATCATAACCATCCGGTCAACTTTGTTATCGACTTTTTTTTTTTTGTTACGAACCTATAGAACCACCAGCTGATATAGAACAAAACTCGAATAAACCATCGAAGCCAGGACAATCATCGCCAACCAAGACTGATAGGATGGTCAGAATAAACCGATGAAGATGGACGGAATCAAGTTTAAGCGTCAAGTTAATTGCTTGTTGCAGAATGGAAAGACGTTTCATTTGAAAAAGGGAAGGCTTCGAGGGAATGCTGCCTGATCAAGGCGATCCTCTACCCACATCTGCTATCACCACTTTTATCCCTTCCAGACACTAATGTCTCGGGATCCTCTAGATTGACTTGAGCTATATGACAAATATACTCATCGGTGTGAAATTTCGTCATTTCTTCTTTGGTAGCTCGCCTTGCAGTCTTGAAAATTTCACATCATGAGATGATGGTGATGGTGAAAATAGCTCGGATGTTAGAACTAATTGATTTTGACGAGGGTTGGGTGTCAATGACCCTAATAACACGGTGGAGGGGAACAGCGACTGACGAGCATGTCCATCTTTTTATTTAATCCAGCGTTCAAGACGAGGTTATGTGCCATCTTGATTCGGTGAGGCTTCATGGGGTGATGGGGCTGTAAAGTTCCAAAGAGTTTGATTTAAGGTGTCACGAAAAAATTGACAGTGGGTCGATGGATTGATCGTTAGTCAACAATGCCATGCTACGTTCCAGAGTTCATGATTTTGAAAACTTGGGCGTATCAGCGTTTTTCTGGTAGCAGAACACATTCAGACTGACGGCATAAGCGTAGGCCCCGACATCATCTGTCATAGGTTCAAAGGGCACCCACTGTCAACGGTTCGAGCTCGAATATTGATGGGAGAATCAGATTCGAGAAGGCAAACTGACCATCATAATAGTAGGCTACTCGGGGCATGATGTGAGAGTTTGATGAGTGCCAGCTTGGTGGGATCAGCACTGCTCCTGAGTTTCCTCGTCGTCCTTCGTCCTGGTTCGTTTCTTGCTGGGTTGTCCTGACTGCCCAAGGTGACGACGACCAGAGCCACTGGGACATCCTGGGCAGTCGCCACATCGGGGCGGCGCGGGGCGAGCGGGTTTAGCAGGCGCGAGGCGCAGTAGTCGCCTGGGCGCACACTGGGAGTCACTCGAACTCCGATTACGCATTGAATACTTTCACACTCTCCCGGGTGATCTCGTGCACCGGAGAGCCACGACAGACCTCACTGATCAGAGGATCAACAAGACCAACACTATCAATCAAATTGAACGTGACATGCATGTATATCGGTGGTGTACTCATGTTGAGTGGTGATTCAATACTAGTTGAACGTTTTATTTTTATTATCCCTTTCTTTCTCACTTTCTATTTTGTTTCCTCTTTGTCATCTGTTTGGTGCTTTTTTTTTTTGTCAAAACAGAAATCTGGACAATTATAAAATATGGCTAGAGTATATTCCCCAGATTTGGGGACTGATTGGAATTTAATAATTTGAAAAGTATACATTTTGAATGCATCAGTTTTGTGGGTTGACTGGGAAAATGTGAAAAATAAGAATTATATTTAATTTTCCATTAAATCACATGTGGGATGCAATTTTTTCAACAGATCCAAGCACTTCTAATATTCCATTTCCAAGTTCTTAATACACCTCCTGGATCTATCTTCTTTCCAAATTTTATAAGCAGGGTGGCATTGAAATATCATGGTTGAAGAAACCTCCCTCTTTACCCATTTTCAAGGCTATGAAATGACATTCATTCACAAAAGCAATAAAAACAGGGGATTTTGAATTTACAGGACAATCAAAAGGGAAAATTTCTAATTATTGTGCCTTGCAGATCCAGACTATTGTGCATTCATGAAGACATTTGCAAGCACATGACCCAAATGTGGCAACCTCATCAAATTCTTTGTGGAAATCAGCTTTTTACATAATCTAGCAATAATTTGGATCTTGATACAAAGAAAGGTTTGTGGTTTAGCCCAGGGGATCAAACAAGGTATCATATTTTTTAACAAAAGAACAAGTGGAAGTATTTCTCTAATTGGATTCAGATGTTTGGAATTTTGGTTGAGGTGGATGATGAAAATATTGATAAATACTGGAGAGATTGTAGGCTGAATGATTGGTAACACTTGAATGACCACAGTGCTTCATTATCAAAGAGTATTTATTTTAAGAACTATTAGTCATCCTTTTTTGAGATACAGAACTTCTTCTCTTTATTTCATCATGATTAGAATTGGATTTTGTAGTGTTATCCATTTTTTAATATGTTAATTTTTGAGTATTTGGGTGGGTAAAAGGGCTGTGGTGAGAGAATAGTGATGAATATTTGGATTTTGAGGATTGAAAAAATCATTAAAGAGTCCCCTGGAACCCTTCTTAAGAGTGAATTCCCTGGGAAAGACATGAGAACTTCAGAGAGTACAGTTTCAAAATTAACATTATTATCAAAATGTACATAAAATTTTTCAAATCAATGAAACAAATGATGATCAAACTTGGGATCATGAAAAAAAACTTTGATAACAATCTCTAATGTGTTAGAATTTCTGTGTAAGAATGAAAAGAGCTAAAGCTCAAATTGGATGAAGGTATTAATAAATGAGTGAAAGGAGCTTGTAACGTCAAGCGTAATGGACCTGAGATGAGGAGGAAAAGGGCACTCCAGTTGATATTATATCAGAAAAGATGATGAATTCCACTTGAGAGCACTGGTGTTGATATAGACTAAATACAAAATAGGCTGACAAGTGGTTGAGTACAAAATGAATAAGGTAAAATTAGCATTGGCAGTTTAAGTAACATAAATTAGCATAAGCAGTTTAAGTAACATTGTAGGTGAAATGCTATGATTAGACAGTCTGACAATCACAATACTACAACACAAGATCCTCTATTAAATAACAGATATAATTTATCTTGGTTATAAAACATCCTAGTTATATTTTACCTGTTGTTTGAGTACTTTAAGATAACGATAATAAGATCACATCAATCCAATCAATTACACTTTAAACTCCAGTGAAAGTCAAATATATGAAAACTCAAATTCTAACACACCCGCTTGACTTGCACTGGAGGAAGTTACTGTCTGAAATGAATCTAACTCTTTTTATTCAATTAACTTTATGTTATACTAACTATTGGAATTATTCTACATACAGGTTAGTGACTGATAACAAGATGAGCTGATTTACTAGTAAACTTCCTGTGGCATATTTGAATTTAACTGCTATCTTTAAGTATTATATCTACTATTTTCTGGAAAATTCTTCAGTTCAAATGTGATTCACTTGTAAGATGCATTGAATTTGTTCAAGGTTGGATTTGATTGTGTAGAATTGATAAAATTGAGTTGGTTTATTTTTGGAGTAGATTGATGGATGATGGGTGATAAAAGAAGGTATCGTCAGTCCATAGGATTGAGATCTGAAGACCGGTTGAATCAAATTTTGAAAATTGATAAAACATTGAATTGCTTGAGCCTTGGATTTGGTCAGATGGGTATGTGATTGAGATTTGAATGTACCGGCAAAGAACCTCTGATTGAGTAGTAACATTTGATCAGATTGAGCTAGAAAGACTTTCTTTTTTTTCAAGGCAACGGTGTTTTAATATGGCCAATTAGAGGAACGTGGGATTAACAAGAATTGTCCTCTGTCATCTGTAGCTCCATTGCTGTGTTTGTCTTCATGACCCGCACCAAGGCTGATGATTAACATTCTCTTCTTTGGGTTTGAGAGTTCGATTATCTTGCCATTGGCCCAGGAACAATTTTGGAATTTTAACATGAAATAGATTGTGATTGCTTGCGCTGAGTAACAGTAAAAAAAATGTTTTGATACAAGGGCTAGAAAAGTGTTATATACTTCATCACAGGCCAAGATTCAAGTTGGAGGCAGAAACAGTTTACTCATTACCATAACAACCAATCATTCGCCAAACAATTTCTTGACTCTTTTCAAAACACTATCTTTGTTGGGATTGTAGGGGTGATCTTTAGAAGTTATCTCAAGCAGTGCAGGAAACACCGCTTTGTATTTATCAACCAATGGTCGTATTTTATCTGCAACATGCTGATTGATCAGGACAATGGCAATATTTTATTGCTCAGAGGTAAACTTGTCAAAAGCTTTCTGGATATCTGAATTGACCACTACAAATTTTTTCTTTGAGGAAGGGGTGACATGGCCTGTTCCGGCTAACAGCAATCCAGTGATTGTATCCTCATCTCCTATTGTTGCAATTAAGGTACGTTTGGATCCCCCTATTCAAGCATTTGCCATCATGCAAGGTTTGGTTGATGAGGGGTAGGCTGGTGCGTTTGAGCTAGAGGGTTTCAATCAAGGAAGACTAAGCAGCTTCTTGATTGGATTCCGGATCGGCTTGGGTGGGTTTGACTTTGTCTTGAGGATTGATCATTTGGCCTGTCAAGTTGTTTTGCTCAATCAAGATACTCGTTGGTGGAAAAGGTAGCAACAATCTGCGTCTAAAATTGGTTTTGGAGCCCTTGATCACCAGCTTGGGAACTGGAGTCAACAATCAACCACTAGAGACTTCAAACATCAATTGATTCCAATCCAACCCTCAACTATCAATACTGGTGATCTTCACAAAGCTATCAGACAAATCTCAATGACCAACTAGATTTAATAGGCTTGTCCAACTCTAAGGTCTCTCCATCACTTGACCCTCTGAGACTCCTAGGCCTTGAAAAAAAAATTTGAGGATCAATTAAAAAACACAACTGATTGTTGTCACCGTTGTTGTCAGCGTTGGCGTTGGTAGGAGGGTAAGATCTTTATAGTTGTTTTCCTTAAATTGATTCAAGTCAGCATTTACATTGAAGTGGAAATTGCATTGATACTCAGTAAGATCCAATTCCAATTTAGGCCTTTCAACCAACTTCCGCATGTGAGATTGGAAGTCTTTCCCATTTTTACTAGCAACACAAACAACTTGGAGTCTTGAGGTGAGGATGATCCAGATAACAAAGTGATTGTTGGATTTTGTCTATTCCAAGTTTGATGATTGTCCTGATGGCCAATGACATGGCTCATCCTCATCTCACCCCCTTGCCAAAAGAGTCAAATTTCAGGATGAGACTGTTGAAGGCAAACCAGTTGAATGAAAGACAGTTGGCTCAGGTTGAGTATAGGCTTTTAAACCTGTAAGAATGAAAAGAGCTGAAGCTCAAATTGGATGAAGGTATTAATAAATTAGTGAAAGGAGCTTGTAACGTCAAGCGTAACGGACCTGAGATGAGGAGGGAAAGGGCACTCCAGTTGATATTATATCAGAACAGATGATGAATTCCACTTGAGAGCACTGGTGTTGATATAGACTAAATACACAATAGGCTGACAAGTGGTTGAGTACAAAATGAATAAGGTAAAATTAGCATAAGCAGTTTAAGTGACATGGTAAGTGAAATGCTATGATTAGACAGTCTGACAATCAAAATACTACAACACAAGATCCTCTATTAAATAACAGATATAATTTATCTTGGTTATAACACAGCCTAGTTATATTTTACCAGTTGTTTGAGTACTTCAAGATAAAAATAATAAGATCACATCAATCCAATCAATTACACTTTAAACTCCAGTGAAATTCAAATATATGAAAACTCCAATTCTAACATAATGAAATAAGAAATTCCAGAAATCTAACCATTGAGGGGTATAAAGATTTTGGGATTTGCTTTATAGAATTATCTTCATCTTCAAATATTTTTTCTGATTGTTAAAAAGTTCAAAAATAAGTAGAGATAAATAACACATGAGACTTGTATGAAGAATGATGATAAAATTTTGGCTTGAAATTGAGTTTATCTTTTGAGAAGTCTTGTTATGGTTTTGATTTTGATATTTTTTAATAGGTTCTGAGGTATAAAATGCTCTGAATTATCATTGGTGCGGTTCAGAATTTTATTTGGCTCATGGATTCTGAAAACTTCTATGGTAAAATCAGTTTAAAAACTTCTTTCAATGGTTTTAATTTCTCTTTGGATGAAAAAAAAAGATGCTAAAAACACAAAAAATGAGCCAAATAAAAAAAAAAGTGGTTTTGTTAAAATAGCATGGAAGATTGGGTTTGAATAAGTATTTTTCTATTCTATGTTTTCTTTTTTTAAAAAAATTAGCCTTATAAAAGGGGTCAAATGTATGAAAGATCAATTTCAATCTAGAAATGCTATCTAAAAAATCCTATAAACAAGTAAACAACTGTTATGCATTCATTAAAATTAAATTATATTTGCAGTGATTAAATATCTATGGGTCAATTGAAAAGGATAATTAACTGTGTGTAATAAAAATGCATCAGGAAAAATTCAATTTTATAATAAGAAAAAATAAAACAGGAAATACTATATCTTCCAGCCATATTGAAGTTATTTTGGTCCCCAGTTGGTAGGTTTTAAATTCTTTGATCCATATTTTGTGAAGGTGGATGGGCAAGCCTGATGGATTGATTTAGAGCAAACTGAGGATCAAATCTTTGAAAGCAAATAAATCACACCAACATCATAAGCACAGAAAACATGAAATTGGCTAAATCACTCTGGATATTGATTCATGAACATCTTGGACTTATAGGTGAATTGCAAAAGAAGGAAAGAATTCAAGAGGGATCAAGAAGACAGATTTCATAGACGTAGATCTGGAAGGGAACTGGATTTGGCTTGGGCGTGAGTGATGACCCGGATGTTTGGTGAAGTAGGCTGAGAGTGGTCTTGTGAAGAAAAGCAGTCAAGATGAGTTGTCGAGAATGAGACAAGTTGAGGTTGAGAAGATTTGGTAAACAGTCTTACCAGACAGTCGGTGAAGAGGTGATAGGTGTTGGATGATGAGGTGGTTGGGTGAATCAGGACAAGATTGTACTGAGTAAGAAAAGAGGTTGAGATCAGAAGGAAAGGTCATAAAGAAAAGAGGGGTTGACGAAGAGCTAGAATAGGTCAATGAGAGTTGTGGTTCCAAAATTGACTTCCGGTTTGAGTGGGTTTCCATCAGGGCTCAGGAGGAGCCTTCCGGGTGTGCGGATAATCTGTGACATGTAGTAGACAGTGCTGAAATATGTAGCGGTGCGCGCTCTGGGTCTGAGAACTAGGATTTGGAAGAGGAAGTATAAGACAGAATGGAAAAGAAGGAAAAGACAAAAGAGAATAAAAGAAAAAGAAGAAGGAAGAAGAAAGAAACATGAGGATGAAGAAAGAAAAGAAAGAAGAGTGAGGACTACCTCTTCACTGTTCAACACCCCCCATGGCTGGTATGACTGGAGCCAGAGGAGCAGATTTGGGGTCGATTAGACACTGTAGTTTAGATATTGTGGAGGAGTTGAGAGCCTTTGTGAGGCCGTCGGCCTTCATGTCGGAGGATGGAATAAGCTCAATAGTAAGGTTTCCTAATTTTAGTTCCTCTTGCAGGCCCTTTGTTTTGATGTCGATGTGGCGGGTTTTTGAGTGAAAGCCGGATTTTTTTAATTTGTCGTCAAGTCCTTTGTTGTCCACAAAATGGAGACTGGGCTGGATGTCCTTTTTCCAAAGTTCTGAGATCAGAACTTTCATCCAAATAGCTTTGAGAAAGGAGTCCACTAAAGGGTTGAACTCAGCCTTGGTGGTAGAGTGAGTGACATTCCGTTGCCGGTAACTGCTCCAAGAAAGGAGCAAGCCGAAGAGTAGGGCTAGGTGACCTGATTGAGAGCGTCGCGTGTCAAGGTCGTTGCCCCAAGATGCATCACTGTAGCATTTGATTTGAGTGTTGGAGTTTGAGATTTTAAGGGTGAGTTTAAGGTTTTTGGTTGCCTTGAGATATTTCCAGCATCGCTTCACTTCCTGCCAATGACAAATCCCCGGCTTCTCGCAGAACCTGGCTAGGCTAGAGACCGCAAAACTTAAGTCCGGTCGAGTAAGACAGGCTATGTAGTTCATAAGAAAAACTTCTGATCTGTAATTGATACCGAGGGATTTGAATTCTTTGTGTTCCTCGTCCGACACGGGAGTGAGATTGAAACTGGTGGATAGAGGAATCATTGAAGGCTTGCAATCTGTCATTTTTAGTTCTTCGAGACCATGTTCAATATGTTTGGGTTGAGATAGAAGTATGGAATTGTTTACTTGCTCGTATTTCATACCTAGAATGGTGTTCGGCTCGTGATGACTGGAGTTTGGAAATTTTGATAAGAAATTAGAGAGAAAATTGTTGCCTGATCCTACCAGAATAAGATCATCAACGTGAAAGAAAAGAACGGAGTTTGAAGGAGAATGGATGTAGAGACAGGGATCTGCGGTTGACTCGTGGAATCCCTGTTCGCGAATCCAGTCAGTAAGCGTAGAAAACCAGTTTGCAGGCAATTGCTTGAGACCATAGAGGGATTTCTTGAGAATGAGATACTTTGATCGCCTTTTTGAGCCCTTTGGTCTTTTGATGATAACTTTGTCGGTTATGGGTGCGTGTAGGAAGGCACTCTTAACATCTAGTTGGATTATAGGGAGAGAGTGGTAAAGTCCGAAGAGAAGAGCCATCCAAAGGGACGCTGCCTTGCCAGTAGGGGAAAAAGTGTCTTGATAGTCGAGTCCGTAGATTTGATTAAAGCCTTGGACGCAAAGTCAACTTTTGAAAACGAGAGGATCGCCATGACAGTTGTCCTTCAGTCAATAGACCCAAGTAGTGTTTAGCGGATTTGTGGGTTTGGGTCCATTGTAGTCTTCCCAAACCTTGAGCTCTTCAATACCGTCGAGTTCTGAATTCATGGAAGATTCCCATTTTGGAGCTTCTGAACAATTTCTGGCTTGTTCGTAAGTTTTGGGAACAAAGTAGTGATGATATCCATATCTATTAGGTGGCTTGAGGCAAGAGCGGTCTCTAAGAGAATATAGTGGGTTGAGTTGGGCTTCTAGGTCAGTAGAGGAGTTGGAAGAGGAGTCTGAGATGTTGTTGGAAGAGGGAGGAGAATTGGAAGGGGGTAGATTTTCATGGGACGAGTTAGGGTTGTTGGAGTTGGTGGAAGAGAGTTGCGGAAAGTTAAGGCTTGAAGAAGGAAAGTCATCATTGAAGTTGAGCTTTAGAGTATCTTTGTTGGTAGGAGGAGGAGAAGGATGAAAATACTGAGAGAGTGAATTGGATTTAAGGAATCTCACATGTTTAGAAGAGATAATGGTTTGGTCAGGTTTCAAGATTTGATAAGAGTGGAAAACAGGGTTGTAACCCACAAGGGTGCCAACTAGACCTTGGTCTTTAAACTTTTCACCCCGCGCAATCTTGGTGTTGAGGAACGCCACCTTTGAGCCGATGGGGTGAAAGTAATTGCGAGGGAGGATTTTTTTTGTGAAAAGAAAGTGGGAGAGAAAGCGGAAGGGGTCTTAGGGATTTGATTAAGAGCCAAGCAGGCTGATTTAGCAACCTCGGCCCACAGGTTGAGTGGTAGACAAGAACTGCGGAGAATGGCCCTGATGGATTCCGTAATGGTTTGATTTGCTCGTTCTATTTTTCCGTTCTGCTCGTGGTGGTAGGGTTCGGAGATGAGGTGTTGGATTGAGTTAGAATTAAAGAATTCTTTAAGTTCCGTTGAGGCAAATTCTCTGCCACCGTCGGTACAGATCGTAGCAGGGAAACGACTTCTCTTCTGTTTTTCGAAGTTAAGAGTTGTCATGAGCTGCTGACAAGCATCAGATTTGTGTTGCAACGGGATGGCAGAAATATAACCCATGAAGTTTTCAATGATGGTCATAAGATAGCTCATGTTGTTCCGAGCGGAAGGGGTGATAGGGCTGATCAGGTCGATGTGCAATTGCTCAAAGGGTTTGGAAGCAAGTGTCGCGGTGTTTTTGAAAGACAACTTTGTGATTTTAGAGAAGACACAGTCTTTGCATTGGAAATCAGAGAGGTGTTGAGAGTTGAGTTTGGGGAAGAGGTTTTTGAGACGGGTAGGGTGAACGTGTCCGTATGACTGGTGTAGGAATTTGATTTGATCATTTGAGGAATTTTTCTTCACTAGATAGCAGAGTTTAAGGTTGTGCCCAACAGTAGATGGTTGATTGACCACAAATAGATTTCATTGGATGAAGCCGGAAAAGGCTGGAAGAGAGGGTTTGGAAAAAAGGGAAAACTGGTTTTGAGAAGTTGAAAGGACACACTCCTTTGACGCTATGAGTTCGCCGGGGCTGATCAAATTGACTACTAAGTCTGGCACAAAGAAGCAATTTGATAGAACGACCTCCGAATTTCTCCAAGTAAGTCAAACAATCCCCTTTCCTTTGATGGGTAGTTTAGCTCCTTCTTTGCCCGTATTGATCCACTCGTCTCCGGGGCATTCAGTTAGAGAGATGAAGAAATCGGGAGAATTGAACATATGGCAGGATGCTCCGGAGTCAAGAATTATGCAATTATTAGGATTGACCTCCTCAATCCAAGTGGTAAGTAATGCGTGATAGTGCGCAACTTCTTTATTTTTAGAGTTAGAATGAGCTTTACCTCTCCACTTTGCTTGAGCTTCTTTCCACCACAAAGGAGCGAGGTGCTCATGCTTATGCCAGCATTTGTCTTTGGTATGGTTGGGAGAGAGTGGATTGTGAAAACCTTGGGTACACCGTAATTCTCAAGGAATTGGTTTCTTGGGATTGTTGGAAGTGACCAAGGCAGTGCTGGAGATTTGGACACCTTTTGATTTAGCTCGAGTTTTGTTATTGAGTTGAGTAAGATGATTGAGTACCAAGTCAACCGTTACATTCTTGTCTGAATGCATGATTTGTTGTCTGAGAGAGTGTAGCAAAGATGGAAATTTAAACAGAAGATGGTATGCAAGAATGTCGTCTGGTAAGTCAATTCCTACGTCTACCATCTTTTTCATGGATGTTTTTGAATCCGTGATGAAGGATTTAATTGATTCTGGCTTGAATTGTTGGTAGAGAAACTCGTTAAAGACCCAGGCACGGTTGGCCGTTTGAGATGAGGCAAATCTTTCCTTAATAGTTTTCCAGAGCCTTTTTGAGGAGGAAATGTTTGAGGTGTTGACAACATTATTGTGTGTGATAGAGTTGATTCTGGATAGAAGAATTACTCATATTTCCATATTGTCAATGGGGCTGAGAATTTTCAAATTGTTCTCCAGGGCTTCTTTCACGCCTTTTAGTTCCAGAAGCATAGTCATTTTATCTTTCCAAATGGAGTAGTTTTCTTCGGTGAGGATAGGTACTGCTTTGAGGGCCGCCTTAAGGATGATTTGGCAAAAGCCGTTGTTACTTGATCCCTCCATTTTTCGGTTGGATCAGTCGGGTTTGTTCTTTGGCTTTTAACCCTGTTGGACTTATAGGTGAATTGCAAAAGAAGGAAAGAATTCAAGAGGGATCAAGAAGACAGATTTCATAGACGTAGATCTGGAAGGGAACTGGAGTTGGCTTGGGCGTAAGTGATGACCCGGATGTTTGGTGAAGTAGGCTGAGAGTGGTCTTGTGAAGAAAAGCAGTCGAGATGAGTTGTTGAGAATGAGACGAGTTGAGGTTGAGAAGATTTGGTAAACAGTCTTACCAGACAGTTGGTGAAGAGGTGATAGGTGTTGGACAATGAGGTGGTTGGGTGAATCGGGACAAGATTGTACTGAGTAAGAAAAGAGGTTGAGATTGGAAGGAAAGGTCATAAAGGAAAGAGGGGTTGACGAAGAGCTAGAATAGGTCAATGAGAGTTGTGGTTCCGAAATTGACTTCCGGTTTGAGTGGGTTTCCGTCAGGGCTCAGGAGGAGCCTTGCGGGTGTGCGGATAATCTGTGAAATGTAGTAGACAGTGCTGAAATATGTAGCGGTGCGCGCTCTGGGTCTGAGAACTAGGATTTGGAAGAGGAAGTAGAAGACAGAATGGAAAAGAAGGAAAAGACAAAAGAGAATAAAAGAAAAAGAAGAAGGAAGAAGAAAGAAACATGAGGATGAAGAAAGAAAAGAAAGAAGAGTGAGGACTACCTCTTCACTGTTCAACAGAACAGTAATCATCCTCAGAAGCTTCAAACCAACCATTAATATTAAATTGCTAGAGCTCATCCAAAGCATGGATATAAATTCAATTTAAAATGCATTCAACCACATTTGCTTAGTTCTTACCCCAAGCTGCATACAGATATGTGTTGAAATTTGTTTGTAACTTTTATTTGGTATTGTCTGTGTATACCAAGGAAGCAGGTATCAGATACTCACATTCTTGTCTTTTGGAAGCTGTGCATGTAAATCAGGAGGCCAATTCCTTTGCATCACATTAAAAGAATAATTTATGCTTGAGTTTGTTACAAGAATTAGAATCACAATCAAGAAGATGATCAAAATTGGCACATATGTTCCTCAAGAAATTCATGCATACCTGATCCTCTTCAAGTTGCAAACCTCACTCCACCACTCCAAACAAAAATTAATGCAATCATACCACAAAATAGAATTAAATTTTGCCTTTAACTATATAATTCAATTTAATAAAAAATTGAAAGCCAAATCTGCAGAGAACCCAACCCCAATAACAGATTGGTTTCCAACAGAACAAGATTCAAGAATTTTGCCTCAATTCAATTTTTGGAAGTCTAAAAAAATTCTAAACAAGATAAGAATCAATTGGATAAAGAATGCTTCCAGCTTCAACAAGAAAAGGCTCCAGACTGGTGGAAATAACATCAATCCAAGTGCAAAGAAAAACAGAGAAACAAAAAAAAATTGGATTGCTATCATTCCTTTGTCACCAAGTGAATTTAGTCAAAAAATTTATCAAATGAAAATATTCTGATTGAAAGCAGTGCCTTAGCTCACATCTTCAAAAACAAGCAATTCTTTGTATCTCTGAATAAATACAAAGGCAAATAAATTTCCTCAGGGAACAAAGGGGTGAACCTGCCAATTAAAGTATTAGGAATGGTGAAATTGAACTTTAAAACCCAATTGATAACATTGAGCAACTGTCTCTGCATCCCCAAAACTGTGATCAATCTTGTCAGTACCAGATTATTGATCAAAAAGGTATGTCAATTCATCTTTGAAACTGGATTTCAATCCATCTCTGAAAAGGGAAAGTTCCTCATCTGTTGGAAAAAAGTTACCCTGATTTGAGGTTTCATCAAGGATAATTTCTTTTTTATCAACAATCCCAAGACTAATGGTTGAGAAAATTGTCTTTTTTCAGTAAATTCTGTCCAAAAGAGATCAATCAAAGATCTCTATCTCCCTTTTGAACATTTGTTGTTTGGAATACTGAAATAAATCAAAGGAATAAATATAAATCAGAACAGAAAAAATTAAGTTATTTGAAAAGACTGTGCTCTCAAAAAGATTAACAAATCCTGCTTCAAACTTCAATCAAATACCACCTCAAAAAACTTTGAAAGAATACACCTTGATCCAATAGACCCCATCAAACCAGAACCACATTGGCAGAAAACATAAATCCTGACTGTTGTATAAAATTTCATGGGTTATATCACCAGAAGTACCTTTTTCAGTAAAGACAGCATGTCTAAAGTTCTCACCAAGATTCTTGAAAGGCAAAAATCAAAACTGGGTTATTTCTCTTGCAAGGTATGTACTTGTGGAGGTATGCAATTCAAAAAAAATAGGGTAGTTAAATTCTTCAGAGAAAACTTCATCAAGTCACTAATCTCTGAAACTAACCACCTGGAACACAAGGTTAGGTCCAGGAGGGCCAACCAAACTATATTCAAAAGCTTCCAAACTTCCTTAAGCTCATCAAAAATTCCCTAGAAATAGCAGTTGGAAATTCTCAAAGCTTGCTGTCTCAGCCCCAATTGAATTTCCCAAAATGCTAATTCTCTCTACCCTTGAGTAATTAATCTCTTCCCACTTTCTACTTAAAATCCCTGGGAACCTTGGTAATCTTCCAAATCAGCTCTGAATGAAAGGTAAGACATTCAATCTGAAAGGAATTGAAGGCAGATTGATTGTCTATAAGCCCAATTACAGGTCATACTACATAATCAAACCTTATGGATCTATCATCCTGTCAAAGCATATGAAATTTCAACTCACCTCCTTGGAAAATCTTGGAAGTCCTAACACATCATATCTCAAGTTCACTTTTGAAAAATTCAAATCTATAAGGCTGTGTTTGGCTTCCACATGTAACTGTAACTGCAACTGCACATTAAATATTTTTAGCAAGCCTCCATACTGTCCTTGGTTTTGTAACTGTAACCAAGGACACTGAGGACAGTTAAAAAAATCTTCAGAAATTGCTGCAGCCAGGATGTAACTCACTGCTGCGGTTGCCAATGCTCCAGGTACACTATGACCCGGTGCAATGGGAAGACCAACCCTGCCCAAAGGCATAAAAGGGTGGTGGCTCCTCCCCCACCATCTCCAATCCATTTTCAAACATCAATTTCTTTTGGAAAAATAAAAAATTATTAGATTTTGTGCCATTATTTTTGAGCCAGATAAAAAAAAAAATATTGGATTAAAAATATTTCTATTACTTCAAATTCCATATTGGATTAAAAATATTTTTATTAAATCAACCAAAAAATTTATTGTTAAGTTTGTGATTGATTCCTTATTTGTTTCTTTTTATGAGACTTTGTCATTAGTTTTGCTTATTATTTTTTAAACAAGGTTGAAATAACTGGTTATTTTTTACCTTTGGGACAATTCAAAAATAATTTCATTACTAAAACCAAATAATTTATTGTTAAGTTTGTGATTGAATCATTATTTTTTATTTTTGACACTTTTTCATTGATTTAATTATTATTTTTTACCTTTGGGACAAAGAATGTTTATCACCAAATCCTCCACAGATTCATTGGAAGGCTACATGGGTCTCCTCCTAATATATTCAAGTAAGTTTTTGATTAATTGTTTTTCTTCTTTTCTCTTTTTTTCTTTTTTTTCTCTTTTTTTTTTTCTTTTTTTTTCTTTTTTTTTCTTTTTTTTCTTTTTTTTCTTTTTTTTCTTTCTTTTCTTATTTTTTCTTATTTTTTCTTATTTTTCTTATTTTTCTTTTTTTTCTTTTTTTTCTTCTTTTTTTTCTTCTTTTTGTTCAACTGTTTTTTTTTATTAATTTTTTATCTTTTTTCATTTTTTTTCATTTTTTTTTCATTTTTTTCATTTTTTTTTATTTCTTTTCATTTTTTTCATTTTTTTCTGTTTTCTTTTGTTCTTTTTTTATTTTTTTTATTTTTTTACTTTCTTTACTTTTTTTATTTTCTTTATTTCTTTATTTTTTTATTTTTTTCTCTTTATTTTCTTTATTTTTTATTTTTTTCTTTTTTTTCTTTTTTTCCTCCCCCCCTTTTCTGTCCTTTTTTTTCTCTATTTTTTTCCTTTTTTACTTTTTTTTTCTTTTTTTATTTTTTAATTTTTTACTTTTTTACTTTTTTACTTTTTTTCTTTTTTTCTTTTTTTCTTTTTTTCTTTTTTTCTTTTTTTCTTTTTTTCTTTTTTTCTTTTTTTCTTTTTTTCTTTTTTTCTTTTTTTCTTTTTTTCTTTTTTTCTTTTTTTCTTTTTTTCTTTTTTTCTTTTTTTCTTTTTTTCTTTTTTTCTTTTTTTCTTTTTTTCTTTTTTTCTTTTTTTCTTTTTTTCTTTTTTTCTTTTTTTCTTTTTTTCTTTTTTTCTTTTTTTCTTTTTTTCTTTTTTTCTTTTTTTCTTTTTTTCTTTTTTTCTTTTTTTCTTTTTTTCTTTTTTCTTTTTTTCTTTTTTTCTTTTTTTCTTTTTTTCTTTTTTTCTTTTTTTCTTTTTTTCTTTTTTTCTTTTTTTCTTTTTTTCTTTTTTTCTTTTTTTCTTTTTTTCTTTTTTTCTTTTTTTCTTTTTTTCTTTTTTTCTTTTTTTCTTTTTTTCTTTTTTTCTTTTTTTCTTTTTTTCTTTTTTTCTTTTTTTCTTTTTTTCTTTTTTTCTTTTTTTCTTTTTTTCTTTTTTTCTTTTTTTCTTTTTTTCTTTTTTTCTTTTTTTCTTTTTTTCTTTTTTTCTTTTTTTCTTTTTTTCTTTTTTTCTTTTTTTCTTTTTTTCTTTTTTTCTTTTTTTCTTTTTTTCTTTTTTTCTTTTTTTCTTTTTTTCTTTTTTTCTTTTTTTCTTTTTTTCTTTTTTTCTTTTTTTCTTTTTTTCTTTTTTTCTTTTTTTCTTTTTTTCTTTTTTTCTTTTTTTCTTTTTTTCTTTTTTTCTTTTTTTCTTTTTTTCTTTTTTTCTTTTTTTCTTTTTTTCTTTTTTTCTTTTTTTCTTTTTTTCTTTTTTTATTTTTTTATTTTTTTCTTTTTTTCTTTTTTTCTTTTTTTCTTTTTTTCTTTTTTTCTTTTTTTCTTTTTTCTTTTTTCTTTTTTCTTTTTTTCCTTTTTCCTTTTTCTTTTTTCTTCTTTCTTTTTTTCTTTTTTCTTTTTTCTTTTTTCTTTTTTCTTTGTTTTCTTGCTTTTTTCTTTTTGGGTACTTGGCTAAACTTGCTTAAAAATTAATAATTATTTGCTTATCAGGAATTAGTTAGCTCTCAAATCTACCCCATTAGGAAAACCTTACCTTGTTTCAACATTGTCTAACCAAAAATCAAACAACCCAAACAATTAATCTTCCTTGTACTAAACCGAAGATTGTGATGCACAAGTTTCAAATAAAAATTCCAAAAATTACTATCAACATTTGGATAGATCCAGAAGGAGTTTACTTGCTATCAAAGGCTTTCAAACAATCCATACTGCCTATGAATACTACCCCTACCAAGTCAGAAGTCCCCCAATTCCTAAGCACACATCAATACTATTTGGTGAATTATGGATGGAAGAAATAATTGGTAATAGGGATCCCACACCTTTTTATGAAAACATGGGCATGAATGTTTCCACATTCTTCAAGCTGAAAGAAGTTTTGGAACTTCATGGCTGCCACTATCCTGGAAGATGGGTCACCTCTAATGAAAAACTGGGGATTTTGCTATAATTCTGGTTTACATGTTACTCCAATAGGATAATTCAAGAAAGATTTCAAAGTTCTGCTGATACTACATCAAGGTAAGGTTTCCATTAATTTTGTATTTTTGGTTTCCCACTTTATCATTGAATTTTGTATTTTTTTTTATATGGTGAACAAAAGGGTGGTCACAGATTTGATCAATAAAATTTTATCCAAGATTGAATTAATCAACAAATTAATTTAATTTACCACTTTCAATACTTCAAATCCTGAAGAGATCTACTCAAATTCCTAGTTTTCCCCTTATTTCAAGGACTTTATTGGTTCTGTTTATGGCACTCATTTAATTTTACATGTTGATTATCAGTATAAACCAAGATACACTCATTGGAAGGTTTAGACTTCTCAAAATTGTTTGGCTGTATGTGATTTAAATTTGAAATTTATATTTATTATTCCTGGCTGGGAAGGAAGCTTTTTGGATGATATACTATGGGATCAAGCTAGGAAGATTTTTATCAGGATTTCATGGGTTAAAATCTTGTTAGGGGATGCAGGATGTGCATTGAATGAGTCCTTACCAGTACCATATAGGAATACCAGGTATCACCTGAAGGATTGGGCCACTAAGGCTGATTTAAGGTACTCATTTGCATAAAATTTTATAAAAATCAAAAATTTTACTAATTTTGATTTTTATTATTATTTGATATTGATTTCAAGGCCTAAGAATTACCAAGAATTATTCAATCTGAGGCATTCCAGTTCCAGGAATTTTACAGGGAGAATATTTGGAGTAGTCAAAAAAAGGTTTGCAGTGTTTTCCAGGGGATGTATGTATCACATTGAGTTTCAGGTCAAGGTTGTTGTTTTTATGGCCCTCATCTGCAACTTAATCAGAAAGGAAGACCCCAACAACCTGGATGGTCAAAATGAACCAAATGATCAAAATGATGATGAGTTATACACACCATCTTAATCCTCATTAAATGCAACAGACATGAGTGAAAAAGAATCATCAAGATCTTCCCAACTGAGGGATCAAATTGCCCAAAAAATGTGGTCTGACTATGTGGAGCTGTTGTGGCATAGAAAATGGCATTCATATTAAATGACATATATTTAGTTCACAATTTATATTTTGTCACATGGATTAATACTTTAATAAAATATTATGATACATAGATGGATTAATAGTTTATTAATCAGATGGATTAATATTTTATTAAAATATTAATTCATAAATAATTGGATAGTAGTACACATTTTATATTTTGTTACACATAATAATGTATTATCACAACATCTCAACTTCCTCTTAACTCAGGAATGATCACTATAGTGGAGAAATTAAAAATCCAAAGTGCTTGCCATTAATAAAAATAAAATGTTATTTAAAAAAGCCAAAAATGGTTTGCATAAGGACCAAGAGGAAAAAATTATATTCATGAAATACATAAAAAAACCAAGGATAAAACAAAGAGATAGATGAGATTGAAAAAAAAACAAGAGAAAAAAGTCAAAAAAAAAAATAGCAATGAAGAAAAAAAACCAAATCAAGAAAGAATTATGAAACACCAAAAAATAAACCAAAGAGAGAGATGAGATCAAAAAAAAAAAAAAAAAAAAAAAAAAAAAAAAACAGAAAAGAAAGAAAAAATAGAGAAAAGAGTTGGATATAATGTAGCAATGAACCACCAGAATGGGGTTCAAAGCAATTGATCTAGGTTGGTAATGGATGGAAGATGGAGATGCATTTCTGAGACATCTCCATCTCCATCTCCATCCTCAACCACACATCTTGATGCTATGTTTTGAGAGAGACATATATCTCTGCACATTTGGATGATTTTAAGATCCAGATGGCCTGAAGCATCTCAATTTCAGTCAGATTCCCTTTCTCTTGTAAGAGAGTGATTGCCTTGGCGCAGAAAATTGGTACAAGTGGAAGGGGAGATTGGTTGGAAAGTGTCTGGAATATCTGATTGGATAATTTGGATATGCAACTTATATGTTTGGGTTTTTGGAATTTCAATCCTTGCCATTTGCACTTCCTGGATGGTGGAGGGCATGGAATCTACTCCAAAAGTTTTTAAGATGATTTTCTTTTGGCTGTTGCCATTGTTGCTTGTGAATTGGTTGGGAGGGAAATTAGGTTGGAAGGAGCAGTTGATATGGCCATTCCTCCAATGGCCATTTGGCCTTCCATAAGGTTGGAAAGCTCTTCATATGATGGGAATGTGTGATTCTTCCATCAAACCAACTCCTTGCCATTCTTGCTGGGGTTGGCTGTCAGCTTGTTCAATACAGCCTTGGGGAGTTTGATTTGTTTAATGGAATTGTTCCAGTCAGTTCCCAATAGATCCAAGAGATGCTTGAACTGTGAAAATTGTTTTTCAAGCTATGATTAAAATAAAAACAATCACTGTATATTTATTTATTTATTTTCTAAAAAGAAAAACCTAACTTCATTGGACCAACTGCAACAGGTTTTTGCATCCTTTGGCTTGGAACCCTCCAATGATTCTGCGGTGGGATTGCAAGCCTTTCCCTTGAAACCATTAAGCATCCTAGTTGAAATCCATTGCTGCTCCTTTTGGATTTTGATCAAAACTTGGTTTTCAGCATTGGACCAGGTGGAAAGTTTTTTCAAAATATTGGGGCCAGGTGTTTAATCATGGGTTGAGATTTGGGATTGGGCTCCTGGATTGGATGGTGGGACAGACATGTTTGTGGTGGTTGAGGAGCAATGCAGGGTTGGTTGTGATGGTAGAGGAAGAAGGGGGGGGATTTGGTTGTGGTGGTGGAGGAGGAAGGGGGGGGGATTTGGTTGTGGTGGTGGAGGGTATTTTGTGGTGGAGGTGCATATTGAGATTAGTCCCAATCACAGACTTAGACAAAAATTCCTTGAAAATCCAGAAACTAACTTACAGAAAGTTACAAGCCAAAAAGCTTGTAACTTGCTGAGCCAATGTCTTGGTGGGGGTTTAATTTCCTTGAAGTTACACTCCATGGATTTATGAGGGTTTGAATTTGTTTCCAAACAATCCAAAACTGTATGTTTAACTATAAACCCCCTTTAAATCCCTGTAACTTCTATTTGGCAGGCAGGGGGGAGTTACAGTTACACATACACCTTGCAGCCAAATGCCACCTAAATCAAGGTCCCATTCATCAAGAACTAGCCAGACCATCAGTTATTCCTTTAATCTTTGGAAGTTTTTTTGATTGTCAAAATAAAATTCCCTCATCCAAAAACCTTTTATACTCTGATAAAAACAGTTCATCTGAAGATGATGATCATCCCATTGGAATATCAACATTTCAAGGTGAAAGCTCTTCACCAAGCAATGAAAATAACAAACCTCAACTGCCCAAAAGCCTTCAGCTCCCCCCAAAAAACTCTTTGAAACAAATCCAACCTCAAGCCACCTCAATAGTATTGATTTCACCACTACTAAAAACCCAAAACATACATCAAGGCTTTTTCCTCACTTAGAGAAATGGAAGGAAGCAATCATAAGATAATTGGATCAATGAAATGATTTAGGAGTCTGGGAAGTGTAAGAATTTCCAGATCCTGTCAACCTGCTAGAGAACACTTGGGTCTTCCAAATAAAAGATAATTTCCAAAACAATATTCTGTTCTGCCAGGCAATTATTTGTGTCAAAGGTTACAATCAAATTCAAGGACTAGACTACAAAAAAAAAAAACTTTTCTCCAACTGGAAAAGTGCCATCTATCAGGTCAATTTTACAATTTGTAATCAAATTCAAGCTTCAAATAAACATTTCTGACATTAAATCTGCTTTTCTTCATCCTCCCATTGAAGGGGAGCTGAAAATCAAATCTCCATATGGCTTCCCTTGGCAAAGACTGGTGTTGAAGACTGGTGGTGTTGTTTGAATTGGTTGTGGATTCTCTGTTTAATTTGCCAACCTTGAGGATTCAACCTATTGGATTCCAATCATTCACACTGAAAACTTTCACCAGGCAAATAAAAGCACACCCTGGGCAAGCCTTCCCGCCCAAATCTTGGGGTAATTATACTATTCAATACCAAGTGAGTGAATTACTCCCAAATTTTGGAGATTGAAATAAATTAAGAAGAAAGTTGAGATGAACAACTGAGTTATATATTCTTCAAAATGTTTTAATCAAGCTGGGAAATTTGGGGAGAGGGATCGAAAAAACAATTGATGAAAAGAATGATTGTTCAAGTATTTCAAAAGATAAGTAATCTTGCATTTGGCAACTTTCCACATGTATGTGTATGTGTACATGGCTGCAGAAGATGCCCAAACCAATTTTTTTACCAAAAAATTTACACCTTGGGGCTTCCATATACACTCCCATTTGCAAATGTATAAAGAAACCCAACAAAGTCAACAAAATGAATACCTCAACACAACAAAATTGATCCCTCCAGCAAGTCCATCCTGCCTCTGCCTCATCAAAACCACCTTTATTGCAGTCAAATCTCCACCAACCAACCTATTTTTCTACCATACCATCATCTCTCATCACCTACATTAGCCACCACATGAATTGAAATGCCGGGCTGAAACATAAAAAACAGTGTTGAATACTCTTAATTCACAGCCTCATGGCTGGGAATCTAAATAATCTAGAAATTGAAACCATTATGAAGCAGGCATCCTCCAAAATTCCAAAGAATGTATCCTTCCTTTCTGGATCTCAATGGATTTAAAAATTGATTGAAGATGAACATCCCCTAAAAATTTATGAAAACTTCTGGATTAACAAACAGTTTTTCCATCACTTTTAAACTTACTAGTAGAAAAAAAAAATCAGCCCTTCTAGATATGTTTCTCCCTTAGAGAAACTTGGAATTATTTGTTACTTTTTGGTGAACAGCAATTCCAATAGAATACTTCAGCAAATAATCCAAAGATCAGCCTCCACCATCTCAACATAAGATTTATTTCAATTTATGTTCTGTTAATTCTAATCATTTTTAATAATTATAAAAACCTTTAAATTTTTTTTTCTATTGATTACCATCACTTTTGATCATAATTAAAACCAGAAATAAGTAAATCTTTGTTAACCATTTTTTTAACTGATTTGAAATTTTTAGAATAATAAACAAATTTGTCACCAACCTGATCTACAACCAAGAATGAATTGGAAAATTTATTACACTTCCAAATGAGAACACTCCAGTTTTCAGCTTCATCTCAGAAAATACTGAATTCAGATCCTTTTTCAAATAATGTATTTGGGCAACAGACACCACTCACATTCCAATCATGGTTCCAGCTTCAAGAATAGAAATCCTTATAGACCGCAAAGGAAATTTTTGACAAAATGTCTTGGGCAGATTGGAATTTTTAAATTGAATTCACCTATTTTCTTGCTGTTTGGGAAGGAAGTGCTTCAGATGGAAGACTTTAGAAAATTGCAAGAGAAAGCTCACTCAAAATACCTGAAGGCGAATACTTCTTGTGGGATGTTGATTTTTCTTTGTGGGATACTTGGCTAGTTCCATACAGAGGAATAAGGTATCATTTATTTTTAATATTGGGATCATGTTGGGAACAAGTGAGTTTCATCTTCTTTTTTTCTCTGTTTTTGAATTTTTTCTTTTTTTTCTTTTTTAGTTCTCAATTTTGGTATTAATGTTAATTCAATTTTGACTTGGTTTTAGGCCCCAGAATAAAGAAGAATTATTCAACCTGCACCATTCTTCATCAAGAAATTTTATTGAGAGGATCCTTGGTTTCATTAAAAGAATATTCAAGGTTATGGCCACAGGAAGTGGATATTGCCCTCAGTTACAATCCAAACTGATCACTTGGTTGATGTTCTTCCACAATTTCATCACAAGAAAATTTCCCAGAATAACCAGAAGATGAAGACCCTCTAGAAGATCAATATTTTGAGCCAATGTGTCACACGACCACCCCACGTACTATAGGGCAATTCTTAGATGATTGTGAGCGCAAAGGAATGCCAAGTGCAAGGGCAAGTGCAAATAGCAAGACCCAGTTGCAAAGTGCAAACTTGGTTATTGCCACTCAACAAACGGCGAGAGGAATGGAATGTGTTTGAAAAAGGAAACCCAACCTGAGTCCAATGTGATAACTAGGTTGTAGCAGAATGCAAGAAAGTATGAAATTAACTAACTGAGGAGACAATCATCAGGCAAGGGGATAGCCCTTATAAGGTAATCCAAAGTGACTAGATACAACCTGGTGATGAGCTAACTACAGTTGAAGCTGTGAGGCAATGAATGACAGGAACGGGATAGGAAATGAAGCAGTGGTATAGATCCAAGGTCTTAGCGTAAGGGCGAGACAATAGAATCTGAGCGTACAATTGCATGACAAATTGGGACAGGAGCAAGTGACGTTGAAGGTAATGCAAATGAGAGGTAATAGTGTATGCAGGGTAGGGACTAGTCCAATTGCAAACTATACAGTAGTGATGGCTTAGTTAGACGTAGATGCGAACTAACAAACAATGCATGACCAAAGATGGAAGTCCAAGGCTGTTGATTGGCCAGGGAAGGAGATTGGATCTCATAATGGATGGCCAACCGGTATGGAGTTAACCGCAAAGTTTGCAAGTATATACTGAGTTGGTCGCCAAGATTTGAAGGTCAGCGCAAGCCAGAGGAAATAGCGGATTTCACCATTGATGTTGTGCTTTTATTTGTGTCACGCTTTTAGACTGAGGTAGATGGTACTGAGGGAGGACATGTTGAAGTGGCGAAGACAATAATCCTTAAGTGCGAAGCGTGACAGTTGCCCAGGTATAAAGATGCAAGCTCCTGCAAGCGTTCAGATAAATTTTCCCATTGATTTCAAGTTGTTAATTATTACTGTATACCCTTATACATTATTTAATTTATTACCCCATAGATTTATAATTTTTAAAAAATGTCGTCATTGTTGTCCCGCCATTGCAAAAACTGTATTTGCCGCAACGAGCAATGTATTCCTTGTACTGCCGTCCGAGGCCTTTGAGGCAAGTGCAAGCAATGTTGCCTTCGCAAAGTGGCATGCAATTTCCCTATAAATGTCAAGTTGACTGTCAAGGTTCCTTTGGGATCATCAAGGGAGATGCAAAGTCGTAGGTACGCGCCAAGGGTTAATTACAAGATACCACTGTTGCCGGAGATTGAATACTTGGGGACTTGAGTTCCTGGTGAGTACTAATCTGGACTGACTAATGATCATGAAATAGTAACTAATTGTTTTCTTGTTTTGCCAGTGTTGCCCCATTTCCAAAGATATACTACCAACACACCACCACCGACTGAACTCCCGGGGGCCCAGATAAATGCCGAGGTGCAAGGCAAAGTGTCCGGAGCGGAACCAGTAGGAATTATAACCAAGGAAGCAAGGGAGGAGGAAGGAAACAAAGCGGAGGGAGAAGCAGGAAATGGAGGGAACGGAGATGGAGAGAACGGAAATGGAGCAGATGAATTAGAAGGAGGAAATGAAGAAGATGGAAGGGATGGAGTGGATGGGACGGAAGGAATGGAGGGCCAAGGCGAAGCAGATCCGGTGCAAGTCGTAGGGCCGATTGAAACGGATGCGAGGCGCCTGTAGGACAATATTGGAGAAGGAATGTCGGGTGGCCAAAGGAAGAGAGCGTATGAAGAGCTCTTGGAGGAAGGCGGATGGAATGCTTGGCCAAAGCAAGCTTGGATTGCGAGATGCGAGGAGATTTTTGAGAGGCACATTGTAACGGAAGTGCTGGTTCTCTGAAGAATGTCTGCTTTGATCAACGATGAAGACCTGGATACTTTTTGATCCATGGTTGCGGAATTGACGGCAAATTGGGAGGATGTGGAGAAAGAAATAAAAGAAACTTTGTAATTAAAATATATATTTTCTTTTTCTTTTCCATTATTATAAATAGAAATATTATTATTATTTTTTTTAATAATAAGGAACGAAGTTTTTATTTAGTAGAAATGAAAGGAAAATGAGAAAAAGAATAACACGGTGAGATGGAGGAATTGACTGATGCAATGATGGTGTGAAATAAAATGGGTTTAAATGGGATGGAATATGAAATGGAATGGAATTGGATGAGAGAGAATGCAAGATGAAATGGGATTGAATAAGATAAAATGTGGAATGGAATGGAATGGGATAGGATGGGATGAAATGTGGAATGGAATGGAATGGGATTGGATGGGATGAAATGTGGAATGGAATGGAATGGGATTGGATTGGAAAGAATCATGATTGTCGAGGTTTGCAAGGGTAGCTTGCATGGAAGTCTTGAATCAGATTGGGTGAATTGCAAAGGTGATGGGCTGGTTCCCACAAGGTGCAATCTTTGTTGGACTGGAAGCCAGACCATTCAACGAGGTATTGAAGTTTTCCTTTGCGTAACCTGGAATCCAGAATACGGCTTACTTCCCACTCTTGATGATTGAGGACAATGACCAGTTCAGGAGGGGGATGAGTCTTGCCTGGGTATAGGACTCAAGCTGGCTCTAGGAGAGACACATGAAAGACCGGGGGGATACCTTGCCATTTCGCAGGTAAAGTAAGTTTAAAGGTGTTAGGGGAGATAACTGATTCTACTTTAAAGGGGCCAAGCTTTCTTTTGGAGAGTTTGCGAGTTGGGCGAGTGCTGCAAATGTTGCAAGCATCAAGCCATACTTGATCTCCTACTGCAAAGGTTGGAGCCAAAGTGCAACATTGGTCTGCTTGCTCCTTATAGCGCTGGTTTGCTTCTTTGAGGTTGGTTTGAAGTTGCGATTGAAGGGATTGAATTTGTTCAAGGTAATTGGTAGCAGGTTGAGAAGGTGCTATGTGAAGGGAAGAGAAAGTTGTGTTTCTACCATAAAGAGTTTGGAAGGGCAACTGTTTGGTGGAGGAATGAGTTGAGTTGTTGTAGGCAAATTTGGCTAGTGGGAGCCATTGCGACCAGTCGTCTTGTTGATAGGCCACATACATTCAAAGATATTGTTCGAGAATCTGATTAACTTGCTTGGTTTGCCCATCCGTTTCCGGGTGGTAAGCCGTTGATAAATTTTGAGTAATCTTCAAATGTTGGCATAGCAAGGTCCAGAAGCTTGAGACAAACAGAGATCCACAATCACTAACTATATTATCAGGGAGGCCATGTTTCAAAAATACATATTCTATGAACAAGTTAGCTAAGTCTTCTGAAGAGGCCGTCACATTAGTGTGTAAAAATAAAGCTATCTTTGAGAAGCAATCTACTATTACTAGAATAGCATCATATCCACTAGAAGAAGGTAATTGAGAGATGAAATCCATAGAAAGCAAGTGCCAAGGACAGGGCGGAATTGGAAGTGGCTGGAGCATCCCATACTTCCGGTGTTTTGAGGACTTGTTAAGATTTCAATCATAGCACGCGCTAACATAGTCTTTTACTTCTTTGGTCATACCAGGCCAGTAGAAGTCTTGTGCAATCAATTGGTAGGTTTTATCCTGCCCATGATGACCAGCAAGCGGAGAATTGTGCCGTGACTCAAAGATATCTAACTTAATGCAAGAATTATCTGGTACTACTATACAATTATCATAAACTAAAAAGTCATTATCATCAATACTGTAACTACTATCTAATAAGTTTGCACTTTTGCAAAGTTTGATGCACTTGGGGTTGTTGCCTTGAGCTTGTCGGAGTTTGGAAGCCAAATCTTGTAAGCAAGCAATGATTGAACTGAGTTGGGCAGATTGGGTTGAAAAGAGTGTCCTAACATTTTCAGGGTTGTTTTTGGCAAAGGTGCTCCCCCCCCTGGGTAAACGTCGTCCTGACGTGATAAATCATCAGGAACTACTGCTTGTTTTCCAGGACGGTACGTGATTGTAAAGTGGAACTCGGAGAGGTATTTGGCCCATTGTGCCTGTCTACATGTGAGGAATTTTGAACTCGTGAAATACTTCAAAGAATTATGATCAGTTAAAACCTCAAAGGATTCCCTAAGACTCAAAAGGTATGAACGCCATTTCTTCAAGCAATAAAAAATTGCGAGAAGTTCCTTTTCATGAATCTCATAGTTAAGCTCTGCAGCGAGAAACTTGTGAGACTCAAAAGCTACGGGATGAAAGAGAGAAGTGGAAGAAGAAAACTGCAAGATTACTCCTGCGATTTCATAGTGGCTTGCGTCTGTTTTGACAATAGTGCAAGCTAGCTTGTTGAAGTGGGCAAGTATTGGAGCAGTGGTGAACGCTTTCTTCAGAGCTTCAAACTCCGAAGCAGCTTGTTTGGTAAAAACAAAAGGAGTGTCTTTTTGAAGAAGGTTAGTTAGATTCACGGTTTTTTTGGCGTAACACGCAATAAACCTTCTATAGAAATTACTGAAACCAAGGAAAACTTGAAGAGATTTAACCAAAGAAGGTGGGGGCCAGTCCAATATGCGTTTGCTCTTGGCTGGGTCCATCAATAGTCCTTTCTGCGAGACTACAACACCTAGAAAATGAAGAGAAGAGGAATGAAACTTGCACTTAGAGGCTTTTGCAAACAGGTCATTCCTGCAAAGTTGCTGCAGCACCTCTTGCACATGTGCAATGTGATCTTTGAGGTTCCTCGAGTAGACTAGTATATCATCGAGATATACCACGAGGTATTTACCTATGAGATTGGAGAAAATGTTGTTGACAAAATGTTGAAAAGTAGAAGGAGCGTTACAGAGGCCAAAAGGCACGACGGTATACTCATAACTTCCGAACCAGGTTCTCATTGCAGTTAAATACTCATGACCTTCCTTAATGCAAATTAGGTTATAGGCACCTTGAAGGTCTAACTTCAAGAAATAAGTAGCTATATGGAAGAGGGTGAGGAGATGTGACATAGGCGGTACTGGATAGGCATTCTTCCGGGTTACCTGGTTCAGTTTCCTGTAGTCAACAAAGCATCCTGGTTTCTTTGTCCAAGAACTTTGGATTTTTGGCAACGGCTTTCCCTTTTGAGTTGGAGTTTGAAGTTGGGGTTGGTTTGGATGGTTTTGGGTTCCTTGTGTTTTTCTTTGAGGAGTTGTCCACCCTTGGAGCCAAGGTGGACGGTCCATGGTTGTTTTGCCAAGAGCGATTCTTGTCATGATAGCCATTATCAAGCTCAATCACTCAATTGATTAGCTGCTGAAGCGAGGTTGTCTTATGATCCCCAACTGCAAGCTGTTTGATTAAGCGTGCCAGTAAACCCTTTTGGAAATGGAATAGAAGAGCCGCCTTGTTCCACTGGATGCAAGACTGCAAGGTTTGAAAATGAGAAATATAAACGGAAGCTCTACTATTCTCCTTCATAACTAAACTATTAAGTTTGTATTTGGCGTTTCAAACTTCATTGGGATCGCCAAACAGGGTGAACAGTTGTTGCTCAAACCTTTCCCAGTTGTTGAGAATACAAGTGGGACTGTTGTTGGACAAAAGTTTGAGGTACGGTTTGAACCACTGCAAGGCTCTACCTCCTAAGAAGGACAAAGCATACATAACTGTATGTCTATTGGAAGGGAAATTGTTGGAGTTGTTTGAAAAGATGATTTTACAAGACTGCAGGTAGGATCTAAGCTTATGAGGGTGTTCTCCCGTAAAGTGATTGGGTTGTTTCATGCCTGGAGTGCTTGGAATAGATTGCTGGGCACCATGAGTGAGGGCCTGGATCAATGTCAAAAGCAGGGTTGGAGCATCGGTCTCGGGAGCAGTAGTGCAAACCCCTGGTCTACCACGAGTCAAGGTTTCATCGGAAGAATGGTCAGAGTCTGCGAATTCCGCAAGAGGGTCCATTGGAGCATCCCGTGGAGGAGCCCAAGGATCATTGAGGGGTTCAATAGATGGTGATTTAGAAGGAGGAACTGGATCTAAGGGTTGTTGGGCCCAAGGAGCGCTGGTTCTCCCTACCCAATGGATCTCATCATTGTAAGGGGCGAGGGAAGCGTTCCCGGTTGAGCGAGTACGTGACATTGAAAAGAAGAAGTCTACTATAGGTTGGCAGGCTACAATAGATGAGTTGAGTTAGTTAATTTACTGTCACACAACCACCCCACATACTATAGGGCAATTCTTAGATGATTGTGAGCGCAAAGGAATGCCAAGTGCAAGGGCAAGTGCAAATAGCAAGACCCAGTTGCAAAGTGCAAACTTGGTTATTGCCACTCAAAAAACGGCAAGAGGAATGGAATGTGTTCCAAAGAAGGAAACCCAACCTGAGTCCAATGTGATAACTAGGTTGTAGCAGAATGCAAGAACGTATGAAATTAACTAACTGAGGAGACAATAATCAGGCAAGGGGATAGCCCTTATAAGGTAATCCAAAGTGACTAGATACAACCTGGTGATGAGCTAACTACAGTTGAAGCAGTGAGGCAATGAATGACAGGAACGGGATAGGAAATGAAGCAGTGGTATAGATCCAAGGTCTTAGCGTAAGTGCGAGACAATAGAATCTGAGAGTACAATTGCATGACAAATTGGGACAGGAGAAAGTGACATTGAAGGTAATGCAAATGAGAGGTAATAGTGTATGCAGGGTAGGGACTAGTCCAATTGCAAACTATACAGTAGTGATGGCTTAGTTAGATGTAGATGCAAACTAATGAACAATGCATGACCAAAGATGGAAGTCCAAGGCTGTTGATTGGCCAGGGAAGGAGATTGGATCTCATAATGGATGGCTGACTGGTATGGAGTTAACCCCAAAGTTTGCAAGTATATACTGAGTTGGTCGCTGAGATTGGAAGGTCAGCGCAAGCCAGAGGAAATAGCGGATTGCACCATTGATGTTGTGCTTTTATTTGTGTCACGCTTTTAGACTGAGGTAGATGGTACTGAGGAGAGGACATGTTGAAGTGGTGAAGACAATAATCCTTAAGTGCAAAGCGTGACACAATGAATCAATCTGATTTAACTCAAGATAATGAAGGATTTAGTCTAGGATTTTCAGATGCAGAAACTAAGAGGGAAACCAAAAAGAGAGATGCCATTGCAGCCAAAATGTTGAAAATTTACAAAAGAAATTTAGATTATGTTACTGTTTTATGATTCAAATTAAACAGAAATTAGAAATTAAAATGACTCAAATCATATTTTATTACTCATTATTACTCAATTATTTCTTAAATTTTCAAATAAAATAAAATGACTCAAAAATTGGTTTTTATTACTCAATATTACTCAATGAATTCTCAAATCTTTCAATAGAAATTTTAAATCTTATCTTTTGACTCAATGTTCCTCAATTATTTCTCAAATTTCCCATAGGAATTCAAATATAAATTCTCGATCATTTTCTTACTCAATATTACTCAGTTATCTCTGATGTTTGTACCTCATGTTAACTCAGTTAATTCTCAAACATTTGTAGCTCATATTACCTTAAAAATAATAATAATAATAATAATAATAAAAATAACCAAAAATAAAATAAAAATAAAAATAAAATAAATAAAGCAAAAGGAAAAAGAAAAAAAAAATTTTTGAAGAAAACAATAAAATAATAATTTTTATTTGAGAAGAAAAAAAATTGTTTTTTGTTGGTTTTTTAAATGATTGAGAACAAATTTGAAAATAATAATAATAATTTTTTAAATTATTGAGAACAAATTCCCTGACCTAGTTGCTTTAAAGATCAGGAGCCAAGGCTAGGTAACCCTTGGCCAAGGCTTCATTAAACCCAAACGTCTTGCTGGTACCCATCACTTTGTGGCAGAGGATAATAGGCATGAATATTCTTGAAGGGCCTGGATTGGATTGGATGATCCTGTCAAGCCTGATCTTTTTTGTTGGATTGATTTTAGGGTGCTGTTGATAACCTGGGTTGTTTCTTTGGCCATCTCCAGGTGAGTCCCCCCCCCTTTTTTCTCTCTCTCTCTCTCTCTCTTTTTTCAATTGGCCTTGGGGGTTGACTGATGGACCTTGATCTTTGGATGACTGCAGGCTCCTCAACAATAGACTTGAGGCATGGGCCAACAATTGGCTTGAGGGGATGGTTGAGTTGGTACTTGCAAACCCCATCCAGGAAAGAAGTCATCATATTGTAGAGGGAGGATGGAGTACCTCTCCATTTAACAAGCTTCTTGTTGCACTCCAACTATATATATAAAGAATGTCAAGAATCAATTATGAAGAAGTAAAAAAAAAAATCATAATACAGATCTTGCCCTGTTCCAGATGGGCCCATTGTGCATCTGGAAGCTTGATTGATTGATTGGGTTGGTCCCACCCGGCCCCACTGAGGTCACAAAATTGCTTGACCTTGCCATACTGGGCCTTGAGGATGTTGAAGCAAGATTGAGTGGCCGATCTGTTCTTGGTCTTTGTCTGAGGTCCTTTGGGATTGCCCTCCCAACAGAATCCTTGCAACCTATGAGGGTGCTTGGATGCAAGCTCCAATGATTCTTGTAAGCTTGCAGGAGGTTGTGATTGTTTGATTGAGTTTGGAATTCTTGTCATGTGATTTGAGTGATGGAGAGTGATTCACACCACATTCCTGGTAAACCATGCTGTGAGTTTCAAATGAAGTATTATCATTATTATTATTGTTGTTGTTTTTTTTTTTCTTAGGTTTCTGAGTAACCAGTGTGGTGTGAGAAAGTGTACAACTCTAGGTTTCTGTAACGATCCTGCTCTGTCCTTGGATTCAAATCAATCCTCTTGCCTAAATACTGTTCCACACCAAGATCTCAGGAAAAAACCTTCCTTGACAGAACAGTTATGTTGTGATGATGTACATACACCTCCCACCAAGTGGTGGTTATAGCTGAGACTCCAGCGATGGTTTCTGTTCTGATACTCCATTAGTCAGTCAGTCGACTGATAAGATCCTTTTGCCTGCTAAGATTCCCTAAGATGCCATCATCATCCAATCCAATCCAATCCAATCCATGCCCGACCTAAACGACCAGACCCAAGAATCGTTGAAGTTGTATGTACCATCCCAAGACCCGGGTAACTTCCAGAATCAGCTAAACTCAACTCCTCCTCACTGCTTCTGCTGGAGTAGGCTTATTATGAATTAATTAACAAGCCTGGTCTCAACTCAACCTTCCTATTGTGCTGCAGATCCCCCCTGATCTGCCCCGTACCAGTACTACTACTCTCCACTCGATCTTCTTCTGCTTCTCATCATCCCTGGTTGATGATGATGATGACTAGATTACTTTCTAGGTCACTCACCCTTCAATCCAACCTCATCACTCATTCATCACTTCATCATCAACAACACTCACAACGGCGCGTACATCAGCACGTTCGACGACGGATGACCAGCGATCATCCTAACCGAAACCCCTCGTAGAAGACTGGGCTGAGAAGGGCCACAAGCAAGCGACTCTAGCTGCCAATCGCTCCTGAATTTTTTTTCTCTCTCTCCCCTCGTTCGTTCGTTTCCCGTTGGTTCTCTTGGAATCGATCACGAATCATCAACCAAGCCTCGAAAGGATCTATTGAAAGTTGGATTGGTCATGGCGGAATTTCGGGAAGGTTACCGATCGCATCCGTCGACCTTGGGTGGTATCGATTACCCTCGAGCGAGTTGGTCGATGAGCTTCTTTTTTTTTTACGACGAGTGACGGCTCGTCCTTACATGGTCCACAACGAGGACGAAGCTCACTGAGGTCTAGTCCTCGGCGGTAGATCCCAACTGCGCACGGCTCTCCCCGCCCCCCCCCCCCCCTCTCCAGGTTCAACGGCTCGACCTGGCCGACTGGACTAGAAGGGGTGAAAATTATTTTTTCTTTTAAATAAAAGGCTTGGGTTGTGCCTCACCCAGGATTGTGCCCTTGGATGAGATCTCAATCGAATCATCCTACCACCTCTACTCGTCAGTTACCTAGGAAGTGTTCGGTAGGACGAGGATCACTCTTGCTCGGTCGAGAGACCTTGTCTACCAAGCCTCGATCTTCCGTCGAAATCACCCCCCACGTTGCCATTGAGAAAAAAAAGTTTAGCTTGCCTCCCGAAACGCGTGCCTCACTTCTTGCTTCGTTGGATACTCTGTCCGGATCTGTCTGTTCACTTTCCTCCCCTCCCCGATCCTCCGACAAAACAAACAAGAGGACAGACGATAATGTTTTTTTTTTTTTTTTTTTTTTTTTTTTTTTTTTTCGAGAAAAGAGAAGAGGAAGTAGAAGAACTCTCTAGAAAGACCAAGGGGACCATCGAAGGTTTTTTTTTTTTTTTTTTTTTTTTGGATAGGTTATCCGACCTTTGACCAGATCATGTTAAAAGCTTCTTTATTAGATCCAAGAGAGAGATGGTAGTCGAAGGTTGAATCAAGAGATATAAATCAAGCTTCTCACTCTCCCTTCGATCGTGAATAACCTGTCATTCTTCAGACTTTCGAAGGATGTGCTGAAGAGTGCTCAGACTGATCGTTGAGTGCTACACTCTCGAGTATGATCGAGTCACTGATCCTCCCCCTCCCCCCACTCGTGTGTGTGACTCCTCTGCTTGAGCTGCTAGTCTGGACCTGCCTTTCTGCCTGGTTGGAAGGCTGTCTTGACTGGATATCAAGGATCCCCCCCTTTTTTTTTGAGAGAGAGAGAGAGAGTCAAATCGATGGGCTCATGAAGGAGGCTCAGCTTGGCTGGATGTGGGTTGTAGGAGTGGTTTGGGTCAGTCTGTTGGAAGTATGAAAAAAAAAGAAAAAACAAAAAAACTTGGCAAAACCTTGAAAAAAAAAAAAAAAAAAAAGGGAAGAAGAAGGAGGGGGGAGAGGGGTGTAGGAAAATGGGGAGAAAGATGAAAAGAGTAAGGGTTGAGACTCCTGACTGGGTGGATGGAGTGAGAACTGTGTACGTACATAGGTATGTGCACTTGACAAAAACATCAAATGAGTCAATCTTTTCAGGCCCAGGCTAGAGTTGTGCCAAAATACAAATCACTAAATCCATGGATCTGTCTTTTGTAAACCGGGTGAGTTTGTGGGTTGTTGTTTTTTTTTCTTTATAGAGAGAGATTTTGTTTGAACGTTTCCTTTTCCATTCTTCTCTTACCAAAAAAAAAAACTCACACCTTTAGGTGTGAGAACCTTAGAGTGCCATCATGCCAATAAAGAACGAGTGACAGATATGGACGATTGAGGCCTTGGGGGGTTGCCCCTCTTGAGGTTTGAGGGATCATCTGGGGGTGTGGGTGTGTGTGTGTGCGTGGGGGGTGGGGGGGGGGGGAAGAGAGCGCAGGGGTTTTGAGGATGGGTTTGGTCCCCCCCTCGAGGCCGGTCAGCGGTCGGTTGAGGCCTTAGGGTGCTCTCAATTGAGACCTTCAGACCTCCTGTGCCTGTGGGATCCATCTGGGGGGTAGAAGCTCTTTGGAGGATTGAACGATCGACGGCTAGCCATCAAGTTCATACTATCAGTCTCAAGAAAAACCATCCTGTTTGTTTTGTTTGTTTTTTTTGTTTTTTTTTGTTTTTTTTGTTTTTTTTTCCCTTTGTAATTCTTGTACAAAGTTTGAAATTTTCTGTCCTCCGTTTTAATTGATTTGTTTGTCCTACAGTTTCAAGTTATCATCCTAAATTAAAGTTTGAATGTCCTACCTTTTTTTTTTTTTTTTTTTTTTTTTACGATTTATGTCCTGCAATGAAGAAAAAAAAAAAAATCATGTCCTTGTCATTAAAAAAAACAGGGGTGGTCCGGTCTTGGTAATGTTTTTGTCCTGAACTTTTGGATCTTCTGTCTGGCTGTTAATCTTGGCAGACAAGATTTTTTTTTTTTGTTGTTGGAAAGAATTGAGTAAGTCAACCTGCCTCAAATCTTCAAAAAATCTTCATTCTCATCTCTCCTCCTCCTTCTCATCTTCCCTCTGAACCCATCATTCCATCTGCTCCTTGGTGACTCAGACCCCTCAACATCCTCTCCCTCCTCCTCCTCCTCCTCCACTCCACTTCCTTCCTCAACCTTACTGCTCATCCAGAGTACTCAAGTATTAAGATCATTGATCAAATTCTTCAAAGACCCATCAATAAGCCAGAGGTAAGTGGTGAGAAATTTGGAGGTCAATGGCGGAGGTGGATGTCAGAGGTGAGGGGTGTGGTGTGAAGGCCTGCCTGGTCTCCTGTCTGGTTTGGGCAAAACCCAGACCGGAAACCCAATACAGGTGATCTGTTGATTGAAAAAAAAAACAAGCAAACTACTTTGCCCGCGCCCATCTGGGTTTTGCCCCAGGCTGTCTGCCCATTTCAATATTCTGGCTGACCGGACATGCACAACAAATACTCCAGACAGTTTTCTCAAAACTGATAGTAAGTAGAAACTGAAAGAGATATTCACAGTTTTTTTTTTTTTTTTTTGCAAGGGATTCAAACCTGGAGTCAGGTTTTTTTTTTAAAAAAAAAAAAAAAAAAGAAGGAGAAGAGAATCATGCCAACCTAAGAAGAATAAGAAAAACAATCAAAAAAAAAATCCTCTCTCTGTCTCTCTCCCTTTTTTTTTTTTTTTTTTTTTTTTTTTTTTTTGAACAAGATGGAATGTTTCAAGTGGAGCATGAATAATACCTTTGTAAAGTTCATAAAAAAGAATAAAAAAAACCTCAAGAATTCTACTTGGAACAATAGATTATTTAAGAGAGGCAAGATTGCTAGAAATGTCCAGAAAAAGGTTGAAGCAGACAAAGGAAGTAGGAAAGGCTTGATGGGAGTTGATGAAAGGTATGAGTGAGAGAACCAGGATTAGATTGTCCTGTCAAAAGAGGAGGGAACAATTGATCTGAGTTGATTGAGTTCTGGATCAAAACGTTTGAGTAGGATAGTTACAAGAGGGAAGGATTTGGGTGGGCTAGAATATCCAGTGATGAATGCTCACTTTCATATAAGTGGTTTACAACATTCAATCAAATCTATCTGGTGACAGAATAAAACCTTGGAATCTTGAGCATAGAGAATAAAGAGATTGATAACTATGAAGTGTTTTTAAGTTTAAAGATCAGGTAGAACTCATGGATTGATGGTCACCATTCAACCAAACCAGCTTGGCTGGACCTCAAGGTTACTCAAACCAAAAATCAATGTGGATGTTTGTAGTCTAGATCATTTGGTAGGAGATTGTTGTGCTTGGGGTAGAAAGTGTCTGAGCTGTGCAATCCCAAGTATATATATATATATATATAAATATATATAAATATGAACACTTTTGAGAAGGTTTGGAGTGATGAGCCTAGGAGCTGGAGTGGCTTTCAGGAATCCCTTGAGTCTTTTGGGTCTTGATAAATTCCTTTGCCTATGATTGAACTTTTAAGAAAATCTTCAAGATGGATTCAAACAATTTTTTGTTTGGTTTTTTTTTTTTTCAAAGAGATCCAATTGAGAAAATTTACATCAAGTTGGAAATCTACTTGGGGAGTTTGTTGAGCATTGTAAGATTCAAATTTGTGTTGATTTTAATTTAAATTTAGAGATATTGAGAAAATCATGGAAAATCTCATCCTGGGCATCAATTCATCAAAGATTTGTAAATTTCTCAATTTGAAATCCATAGGTTCAGTTACAACATCAAAAAGGTTTTGTGGTTGAGTATTGAATCTTGAACAGCTTCCCATAGGGCCCTTCTCTTCAATTAATTCTTGGCCAATCTATCAATTGAAGAAAAAAAAAAAACCATATATTTTCTAAATCAATGTGTTGGATAATCTCACCTGTTGTTGGATTGGTTTGAAGGATCATTTCAAGGTTTTTCCCCATATTTCTGAGCTTTGGTTTGATTAGAAAAAAAAAAAACCTCAAGTGAATCAATTCAATTTTTAGAGGAAGATTTTTGGATCCCAAAGTTTTGGAAGACATGATTAGTAGGATTTGATGATTTGATAAGGTCAAAAGTGTTTTGGATTTTAAAAGTGTACTAGGTCAATTGAAGAAAAGGATTATGAAGCTCTTCAACCAATTTTCATGTGAAGTACGGTCAGTGAGTGGAGTTGAGTGAGGCACAGGCCTTGGGACCAAAGGAGACAAGCCAAGATGACCTGAATGAGGTATGATGAATAAATGAAGAAGAATTAAAAATGAGTGAGAAAAGAGAGTAGTAAGATGGGTAGCTCATCAGGCTGGAGGTACAAGCTCTGGAAATCTGAGATTAATAAGGATAAACTGCCCTCAAGGGCTTGGGGTTGGTTCTGTAGGGATGTCATTGTTGGGTCTTTGTCAGCTCATTGTCAGGTTGTCGGTTGGTCGGGCTGAGTACTCTTACATCCCATTCCAAAACCTTGGTGGAATTTCCAGTTCCATGATCCATTTTGATCTCCACTTGCTCTTCCCCCTTCCCTGTGCCCTCGCTCTGGAATTCCCAGATTAATAAGGATAAACTGCCCTCAAGGGCTTGGGGTTGGTTCTGTAGGGATGTCATCGTTGGGTCTTTGTCAGCTCATTGTCAGGTTGTCGGTTGGTTGGGCTGAGTACTCTTACATCCCATTCCAAAACCTTGGTGGAATTTCCAGTTCGATGATCCATTTTGATCTCCACTTGCTCTTCCCCCTTCCCTGTGCCCTCTCAAAATTTGATCCCACCATAAGATTTAGATTGAGGATTATTTAACTTGATATCCTAAGGATCTCATCTTAAAGTTGGTCAGCAAGATCTCAAAGCAACATGAGACTAGTCATCCAACAACAAATTGAGAAAAATTCAAAATGATTTTTTTTTTTTTTTTTTTTTTTTTTTTTTTTTTGAAAAACTAGGTCTCATTTGACTTGGAACTCTCGAGCCAACTTATCTCTAAGTTTTCTTGTTCTTTTTCTTTTCTTTTCTTTTCTTTTTATTTTTTTGTTCTCTCTCTCTCTCAGCTCAGGTATTCTTGAATAATAATTAAATCATCAAATCAAGAAGACCTCAAGATTAGTTAAGTTTCAAGATCATCTGATCCCATGATTTGTTGATTCTATCGATCGAACCTTTTGGATTCCTTTCTTTCAAGCTCCCTCTATCATATTTCCATCGATGATCCATCATCACCGATAGGTCTTCTTATACGCCCCAGACATGACTCCTTAGTTCCTATCGCACTTGCTCACTCACTTCTCGTGTGTTCAGTCATCGTTGGAGACGAGGATCTTGATGCGCATCATCGCTGGGACCCTGAGAGCCGTGTTTGGTCGATCCGATCTCCCTTTCTCTTTCTTCTTCTCACACTCTCTTCACGAAACCCATCATCAGTTAATTCTTTTTTCTGGCCTTACTCCCTCTTCTCATCACCGTGTGTCTGTCAACCTTCACTTCATGAATCCAGTATCGTTCTCTTGCACTCAAGATCCTCAACGCCTTAAATAAAGTACTGCAACCTTATCTATTTACTTATTATTATTATTATTATTATTATTATTATTTTGGCTTTGTGATGGTGCACCGCTGTTGTCACCGGCAAGTGGCACTCCAGGGAGAGAGAGGAGTGTGGGGCCACTTGCCCAAGCCTGGCGCCACCGACCTTACGGCTTGGCCAAGCCAAGTCAAACTTTCAACGATATGCGCCCCAAGGACATGCATGTAAGTGTGCACCTATGCCCCAGGCTTTAATACTGTATGGGCAGACCTGACGTAGTCCATACATTCCCCCTCCTTCTTTGTTTTGATAAGAGGGGGGGAGAGGGGAAGCCGAGACTGAGTGGGGATTATTTCTCATTTTTTCCAGGTTTCATTTTTTTTTTTTTTTTTTTTTTCGATTTCGTTACTCTTGGTTTAGATGGGAACACACTCATCTCGGATTAGAATCTCAGAAGTTCCAACCTGACCGATCTCTTACCCAGCTACCCAAAGCCGACCTTATCTCTGATCAGTCAAGGCCGGAGGCGGTTGTATGTACGTGTTTGGTGGCTTCCCATTTACTTCCACAAGCCATGGTGACTTATCACTCGTCACAGAGTTTGAGGTATGCTCTCTCTCTCTCTCTCTCTCTCTCGTTGGATCAATTGAACCAAAAAAAAATGTCATATACATGTCGTTTGATTCTTATCTAAAAAATCAAGCTGGAGAAGTTGGGAGAAGTCGAAGCAACGATATACTACTGAACCGGAAAAGATAACCGCCAAGAAACAGATGCTGAGGATGCATTCTTAAACGGTCAGTTGTACTTGTTGATTCTCCTCTCTCGTTCGGTTTCCCTCCGAGATCGATGATGGTCCTCCCTCAAATCGGAAGATGAGGTTTTGTGATGATGATTGTGGGAAGAGGATGATTGACGATAGGACTTGGAGGACGATCTACTGTAGTCCCGATCCCGGTCGTCATCCCGGTCATCATCGGAGTAATCACGGCGGCGGGAGGATCGTTCCCGGTCCTGACGATCATCGTGACGATACTGACGCCGATCATCATCGCAAGCATGATGGGATGATGAACGTTTTGGGGACTCTCGATCTTGCGAGTGTCTTCGATAGTCGTCATCCTCCCGTCTAGACGATCTGTCGGACGAGCCGCCTGATGCCGATGGTCGATCATGTGCTGATGATGAATACCGAGCGGAGGGAGATCGAGACCTTGAACGCTAGATTGAAAAGAAACGGATAGTTTTTCAAAGGTTATGATCAGCTCTATGTTGTAGAACCCATTGATGGTTGCAATAGTTTTTGTTTGTTTAACATTAAGAAGGCCAAGAAAAAAAAGGAGGAGGAAAGGCTTACTGGTTGATCACCACGATCGATCACCTTCCTTAATAGTGGAACGTATTTCTTGTCAGGTTTAACAGGTTTGGACTTGTGCTGACCATTACTTGAGGCAGATGGATTGGAATCCATGATCAGGGGTTTGGCACCGATACCCAATAAGCTTGGCCTGGCTTGAGGAACATAAGCTTCGATCAATCCCATCCTCCCCTTCTTCGTTGCAGCGGTGCCTTCCTTCCATCCCATTCCCTTCAGTAACGCTAGACCGAAGTGACCGACCGGTATCCGTTCGTAATCCTCTAAACTCGAACAATCCGGACGTCGGGATAGATCCTTACGGAATTGAGCGGTTTCATCTCCAGATTCATCTTCATCGTCATCATCTTCTAGGTCGGATGATTTGCGCTCATGAATCATGTCGATCACTTCGACCTTAGCGATCTCCTTAGATTGGCAATCACCGTTCGCTTGGGATAATAGCTCTTTGACCGCTAGTTGTTCGATCGTTGGAGGCTCGGTGATGGAGGAGGTAGGATCGGTAGGGATGGTGTTCGAATGCTCCTGTTCTGATGGGACTTGAGTTTCGAGTGAGTCTTCGATCTCGATAGGCTTGGACTTGGTCTGCGGTTTGAGACCACCCGGGATAGCCTGAGAATTGATCTTGTCGACACCTTCAAGGTCGGTCGCCTGACTCGAGCGTTGATGGCGATCGATTTGATCGGGTAGGTATAATTCTTTCTTAGCTCGCCTGAGTTTTCGAGCTAGATGAATCGCTCGAAAGTCTCGGTCGGGTAAGGCGGGTATCGTGATCGATCGAGTTCCGAGATCGTTAGATGGTTCACTGTATAATCAAACAAGAGGGTAAAACTAGTTTGATTTTGAGTTTGGAAGACTTAGAGAACGAGGTCCATTCTGAATTTCTATTTTTTTTTTTTTTTTTTTTTTTTTTTTCTTTCTTTCTTTCGATTTTAAATGGAGAAGTGCTACTCTCTTGAGCTGGATCAAGCTGAGACGGTACATAATGAGACTTGAGAGGAGTGATTCAAGATGGTCAACTGACCGGTTCGAATCGAAGTCCGAGATGAATTCGATCTGGGATGGCTTGCTGTTGTGGCTCTTGGGATTGGAATCCAGGAGATCGTCATCCTCATCGCTCAAGCTGATTTGATTCGATGGTCTAGTAAGTTTCCTCGATCGATCTTGGGATGTGGAAGTGGATGATGATGAGTTGTTGGTCTTGGAAGTCGAGTTCCTGTCTATTCTGAATGAGAGTGACATCCTTCCTTCCTTCCTTCCTTCCTTCGTCCTGATGGTCATTGCGCTCGACTGCTACCCCCGCTTTAGTCTGCCCCTGCCGGCTTTGGCTGCTGAACCCCGGGTCACTTTCTGTCTCCACGCTCAGCTATCCCGCCAACACACCCGAGCCACGGGGGATCGCGACATCCTCCCTCCCCACCCGACTCATTCACGCCATGGGTGGGTATGCACCCATCGGGTTTTTATCTTTTCACTGGTCCATCAACTGACCGGATGTGCTTGCAACCAACCAACTTCATCATCCTAAATCCATCGCTTGCCCGTCCACAATTCCTTTGATTAAAAAAAAAAAAAAAAAAAATTCCCCCTCACTGCCAAAGGAAAATTAGGCAAATACAGAGAAAGCTCTAGTCTCTGGTACAATCTTCCAAACTCCTCTCTGACTTTATGTCAAAAGAAAATCTCAACGTTTTATCTATTGATAAAGGATATATTTTTCACCTCAAGGCCTGCGTCAGTGGAACAAAAAATAAAACCCTTTTGTGATGAACTGGGACAGCTGGTTACTTTTAAACCAGTGGTAAGACCCCAATGATCACATCAATGAATCCATACTGGGTAGCTAGTGTCCCTAATCCTGTAACCATTATAAATTTTTTTTTGATTTGAAAAATTTTCTGCATTATTATTCTATCTAACTTTGATTTTTAACCAATAAAAAATTTCACATGAATCATTATATTTAAATAAGATTTTGGATTAGTTTCTTCCTTGCATCAATGTTTGATTCTAGTTTAAGTTTAAAGTTTAAATCAAAAATAAATTTCAGATTGAATTTTGTTTGCTTAAGTTAAGGGAAGTGATAAAATCACAACCCCAGGTTGTGAACGGGCATGAAACACCATTCACAACCCATTTGAGTAATGAAAAAAAGCCATTCACAACACATACAAGCCCCTGGGGGTTGCGTATGAATTGTTCAAAAGCCCCTGGGGGTTGTGTAGGAGCGGTGTAACCCCCAGAAAGGGCTCAAATTGGCCGTGTTTTGGGGTTCAAAACCCCCCAGAAGCCATGCCAGAATTTTGGGAACCCCCTGGACCACACTTGGGTTCTGTCAACCCAAATTTGGGATTAATGCATACCTTGTGGGACTTTTGTTCCACACCTAGTGATCCCAAAGAGACATTAAAGTGAAAACCAAGTGAAATTAAAGTGAATAATCATAAATCATATAAAAATCTGCAAACAATTCTTTCTCAACTCAAGAGTGAGCAAACTTGGTTTGATCAATTGAAAGTTGGATTGAATACTGAAGTATACCATTGCATTTTTTTGCCTGGGAACAGTGGCAAGCCCTCCTTCTTCTGACATGGCTGCATGGAAGGTCTACATTGATAGTGCCATCAACAAAGCTTTGGAAAAAGAAAAATAGGATTTGGGTAATGAAACATTGGAAGACCCAATTGCATCCTCATCCAGGGTGACAACTGCGGAACAAAATGTTTCAAAAATGGACATGACCGCTGGTGGTGAGTAACATTTTATGCTACTGGTATTTGCCATATTTAATTTGATTGAAACTGATGGGTTCATTTAACTATGAAACTATGACTTAGACAATGAATGTTTACTACATCCACTTGACCCACCTCCCTTGAGAGCTTTTCCTACTAGGGAAGAGGCACAAAACTATTGTCAAACATGGGAAATGAAGCATGGTTAAGCTTTAACATTTTTCAACTCAAAGAATGACCAATATGTGGATTTATCCTGTGATAGACATGGTTCCTATTCAGGAAGTCTTCTTACCAAAAAGTCTAGAAAAACTCACACAAGGAAGGTTGGGTGCAAGTTTTCAATCCATGCAGGTTGCACAAAGGCATACCCCTTGTGGCACCTCTCCTACAAAGAAACCCAACATAACCATAAACCATCTGAACATCCCTCTGTGCATCCTCAACTGAGGAGAATCTTGGGGGTGGCCTTAGACAATCTTGTAGAAGGCATGAATGATGGGCTCAATACATTACAACTGAAGAGAAAATTGAGCAAGATTGATGGACGTGATTATGTTGATGACCAAACAATTTATAACACTAAGCAGAAGGTCAAACTTGCAGAATAAAGGGAAAAAGTGTTATGGAGGTACTCTATGTACAGCTTGAAGAAAAAAGTTGGATTCACCGGTCAAAGTTCAGTGGAGAGGGTCACTTGGAGGCCCTGTACTTAGCACATCCAGAGGCAGTAAAGCTTTCAAAACAATTCCATCATATTGCTATGTTGGATTGTAATTATAAAACAAATAAGTACAAAACCCCACTATTTCATGTTGTAGGAATGAAAGCCAATCAGAAAACATTCACAAAAGCACTTGTTTTTTATAACAAAAGAAACATTTGAGTTCTAAAGTTGGTCTGTAAATGCATTAAAGGAGTTGGCTTATGATCCTGAGAGACTTCCAAAAGTCTTTGTGATGGACCATGAAAAAGCTCTGATTTGTGTAATTGAAACTAGTTTCCCAGATTCATCAAGACAATGTTGCACTTGGCACTTGTCTAAAAACATACAAGCAAACTGTAAAGTGCACTTTGTTAATGAAATTGAAGGATGGAAAAGCTTGATGAATCTGTGGGAAAAGTATGGGGCCTCAAAGACCAAGGAGGAGGCAGAGATCAATGATGCAGAACTCAGAGTAGGTCCAAATGATCACTGCTTCTTATTCTTCCGAGTTTTGGGTTCTGACCTTTTGACTTGTATAGTGTTTCTTGAAAGACTATGAGGATGTACTCAAGTATATGGAAAATAACATTTTCCCTATCAAAGAGACGTTTGTAACAGTGTGGACTTGTATAAACCCAGATTTTTGAAACAAAACAAATTCTTGGGTTGAAGGGGCCCATGCAACTCTCAAACAATTCCTTGCAAAACCTTTGGTAAACCTTTTGGATGTTTGGAAAAGCCATGACATAACAGTTTTGAATCAAATTAAATCAGTTCATGCATCACTTTATAACTCTTGAATTAAGTTAGGGACAGTTCTTCCACCTGAACTTTTACCATTGCGTTAAAAATTGTCTTTAGAGGCAATCCATCTTTTTAGGGAAAAATTTGAGAAGTTCAAACGTGATCATGATGGCAAAGTCTGCACCAAGTCATATTTCAAGACTATGGGTTTTCCCTTTTCCCACAAAATAGGTGACCTTCTAGCATTCAGAGGATCCGTGGTACCTGAAGATGTTCATCCTCAGTGGAGGTTGGACTATGAACCTTGCAGTTTTAGTTCTTTAAGTTGGCTTAAATTGGATTGTTCAAATCACTATGTGATTAATGCCTTTTGATTAATGAATCCTAATTCACTAATGGTTGATCCTTTTGAATTTTTCCAGTGCAATGTCAATGAAATGCTAAGCATTACTCAGTTATGTGAAAAAGTCAATGCAATGATCTTGGAATCTCCAGATAATGAGCAAAGCGGACTATTGAAGTATATATATCATTCAGAAGATTAAAAAATATAGATCCAAGCCAAGACTTGAACCTAAAGTCTTACAATCAAGTAGGGGCCGGCCAAAATTGACAGATAAGTGGCAAGAACCATCTTGGTTTGAGCTTGTTGACAAACAACTCAAGGGGGAAAAAATAACTAGAAGGGCTCTAAACAAGAAAAGACAAAATATTGTAAGTCTTTTCTTTTGAGATATGTTAATTTTTTTGGTTTAATGAACTTAGTTACTAAGTAATGATGAATTTTTAGTCAAAGTTGGCAAAATCTGAATCTGAATTTCATAGTTCAGAGGAAGAGACTGAAAGTGAATCTGGATGACTTAATTTGGAATCAGAATCCTCTTCAGAGGAAGAGAACATTCAGAAAAGCTCAACCAGAAGCTCATCTTTGGTGAGTATTCATTTCATTGATCCAATTAAAGAAATGAATACTATGTTAGTTTTAATGATAGGAACCAAACATGAAATACCTCAAAAAAATACCCAAGAAATTCCATAAGTTCTTGGGTGAGATTTGGGATCCAATTGGAGATGGGAATTGCAGATTTAGAGTCATTGCTAAATCTCTTGGTTATGAAGAACATGGTTGGTTTAAAGTTAGTAATGAAATCATTGAAAAATTAGAGAAACATAAAGCATGCTACATTAAGATGCTTGGTGGTTCAAAGGAGGTTTAAAATATTAAAAAAAGAGTTGATTTTGAAGACATCAATGAAAAGATTCCCTCCTCAAAATGGCTGGCTAAATTGGACATGGGTCAAATCATAGCAGACACATATTCCAAACCTATATATTTCATTTCATTGGAATCATGTGATACTTATAATCCAATGAAAAATGGTGTTACTGATCAATCAGATCCAATGTTCATTTCCTTTGTAAAAAATAACCACTGGGTTCTATTAGTACTTGAGGGAGAAATGATTCCAATCCCACCCATTGTAGCAAAACCACATTCCTTGATTTCTAAAAAAGCCTCTGGTTGGGTTGATCATCTCAAAGATCAACTGCAAATGTATTCTAGATTGTAATAAACTTTGACTTCATTTCATCATTGGGTTTCATATAAATTGTAATTCTAATGCAGCTAACAAGTTCTATTAATATAAAGGTTTATCACATTTTGAACATCATTATGTTGAGTGTGTTGAGTTAACATCATTATATTGAGTGTTTTTAATGAGAGTTTAATGGTAATTCAGTTCAAATTGTGTTGGGCTGATTCTATCACAAGATTAACTTATGTTAAGCTTGGGATGGGATCAGCTTAACACAAGTTGAACTTTTTTTTTTGTGTTTTTACTTTAGGGCAAGTCAACAGACTTGTATTTTTTTGGGCAATTTTACTTTAGGGCTGGTCAAAAGACTTCTTTGATTTTTGGATCCTTTTACTTTAGGGCTAGTCAAGTTGAAATGACTTTAGGGCTTGTCAAGTTAGTTGTATTTTTTTTGGTGTTTTTACTTTAGGGCTTGTCTAGTTACTTGTCTTTTTTTTTGGTTTTTTTACTTTAGGGCTAGTCCAGTTACTTGTGTTTTTTTGGGTGTTTTTACTTTAGGGCTAGTCCATTGGATAGTACCAGTTTTTTTGATTTTGATTTATTTATTTTTTTTTTAAACCAAAAAATGAACATTCTTTGATTTTTTGGTTGATTTCTGTTTTTTTGGAAGGTTTATTTAGTTTATGCGTTGTGTTAGTACCCTTTCATTCCTTTTCCTTTTCCTTTTTTTTTTGCTCACTGCAGTCCGGTGCCATGTGGAATGCCAAAAAACTACATTTGAGCCATGTACAACTCCACACGGCTTGAATGTAGTTGTGTGGAAGTCCACACAGTGGCGGACTGGGTTGGGTGGGCCGCATGACTCCGTCAGCCATGGGGGGCTGTACACGGCTCAAATTGGACTGTGTGCCATGCAAAAAGGCCCATTTCAAACCGTGTGCACGGCTCAATGAGCTGTGAATTTAACATTACCCTTTTTTTTGATTTTTTTTGATAACTTTTTTTGGTGTTTTTTTTTTGTTTAATTTTGTTTAATTTTTGATTTTTATTTTATTTTTTCTCACAAACCTGGAGTTTTAAATGGTATGCCACGACTCCAAAGGGCTGTGTGGCATGGCTCACAACCCATCTGAGTGGTGAACAGCCATTCACATCTCTGTGGGTTGTGTAGGGTTGTGAATTTATCACAACCCTAATTGAATCATAGCTTGATGAGATCTTTCAAAAATTTGAAAAATATATTTTTAATATCTAAGAACATCTTTAATTGTCTTAGTAAGTCCACTTTTTAGTAAAGTTTACAAATAACAAATCAAAAAAGATTCAAATATTGGAAATTATTACATAGAAATCTCCAGAATTCCTATCAAATATTCAAAAATTATAGAAAATTATCAAGCTAACTTATCCCAATCATTGATCAGAACTCACATAATCTCAAAATCTTGACTCAAATATAATCAAACCATCAACTAACTAAATCCAAATATCATTGTGCAATTGAACAGCCACCTTGATATCCCATTGAACCAAGAAAACCCTCAATCCCAATAAAATTTCAAGTTTCATCCCCCCATTGAACACAGTCCCCTTTCAAATTTCATCCACAAAATTCATAAAATCCCTTCCAAAATTCATCCACTCATTGGGCCAAATATCTTTCTGACTTCATCCAAAATTCCTATCCATCCTTTCCAACCTCAAAAAGAAAATGATATATTCTGTGAGTTGATTGATTTATGCTTCCCTCCCCACTTCACTCATCCCATTTCATTTCATTAATAATGGGAATTATACAGATAGTTTAGTCTATTCATCTGAAAAACCTCAAAATAACCAAGGGATTTCCAAAAGAAATTACCACTACCCCAACTGGAAATTTCAGGAGGAAGAACATTTGGAATCCTCCTGGATGGATATCTAAAGGAAACCAACTTTTCAACAATAAATCTGGTGTATGTTTTACTTGAATGGTCAAGAGAAGTTAATTAAAAACTAAAGAGAAAGAAAACTCATTTCAATTGGGAAATGCCACACTTCAAGCTTAAGGGTTATTGTCTTTACCACTTAGACATATCCTTTCCTCAGCACCATCTCCCTCATTCAATAAGTGTGACACAAATAAAGCACAACATCAATGGTGCCTTCCGCTTAGCTACTCTGGCTTGCATAAAAACCTTCCAATCTTGGTGACTGACTCAGTATATACTTGCAAACCTTGCAGTTAATTCTACTCTGGTCAAACATCCATTCAAGCCCGACTCTTTCACCCTGGGTATCATCAGCCCTTGGAATTCCATTCTTGGTCAGGCACTCACACTATTTTGCACCCATGAATAGATAGCCACACCTAATTTATAGTTTCCAAATGGAATATTCCCTTAACCTGCACAAACTACATCTCCAAATTTGCATTGTCTCCCATGTCATTCCTTCCTGTCTCATCCATTACATTCTTGTACACTCAGATTCTATTTTCTTGCACCTATGCTACAACCCTGGAAACAACTGTACTTTTGTTTCATTTCCAATTCTGCTCTTTTCATTCATTGCCTCACGCCTCTTACCTGTAGCTTGCCATCCATCAGCTTTTATCTAGTCACTTTGGATTACCTTATAAAGGCTGCATTGACTGCCTGAAGCTTGTCTCCTCAGTTAGTTAATTTCATACATTCTTGTATCTTGCTAAATCTTATAAGATTTCACAGAATGGTTTGAGGACTAAGAACCAGAAGACTAAGATTCTCAACATCAGAAACAGAAAACATAGCAAGGAAGAAGTAGAGATGAAGAAGAAAAAGAGAGAACCAACAAGCAATGGGACATAAGAGGCTGAGCAGTCAGGAAGAAGAGGATTTGAGGCAAGAAAGATATACAAGCTATTTTGATAGAGGTATAAGCTGATGGTGGTCACAGAGTTAAGGTGCGGATCATCTTACCAGACAAGGAATGATGACAAGTATGTTTGGAGCCTATTGGATGGGTTCAAAGAGATGAGTCGGCCAGTTGATGAGTGGTGGTTTGACGGTCAAGAGAATCTTGATGGTGAAGGAAAGAAGAATGAGACAAGAAGAAAATAGAGATAGAAGAGAAAAGAAAGTGAGGAAGAAAAGAAAAGTAGATCAAAATATAAAAGAGGATTTAAGAGAACAGAAACAGCAGGGTCCCTCCAAGCTAACAAGCAGAGAAGAGTTGGAAGAGGAGAATGCGGCAGTTGTCCAGAGATCCCCCGGGATTGGTCTCCCGGGGATAGGTTTTGAGAGATTGTAGTCAAAGAGAAAGTAGTCGTCTATTGGCCGCGTGGATGAGTGGCATTCCTAACACTCCTCGTGTCTGGTGAGGTGGAACATCTATTGAGATTGTGGTAGGGTAGAGTCAAAGATGGAGTTTTGGAGTAGATTCAGAGAGTTGATTGACAAAGCTTTGGTGAGTGAGTCCGCCACCATGTCCTCTGTTGGTATTAGGACTAGATTGTAGTTGCAGTTTTGAAATTCTTCTCTCAAACCTTTTGCTTTAATTTCAATATGGCAAGACTTAGAGTGAGAGCCGAACCGTTTAATTTTATCATTGAGTCCTTTGTTGTCAATATGGAGGGTAGGCTTGGAGATAGGAAGATGATATATTTCACTTATCAAATTAGTGACCCACTTGACTTCCAGGAAGCAGTCGAGCAGGGCGTTAAGTTTGGATTTGGTGGATGAGTAAGTTATATTTCTCTGCCTTGATGAGTTCCAGACGACGGGACTTCCGTAATGAAAGATGATGAATCCAGATTGGGATTTGCGGGAGGAGGGATTGTATCCCGTAGTTGCATTGCTGTATCCAGTAATCACTTTATCATTTGGGTTGAAACGGAGAATGAGTTTTTTATCTTTTGTGGTCTTAAGATACTTCCATACCTTGCGTGCTTCCCTCCAATGGGACATGCCGGGTTTAGAATTGAATCTGGCTAGGCTGGAGACCACAAAGGCAATGTCAGGACGTGTATATTGCGCAAGATGGTTGAGAAGGCCGGTGACTGATTGGAAATTGATGTTCATTTGAGTGAATAGAGCATGATCTTCATCAGTGGCCGGCTCCAGGTGTAGATTTTGAGTTAAAGGAGCACAAGTTTCCTTGCATTCAGTAAGGCCCAACTCTTCTAGTCCTTTATCTATATTTTTTGGTTGACTTAAGAGGATCTCATCCTCCTTCACTTCCATCAGCATACCCAGAATTGTATTAGGTGGGTGACAAGACAAATTTTTGAACTTGGTTAAGAAGTTTGACTCAAAGATCTTGCTCTTCCTGACGTGAATGAGGTTGTCCACGTGGAAGTAGAGTACTTCCTTCAATTTGGGGTTGTAGTAAAGACAGGGGTCGCTGCTTGATTCGAGGTAGCCTTGGGACTTTATCCATCCAGTCAGCGTTTTGTACCAATTCTTAGTGGATTGTTTCAATCTGTATAGGGACTTGTTGAGTTTGAGATAGGGGGATTTCCTTTGGGATCCTTCAGGGGTTTTAATGATGAATTCTTCATCCAGGGGTGCATGGAGAAACACTCCTTTGACGTTGAATTGAGTAAAATTCATTTTTTTCTTTCAGGCCGTACAAGAGAGCAATTCTCAATGAACCAAGCTTTCCAGTGGGTGCCCACGTTTTGTTGTAGTCAATGCCAAACATTTGATTGAATCCTTGAACACACAATCTTGCTTTGTATTTTACTGGTTCCCCGTGACAATTTTCTTTGACTTTGAAGACCCAGGTAGTGTTGAGGATATTGTTTGGTTCTCCATAGTAGTCATCCCATACTTCTTGATTTTCAATAGAGCTTAACTCTTCTTCAGTTGCCTTCTCCCATTTGGGACATTTGGGACAGTTGCGGGCTGCCTTGTATGATGGCGGTTCGTAGTAATGGTGAAATCCATAGCGTTGCGGTTTTTGGGTTTCCTGCCTTGGTTGTTGATATGCTTCACTCTTGGGAGGTTCAGAAGCGGCGGTTTGGGTGGTTTCCTGCAGGGAAGAGGTTTGTGGAGCTGAGTTGAGAGAATCAGAATTGGATTCTGGAGCTTCCGGAGAGTTGGGATTGGATTCTGAATCCAAGTCGGTATTTGGATGATCTTGAAACATAAATTGTTTGTCAGTCGTGGAGAAGTCAGATTCGTTGAGTTCCTGTGATTCATGTGAGAAGAGATCAATACCAGTTGATTCTAGGAGAGGAAATTTGTGTAGATGTGTCTTCAGGAATTTAACATGTTTTGTTTCAATAATGGATCCTAACAAATTAAGAATGATGTAGGAGTGAAAAGAGGGATTGAACCCAAATAGTAGCCCTTTGTCCCCCTTCTCATCAAATTTCCTTCCTTTTTGGATGCAATTCTTGAGATATATGAGTGATGATCCTACAGGTTTAAGGTAATTAGTCGGGAGTTTTTTATCAAACATAAGTTCCCAGGGGGAACGGTGATTACCTTCCCAAGGGATTTGGTTGAGCATGAAGCAGCAACTCCTCGTGAATATATGCCAGTAGGTTTTTGGTAGTCGGGACAACAAGAAGGTTGCTTAAGCTGATTTGATTATGGTTTGATTGGCTCTTTCTGCCCGTCCATTGTGCTGGGAGTGATAAGGTTTGGAAGTCATCAATTTGATCTGTTTTGATCTAGCAAAGTCTTTGAGCGTCAAATTGGTGAACTCCGTGCCTTTGTTGGAGAAAATCTTGGAGGGATAATAGTTGAGCCCTTTTGCTTCCATCTTGAGCACGTCAATTATCACCTTAGGGGTCTTGTCTTTGGAGCTGAGGGGAAAAGCGGCCAGGTAGCCAGAGTAGTTGTCTACTAGGGTCAGAAGATATAGATGGCCGCCCTTGGACTGCGGGGAGATTGGTCCAACGAGGTCTAGGTGGATCTGTTTGAGAGGTTTGCTTGAAGGAGTCCATACCTCTGAGAATGGAGATTGGACAATCTTACTCTTTGCGCAGCCATTGCATTGGAAAAAATTCAGTTCATTGTTAGTGAAGAGTCCTTTGAGAATGGGTTTGAGAGTGGAAATTGCGGCGTGACCGTACATCTGATGAATTTCTTCTAGAGATAGACCTTGGGTTGGTTACGGATTTGGAGATTGATTGATATGGTGAATAGAATTTCCTTTCCCCACAGTCTTAGGCTTCTCTACAACAAAGAGATTGTCTCTGATGGATCCCCTGAGTATGGCTTGGCCCATCCTTGTAACTTGAAACTGGTCTTGGCTTTGATTAAGGTCGCATCCTTTGCTTGCTAAGAGACCCCGGCTAATGAGATTGACAACTATATCTGGAATGTAAGCGCAATTTTCTAGGGTAATAACTGAGTCTTTCCATTCCAGTTTCACGGTTCCTGTGCCGCAAATCTTTAGATTAGCCTTGAGCTTTCCAGTTTTAACCTCCTCCAATTCATCTTGCATCTGCAGAGAGTAGAAGTATTTTTTGTCATTAAAGATATGGATGTTAGCGCCAGAGTCAAGAAGCAAATTTGGACTGCTATCAGCGTTTATCCAGAGAGTTAAGAGTGCGTGGTAGTTGATGGTGGGCTGTTTATTCATTTTACTCTTCCATTTGTTTTTCTGTTTGACCCACCAACTCGGAGCAATCTGGGGATGGAGATGGAAACATGAGGATTTGGAGTGGGGCGCATTTGGATTGTGATATCCTTCTCTACAACGCATCTTGACCTTTTTTTTCTCTTTCTTGGTTTTAGTTCTTGTTGTGACCAAAGTGAGGTCAGAGCTAGATTTAGTGGTTTTTGTCTGGGCCTTGCTCTTGTTGTTTTATTGGATCAGATGATTGAAGACAACGTCAACAGTTAGGTGTTTTTCTACGTGCATTATCTGTTGTTTTAGGTTCTCAAGGATAGGTGGGAACTTGAAAAGAACCGAGTAGGCAAGAATGTCGTTGGGCAGTTCAATACCAACATTGGTCATTTGAGTTAGAGCCTCTCTAGTATCCGTCACAAATCCTTCAATGGCGTTTTCATTGAAACCAAAATGAAGGAAGGAGTTAAATATTTGAGCTTGATTGGCGGTCTCCAATGAGGCAAAGTGTCGGGTGATTTCCGCCCATAGAAGCTTAGAAGAGTTTATGTTGGTGGAATTGATGACGTTGGTGTGTGTTGTGTTGTCCAGTTTAGAAAGAATAAACGCCCTAATCTACCTATCTTGTTTTATGGAGAGTTGTCCCAAGTTTCTCGTGATTGTGTCTTTTATGTCCTTGAGGTCGAATAGAATCATCATCTTATCTCTCCAGATTGAGAAATTTTCTTTGTTGAGGGGTGGAATTGCATCTACCGCAGCTTTCAAAGCAACTTGATGGAAATAATCCGTAGCTCCTGCTGGTTCGTTCATTGTGAAGGTGAGTTGGTTGGTCCGGTTTTGGCTTTTAACCGTGATAAGATTTCACAGAATGGTTTGAGGACTAAGAACCAGCAGACTAAGATTCTCAACATCAGAAACAGAAAACATAGCAAGGAAGAAATAGAAATGAAGAAGAAAAAGAGAGAACCAACAAGCAATAGGACATAAGAGGCTGAGCGGTCAGGAAGAAGAGGATTTGAGGCAAGAAAGATATACAAGCTAGTTTGATAGAGGTATAAGCTGATGGTTGGTCACAGAGTTAAGGTGCGGATTGTCTTACCAGACAAGGAATGACAATGAGTATGTTTGGAGCCTATTGGATGGGTTCAAAGAGATGAGTCGGCCAGTTGATGAGTGGTGGTTTGATGGTCAAGAGAATCTTGATGGTGAAGGAAAGAAGAATGAGACAAGAAGAAAATAGAGATAGAAGAGAAAAGAAAGTGAGGAAGAAAAGAAAAGTAGATCGAAATATAAAAGAGGATTTAAGAGAACAGAAACAGCAGGGTCCCTCCGAGCTAACAAGCAGAGAAGAGTCGGAAGAGGAGAATGTGGCAGTTGTCCGGAGATCCCCGGGCATTGGTCTCCCGGGGATAGGTTTTGAGAGATTTTAGTCAAAGAGAAAGTAGTCGTCTATTGGCCGCGTGGACAAGTGGCATTCCTAACAAAATCCAATCATCACATTGGGCTTGGCTTTGGTTTCCTTTCAATTCAAACATTTCTCCCCTCTTGCTGTTTGTTGAGCCACTCAATCATAAGTTTGCACTTTGCAGTTAGCCTTGCTACTTTGCACTTGCCCTTGCACTCAGTCCCTTACTTTGCGCTCATAATCATCTAAGATTGCCCTATAGTATGCGGGGTGGTTTTGTGACAGGAACACATAAAAAAATGTTTCATATTTTTCTAATTTTGTTGGGGAAGATTTGAATGAAGCCAACCTGAAATTTCCTACGCGATGGGCCTCTTCATCATGTTAGCTCACCTCTCTCTCTCAGTGACTCCATTTAAATTTTGTTTATAAAATTTAAAATCAAAAGATAAAGAAGTAAATAATGCAGCAAGATGCGGAATTGAGAACTTACCCCACTAAGATAATAAAATCAAGGGGAAAAAAAATTAAATTCAAAAATACAATAAAATCAAATGAAAATAGAATAAAAATCAATTCAAATGAAAATAGAATAAAAATCAATTCAAATCAAAATAGAATAAAAATCAATAAACTGAAATGAAATGAAAATAGAGAGGAACAAGGCTAAATCAAGGCCATTAATGAAAATTGGCCTGGTTGATTCTAAAAGTGGTGTGAAATGGGAAATTCTGTGGTTTCTATTACTTGGTGAGTATCAAATTTTGAGTTTTGAGATTCAAAGGATGCCTCAGCTTTCCAAAAATTCAGACTTTCCAGGCTTTTGAAAGCTGAAGAAGACTCCAAAGCCATTGAGGGGGGCCTGAAAGGCCTGTGGCAGAGATTTCAAACATGCAAAAGGTTCTGGGAAAAACTTTCATCTAGGTGAAAAACTCATGAAAATTCCATTTTGATAAAAAAAAGTCCAATTGGAAAAGAAAACTGATGCCTTCTATAGCTGTGAAAATATACCTTTGGGAATTATTTTTATCATGATCATCATTGATGAATTCATCTCATTCAAACCTTTATTTTTTTTGGAATTCAAAATTTGAGAATAAATCAATTTGAAAGGTGTGAATTTCAAATCAAGATCATTTTTTCAGGATGAATAAAGTTTTTGAGCCTTACTTCTGTGAAACTCAATGAAAAGTGAGAGGAATCTTAGATTTCAATAAAAAGCAAGAGGAATCCTAGTGCTATATTTGGGTCCTTTGAGTGCTAAAATTTTTCCAATGATATGCTTCCATGATAGGAAAAAAAAGGCTTACTACAAGCTCTCATGAAGAATTTTTGGGAAAAGGACCCTGAAACAAAGGTTTCAAGTTACAGGATGAAATCCAGCACTATTGATTCTCAAAATTCACTCTTGGTTTTTTTTCAAAAGGAAGATCCAAAGATTTTCAATCAAGTCAACATTCTCAATAGTTTGAGAATTTTTAAGAATTTGTATGGAGAAAAAGAGGAGATATCTGCATATGGTCATTGATATAAATTGTTTTCAGAAAAAACATATTTGAGGCATACCAAATTTGAATTATGAAACTCAAAGAATGGTCCAAAACCATTGAAATACAGTTTAATTCCTTATGAAATGTAATTTTTAGATATTAGGGCGTATCAGAGTTAGCAAACCCCCCATTAGAAACCCACCATTTATTTTGACAAAACCCGCCATTTTTAATGGCGGGTTTCTGAAATACACATACCCCTTAACTGGTGTATTTCAAAATGGTGGGTTTCATGAAAATGGTGGATTTCAAACATCAAACCCGCAATTAAACCCGCCATTTATGCATCATCATCCATCCACCATGATGGCATGCAAAACACCCATCCAAACCTCCACATCAGCCAATCCATCCCAATTCCATCCCCATTGCTTCACACACACCTCATCCCCTTTTCCTGGAATGCCAATTCTTCTTCCACAACCCTCAAATGTTATACAAAGATTTGAATCCCTTCTTGACCCTCACCCCAATCTAAGTATATGATTGGGAGGGAACAAGATGGGAGGAGATGATTTGACAAACAATCCAAACATCTTCAATCAATGTCTCCCAATCTAATCCTCAACGTCCAATCCAATCAATACCAAAGGCTCAGCCAAACCCCTGGTTGTCCCATCAACTCCATTGCTCAGGGTAAAGGTCAGATCATTGTTGCTTTCTTGAGCACCAACAAGGTATGCGCCAACAGTGAACTACTCCTCTATCCCATCTCTTCATTTGCCTCCTTTGATCTCAACCTAACCTCCTCTAGGTTCTGGCTGCTGATCCATCCATCCTCCACACCATCCCTCCTCACAAGCCAAAACAAAATAATATTCAAATTAAAAATTACAGTTGATGGTCATTCACCTTCCACTACCTAAAACTCACTTAACCCCACATATCCTCCTGACCAGTCTCAATAATCAAGCATTAGCTGCAACCCCCATCAAGCTTGTCCCCATCCCTAGGCCTGAATCCTCACAAGATCCAAATACTCATCCCACTAAGCCATCAACCCATCACCCTGAAAGCTCAAAAAACTATCAGACCCTCAACCTTGATTGTCCCCTTCTCAAATTTTACTCCAACTTGGCCCTTGGTTCCAATCTCCCTACATTGATTCATTCTCAGGATAGCTCATCATCCAACGCTTCCAACCAACTTAACCGCAAGGAGATTATCATGGCCGCCATTGGAATCTTGGCCTTGAGAAGAACTTGCAAGGAGCCAATCAATGATCCTCATCTCTTGAATGCCTTCCAAACCCACACAAAACCTAGAACTCCCACCCCAATCAAGCAGACCATCACCTTGGATCATCCCAACAGTAGCCTTGATGAAGATCATCAAAGCAAATCAACACTCTATCATTCCAATGACTTTCAACCTCATCCAATTGATGGATTGAGCATTGGTGGCTTGGGTAGCAGTAGTGGTTCTAGTGGATTACGGTTCCCGATGGGAGATGAAGACTTGTTGGGTCATTACATCACTGGCTTGGGTGATCTGGATGATGCGTTTGATGTATCAATGACAAACCCCAAATTTCCAAGTAACGGTAAGAGTGGTAACCATTTCATCCTCCTCAATCAAGATTTGAAAACATCAAAAGAAGCTTAGGAGGTTTGACCCCGTCCATGGTATCAATGAGGCTGGTCATCAGGATTGCTCAAATACAGATAAGGATCAAGTTGGCTGTTATGGCTCGATCAAATTGATCAAAATCTACCTCCACTTTGACAAACGTATGATCCCCAGTCAGTCTTGAATTCTCTCCTCATCACCACCAGCAAGAGACTTGGTTTCCATTCTGCTTGGGATCCTCTCACCTCTTGACTACCTCTGACTAAAATCATCCATCCATAGCCATCAGCATGCAGATCTTACCCAATCTACCCGTCATTGATCCATTCAAACAAGATCTTGACTGTCAGGTGGTTCTAAGGTCTTTGGATTTCTTGAACATGCAGATAAAAAAACCTGGAATTCCCTCAAGCTCCATGACATTGTTGGCTAGATTACTAGCAACCTATTCTAGAGCTCAAGATCATGACCCAAACCATTTGCGCGCTCACTTGGGACTCAATGCTCACTTGGGCCTCAGCAGTTGTCACTGTCAGCATCATAGGTTGGATGAGCTTCAAATATGGGACGTCAGCTTTGAACAAACTCATCTCTTGAATGGTTTCTTAGGCTTGGAATGTTTCAAAAACCATAAAACTTGTAATCAATCACTTCCCAAAGTGTTACAAGGTCCAGATCAATGGGTAAGTTGGTCCTTTCATTCTTACTCAAATCATCTGCTCAAAGTGACATCAGCTGCTTATGCTTCTCTTGTGGTGAGGATCCCCCTCACCCCACTTTTTTCTCTCTCTCTCTCACCTGCGCCCGTTTCCCTACAAAGATTTTCCATTGGTCAGTTTGTAGGTGGAGCTAGTTTGCAAGGTAGAAACATGTTTGTTCATCAATGTGGACCACCAGCAGTACCAGGTACCTTGATGTACTGCCAACAAATGTATTTCTGTTTTATTTCATCCCATCAACTTTCACCATCTCAAATTGTCCCAAATTCTTTTTGTATCAGAGACAGGTAAATTTGTCCCTAAAAGAGAAGAGACTCTTCCTTTAACTACTTTGCATTAATACAATCTTTTCACATAGAATTCACACAAGAGGCCCTCTATTTTACAATGCAGGACAGTCAGAGTCTTTTGAGTTCTTTCATGCCCTGGGGCCAAACCATACAATTGACTCTTTTGGATTCATTTCAAAAATTGTACAGAGATCCCAAGACTGTAACAGATGGAAAATACATTGGAAGTAAGAGATAGAGGATATAGGCTCCAGCTTCCAGAGCTGAGGCAGATGAGTTGAGGTTTGGCAAGATGAGCCATAGATGATCAGTGAGGAATTTTCATGTGGATCTTGCAGTGTTTGCAACAGGTTTGTATAAGGAAATATCAGCTCAAAGTTTTTGATTTTCTTATTGATGGATTGAGTATGAGTATGAGAAGCTCAAGATGGAGGTGTTTAAGTATCTGCTTACTGAGGTGGCGGAGGTTCACTTGCTAGTCTGTTGTGGGGCAGAGAATGAGCTTTCTGAGATGAAAATGTGGATGCCTTGCTTGTCACATCATAGGAGCATTGGGTGATGGCATGGCATTTCTGGTGAGTCCAGGATAGATGACCTGTTGGTAGGATGAAGGCAGGGTCAGGGATGGCTGTGTTGAGTTCTTTGGTCCATTTAAGTGATGAAAGCAATAAAGTGATGAGAGTGATGAAGTAATGAGGATAGTGATCCAATGAGAGTTACCTGGATGTGATGAAAGCAATAAACGGATGAGGGAAATGAAGTGATAAGGATAGTGATCCAATGAGAGTTAGCTGGATGTGATGAAAGCAATAAACAGATGAGATTTATGAACTGATCAGATCAGGATAGTGATCCAATGAGAGTTAGCTGGATGTGATGAAAAGGATAAAGTGATGAGAGTGATGAAGTGATGAGGATAGTGATGAAGAGATGCAGAGAAATGAATCAATTTTTTTTCTGATGAGGTTTGAGTTAGAAGGAGGTGGGAAGCCAGGGGTGGATGATGTGGACAGGTGGTGGAAGCCTTTAAATAATTTATTTGAAAAAACCCACTTATTTCCAGGTAACTCTGACACATCAGATGTGAAATAAGTGGGTTTTTGTGATTTTTAATGGCGGGTTTGAAATTGGCAGATTTGGTTTGAAACCTGTCATTAAAAAATGGCGGGTTTTCTGAACTCTGATACACCCTATTTATAACATCTGTCACATAGCTGGAGGCCTGAAAGTGAATTTGAATATATTAGGCACAAATCTTGACATGAAAATATTTTATTCTTTATTTTGATTTTGATTTTGATTTTGATTTTGATTTTGATTTTGATTTTGATTTTGATTTTGATTTTGATTTTGATTTTGATTTTTATTTCTATTTCTATTTCTATTTCTATTTCTATTTCTATTTCTATTTCTATTTCTATTTCTATTTCTATTTCTATTTCTATTTCTATTTCTATTTCTATTTCTATTTCTATTTCTATTTCTATTTCTATTTCTATTTCTATTTCTATTTCTATTTCTATTTCTATTTCTATTTCTATTTCTATTTCTATTTCTATTTCTATTTCTATTTCTATTTCTATTTCTATTTCTATTTCTATTTCTATTTCTATTTCTATTTCTATTTCTATTTCTATTTCTATTTCTATTTCTATTTCTATTTCTATTTCTATTTCTATTTCTATTTCTATTTCTATTTCTATTTCTATTTCTATTTCTATTTCTATTTCTATTTCTATTTCTATTTCTATTTCTATTTCTATTTCTATTTCTATTTCTATTTCTATTTCTATTTCTATTTCTATTTCTATTTCTATTTCTATTTCTATTTCTATTTCTATTTCTATTTCTATTTCTATTTCTATTTCTATTTCTATTTCTATTTCTATTTCTATTTCTATTTCTATTTCTATTTCTATTTCTATTTCTATTTCTATTTCTATTTCTATTTCTATTTCTATTTCTATTTCTATTTCTATTTCTATTTCTATTTCTATTTCTATTTCTATTTCTATTTCTATTTCTATTTCTATTTCTATTTCTATTTCTATTTCTATTTCTATTTCTATTTCTATTTCTATTTCTATTTCTATTTCTATTTCTATTTCTATTTCTATTTCTATTTCTATTTCTATTTCTATTTCTATTTCTATTTCTATTTCTATTTCTATTTCTATTTCTATTTCTATTTCTATTTCTATTTCTATTTCTATTTCTATTTCTATTTCTATTTCTATTTCTATTTCTATTTCTATTTCTATTTCTATTTCTATTTCTATTTCTATTTCTATTTCTATTTCTATTTCTATTTCTATTTCTATTTATATTTATATTTATATTTCTATTTCTATTTATATTTATATTTATATTTCTATTTCTATTTCTATTTTTATTTTTATTTTTATTTCTATCTCTATTTTTATTTCTATTTCTATTTCTATTTCTATTTTTATTTTTATTTTTATTTTAATTTTAATTTTAATTTTTATTTTTATTTTTATTTTTATTTTTATTTTTATTTTTATTTTTATTTTTATTTTTATTTTTATTTTTATTTTTATTTTTATTTTTATTTTTATTTTTATTTTTATTTTTATTTTTATTTTTATTTTTATTTTTATTTTTATTTTTATTTTTATTTTTATTTTTATTTTTATTTTTATTTTTATTTTTATTTTTATTTTTATTTTTATTTTTATTTTTATTTTTATTTTTATTTTGATTTTTATTTTTATTTTTATGTTTATGTTTATTTGTATTTGTATTTGTATTTGTATTTGTATTTGTATTTTTATTTTTATTTTTATTTTTATTTTTATTTTTATTTTTATTTTTATTTTTATTTTTATTTTTATTTTTATTTTTATTTTTATTTTTATTTTTATTTTTATTTTTATTTTTATTTTTATTTTTATTTTTATTTTTATTTTTATTTTTATTTTTATTTTTATTTTTATTTTTATTTTTATTTTTATTTTTATTTTTATTTTTATTTTTATTTTTATTTTTATTTTTATTTTTATTTTTATTTTTATTTTTATTTTTATTTTTATTTTTATTTTTATTTTTAATTTTAATTTTAATTTTAATTTTATGTTTATGTTTATTTGTATTTGTATTTGTATTTGTATTTGTATTTGTATTTGTATTTGTATTTGTATTTGTATTTGTATTTTTATTTTTATTTTTATTTTTATTTTTATTTTTATTTTTATTTTTATTTTTATTTTTATTTTTATTTTTATTTTTATTTTTATTTTTATTTTTATTTTTATTTTTATTTTTATTTTTATTTTTATTTTTATTTTTGTTGTTTTTTTCTGTTCATATTCTGTAACTAACAAATTTAGTTACCCTTATCTATAACTTACTTTTTCCATTAAATAACTACTCATGTCTCAGGCCCCCTCTGGGGCTCTCTAGTTGTCACTAACCTGCTGTCTTAGGCCCCTTTTGGGGGTTCTCTAGTTGTGCTTAAATACTGGTCCTTCCTTGGGACCATGAATGAAAAATCATCTGATCACCAGACAACTAAACCGGAGTGTCCCTTACTCCTCTTCAGATCAGTTCCACTTGACTATACAAGTATTTTCCCTTTTCCCTTGGCTCTTTGTAGCCTTATCAACACTTCTCATTTGGCTCTTCAGTAGCCTACCATACTCCTTCCTTCTCCAAGTAACCTTGCTCCTCATCTTAAACTCTTCACGGTTAAAAGCCAAATGCTCTATTGACTGAGCTAACCCGGCAAATTCATTTTTCCAACTGGTTGTGTCACCACCAATCTAATCAATCCTACACTTCCCTTGTTCCTCTTACCTCCACTCATCATCAACTCCATCCGCTTCATCATCAACTCTGCTTCATTCCTCTCCTCCGCTTCAACCTTAAACCACACTTACCCTTACTCTACGCTCACCAAAATCCAATCTCTTGCCTTGGCTTATTATCCTAACCATCCTCGACAAATTCATCATCATCCTTGGCTCTATGCATCATTATAGTTGATGCCACTCATTAGGCCCTCTTCAGTCCTTGTCACCTTCCATCCATCATGATTGCGACTTCAAGTTTGGTTGAAGAATCCAAGTACCAATCCAGCATCCAATGCTTCCCAACGCCCTTGCCCTCTCAACTCCTTCTCTTCCTCTACCCATATCACCAGGATTGTTTATTCCCTAGAGATCCCAACCAGGTTAATCTATGGTCTCCATCAATTCCTAAGCATCTATCTCAAGCAATCCTGCCCCATCATCAATCACAACTTTTCTTGCAATCTCTCATCATCTTGGCAACCTCGTTTGAAGCCTCAATGGCGACCTTGATTGTATTGCACTTGATCCTTCCATCCCTGTCGTTCTTCCACATCTTCCGCTTCTTCCCTCAGCTCTCTCGCCCTCTCCAGTCTTTAGTCCTCCTCCTCTCTCACTGCCTCAATGGCGTCTTTGAGCACCTCTCAACTCCAATTGCTATTCATTCCCCTGGCCTCTCAGCTGCTCACCATCCGCAACCTTTCCTGCTTCTCAGCTTGCTCCTCCAGCTCATCCTCCGGTCCATCACTTTGGACTGCAAGATCAGCTAATCCTAGTATCTCCTCTTGCTCAACATCATCCCATCTCCACCTCGCTTGAAACACTGTCACTGCTTCTCATCTTTCTTCCTCCTTGCTTGTCCGCTCCTTCTCTCACTTGTCTCTCCAACAACTAGCAACCTTGGTTGCATCCTCCCTTGCAATCTTGCTTTCACCCTCCCTTGCAACCTAGCTTGCACTATCACTTGCAATTCCAACCACTACTGATTCCCACCTCACTTGCAACATTGATTGCCTCCCAGCTTCCCTCTTTCAAACCTTGCTCTTGCAACATATCCTTCACCTTTGCGCACTTGCTACCGCCACCTGGGCTCCACTGCTTGGTTCATTGACCTTCCAAATTTGGTCCCAACATTGCCCGCAACATTTCTCACATCATTAGTTACTCTTCAACAGATTAATTGCAACCTTGTTTGCGCACTCCTCCCTGCTTTTCTACAACTTCTCATGCTGCACTACTCACCATTTGCAACATCATTTGCAACCTTGGTTGCTCCAACTTGTCCTCACCCTCTCATCCTCCACTATCCACCATCCATTTGCCATACAAATCCTGAATTGGGCCAGTCATCATCCTATCCACTTTGTCTTCTCCCCACTCTCCATTTTCTATCCCATGAATTGGTAGCTTCATCAATTATCATAAACTATCATCAAAATTTGAGGGGTGGTCCATTCATTTGGCCCATCCTGTCACCCTTGCCATTCTCCCATTGCTCTGCCTGCTACCTCTCTCCTCGCTTCATCTCATCCCCTCCTCATGCTACATCACTACTCACTTGCTCCAATCCTCACGCTACATCACCACTTGCTTGCTCCCACCATCTCATCCGCCTCACCCACTGCTTCTCTACTTGCACCATCTCCAACATCAATACACCCATCATCAATCCAATTCAATCATCATTCCATCCATCAACCATATCAACAACATGCAACTATCATCACCATCAACAACATTCAATTCAACTTCAGCATAATATCTATATTCTTTCTCATCTAGTATTGAACAGGCTGGTGTGTTGGAATCCTTCCTTTTTTTTCATTACTATCTTCTTCCACCCTCTCTCATTACCATCACCACATTCATTATTATTCAATACTGTCATCACCCACCATGATCAAATAACTGTCACCACTCCATTCCAACTTCATCTCTATCATCATCATCATCAACATCACCATCACCATCACCATCATCATTACCATTACCATCACCATCACCATCACCATCACCATCACCATCATATCATTCTTCCCCATTAAGCTATATCATCACCCTCATCATCATCATCATATCATTCTCCCCATTACGCTTTACCATTAACCTCATCATCATCATCATCATCATCATATCATTCTCACCCATATCATGCCAGGCAACTATGCCTGAGGTCCTTTTTGCTCCTCTTAAAATAGGCTACTATGTCCCCAGCTCATATCCTGAAAAGGTGGTGTCTTTTCATTTGTTACTCAACTCTGATATCTCTATCATTCTCATATTCTCCTCTCATTTCTCATGAATCTCTGTAATGTTGGCTGGTCTTAAATTGGTTCCTAAATTTTTCAGTTATGGTGGGGTGTTTTCTTTTTCTGTTCATATTCTGTAACTAAAAAATTTAGTTACCTTTATCTCTTACTTAATTTTTCCATTAAATAACTACTCATGTCTCAGGCCCCCTCTGGGGCTCTCTATTTGTCACTAACCTGCTGTATTAGTCCCCTTTTGGGGGTTCTCTAGTTGTGCTTAAATACTGGTCCTTCCTTGGGACCATGAATGAAAAATCATCTGATCACCAGACAACTAAACCGGAGTGTCCCTTACTCCTCTTCAGATCAGTTCCACTTGACTATAAAAGTATTTTCCCTTTTCCCTTGGCTCTTTGTAGCCTTATCAACACTTCTCATTTGGCTCTTCAGTAGCCTCCCATACTCCTTCCTTCCCCAAGTAACCTTGCTCCTAGGACCAGTATTTAAGAACAACTAGAGAACCCCCAAAAGGGGCCTAAGACAGAAGGTTAGTGACAACTAGAGAGCCTTAGAGGGGGCCTGAGACATGAGTAGTTATTTAATGGAAAAATTAAGTTAGAGATAAAGGTTAATAAATTTGTTAGTTACAGAATATGAACAGAAAAAGACAACACACCACCTTAACTGAAAAATTTAGGAACCAATTTAAGACCAGCCAACATTCCAGAGATTCATGAGAAATGAGAGGAGAATATGAGAATGATAGAGATATGAAAGTTGAGTAATAAATGACAAGAAATAACCTTGTCAGGATATGAGATGGGGAAATGGTAGCCTATTTTAAGAGGAGAAACAAGGACCTCAGGCATAGTTGCCTAGCATGATATGGGGGAGAATGATATGATGATGATGATGATGATGATGATGATGATGATGATGATGATGATGATGATGATGATGATGATGATGATGATGATGATGATGATGATGATGATGATGATGATGATGATGATGATGATGATGATGATGATGATGATGATGATGATGATGATGATGATGATGATGATGATGATGATGATGATGATGATGATGATGATGATGATGATGATGATGATGATGATGATGATGATGATGATGATGATGATGATGATGATGATGATGATGATGATGATGATGATGATGATGATGGTGATGGTAATGATAATGGTAATGGTGATGGTAATGGTGATGGTGATGATGATAGAGATGAAGTTGGAATGGGGTGGTGACAGTTATTTGATCATGGTGGGTGATGACAGTATTGAATAATAATGAATGTGGTGATGGTAATGAGAGAGGGTGGAAGAAGATAGTATTGAACAAAAAAAGGAAGGATTCCAACAATTTTTATTTTTATTTTTATTTTTATTTTTATTTTTATTTTTATTTTTATTTTTATTTTTATTTTTATTTTTATTTTTATTTTTATTTTTATTTTTATTTTTATTTTTATTTTTATTTTTATTTTTATTTTTATTTTTATTTTTATTTTTATTTTTATTTTTATTTTTATTTTTATTTTTATTTTTATTTTTATTTTTATTTTTATTTTTATTTTTATTTTTATTTTTATTTTTATTTTTGTTTTTATTTTTATTTTTATTTTTATTTTTATTTTTATTTTTATTTTTATTTTTATTTTTATTTTTATTTTTATTTTTATTTTTATTTTTATTTTTATTTTTATTTTTATTTTTATTTTTATTTTTATTTTTATTTTTATTTTTATTTTTATTTTTATTTTTATTTTTATTTTTATTTTTATTTTTATTTTTATTTTTATTTTTATTTTTATTTTTATTTTTATTTTTATTTTTATTTTTATTTTTATTTTTATTTTTATTTTTATTTTTATTTTTATTTTTATTTTTATTTTTATTTTTATTTTTATTTTTATTTTTATTTTTATTTTTATTTTTATTTTTATTTTTATTTTTATTTTTATTTTTATTTTTATTTTTATTTTTATTTTTATTTTTATTTTTATTTTTATTTTTATTTTTATTTTTATTTTTATTTTTATTTTTATTTTTATTTTTATTTTTATTTTTATTTTTATTTTTATTTTTATTTTTATTTTTATTTTTATTTTTATTTTTATTTTTATTTTTATTTTTATTTTTATTTTTATTTTTATTTTTATTTTTATTTTTATTTTTATTTTTATTTTTATTTTTATTTTTATTTTTATTTTTATTTTTATTTTTATTTTTATTTTTATTTTTATTTTTATTTTTATTTTTATTTTTATTTTTATTTTTATTTTTATTTTTATTTTTATTTTTATTTTTATTTTTATTTTTATTTTTATTTTTATTTTTATTTTTATTTTTATTTTTATTTTTATTTTTATTTTTATTTTTATTTTTATTTTTATTTTTATTTATATTTATATTTATATTTATATTTTTATTTTTATTTTTATTTTCATTTTTATTTTTATTTTTATTTTTATTTTTATTTTTATTTTTATTTTTATTTTTATTTTTATTTTTATTTTTATTTTTATTTTTATTTTTATTTTTATTTTTATTTTTATTTTTATTTTTATTTTTATTTTTATTTTTATTTTTATTTTTATTTTTATTTTTATTTTTATTTTTATTTTTATTTTCATTTTCATTTTCATTTTCATTTTCATTTTCATTTTCATTTTTATTTTTATTTTTATTTTTATTTTTATTTTTATTTTTATTTTTATTTTTATTTTTATTTTTATTTTTATTTTTATTTTTATTTTTATTTTTATTTTTATTTTTATTTTTATTTTTATTTTTATTTTTATTTTTATTTTTATTTTTATTTTTATTTTTATTTTTATTTTTATTTTTATTTTTATTTTTATTTTTATTTTTATTATGATACTGTGATATTTATAGGGCATTGATTTTTGCATGGGTGAAATCCTTTAAATCATGTTTGTTCTATTCCTGTGAAACATACATCCCACACAGACAAATACTTTAGTTCACAGTGATTCCAAGAAATTACTTTTTTGGAATCTTGATGGCCAAGTCCTGTAGCTGGATGTACTTAAACCTTACACTATTTTTTTATAGTTTTTTAAGCATTAGAACCCCTTCAAAAATTCAATCAAAAAATCAAAGAAAAAAAAGAAAAGAATTCTGATTCCATTTTTGGATCCTTTCCTTTTCCTTTAGAATTAATTTTTTTTGATTATTTAAGCTTCCAGAAATTTAAAAGAACAAGCAAAGAGCTTGTTTAATATTTTTTCTGGATTTTTTGGATGTATTCTTTTAACTTAAAAAAATTCATTCAAAAATTCAAAAAATTCAAAAAATTCAAATTTCTCCATGGACTTTTGGAATCCTCTTATTTGCCTTTTGAATTAAATATTTTTGGCTATTTGAGCTCCCAGAAGGTTTCTTTTTTAAAAAAAGAACTTCCCAATATTTTTTGCCAATATTTCTTGATGGATTCTTTTACCTTCAAAAATTCATTCAAAAAATCAAAAAAATCTAATTTCTCATTGGACTTTTGGATCCTTTTCTTTTCCTTTTTAGTTAGTTTTTTTTTTGGTGATTCAAGCTCCCCGAAATTTAAAAAAAATTCAAAGAGCTTTTTGATATTTTTTACCGATTTTTTGGATGTATCCTGGGCCTCCAAAAATTGAATCATGAAAACACTTTAAAATAACACATCCATTGCAATACTTTTTTTTACATCTGGAATAAAACTTTCCCCCATTTTTTTTTCAGAAATTTAGAATGGAATCAAAAGATCAAACTGAAAAATTTTATGACTGCTTGTCACATTTTTGACCCCTAAAATTATATATTAAAATGAAAATAATTCAAAAGAAAAGGGGTGGTCCACATTTTTCATTCTTCTTTTTGTCATATTTCAATGCATACAAAGAAAAAATAAGGATAAAAATATTAAATTATATCCAACTATGATTGTTTTAATGTTTTTGCTTGATTTTCTTGTAGGGAAAAAAACTCATTACCAGGCCCTAAATTTTTTTTGAATAATGGTTTTCCAAGATTTAGAATCCTTGGTCACAAAGCTTGTCCAAAGTGGATCTAATCTGGGGGCTGGCCAATTATCAAACTTGAAATTGAAGGAGGGCTATATCTTTGAAATGTTCTAAAAATGAAGCAAATAGGAGAAGATTTGGAATTTGGATTGGGAGGGGAATTCAGAGGAAGATAAGTGCAAGGAATTAAAGAAGAAAACAGAACCACTGGACAATTATATTTTTCATCCAGAAGGAAAACATGGAATTAAAATTTATGGGAGCTGGGCAAGAAAGGTGATTCATTTTCCTTCTTTCTTCTGGGAAATTTTCACCCTAGATTTCATGCAGTAATCATGGGTCCTGGAAGATTGGGTTTGAATCAAGCTCTTTCACCATTTCTTTCCTTAATTCAATCCAGTCTTCTGAGTTCCTCACAAACCAAATGTCTGCTTCTCTGAATACACAGTTCCCATCCCCTATGGAATCTTGAACATGTGATATTTATATGTGGAATGGCTGCTTTGGGGGAAATAAGACAGAATTTTTTTAAAGAAATAAAATATGGTCTCAAGATAACACTCAACTTTTCAATTGAGACTTAGTCAAAATTTTTGGAAGATGAATAAGATAATTTACAAGAAATCTAGAGGAAAAACCTCCCAAAAATCTGAAATTATCAAATTTAGTCACTTTATCACTTATTTGTTTTGCTTTTTGTGATAATAACTTCCTTCCAGGAGGATGGAGCGGTGTAAGAAAGTGTAATAGTATAAGTATCCACAAAATTACTTTGTTTGGGGAATTTAATCAATCCTCTTTGCTAAAATATCTATCAGTTCCAAATTTACCTATATGCCCCAATTATCTCCAAAAAGCTGCCTTGGCAAAGATAATAAACAAAAACCACAAAAGTTTGGAAGAAAATCCTTTTCCATCTCCATTGTTTGTGCAATAACTCTGCGCCCTTTGGACTTTTCTTCAACTACTACCATGATTAAATAACTATAAATATCAATAAGAACTCCACAATGAAATCTGCACTTTAATAATTACCGCCAATACTCAATGAAAATCTAATGATATGATAAGATACCTAAGATAAAATGATGATAAAATCCTCAAACTAGGATAAAATGATGATAAAATTCTCAAACTAAGATAAAATGATGATACAATCCTCAAACTAAGATAAAATGATGATAAAATCCTCAAAATAAGATAAAATGATGATACAATCCTCAAACTAAGATAAAATAATGATACAATCCTCAAACTAAGATAAAATGATGATACAATCCTCAAACTAAGATAAAATGATGATACAATCCTCAAACTAAGATAAAATGATGATACAATCCTCAAACTAAGATAAAATGATGATAAAACTCTCAAACTCTTTCCATCCTGTTTCATCAACACAAAAATCAAGCTAGAATAAATAGAACAAGAAGGCTTGTAAAAAACAGTCAGCAATCACTCCTGCACCAACTCTGTTAACTGATCCCTAATTTCCACTGGGAAAGTTATTGGTTTAATCTTGAATTTATTGTGTTTCACTGTTGGAATTTGGTAGGGCTCTGCTATCTTGTGCTTCAGAAAACCCATCTCCTTTGAAAAAAACACCAGTGCTTTTATCTGTATAAAAATAACAGCCTTGACCAAGCCAATCTCTTCTGCACTCAGCCACTCTCTGGCCCAGATTTAAGGTTGTCACACGGTGGTATGTGACACCATAACAACTGCAAAGTGAACTGGCCTTTCAGCCAGTTTCATAGCATTTTGGTTAGGCCTTGTCTCTCAGTTGGTTTGCAGTTGTTTTCCGCCTGTCAACATCAGGACTCCTGAGTCTTGGTGGCTCCTTATGGCATTCAGGAGTGTGTCTGAATATGGCTCCACAACTGCAAAGTGGGTTAGTTCCACCAGCCATACACACTTTGGGACAAAGTGCCCTTAAAACCAGGGGTACTGTCACACAGTGGTATGTGACACCATAACAACTGCAAAGTGAACTGGCCTTTCCTCTGATTTCATAGCCTTTTGGTTAGGCCTTGCCTCTCAGTTGGTTTGCAGTTGTGCAAGGTATGACAGAGGTCCACCATCTGCTCATCCATTATCTTTGTTGTACTTGTTTCCAAAGATGTTTGCAACAGTGGAAATTCATATGGATCCTGCAAAAACTGAATAGGCCTTAGTGGCTGGTTCAAATCCTGCAGCATGGGCTTTTTCTGAGGCTGCAATTTCTTTGCCACTAGTTTGTACTTCCCCCCACAAGACCTGGCTTTGAATATCCATGCTCCCCTTCCTTCTCCACTATTGGTAATTGTTGAACTGCAAAAAAATCTGGGCTGCTCACAACCGTGGCACAAGGGTAGATTCTTGTGCTAAGAACCATTGGAGGCACATACATGGAAGGACTCACTTTGTTTCCTATCCCTAAATTCCACATTGCCACACCAATCCTGAATCTTTTCCACTCCTCCCAAAAAACACTGCATTTTGAAATATTCCTTCCCCCTTGCTCCTCAATGGTCAACCACCTGCACAAAAACAGAGCTATCTCTGCACAGCTGCCTTGGCCAAATTCTAAAAATCCGCCAGAGGAGGCTCCTCATGCTGGCTTTCCATGTGCAGACACTCAATATTGTTTTCCAATCTTCAGCTCTCAGGAAAACAAATAGTTGTTTTTTAAAGCTTGCCCCAGGCATTGGCTACAGTGAGGAGCTCTTCCCTTTTATCCAATGGGAAACCAAGAGAAGCACAGAACACAAAAAGGAACAGCCTACCAAGTATTACCTCTGAACTGCTCACCACCAAATATGATAGCAGAGCCAAGAACTTTTCCACCTGTCAACTCCTTCTCTACTACTCCTTGCACCATGCATTCAAATCTGCCTAACATCCAAAATCCAATGTTTGCCTTATTCCAAATCAAACCTGCATCCTTTGCAAGTAAAGATTGGAGGAAATTCACCATTTAACCGCTATCTACCCTATCCTGGAACCTTTTTCCTCCTATTGGCATCTCAACATACCCCAAGGGACACATAATAGCCTATTCTGCACCTAAATCTTTAAAGCCCGCATTGAGGGATCTGAACAAAGCCTCTTGCTTGGCCTTTAGATTTTCCTCCTTATTTGCTGTGTACTAACTAAATACTGCTACCATCTCCTCTGCCATAACTGGGAAGGTAGATGCTAACTCCTTAAGGGTTAAATAAACTGGATGATCTGTTCTGCAGATACTCCAAGCTACTTCTACTGCCCTCCTGCAGGATCCTCCTGCTTTGACCACTATCACTGATTTTGGAACTTTTGCTGGAACTGGGGCATTGATTTCCATCCTTTTCTTGTTGGAAAAAACCACCCTTACCTCTACTGCAATCTACAGGGGTTCCCAGGAAGATAATGGGAAAGCATATCCTGCCAAGGTTTTCACCTCCTTTTTTTCCACCACCGCTGTATGAACCTGATGTTTGGCTCAGGCAAATCTGGAAGGTCCATTATTGTTTCTCCTGAAGGAAGAATACAGTCTCTCCCATCCTTCCACACCAATTTGTTCTTGAAATATTTTCCAAGGTATTTGCATCCCCTCTTCAAATGACCATCTTCCCAATAATAGTAACACAAAATAGGGAAAGGAACACCTCCACTGCAAGGTGGTTGAGCTGTGGCCTCTACTTTTACCTCCACAGCTTTCTGTAAAACAATTGAGAGATTGTTGAAACGCTCTATTACCTCCGCAGTCTCTTTTGGCATTACCAGAGCCTGTACCCGCTTGACTGGGGTCTCCAATTTCTCCAGCTTCCTGGGGTCCTCTTCTATTAGCTCTGTGAGTCCCAACTTTCCTATAATTGCCGCCCAGATATCCTTCATTTCTGGAAGGAGAAATAATTTGCTGTCCAATGATTGTTCAATTAGACTGCCGTTGTAGAGCTTTTGGCATAAACTCCTGCAAAGCTCTGTGCCCAAACCACAAAAAAATTTCATTTTCACCAAACCGGTGTGTTCTGCTAATATTTTGTTTCAGAAGAGGTATTTCAGAATTCTATAAAAAAAAGCATTAAGCACCAAACAATGTCCCCAAGGTTAATCCTCCAACTTCCTCTGTCTCTGCTGCCAGCTGTTCCAGATCCACCTCCCAAAACCTCTGCTCACATGTCCCTCATTTTCCAAAATTTCCTTCTGAAACCTATCCCAGTCCTGCTCCTGGTAACCCTCCATGTATTCAACTTACTGTAAGTCCTCCTTGTCTGGTATGAATTTGAAAATCTTTTGACCCAGTCCATGTTGTTAGCCCCTTTGCTCTCTGTTGCATTCTTTAAACTTTCCAAAAACTGATGAACATCCTTAGGACAAAACTTAAATGTGGGATGATTCCTTTTTTGGATCTTTTCCCTGCTTCAATTTGTATTCTCAGCTGGAACCTTGTACTTCAAGCAGTGTACAGAGGTTTCTCTTATAGTGGTAGCCATTGCACTCATGGTCTGACACAGAGGCTGTTGGTAACCTGCATTGGCGGCTACTGGTCAATGGGTAGGAAGTGCCTCACCCATTCCACTCTCAAAATTTCCAATCATAATTGAGATGTTTCAACAAAAAAGTAGAATTTTATAAATATATCTCCAAAAGAAAACTGGGTATTTTCAGAAAAAAAAGAGAAGTTTCCCAATGAGGCCCCCAATTTGTGATGCAAGAAGGTGTACTACTATAAGTATCTGAAACAATCCTGCACTGTTCTGGGAATTTGGTCAATCCTCTTGGCTAAATACCTATCCATTTAAAATATACCTATCCACCCAAATTATCTCCAAAACTCTGCCTCTGCTGTGGTAAACCAAAACCTAACCTATAGCTATTAGAATCACCTTTCTGGTAGAAGGACTGCTATAATCCTCAAAATAACCTCAAAAAAACCACAAATAACCTATAGTCAACAAGCCAAAGTACCCCTCTATCTCTCATGGATTAAAAGATACAGCCCAATCAGGTTTCACAGCTCAGAAAAAGACATATGGACATAATCTGGAAGAATTCAAGTACATACCACATAAATTAAACCCATACACCACCCAAACTCCTCACCAGTATATAAGGAATTAATTCATGCAAGAAACTGCATGCAGAGGCTGTAAAGCATCATACAGGACATCACACAGAAGCCATATATGCAGGAAACTGCCTGCAGAACCAAAAAACCAACCCAAAACCACAAGTCAGCCACCAGGTGGCACCCCCCCTGATTTCTATAAATAGAGGGCCTCTCTCCAGCTATTTACCCCACATCCACCCAGGCATCCAGCCTGGGGTGGCCACCCTTATCAAAGGTATTGAGCCCATATAAAAATATCAACCCCTTATATAAAATATTAAACCCTGATAAAAGGTATTAAAACCTTATAAAAGATATTAAAACCTTATAAAATATATTAAACCCTTATCATAAAAAATTACCAACCCTTATATCAATCCTCATTTCCAACCATTACCACATAACTTTATCATCATCATTAACCATCACCAACCATTACCACATCCATCATCATCATCAACCATCACCAACCATCATCATCATCCATCATCATTATCATCCATCACCACCATCATCCACCATTATCACCATCATCCATCATCATCATCATCATCATCATCATCATCATCATCATCATCATCATCATCATCATCATCATCATCATCATCATCATCATCATCATCATCATCATCATCATCATCATCATCATCATCATCATCATCATCATCATCATCATCATCATCATCATCATCCATCATCATCATTATCATCAATCATCAATCATCCATCAGCATCATCCAAAATAATAATCATCAATCATCATCATCCATCATCATGATCCATCATCACAATCATCCATCATCATCATCATCAATAATCATCATCCATCATCATAATCATCCATCATCCATCATCATCCATCATCATCATGATAATCCATCATCACCATCATCCATCATCACCATCATCATCATCCATTCATCATCATTTATCAAGTATAGTATCAACCATTTCAACCTTATCAAATCATCACCTGTAACCTCAAAGGAGTTTTCATCAGTAACCAATAAAAAAAGATAAATATATAAATGATAAAACAAGATAAAAGATTCTTCCCTCACTCAGCTTGTATAGCCAAAGTCAACTATCTGTTCCACAATTTCTTCCTTATCAAGCTTGACACATTTGATTCTAGTTCTGATGGAGACTTCCATAGTAGCAAATCTATCTGAAAATCAGCCACCAATATCTTTTATTTTATTGTTTTGAGACTTACCATAGTACTCAGAGGGGCAGGAAATTCAAGAAAAACCTTATTATTCCTCTATCTTATCAATAGTTGTGGTACTGAACTCTCCCTCAAGTGACTGCCAGCAAGCTATTTGCTAAACTTCACCCAATCCAAAAGGAGTCTCTACACCACAAAGATGATAAACACAACCTGAAACAGTTTTAAAGACAATCCTTTGATTCACTATCCATTTTTTTTGCAATATCTCCACAACCTTCAGACTTTTCTTTGAATAATACTGCAATGAAATAACTATAACAGATAAATAAGAACTCTGCAATGAATGCTGCACTGTAATATTACACATAAATACTCAATGACACTCCAATAAAACTAAAAAATACGCTGTAAATACTCTGAGGTAAGATTGTATTATAAAATATAATAGATAAGATGACCCACCACAGCTAGAAACAAAAATCCCTTTTATATAAAACCAAAAAATTATGTCTGAAACAAAGTAAAACCAAAGAATGTCTTCCTTGCTGGGCGGAGAAGCAACCAGAGGGGACAGAAATGGTTTTTCCAGGCAAAAAAGCAGGACTGGTACCAATGGAAGGTGGATCAGAGGAATGGCCATGCATACAAAGGCAGGAGCTGGATCCTGACCAGAAGGGACCTGACATAAACCAATTTTAAGGTTGTGTTGGCATCTTGCCACTTGGCAGAGGTGGAAAAGTCTGCAAATCAAGGAGGGGGGGAGAGGTGATTTGTGGCCTGTGAAACCAGAAAAAGGGAGGTTGTGTGTTCAGCTTCCAGAGTAAAGTCTTCAATCTCAATTGGCTCATCATTGCCAACTACAAAGTTGGCCATGGGGCCACAGCCGCAGCCCTTGCAGCCAGGGCAAGAGTTTGATTGGGGAAGAGGTAGATGGAAAAGCCACAATGATCCAGGATTAGGAGCTACAAAGAAATACCTGCAGTTTCCTAGGTGGCAAAAATTGCAAGCTGGAAGGATAGCGGTGTGGGTAGGTTTCCTTTTTGTGCTTGTGCAGTATTTGCAAGAGTTCATTATGAAGAGAGTATTTGGAGAAGGTTCTCTGGAGTTTTTTAAAACAGGCGGAGAGTTTGAGGAGGTAAAAAAGGTAGAGCGGGTATGTGGGAATCCTGGGGACAGAATTAAAGTTGTGGGGGGATGTGGTGGTTATTCATAGACATAAATGAAAGTAGTCTCAGCAGTGAAATTTGACTGGAAGTCTCAGCAGTGGGGGGATGCAGGATCCGCAGCACAATACAAAGGGAAGCTGAGCTTGGCTTATTTCATACTCTGGCAGAGGAAGACAAAGGCTCAGCAGGTTCTCTGCATCAAAATTGCAAAGCTGAGCCGTACTTTTGCCTTTTGCAGAAGATAAAAAGATGTGGTAAAGGAATCAGCTGCATTCTGCAGCTATGGATTTAGGATTGTATTTGTATAAATGCAGAATCAAGTGTTGGAGCTATTAAGTATGTATCCAAGGTTTGAATATGGTTTATGCAGTGGAAGTTGTGGAAGGTTATGTGGTTGTTGGGAAAATAGAAGACAAAAGTCAAAGGGGCTCTTCTAAGGAAGATTTTTGGGGATCTTTTGTTAGTAATGCATATTGGGGGGGGGGGGGGAAGCAACTAGTAGGGCTTTTGAAGATTGCAGTCAATTCAAAAACTAATGCATGCAGACGGATTGTCTAAGCCAATAATGAATAATGGTGGTCAGGATCATTGTGGAAAGCATGTGGAAAGGCAGTGCAGAGGAAGAAATTCTTTGGTTTTACTTTTTTTCAAAGATAGGTTTTGGGTTTTATATAAAAGCAATTGCTCTTTCTAGCTGTTGACGGGCATCTTGTAAATCTTATTGTATCATATCATCTTACCCCAGATTATTTACAGGGTATTTTTTAGGTGTATTGGAGTTTCATTGAGTATTTACAGGGAATATTACAGTGCAAAATTCATTGCAGAGTTCTTATTTATCTATTATAGTTACTTCATTGCAGTAGTATTCAAGGAAAATTCTGAAGGGCATGGAGATATTGTGCAAACAACAGAGAGGGAATTCAAGGATTTTCTTCCAAAAAATTACTGGTCATGGTTATCATCTTTGCAGATGCAGATTTTTGGAGATAATTGGGACAGATACGTATAGTTGGAACAGATATGTATTGTAGCAAAGAGGATTGATCAAAATTCCTGGAACAAAGCAGGATTTTTGTGGAAACTTATAATAGTACACTTTCTTGCACCACAATGGTAAGGAGAATTATAATTTTCATTTGATTGGTTTTTTATCTTTATTCTTTTCCCAGTATTGTATTCAGGAGGAGAAACCTGCTTATTCAAAATGGTTCCATACCTCTGAGAAAAAATGAAGTGAAAACTTTGATAAGCAAGAATAACAAATAAATCAGCAAAAACAAAAGCAAATGAAATCTCACCATCTTAATAAAATTAAAATCTGGAAGATCTTCATCTTCTGAATCTTCCTCTTTATCCAAATCTGGAAGATATTCACTTTCTAAATATTCCTCTTCATTTAGAAGAACATCCTATTTTAAAAAAATGACAATGAATCATTAAAAAAAATGCATTTTCAGAAAAAATAAGTATATATAGAAATTTACCTCTTCCTGTGATTCCTCCTTCTTTTTTCCCTTCCACTTTTCATTTTTGAACTTCCACTTTCTTGAAAACTGAATAAATACATCAAAAATATTAGTTATTAAATTCAAATTTTTTACTTTTTTTTTCAAAAAATGGTTGCTGAGCTTTCAATTTGATGTGAATTTCTTCTATGGCATTCCTCTCCTCTTGGGTTCTTCTGAATATTCAAAAAAAGAAGGGTCTCTTTTACTAGAGGGCTGAGAGATCTTCTTGAATTTTTTGCTTATCCTTTGGGTCTTCCTCTTTGGATATTTGAGTGGAATTGGGCTCTTGAATCAAAACAAGTTGATATTTTCCACTTTATAGCTTCTTGGTTTCACACAGATAATATTTCTGTTCTCCAGGTGGCCAATTGTAGAATTATTTAAATATTTGAGTGAGATATAGTTTTTCATTCCTGGATTTGGATGGAAAATCAAGGGTTGGTGATTCTTAAGTTGAATCAGGGGTCATAGTAAACTGGAAAAAGAAAAATAGAAATCACTCAGGAAATTATTCATTTGAGCTTGAAAAGAAAAATTAAAAAAATTACTGAGAAGGAGGCTTTGAAATGCCATTGAGAATGAAAATCTTCAAGTTAAAGGAGTTCACCCTTTCTGATATCTAATTTCACTTTGTGAATAAATGGTATACTCATTCAAGAAAATTAATCACAGTTGGTGCAAGTGATAGAAGATTCAGGAACTTGATGAGATAAATGCATGATATTGAGGGCAAAGTGGCTGGTTTTTCCAGTGAGATGATCCACACAGTGAGGTAAATAAATCAGATGCTTGAATTATTACTGAGAGGCTTCAATAGCTCTCTCATGAATTTGGATGGTGATAGACTTGTAAATTTTCTGAACTACATTAGAAAAAGAGCCAATAGATGAACTGATAAAAAATTTAATGTAAGAATGTGGTCCTGCTATTCTTGAGGTACTTGTATTTCCAAAGTGAAAGTTTTTTTATTCAGTTTTGGCTCTTTGTCCTCAATTTCTGACTTTATTCCTTTTTTTAAAAGCAGTAATTCTAAGATGGTTTGATACAATTACAGATAGAGAAACAAATAGGGCACAGATAGGTGACAGAATTGTGGGATCAGCATAAAAGTGTCTGAGTCTGGGCTTCAGGTAGAGGCAGTGAAGAGGTGAGGAAGAAATTCTAACCAACAGGTCTTGAAGGAATTCTTTTTCTTTATTCTCCTCTGTCTCTTTTTTTCTTTATGGCCTGTCTTGTGGGCTTGGTCTCTTTCTACCTGCTTGGTATCAGGCTTGATCCTTGCTTAATTCCTCTGTCTGCCTGTGTTCTGGTCAGGTGAGTGTCCTGATCTTGGCTTTTTGGTTGGATTGTATGAAATTGGACCTGTGCTTTTTTTTTGCTGGAAGTATTGAGCCCATTAAATTGTCTGATTGTTTGGTTGGATCTTGCTTGCAGTTGGTGGTTTGCTTTTTTGGTTGATGGATGGCTAATTGGGGATGAGATGGTTTGAGCGGTGTGGTGGCATTTTATAGAATTGTGATTGGGAACTGCCTCCCCAGTTGCCCACTCAGAATTGGATGCGGATGAGCTCAGCACCCTCACACAGCCAGGCTCAGCATCTGGTGCGCGCTGCAGATCCGCAATCCACTCCAAGGAAGCGGCTCAAGAAACAAAGCGTATCTGGTCTAGTTTGAGGAAGCAGGAGTGGGAAAATTGCACGGGGGGCTATCCAGGGAGGAAGACCCAAAGGCGGGCACATTGGGTGGATCCAGAAAGGTGCAGCAAAGGCCTTGAAATGAGAAGGAAAAACCTGGATGGACATAATGGCAGGTAGGCGTCAAGGGCTGAAGGGGGAAGGAGCTTAGGCTTGTTTTTTTCAGTTGTTTGTGTACCAATTTTAGGTTTCAGAGGGAGGTTCTAATACCTCACTCTCAACTCCAATTGGTAGATAGGAAAAAAATATAGACCACAGGAGACCAGCTCCAAGGAAACTTGTAAGGAAGGAAGGAAATCCCATAATCTCTTTTTCTTGTTCTCTTTTCTATATCTTGTTAGAATGGTAATCCAATCAGGGGAATTACATTTGGTATGATTATATTTAAGGCATATAAAGATTAAGATATCTGTGTGATGATTTCAGGGTTATCCTGAATTGATAAAGAATTTAATTCTAATCATGGTGGAAAAAAGGATTATATGAATATGTTTAATAACATGGAAGTTATTAAAGATTTAATTTCTGTGAAATACAACACAGGAATGTCACAGAGACATAGTTTTAGTCCCCCAGATCAAGAAGAAGAGTGGGATGATAGTTCAGATGAATGAAAGAAAAAAAACAGAATATATGAAATAAATCTATTTCTTAAGAATGAAATGCATAAAAACTATTTACAAAGAAATGCTTTTGATTTTAAAGCAGAAAGGTGGAATTTTTCTTTGAAAAGGAAGCTGCACTCAAAAGTGACAAATTGAAAGAAGAAAAAGATGGCTCCCAGGATTGTAAATGAAATATTAAAATTCAGATCCAAGTGATGGAAGTTTCCCCATAAGAGAAAATTTCATCATAATTATAAGATAAAGAAGAAGAAACAAAAGAACTTAAAATTTTGCAATTAGTTATAACTTCAATTTCAAAAAGAATGTAAGCATTTACTCAATGGAATCACCATGTATCATTGAGCCTGGATTTAATTCTCATTTTATCTAAATAGAACGCTGAATATTTGTACCTGATGGCAAAGATGGGAGCTCATCAGTATTTAAAGGGCCCATCTTGCCATCATCAAGTTGTGTTTTTACTTGTTCATGATCTCTTTTTTATCATCCAATTAATCAATCCCTTTTTATCAAGTCCTCTACTGTTCTATTGCTAATTGAAAGATATCTCTCTCTCTCTCTTGTTGCTGGTTAAATAACACACTCAACTCCTTACAGACACAAGGGACCAATAACTTCCAAATATTGGGAACAACAGAGGGAGAAAACTATTCTTGTTTCCACAGTGGAGTTGGTATGGATGGCAAGGCTGAGGGAGGACTTGAGTGTAGTCTCACAAGAATCTAGCCTGCGCAACTGCTCCAAGTTGTCCCTATTGGGAAAAATCCAAACTGCAGTGGTTGAAGGAGGCTCTACCTGAAACTACAGCAAGTTATCCAAATTTTTTTAACTCAAGGTGTTTTCAATGTAGTTTCTTGGATGCAGCTTCCTAAAATTTACTACATATATATATATATATATATTGATAAGATTTAAACACCCCCCATGCCTTGAATTGAAGAGTTCAATATTGAGTCTTGTGAGAAAGGTTGAACGTCAGGCCTTGGTCAGAGCATCAGAAACCATGTCTTTGGAGGGAATCAAATGAACTTTTATTTTATTATTTTTGTACAAATTTCTAAGTTACTTGATTTTGATGTCCAGATGTTTTGTTTTTGAGTATGATCCAAAGTGTTGGATTTTATCAGTGAGTACATTTTTATCACAATTGAAGATGGAAGTGAGGGAATAGGTGGGCCACATTTCATGAATCAACTCTGATATTCATAGGCTTCCTTGGTGACATTTGGCAAGGCAGTTGAATTTGGCTTCTGTGGATGACATTGTGACGTGTTTCTGCTTGCAGCTGTTCCAGGAGATAAGTAAATTGATGAAAAAGAAGATATAGCCACTTCTTGATTTTCTTTTCTCAAGGTTGTTGGTCCATGTGGCATCACTGAAATATTTGAGTCTAGAGGAGGAGTAGAATGACAATTGATAGAGAGAGAGAAAATTCAAGGTGGTTCCAGCTAGTTATTTACAGCAGTGCAGAACTTCTTTCAAGCGATATATTAAAGGAATTTTGTTGAATGGGGACATTATGAAGACTCACCATGAAAGAAATGGCTGCACCTGCCGGCAGGTGTAGCACCTGGGATAGTGAGTGAAACCTGTTTTGACTTTGTTTTGGTTTTGGAGTCAAACATCAAATTGATTTTGGGATGGTCCTGGAAGATTCATGCACCATATTTATGTAATGCATGAATTGAATTTAAAATAATTAAATAAATGGAATGATTGAGAATTCTTTATTTAATTGTAAAACCATACTTTAATACAAGGAATTCCAATGAATTCCAATCGGAACCGGGTGATATGGGATGTGATTGCCACCAATATAGAATTTGAAAATGAGGAAAATTCAATTGGTAGCTCATGATCAATTCAAAGTATTGTTGTGAACAAAGACTAGCAATTTTCTCCCAGCATGGATGCTTCAGCTTTTTGAGATTAAATATTTTTTCTATGTGCAAATTTTATACCTTATAAATGGGTTTAAGTTATAAAAATAATGCAAAAGATGCATCCTCTAATTTTGTTTTATAACAATATCTGGTACAATAAAATTTTTTTCCCTGTGTTTTCTTATATTATCTCCTGTTATCAAAGGAGATTCCAGTCAGCTAGGTCAACACATACCATTCTTCATAAACTAATGTTATTGATAATAGCTTACCAATTGGTTAATTGCCACAACACAATAAAAATTCTTGGAAGTTTTTGCAATTTTTGAATCATAAGCCATTCTTGCCACAAAATCTGATATGCTATCTTGATGCATAACAGATATTGATCCACCTTCTTGATAAACAATTTGAGAATTGAGATGAGTGAGGCCAAGGTATGGATTTCTTGAACTATCAATTGGTTCTAAAAGTGGAAATTTTTCCACAATGAGGACATATTTCCCACAGTTTTTTTCATAAAATATGGACAATACCTTTCCCATGTCACAAGCGCCTTGATTTGATATAGATGAAAATGAAATGTGAGAATTACTTTTATTGTGGCAATGGGGTGTTATGCTATTACCATGGAAGAGCATTGATTTGCAAGGCAACCACTCAAGCTGGTCCCATGGCAACAGCTTGTATGTTGAATGATTTTGAATAAATTCTTTTAATAGCCCTTCTTCCAAACCATTCATTTCTTTTTTAGACTTTGAAATATCATCTGACTGAGAAGAATAGAATAAACTTTGAAGATCTGGTAGTTGATTAGAATTGATGCCAAAAGCATTCCAGTTGGATCCAATTTGTTCAACAACACCTTGAATTTTTGCTCTTTCAAGGAATCAATTAAAGAGAGACTTATCAAGGAAACCTGACATTTAACAAACCAATCAGCTCACTTCTCCCAATCAAAAAAGTGTTTTTTCAGAAATCTGTGTCACCTACGTGTATTTTTATTTTTTTTGATCAAGGTCAATATGTGATTCAGCCTTTCTCCTGAACAACATGTAAATATTGAGGGAGGACCATAGAGCATGATCATCTTAGTCATATGCTGAGAGAAGTGAATTGTTGGCTTTAGTTTAATTTCATTTCCCAAATGAAGCAATAATTCCTCCCAATAAGCCAAGATCAATTCATCCAATTGGGTCACCTGGTAATGGGTAAGTTGATGAGAAATGACTAAGTTGATAATACCAACAAGTTTAGAGGTAGTTGATACAAGATTTTCCTCCCTCGAGTTGTTTGATGAGTTCCACTGCCACATTGGAAGAAAAACAAGAACTACATGAATGGTGTACAAAACCAATCATTCAGAAGCCTTAGGAGTACCAGCAGAAGTCAAACCTCTATTTCTGGGAAGTCTAGTAATCCAAGATGGAAATGCAATCAAATTGCTACCCTCTTGAAGACTTTTGAGTTCTTGAGGAGTAATTATCATTGATGCAAAACTTGCCTCTTCTATTGATGAAGCTGAATGAAGTGGATAATTGGAATATTCAACAGAGAGATGTGAGCTTTCTTCCATAAAACTTTGAGCGCTCTTCCCAGTTTCATTTTGGCTTCCTGATTTACTTGTAATAGATCTAATTGGTTTTATTCCTTGTGAGTCAGCTTCTTTCTTTCCTTTCTCATTTGATTTAGGTAAGGATTTGGGTGAGCTGTTTGTTGATGTGTTCTCAAGAAGACTTGGAGAACGCCGGACAGAAGGTTGGAGGAGTTGAGATTCAGAATATTCCCAACTTTTTGAGGAGCTGGAGGATGAAGCCCTGGAATTTTTTGAACTACAACAATTGGTACTGAAGTTCTCTGTTGAATATTGGATGGTCCTTTTTGCTGTTGATTTGCCCAAATTTTCACCTTTTCAATTGGATTGGGAGATGATTCTCAAGGTTTTGTTGGGAGCTTTCTAGAAATTTTTGAACTCTCCTCCGGGTTAGTCTTTGGGAGGTCTCTGGTGACAAATAGCACTTTTGTTTGGATCCAGATCTAAGGCTGCTAACTTGACTAATTGTGACAATTTTTGGGTAAGTGTTTTGCCTTCTCTCCAAATTTTGAAGAGTTTCACCAGCCTTTATTATTTCAAGGTAGGTGACACCATAATCTCATAGCATTCCCAAGATAAATGTATGCATTGCATCAATTTTTGTCATATTTGTTGGTTCCCAGTGTGGCAGAGTTTGGAAAATTGTGTACCGGTGTGGTGCCCCATCTGGGACACCCTGGCCGCCTTAAGACCTCAACCCATAAACTGTTCCTCAGGCTCATCCAAACCGTCCTTCATCCGCGCGCGTTGCGCCTCGCGCCTCGCGCGCTGCGCTCCCTTCATCCGCGCGCGTCGCGCGCGCTGCGCGTCCTTTATCCGCGCGCGTCGCGTCCTGCGTTTTGCGCTTCCTTTATCCGCGTTGCTCATCATCCTTGCCGTTGCGTGTTGCTCGTCATCTCCGCCGTTGTCATAGCGCGTCCTCATCTTTATTATTGCGCGCCCTCATCTTTGTCGTCGCGCGTCCCAATCTCCTCATTGCTACCTTTGCGCGGCGCTCATCCATGATTTACCAAATCCATCCTGACCACACCCCCAAGCATTTGGCAAATCCTTGGATCCGTCAAATCTCCCATCTCAGTTGATCTATCAGTCGTGAATCTCAAGGCCGTCAGGATTTACTCAACCGTCTCAAGCCAATCTCCTATCCACCCATCCGCGCTCTCATGGACTTCATCTGTCACCTTTCCTGGGACTCTCCCACCCGCTTCCGCCTTTGGAAGGGGTGAAGAGTGCCAACTACCTCCTGCGGACATCCGCAGAGGTTTGGTTCATTTCTCTTTCCCACCCCGTCCGCCTTTGGACAAGGGGTGGGTGACTCTGGTATTGTTGCGCGCGCCCATCCACAGACGGACGCGAGTGACCACATGGTTGTCTTCCCTTTTTGGCTCTATTTGTAGAATCCGTTGTACATAGTCTAACAGGGCCTCCTGCCCATATAAGGAGGGGCTCTCCCCTGCCTTTTTGATCATCATTGGAGCATGGAATCATCCAGCATGAAATCAGCACACCCTTGATCCTTGAGCCTCCATACTCAAAACCCTTGATCCCTGATCCTTATCACCAACCAATAGCCTTGCTGGTTGAAGAAAAATTCTATCTGTTGGAATTTTTTTTGAGTGTGTTATACCACTCCTTGATCCCTTTCTCTGACCATACTGGTCCTGATCCCTGATCACCTTTCTGGAGCCAATCAAAATTGATTGAAGAGGTCTTATTAAGCTTAAGACCTGGAGTGTTATACCTCCCCTTAGCTTCTTTGGAGTTGCATTCTGCCAGCCTACTCTTGAGTCCCTTGAGAAGTGTTGAGGTTATCCTTGCTTCAAATCAGTTACTGTTTGTTTTAGAGCTTCTTAAACATTGTGCTTTGTCTTGTACAGCCACCCTCAGTTATCTGTTACCCTTCAAGCGCTTGATTGCAGAGAGTTGGGCAGGTTCATTGAGAACCTGGAGGTTGCTTGGGCTTGAGTTGATCATCCCCAATCTTCTGCTGAAAACCAGAGTTATTAGCTTGTGGGCGTTGATTACATACAACAGCTTTTGTTCTTTGAACTCTAAGAAGACTTTAACTTCTTTTGTTCAAGTTTTTCCCTGCATAATCTTGTCTCAGATAGTGCTGTTCCGTTGCTACCAAACTATTATCATCCTTATCCTCTACTCCTTGATTCCTCATTTACCAGGTTCTGGACCTTGATCTTGGTTACATTTGAATATTTTTTTAACACTCAGGAGGGCAGCCTAAACAGAACCTTTCCCCTCCGCAGAACTGCCACGGCCTAGCACCATTTGGAGTCTTACACCGGGGACCATGTAGCTTGAGAAGGGTGGCTTTATCATACAATGATGAAGTGTTATTCCAAATTTCTGCAAATTTAATGTGATCTTGATTATTTTTTACTGGCCAAGTCTCTTTTTTGGTGTTTCAGATGTCATGGAGCTTGAGGTTGCAGTGGGAACAGAATATTGTGGCAGAGTGAGATGCAAATCCACCCATTTTAGCAAGGCAGGTGTATCACCAATCAGAGGCAATATTAAAGCACGTATTACTATTCCATTGGGGTATTTGTTGGTTTTTGTGAAGTATATTCCTTTCCAAAGGTCCAGTAGCTCAGAGAAAAGTGGCTTGAGTAGATTGTTCAGTTGTAACAAGGTATATTCCTGGGGTGTTGGTGTGAATCCATACAAAAAAAGATTGTGCAGCTTGTAACAGAAATTGGGTGGGAGGTTGAAAGATATTAAGAATATTACACCAAGAGAGATTCTTTTTCCACTGGTCTTTATTCCATGGGGATTCATCCAATCAATGTAAATTCCAAAAACAAGGTTCTCAGGTTTTGCTTTGTAAGCTTGATTGGTTTCATCCTTGAATTTCTTCCACATAGTCCCATCCCAAATATCACAAAGTCTATTAGGATTACTAGCTTGATGCCGTTGAGGTGCACTGAGAAATTCTTCAAAAACAGGGAGAAGTAATTGTCTTGCAATCCACTTCTTGAGTAATTGGTGTCCAAACTGCTTCAGAGGATAAAATTTGGATTTGTTCTTGTCTTGAATCCAAAGTTTTGACCCACATGTAACGGGCTCTCCAGTTGTTGAATGAACAATATTATTGCATTTGGGATAGTGCCTGGTTTCTTGATTGTCTTCACCAGACTGGGTTTCTGAAGAAGGAAGTGCATGATCCAAGGGATAGAGTTTGTAAAAAATTTCACAACAGACATTTTTAACTTGATCATTTGTAATTAAAAATCTTTTTTTTAATATTGCAAGACTTTTAGGGATTTCTGCTGAATAGTTGGGCTTGCCAGTTAACATTGAATTAATGCAGATTTTTTCATGTTCTATCTTGATGTATTGCTGACAAACATGGTCACCAAAATTTTCATCAATACTTTTGTGAAGGATTTGAAGTGATGAGATTAGGGCACTTGGATTGTGATAGAGAAATTGAAGAGGTTTCATCCCAGATGTATCATAAATTTCCATTTTTTTTGGTGGGGGCTGTTGTATTTCATTATAGGAATGAACCCTTTCAGGGTTGTTTGGGGCATTTGAATCTTCAATTCTTGGCTTGAATGTGATGAAAGAGAGGAAAAATAAGAAAAGGCACCTCAATTCAAGCACAAATCAAGAAGTATACATTTGAAGAAGATGTTTGCTCACAGTGCTGATGTTCTCTTGTTGTGTTTCACTGACCGGGTTTATTCTGGTAATGGGATGGGAAATGTTTGGTATCTTTTTTGTTTAATTTGTGCGCCATTTATTTTTCATCAGTTATCTTTCAAATACTGATCATAACCAGCAAGAATCCCATCAAATACACTTGTAGAATCATTCAACTGCAATACATGGTTTTGATGTGCTTTTTTGGACCTTCCAACACCAGTTTATATATTTCTTCCATGTTCAAATGTTCTTTCAGAACATTTGGCACATTGGCATATCCAAATTTTTCCAAATCTTGTAGTGTGCTCCATTGTTCTGATTGATTTGGATTTTGTGGTAAGTCAGATTGTTGGAGGTTGTCTAAAATTTATTGATTCAAGCGGAAATAGATAAGAATCATTATAAATATTCAATTTGTTTTTGTATCTCCTGGTGAGTTTAAGTAATCAAATATTCTCAAAAATTTATTGCTTCCATTTTGAATATTCATATTTGGGCCCGTGGCCAAGGGATTGCACAGTAGATCTTCTATCTTTAAAAAGATTCCTAATTGATAGATCATAGAATAATTGGTCATGTGTAGCGCATGTAGAATACGTAAGCAATCCAAAGATATTTTGATTTAAATTTCAATACAAATGCCTTGACCAAAAATCCTCTATCCAGTCTCAAAATGAATTATCTCAATAAAAACCCATTATAGTAATTTAGATTTTGGCATTGAAAAATTTGAGTAGGCATTTTTTCCAAAAATAAATTGGTCATTCCTGGAGTCAGACTCCTTTTCTCAAAGTACTGAATTCTCATCTAGTGTTATGTATATTCCATATTTCTTTTTCCTAAAAATAATTTTGGGGATGTTCAAAATATTATTGATCTTAAAATTGCTTTTTTACATTGAGGAAAAGGCTTTTTGGGTGTTGTGAGCTGGCAAAGAAATGTTGGAGTATCTGAAAAAAAGATGGGGCACACAAAATGAAATTACTCAGTGTTTTTCAATGGGATATTTAATTATTTACACACTTGAATTTGGGGTTTTCCCAATCTTATTTTCATTTTTGTGTGGTTTGTTGAGATAAAGTTATAAATTCATTCATTTGAAAATTTCAGGAGGTTTTGAATGTGGCCTAATTGTGTTATAAATCAATTTAATCAGGCAGAACCCACATAATTTAGTTTTCTAAATTGACTTAATCTAGCTGTACATATGATTACAAGTTTCCAGTTGAAAACGCATGAGTGGAAGCCCAATTGAGATACATGGAATACTGGATAAAACTTTCACAATATCCAATGTTGCATCCAAACACATTTGTACCTATTCTTTAGAGGAAGAATAGAAAAAATACACTATTTGCAATATTCCTAAAATTTTTGAGTGGTTTCTATTAAGCTTGATGGCTTGGAGACTTGAGCTCTGAGAAAGGAAACTGCATCTGTGAGATCAACTTCTGAAAGTAAACTCAAGGCTCTTTTTTCAACAGGATTTATATCCTGCAGTGTTTCCTTGTTTATCCAATTTTGGTGTATTGAGGTAGGAAGTGAAGGTGGGTCATCACCTCCTGTCAAATTGTTTGGTTGGGAAAGACTGCTAATTTTGACTCGTCTTTCCTGCTTGATGCATGGGTTTTTTCCTAGTTGAATGTATGCTTCATCAAGGTAGTGATAAATTTGGGATATTTGTTCAGCCCTCCAGATATTGGCATGATTGAAAAATTCTTCATCTTCACCCTCAACATCAGAAATGAAGCCACTATCCAAGAAAAGAGCAGAAGTCTCAGGGAAAAAATGCATCATTTCCAACTCTACTGCAGTTATCTTCCTGATTTCCTTCTTATTATTCTGTATTTAAAACAATCATTAATAGTTAGTCATTGAACAGTGAGAGACATTTACACAGTTTCAGAATATTCATTTGACCTACTTTCTTCTTGTTTAAACTCTGGGATGCAGAAAAATTTGAGTTCCTGCTCCTGGAGCCTCCTTCTACCTTTCTTTCCTTCTTCCAAAGAGCCTTCTTTGATAGGAGCCAACAATTGATTATGCCAACACAGTTTGCTGGGGTGTTGTCATTCTTGGTTATTGAATAGGCAGAAGTACCCCCATGTTCATGGCACATCTCCCATGCTCTGATTATGATTGCAGTAAGAGAGGAATTCCAGCTGGATGTGGGATTCTGTTCCCAGTGGTAGGTGCATCTAGGAATCCCGGCATTTTGGATGAGATCCCGTGCATGGGATATCCATGTCTCATCATGAGAGTTGATTTGGCCAATAGAAGTGGCTTCTAGTGATTGAGATTTTGAAGAAACGTTTTGTTGAAATTGGCGCAATGCATCCTTCTTGACAAGTTTGAGCTCCTTTACACGTAGGTGTGGATTGGAATTGTATTGGTTGGGTTTACAAGTGTTTGATGATATGGCATTGGTGATGGATTCCTTCTTCTTTGAGATATGATTTTGCAGGAAAGATAGTTCACCAGCAGTTGGAGGATCAGGGTGCTTGTTGTTGTTGGAATCCATTCCAAGAATTGCTTTAGTCCAATCAAGTAAGGATTTGGAAATACCACTAGAAGAAGGCAGGATCCCAAGATTGCATGCATGAAGAGAGATTGAATATTGTTCCTGGGCCATACATTTTTTCTTCTTCTGGTGTTGGTGGGATTGGGAAAGTTGTTGGGCAATCATAAAGTATGATGGGGCTGCAGAGTTATCAAATTCATCATCTTGATCAAAACCTTCCATATTGACTTGGTCATCTGGAAGGGGGACATTTGATGGTTCAATGGTTGGTGGTGCTTGGTTAACTGAGCTTTCTGTAGTTTAGTAACATAAAATGAATGAAAACAAGAATTTAGATTTGGGATTGTATCATGGTTATGGAGGCTTTTTTCTAGGGGAATTAGATCTTACCGGCTTGCATTTCTTAATTTCCAATTTGATAACCAGATGATAATGTTCCTGATTTGATGGTTAGGTCTTGATTTCCTTCAAACTGATAAATAGGAAGTCAGATTTTCTCTTGTTGGCAATCTGAAAAATTTCAGAAACCAAGATATTATATATTATGATTTCCCTTTGTTCCCAAATTTGTCTTCCAAGTGGCCAAATGGTGTGTATATAAGTATACTTCCATAATAACAGTAAGGGATTAATTGCATCAAAGTAAAGTATTGTGGAAAATAATATCATCATCAAGGTGAAAAGAGGTGGTATTTTCCCTACCCTCCACCAAAGTTTTGGTGATTATGTTTGGTCAAGGCAGTGCAGAATCCCAAAGAATCTGCGGTGGAAAAATAGAATCTGCAACATTTCAATTTTTTATTTTTGGAATTATGTAGAAAGAAAATTACTTTACAATTAAAAAATTTGAATCCAGAACATCTTCTGCCATGACAAAGATCTTTGAACATGCTTTGGGTGAGAGAATATTTTCATTTATACATACATGGGATACACCAATTATGATTGAATGGGAATATCAAATAAAGTGTATAATTAAATATGGAAAACATTTGAGTGGAAATTTTGTTGAAAAATCAAATGAACCATATTATATATTGTAGATGGGTAATTTCCAAACTAATTAATTTGGTTAAACAGCCAATTGAATTAGTGTCATAAGTAGAGATGAAAATTAAAGGCACAGCTTAAATTAGTTCATTTATAGCTGTCTTTATTTTTTGGTGAAGGATTTTAGCATCAAAATCAGAAAAATTGGTTGTGAAAAGCCAATGGAGCAGGCTGGACAAGGAAAATTGGCATGCATGGAGGTTCACTTTTTGGAAGGTTGATTTTGAAGAACTTGGAAGTATAAAAAAATATTCTGATTGACTTCATCATATTGATTTGTGCCCAATTTTCTGCACAGAAATTGGGATTAGGACTTTCATCTTCCAATTTTTTTAGAAAAAAAATCTATTTTATCTCATTATATAAGCAGATATGCGCTTTGGAAGATCATCCCTGGATCTATAGTGCATTCTAAAGTGAGTTTGGAAGTGTAATTAATGGGGAAGTGATTCGAAAACTTCCTTATTTCTGGTTGGTCACAATCCATTCCTTAAAATAAAACTGATGACTGAAGATATTTGATTGTCTTCTAATAAAGAAAATATAAAAATAAATTGAAATTTAGGGATCTTTTTCAAGTTAAACTAAAAATAGCCAGCATGAAAAATTGTGACTACTTCAAGCCATTACACAAAAAAGTGGGAAATGCATAAAAATTAGAAGATTTGTGTAAAAGCAATGAATAAAAAAATTTTGATGAACCAGATTAAGCAATCAAAGTGAAAAATTCCAAATGCAGATCACATCAAGAAATCAATAAAGGATAGGTATTCTATGATTCTATTACTTGATAAGAGATCAATATTTAATTCCCAATGCAACTTGCCATTTCCTATTTACCAGAGGGTAAAATTTTCAAACCAATAATAGAAGTATACAAGCGTTCAGTTGTAGAATCTCAAATTTTAAAGAATTTTCTGCATGATAAATGTGCACAACTTTAACATCAAGAAAAACTCCAAAATCTATGTTTGGATTTGATGGGATAAAGTATGAGGCATTAAAGTTCTGTATTATACAGACAAGTTTCTGTTTATTTCCAGTGTGAATTCTTGAAAAAACCATGCAATTACAATCACTAGTTGTGTTCAATCCAAGAAAAAGCAAATCATCATTCAGTGAGACAAAGAGTATTGGTGTGTAAGTATCATGCACCTTGTGATGCATTTTACCTTAATCTGCATTTTTGTTTTTTATCTGGAGCTGTTTTATTTTATCTGGATAATGCAGGATACCCATGTGTTATTCATCTTGAAAATAAATAAATAAAAATGAGTTTTTGAGAAGAAAATTAGTTTTTACATCCATCTGAAAAATTTCATTTTATCCAAGAAATGACACAGCTTGATATCAAATGAATTCTGAAGTGAATCATTTTGGGATGCATAATGATGCAACAGATGGGTTGGTTTCCTAACAATTTTGAGCCATCTATACAAAAAGAAATAACACTAATGAAAATTGGGGGTGGTCATGAGCTATTTGTTCTTGTATTGTTGGTCTGTGCTTCTCAACAACATGGTGCACTTAGGCTAAGTGCACCATGGTTCTGGAATTGGTTACAACATTGTTTTTCAACTGCTGTAATGATTGTAGTTAATTACTGATAACTTGGAATAATCATGGCAGACTGAAACTCTGAATCATTACATGCAATTTGTTTTTTTAAGGACCAATGCCCTCAGGCATGATGGAGAACTTTTTAGGAGGATGGTGAACTTAGGCTAAATGAGGCTAAATGCAAACTGCTCCCACAAACTTTTGGTATTTTTGACAACTCACAAAAATACTTTTTATTGATATTTCTACTTTTTGAAACAAATGTGTTATTTTGTTTTCATCCTAAACCATTTTTGATACCAAAGAATGCAATCTGAATTCTGGAAACCCTTTTGCTGTTGCAGGAGTGTGATGAAGTTCTGGAAATTTTTATTGAATTAATTTCAAGCCCTCAATGTTGAAATGCAACAAAAACTTACGGCAAATTTTTAAAAGAATTAATCAGTTATGGTTGTGTATTCATGGCACTTCAGGACACGCATATTGTGTGTTGATGGAAGAAGCATTTACAAGGCAACAAACAAGAAACATTGAATTATATATTATTTAAGGTTTTTGGTTTGTGCATTGTAAGATGCTAATTCACTGAAGGAAGCAGGTGTATGTAAACCAAATCTATTTTTAGATGGATTGATTGAAAGCAAAAAAAAGTTCAGAAGATGGTGTTTCCTAAATCCCAACTGAAAATGAAATTTATTTACAGTCTTTGATATCATTTCATTCTTATGGAAATCTTGACAAGAATGGAATTTGAGTGCATTTTTGAAAGAAGAATAGATGAGATTAAATTAATTGCATATCATTGTAAATATCTTGCGTTTTGGTAGTTTTTATGTTTTCTTTGCAGCATTTCTAATTTCAAATGCATTATAGTAAATTATTTGGTGTATTTATTGAGGCAGATTTATTTTGGATAAGGAATCATTAAATAGGAAATATTATTAAACCCCATCATTCTTTCAATTAGCACAAACTGTCATAAAATCTTTTTTAACCATAAACATAACTAAGAAAAGGAAAGAAATTTCAATTCAGGCTTGCAAAAGCTAACTCATGCATTAATATGGATGACAGCTGGTGATTTGTAACCAAAATTCCTGGCAAGTTTTCCATTTGCGGAAATTGTGAGTGCCCCCACGGATTACCCAGGTGGTTGAGCATTGAATAATGCAATAGGCTTAGGTTCATAGTTTTTTGGTGATGGTAGAATCATGACACAACAATTCACTGAAAGAGTGTATGGGGAATAAAAAATAATATTTATAAAGCCTCCTTATTTTTTCTGTTGTTGGAAAAGTTTCATTTGGTTTTGACTATTTTCTGATTAAAAAGCATTTCAATCCACAATAAATGAGTGGAAGCAGCTATTGGTTGGAACACAAAATTCCAAATTTCTAACAGCTGGTAGATATAGTCTGATAAAAATTTAAGATGCCTCAACAAAAAGTGAAGGAAGACCAGGTGAAGTGTCTTTGAAAAGGATTTAGGCAGGAGCATATACAAGATTCCTTGATTGCACAAGTGGATTTTGAAGAGGATGCCATATCTTGAACCATTAATTCCAAAAAGAAAGGGATTTACTGTCCTTGCACATTAGGTTTTCAAGTTCACATTGAATGTCTACATATGAGATGAACTGAAGTTTTGGAGGGTTTTCCTTGAAAACCATGTTCAAACAACATGGTGTCTCCAAAATCAACATTCTTTTAGGCATAGTTTATTGATTGTTAGAAGCCAATAATACACTGGGCAAGGTGAGAAAATCATGAATATTGGGGCTATCTTGATCAATCAATGAAAGAAGGTTTTGCTCTATTTCTAAGAATGCATTCTTTCTGAAGAAAAAAATAATAAATTGGAGGTAAGTATAATCAGTGAATCAGGCTACATGGATTTCAATATTTTTGCAAAAACATTTGGAAGTTTTCTTATTGGAATCAATCAAAAAAGCATTTTTGAACTGAAAGTGGATTATCCAACATTTGATGGGGTTTGTGGACAACTTAGGCCAAGTCATCCACCCCTCCACATCTGCTTGGAAACTTTGGGGAAAAGAGCCAATATAAGCAATTCAATATGTCATGGGAAGGTATAATGGGGTTTGAATCTTTTCTGAAATTTTTTTCTGGTAACAATTGGATGGGTATTTGACCCTTTGGCCAATAAATAAAAACAAAAAAGAATAAATACAAGCCAGCGTGACATTCAAAGGCACCATGATGGAATCTCCTGCTGTGCTGTGTGTTGCATGCACCTGATAGTTCATTATCCACATTAATGAATGATTGCAACCACCCTTCAATTTTAATTTTGTAAGAAAACTCCAATACTTGAAGGAACTGAAGAAAATCTTTCAGATGTAACCAGGTCACCAATTTTGTTATAATGATTATAAAAAGTGGAAGAATTAATTATGAGGCCTTAAGGAAACTCAGCTCTATTGTGTTTGGTTGAATAGTCAAACAAATGGTGTGATTTTGTTCTCAATTAATATTTTGAAAAATTAATTGCATTTCTTGTGAGATTTTTTGCAAGAAAGAAAATGAATTGGGTATTCAAACATACCTGAATTTGGACTGCATCCAAATTTGGGTATAAATATTGAGATCTTTATAGAGTCACTCAAGATAGTTTAAAGATAAGATGTTGCTGAATAATCCTTGGTAAGGGCCCTGTCTTTCTCACCCTGTATTCAAAAAAGGCTACTGTAATAGATAAGGGAGTCAACCCTTTTTTAAAGCTTTAATCAATTACACTGCTGGTTACAATTGAAGGAAATGTGGAATAATTTTGTGAAAATTGTTTCTCTGATGAACATCAAACAGAAACTTTGATAGTGATCCTCCCAAACATTATTCCAAGGAAAAATACTCTGGTGTGATTTTAGGAGCGGCAGGGTGGTTTTTTAGTATTGAGGACCACAAATCGTGATTCTGTGGAGAGTGGAAATTTTTGGTTGTATTTCAATAATAGTAATTTGGGATTATTTTTGGATATTCCAGAATTTGTCTAGGCTTACGTGAATGCATGAGCAAGGAATGATTCTTGTGGCCAACAATTCAAATTAACCTTTTTCATTGCTTTCTAATTGTTTCCCACTTAGGTCTTTCTTTTTGTGGCCATGTCTTTTATGTGATTCTGGGCTTTCTGGAATAGGTTCATAAATGCCAAAAGATGGGAAATGATGTATGTCAGATTTCCTAGTCCCACAACCATGGTCAACTGTTCTTCAGCAGCATGGTGCACTTATCCTAAGTGCACCATGCTGCTGACAATGTACAAGCCTAATTCATCATTGTCTGATTACCCCAGTTCTTATGATGAACCCCTTTGTATACACCACAGCCTCAAATGTTTTTTGACAATTTTTTATCCGGAATCATCATGGCCAACATACTCTCAACAATTTGGGATCATGAATCCATGAATTAATCCCCTCCTGAGGAAATTAATTTATAAATAAATATTCAAATCATTAATAATACAATGCCATAATCAGTTCTGAATCTGCTAATAAAAAAGTTCCTCAAACAGACACAGCACATACTTTTTTTTAATTTCTTTAAATTTGTGTTCTGACTTGAACAAATACCAGCATATGAGTTTTGTTGATGGCAGTCAAATTTCAAGAATCATGAAAATCTTTTGGTGTCAAGATTTGGAGCCATAAAATCCCGCCAAACCTTTATAAAGTCTCTTCTCCAGCATCATACAAGTTTTAAAATAAATTTCCTTAATTTCAGTCATAATCCATAACATGAACCAATCTTTCAATGAATTATACTTTTTCTGAAAGTTATATCCTAAAGTAGCAATAATTTGTCATTGAAACTTTTGAAATCAAGCTTACTGCAAGCCAAAAGTAACATTTGAGATTACTACATCAAAATCTTTTATTCAAGTTTTTTCTTTACCTTTGAAAGACAGTGTGCGGTCATTATTCCTGAAATAGTGAAATTTTCACAATATCACCCATAACCCTTTTTTATACATGGTCAATTTTAGCATAATTACATCAATTCCATCTATTTCTGGTGTAAACTGACCAAGACTTTTGGACTCAGAAATATTCTTTTGTATCTAAGCCCCATTTCTTTTATTTTCTGGTTACTTCTTCAAAAAAACTCAACATCTATTGTTTTACTATTTAAAAATCCTGGGTTCCCCCTTTTTGGATGGTACACACTTGTTATTTTGCAATCACAATTTTAGGTTAAAAGTTTTTGGGATCTCTTTTTTTTAACCAGATTGTGCTGATGCACGACCAATTTAAATTGTTGCCTCCACACCTGCCAAGCAAATCGCCCCCACCATCATGATGCAGGGATTTCTTGTGGCCACAACCAATCCCTTGATCCCCGACCGCGCGGCTTCCAAAACATCCTGGCCACCCCCTTGCGCCCCCCAAACCATCCAATTTCAAATTTTGGGGGGCCGCGCGGCCTTTCTATGCTGAAGGCCACCCAAGTGAGCAAGATGAGTGTGGGAGAGGTGTCCCGACTGGCGTTGCTTGCATGTGGGTGCGCACAGACCTCAATCCTTGCCCAAACTTCGAAGTTGTGCCTTTTTATTGCCTGCTCAACTTGGAACCTACCAAAATCATGGTTTGCTGTTGCAACACACCTTGATTCTGCAATCAAAATGTCTCCACCTTCAGGACACCTTGCAACAATTGCCAGCCCAATACTGTGGTGAGTTCTCATAAATTTCTTTCCTCTCCACTTTCTTTGCGCTGATGGACTGATCACACTGTTTCTTCTATCTTTCCTGCATCATTCCTAGGCCTCATCCCACCACAAGCATCCCTTCTCCAATTTTGTTTGCCGATATCCTTGACCGTTTTGAACCCCTTCATTGCAAGCCCGTTTTGTGTTGTTCTTTGTTCTTCTTGGCCGGCATCTGTTTCTCTTTATCTGGTAAGCACTCCTCCCACCCCTTCCCTCTTGATCATCATCAACTTTCAACCCTTTCCTTCCCATTTGAATCACCTCCCACCTTTCATCCATTGTCTCTTCCCAAACTCCACAACATGAAGCTGACGCTTATAAACTCTTTGCCTATCTTCCCTTTTTGATTCCATTGGTTCAACATTGCCCATTCTCTACTTGTGATTGAATACTCAATAATTTGGTCCCCCCCTCCTCATGGATATCTTTTCAATCCATGGCCCTTTTCTCATCATCCCCCAACCTTATTGCTGCTGATTATGCTTCTTTGTTCCGACTGATCATCATAGCCAAATTCCAGCCATTTTATCACATTTTTTCTCTACAAGTCCACTCTGAATCCCCTTGAAATGAATCCAAAATCAACCTCAGATCCTCCACTGTTGCCACAAAACCTCATTAATGAGTGTACAACCCTCCAAAGTGCTCAAAGTAGCCATAAATATGTATTTTAAAAACCATCAAGATCATTTCATCTCACTAATGATTATTTCTTGTTTTATTTGTTGATTTTTGGGACTTGGACATCTGTGAATGCTTCTGAAACACGGTTTGTACAAAAGATGAGCTAGTGTCTCAGAAGAAGGATCAGTGTTCAACACCAGAATTGACTTATAAAACCAAGCCAGCACTCAACTTCATTCAATCAGAACCCGCCAAATCCAGAGCACATGAAAAACATTGGAAAGCTTGACGTGATCACTTCAATCAAGAAAAACCCTCTGAACCAGTCTACTTTGTTGATCTTAGGCCAAATCTTCAACCTTGCCAAGTTATAGTACCTCTTACAGGGTCACCAACCACCCTTCATATTGTTTGTAATTGTAAATATGACCCATACCTAGTATTGAAGTATCATACCCTCAACCAGCGTCCTTATACCTTACTGGCCACTCAATTCTCAGAAATGATATCTGATCTCTACACCATTGCCATCAACCAAATCAACATTAACAAAACCAATCAAAATACCAAATCTGGCTCCATGTATGGGCTTGGCTTTTGCCAGGGAACTGATTGAGGATATTCTGCAGGTATTCTGATTTTAATTATAAATTTTTCATTATCAAATAACGATTGAATGAATCAATAAATGATATTTAAAACAGGAATATATTCTAGAAGAAGAGAATTTACTGAAGAAAAAATTGCAAATGATGATGCCTTGTGGGCTAAGCTTCCAGTTCACAACAAATTGGTCTTCAATTGTATTAAAGGTCTCTCCAACACTGCCCATATGAAGCACAAGAAAGTATCTGAAGAGTTCAAAATACCAAACTGGACATCTCCAGAGTGGGGTGATCAAAGACAATCTTTCCTTCATGCATCCAATGTCATTGTGACTTGTGATGACTTTTCAAATTTTGTTCATATTGATGAGGATGATTTGAATAGTTATACTTATGGTTTGTTCTCATATATTGAAAAACCCACAGGCACCCCCATTCCACCTCCCTCCATTGAAACAGGCCATGGTCTCTCCTTCTCAACACTTGGTTTCATGGTTGATTATGCAAAGGTTGAGGGTATTGTTGAGATATTATGGTAACCTTTTGTTTTTCCACATCATATTACTTTCCCTCCACCCAGTCTCCAATCAACAGAACATCATACCCGTTTTGGATGCTCATTCCAAATAAAAAAAAACTTTCCCGTTGCTCCCTGAAACTCCAAAGTTGTTCTCCTAATGAAATTGTATCTAAAGTAAATGGAAAAAAAGCTAGATATGGGTATTGAATTAATTTTTTGCATGCAATTCAAAGAATAGCTGTTTTGGAAATATATCCTGCAGTTTTCCTCCAAACCCAATGTGAAAATCCACATGAATTGTACAAAGTTTGTGATAAGTGCATTTTCAGACACAATCTCATTGTAGTGATGGATAACTTATGCTAAGTTGTCCACCATCCCACAGCATTCAAGACATCAAAGTAATTTGATAAAAGTTGTATCAGGTTTGGGGACCATGGTTGCGTTATGATAAGTCATCCATGGTGCCAGGCCAAGGGGACTTGGGTTAAACATGACAAGTAACAGTGATGTGACAAACCTGGGGGGCATGGAAAACTTATGTTAAGTTGTCTACAATAAAATGAAGAGACAATCAACTTCAAAATCCTCACAAAGGCACCCACAGCCTTGGTGGACCAGTGGACGACTTAGCATAAGTTGTCCACGCCCCCCAGGTTTGTCACATCACTGTTACTGGTCATGTGTAACCCTAGCCCCCTTGGCCTGGCACCATGGAAAACTTATAATAAAACGACCATGGTCCTGGTACAGGACACACATGTTTACATTATGCATTTACTCAGAAACAATGTTGATTCCCCAGTTTATTTCCACAAATAAGCATGTAAATCCAACACACTGTACATACATCTGTCCATCATATTTCACACACCTATTAGATGATTTCTGTTTTTTCCAATCTTTAGGCAGGTAATCCATAGCCAAAAAGTGCTTTCCCATTCTTATCTAAACCAACTAATACCCCATCAGATTACAGAAGAAACATCTTGCCCTTCTCAACCTGACCAACCTTCTTGAATACACAATGGCCTATTTTCCTGGTAAGAATATTTATTTTCTGATTTGTGTGTGTTCTGATAATGATGGGGAATCCCTACTTGAATTTTGTAGAACAATGCACTCTTAATCAACTTAATGCTCTACTGGGTGATTCCCATGTTGAACAATCACATAAGAAAGTTTTGCAGTTGATGCTTGAGTTCTATAAGCACAAGTATGATGCAAACGTGGACCATTTGAGTTTGCAAACAGCAAAAGCTGTTGGCCTACCCAAACCTTCAACTGACTCAGAAAAAGAGCCAACAGCCAAGCATCCTTCAAATATCCCATCAATAATCAACAAAACTGTCAATCCCACTAAAACAACTCCTAATGCAGACCAATTTTTTACCCAGCTTACACCAGTGCCTGCAAATGATCCGGTGGAGAAATCCAGTGAGTTGAATAAACCATTTGATTCAAATAAACTTTGTTGGAATGATTTGAAATATGAATAACTGATACAGTCCCAATATATGTAGTTGAATCTGAAATACCAGCTGAAACTTCTCCAGAGGAAAATCCAATTGAAGCCCCAGAACATGTTGCTGTTGCTCATCCTACTGTTGAGGCACCGGATACCCAATTGCACCCCCCAGTTGTTGCACCTCAAGGCCCAGCCATGGGTTCTGAAAATTGGGCATCTGCTTTCCTGGAAGCACAAGCTGCTTTGCAAGCACCTAGAAGATCTTCAAACTGGCCACCGTCAAGCTCACAAGCATCATCTGACTCTGAATTTTCAGATTCAGACAACGTATCACCAGAGGAACCCAAAGTAATTGTGCTGGAACCATCACCCAGGAGTCCCACTCAAGCTCCCACCCTAGTTCCAACATCCCCTGAGCAGGTCAGTTGCCTCTCCTCCACAATTTTCTTTATCCTTTACAGAAACTGACTTGACATTTGAATTTCATTTCTGAAGAAGAATGAATCAGCTATAATACCCCAAAGAAGGAATGCTTCTAATGCTGGAATCATCACTGAGGATGAAACTCAAAGGAATTCCCATCCAAGAATTGAGAAGCCATCAGGAAATCCACCATGCCAGGCTGAAGTTGAAGCTAGTGCCCAAATTAATCTGCCAATAGATCCACATGGTTAGTTGAATCAAGATGTTATGAAATGAAAAGAATGGGGATTGACTTTATTCCATTACCCAGAACTCTTTTTTGGCTTAACCAAGGAACACCTCTTAAGGTTTTTGTACTGAGAAGAAATCAAGGACAATGCAACCCCTTCAAGCTATTCTAAAATGATAACAATCACACAGCTTCTAATATCCAACACTCTTAACCTTCTTGACCGGAGGATCTTGGAAAACCCTCCTGAGAAATCAACAATCCTAAAATCATTTGACCTTTGTTTGAACAGATGCAAAGATGGTAAATTCTGATTATAACATACTCCAATCCTCTGAAAATAAACTGATTCTTATGTTCTATCTTCTCAGAAAAGATTTTGCTTGGCAAGGATGATGATGTCTTTGTTGGAAATACCTTCATCAATACCTCCTCTCTCTCTCGCTCCAAGAAGGCAGCCAAGAACCACATGCATCCCCTTTCAGAGATCCTGACGTACACAAGAGAGCCAATACGTGGAGCCTATGTGAAATTGAAGCATACATTGAATGAAATCATAGGTGTGGTCTCACACAAAATTTCAAGAAATGTGCTCTCATCTATGGAAGGGATTGATGGGACTTCCAATGAAGCTCTACTCAAAGCACAAAGCTACTTTTCCAACCTGCAGGCAGCTGTCATTGATGATCCAACATTCCTTCAAAACAAGAGGTTGGGTTCTAACCAAAATGCTGAGGTCACAAGTGGAAGAGGTGGTTTGAATACGGTGTTTGAATACGTGGTCTCTCTAGTGACTGGTCTCATCAACTTACGAATTGATGAAAGGGAAGATAATCAACAGCCTTTTACCTCTAAGGACTCAGCTGAAAAGAAGAATCAACAGGGGGTTGATTCTCTAGCATGTGTTGCACACATGTTGGTTTTTTGGTCCTGCTGCAATATGTATATGTCCTGGAAATCAACAATTCATGCCCAGATGGAAGGCTGGGCATGCTGCTTGAGTTTGGAACTCTTTTCCTTGAATTAAAGTTGAAGGGTGGCTTTCCTGCTGATCCCCTCTGGGGTCAACTGGGTAACACAAGGGCATATATTCTCATGGCCTTGCATGATATGGGTTTTAGTAAAGATAAGAAAATTGATTGGAGATGTGTGATAAATATTTTCACTGAAAGATTTACTTATTCCAATCTAGCTGAACTTCTTCTGGAGGATATTTTTCTGGTTACTAACTCTGATCTTGGCAGAAATTTAAAACTTCCTGGGCTTTAGAAAAGGCTACATTAAATAATTTGACTGAAATAAACTCTGAAGCTGTTTCTTCTAACACTTCTGCTGCAGGAGCTTATAGTGTGATGTTATTGCAAATTATGGCTAGATTTTCCACATTTTTTGGTTCATGAAATGGTTTTTTTTGTGGTCTTGTAAACATTCTTTTTTGTCAAAAGGACATGTGCTCAGATTGATACACGCAAAATTAATATAAAACTTCTCTTGTCTGGTAACATAGTCAATTTCGAGGTCAAGAGTACTCCATTTCCCACTTAAACCCATGAAACATTCAACCATTTTGACAATTGAATCAAAAGAGGTTTTATTGAAAAATGATGTAAATTTCCTTATACTTCAAATTATGAAAAAATGATCAATTGTCTCCAAAAAACTTTCAAATTATCAAAGTGTGAGAGTTTTTTGAAAACTAACAAAGCCTGTTTGTATATTTTTATTTTTTTCATTTTTAGAAATTACTCCGTTTTCAAAGGCATTACTCCTGTGATTCTCAAACTGAATCAATTTAAAAACTGGAATATTTGTCCCCAACTACTTGCATCAAAAACTTTAAAAGCTTGATTGGTTTGGTTTTTTTTTTACAAAATAGTTATTCTCAGGTAAGGAAAGATAACTTTCAATCAAGCAGCCTCTCACCCCATAAAAAATTTCTGGAAGTCTCAAAAATTATCCATTGTTTTTTTTTCTTTGTTGTAGCATAGAGAACCAAGGATAAATTAACATCCATCAAAGTATTGAGGATACAGAATATGAAATACAATCATCAAAATAGCAAAAGAAATACTAATTTAAATTAGTCTTCCACATTATAAGCCATCCTTTATCTGATTTTTGCAATCAATTTTGGTACGTCAAAATAACATGTGATTCATAAAATTTGATTCATTTTTTAAGACCAGTAACATCCCTCAAACAAATGGGTCTCTTTTTATCACTTTTATATATTTGATAAAAAAAAAGACATCCAAATCTTAATTATCACATGTCCATCAACTTTTTTTAACATTGATTTGTTGATTTGAAACAGTCTTTGACATAGAATGGTTAGTCATTCTAAATTACTTTCTATTAAGTATTTCCTTTTAATCAAAATATTTATTTCCTTTTTTTTATTCAGAGTATTCCTATATCTTGCATATTCAATTTTTTCTTATTCAATAAGAAATCAACCTTCCTTCACCTATAAATGGAAACACAAAATGGGATCTCTCTGAGTCTAGAAAGTAAACTCATCAATCACAGAAAAACAATAACCGTAATTTGTACAGCTCAAATTCCATTTCTTGAAAAATGACCAAATTGACTCCAGAACAAGAACTTTGGCTGCAAACTACACATGAAGAAATTGAACGCAAGCTTAAAAATAATTTGGAGCCATTTCCAAACAACTGGACCAAAACAGAGAGATGGTTGCATGATAAGCACACTTCACAAGTCATGGTTCACAGATTGCAGCAAATATTCAACCAGGAAGCTGAAGAATTGAATATTCCAGTGGAAATAATCCCAAATGTCTACAATTTATGGATGGAGAGGCGTGCATCACTTGGACTGGGTAAGTTACTATATTCTTCAAAACCACAGTATTACATATCTGACATGTGTCCATTCAACTACCAGCTGCCCCTTTGGTTATGGATTGAATTCAAAATTCCATTGATAAGTAAATATTTATGATGCATAGATATTAGTAATATTCATGATTATCCATCTAACCATTTTGGCTGCCATGTGATACTCCAATATTTCACATCATTTTTCAATTATTCAAGATAAGAGTTTGAATATGCCTCATGATTGATCCAAATTCTTATCAAAAAAATCCTTATACATGGAATTGGAAAAATAAGCATCATTTACCTGCCATCAGTGGAAATAAAAAAAAAGAAACATATCCTCACTGTCCTTATGTTGGTTGGTGTACCATTTTTTAATTGAAAAATTAAGTTATATTTCAATGTATATCACAGGTGATTGTGAAAATATTTTGAGCTTTGCTCATGGGAAATTGAATCATATCATTAAACAGGATTGTTCATGTTTTTCCAACAGAGATCTCACACCCAAAAATATACCATATTTCTATTTTCCATCACCAATCTATCAAGTGTTGAACTGAGCCAAAAATATCAATTAGTGCAATCTATCCCCAAATTAACCAGGTTATGCAGAGAAACAAACCAACATTGAATTCATTTCAAATCCACCTGACTAATAACCAATTGGAAAGTTTGAAATATTGATTAAATCTGAAGCGTTGTGAATTAAATATAAACCTTTCCTATTTTGATTAATTTTCTCACCAATCTCTCCTCACCCCCTGAGCTGGAACATTAAGGAAAATCACAAGGTTTATCAATAGTAATTGGCAAATTCTTGCTTTGTATCATCCACTAGATTGCACTCAAATGATCTAATTGATGATTGATTCCAGCTATAGTGAAATGAACAGTCCTTAATGAAGAATTCAGCACAAATAAAGGGTAAAATCCACAACCATTTTCATTTCATGATGCTTTGATTTCATAATTATTCATGAAAAATGGTATATTGGCATAAATTGAAGGCAACCCATGAATTTTTTTAAGAATATTTAAATGGACCTGCAAACAATGAGGAGGAAATTCAGCATAGCATGTTTCACATAAATCTTCATTAGGGAACCTGCAATAATTGTCCAATTCCTTCAGTTATTTTTACCCTTAGTGCTATTTTGTTCATTCACAGCAGAATATGTGCTAAATTAATCATCAGATGAACAGTTGATTTGGATATGATGACCACATGTAATACATTCAGACATAAATTCTTTGTTTCTTGGGTTTTCCAAAGCAATTCAAAATTCATTTCTAGCTGGGAAGATGAATAAATGGTCCAACATTTTATCCATACCAATCCTCAAACTTCAGTTCTATGCACAATATTAATGTCAATATACTTGTAGAAAATTTTAATATTCTGTTTATACCAATTTCTCTACTCATCCAAGTCATTTTTGGAAATACCCAGTTTAAGTTGGATATTTCAACGGGTATTTATGTATGTAAAATGGGAACATTGAATTTTGGAAAAATGTTCATTTCAAGTTCATAGAAAAGCCATTTCATCATTTCATCACTCAAACTCAGGTTAAGAATTTAAATATGTTTTGGTGATGATTATTTTACCCTATGAGGAAATTCAAAAATGTGTGATTCATACCATTAATAATAAATTCAAAATATAATATTCTAAAAAAAGATGTACTTTCAAGGGAGATGCAAATGTCACATGTGGCCATTGTCTAACTTTAAGGATCATTCAAAATATTTTCTGCCTGAAACAATTTTTTTTCTTTCAATAAAAGATGGATCCACTGTCTCATATAATAAATTTTTCATTTTGAATAATATTGATAATGAATTCTCATCAGTCATTATGAATATGAACTCTTCATAAAATACCACAAGTAACCAGATTTACTGTTGAATGTGCTCAGATCCAATCATCTTTATTTTATCTTTTTGCTCACAGATCAATTACTCAACAACTCCCCAACTTGAACAAAAATGTTATTTAACATCTTTTCCACCAAAAAATGGATTTGAGGGCTTCTCATAGTTCAAAATACATCAAAACCAGAACACTAAATAAGGAAGTAACTGAAAATTTGCCCAAATTTAATGACCCCATCAGTCTATGCCTACGGGACTACATCAAAACTGTTTTGAATATGAAACCTTGTGGCAACATGGTTCCGACACCACCCTCTGAAGATCAAGTACAAGAGTTGAATTTGAAACAACTTGGATCCATTTATGAAAACAATCTTTTTTTCACCCTGAAAAAAACTGACACCAACCTCTATCGTGGAAAGAAAAGCATACCTTGAAAGTTCAAAGAGCAATGTCAGAAAGAGTTGGAAAGCTTTGGCATGAAGGCTCCAACTTTCCAATGGGACTGCCGTAATTTTACAAAGTGGGATGAATTCCTGACAGAATTGATCATAAAGCATTGGTTCCATGCTAAGAAGAATGGTGCATTTACCAATTATGCACTTGATGTTGGATTTTGCAAAAAGGAAATTTTTTTTGGAATTCTTGAACAATGGCTATGTGGGCAAAAGGACCAATACATGAAGCCTTGAACTTGTAACAAGAAGCCCAGATCTAGAGTTAAACACAGAGTGAGACTAAAATTCCTCTTGATTTCCTACTTCTGTGAGCTGAGGATTCCTACATTGAATGAAAAAGATATACAGAAACCGCTTAGTAACCGCAAAACACCATTTGGGAAATGATTTGGCCAGAAATATTCTTCCTAGGGTGGATTGTTGCTCTGATACTGAGGAAGAAAATCAAGTAAAATATAATTCTGTTCAAGTCTACTGGAGAAGCAAAACATATTCAAAATTTTTACACAACCTTGATAACAACACTCTAAACTATATTTCCAAGATGAAGGGTGAAAGTCATGCTAAACAAAACGTAGAATATGAAAGAACTTACAATGAAATAGTTCCAAATTATGAGATGAAACCTTGTGAAGGCCTTCCTTCTAATTGTTACTGTCCTATATTCCTTGAAAGATTAAATTGGAAAGAGAAATTGGTTTTGGAAATGAAGCCAGTGGAGGATAGACTGGAGAGATGAGCTAGGTCACTTGAAACTGATATTTGGTTTGAATGAAATTATTTATTAATATTTATTTATTTGCTAAAGCCTCATCACACAAACTTTCTTCAAAATACTAATTTCCTTGACAAGATCTCTCCATTTTTTTTAAAAACAATTCAGTAAAATAGTAAGAAAAAAGTTGAAGATACTCTCATTAGTCTTAGATTCTCTATGATATATTTCTAATTTTGAGAAAGAAAAAAGATGTCAGAAATATTGAATTTATTCTGAAATCTTGTTTTTAATTGTTTTGATTCATCATTTTTGTAAAAAGTACAATTTTATTGAGGTTTTAGCTCTGATTGTATTTCTTCTCAAATGGAATTTTTCAGCTATTTTGGAAACCATATGATATATCAAAAAATAGCTAGAATTTTTTATGAACTTTGAGCAGAGCTTGGGATTTTGAAGTGTATCCAAATGGTCAAATTCTAATTGAGATAATTTCTATGAATACTAAAAAAATAATCAACACCTAAGCTGGATGTTTTTCAGAAATAGGATTGAACTAAAATCACAGTTAAAAAAAAAAAAACAAGAAACAGACAACATTTAGAAAACTGAAAAAGGAAAAAGACAAAGTATTTTATTTGCAATTTTGCCAAATTTCTAGGTGTGTTTTGCCAAAGTGGTTGAATTTCAAGTATTATAGTTGATGGAACAACTACCTGATTAGCGTACATAAAATTGAATTCCCCATAATTCCAAATCTTCTATATTCCATGAATGCACTAGAATTACTTGGAATACTCAAGAACCAGTACAAAAAACTTTCCTCAGGTTCCTACTTAAGTTAGAAACCAAATTTTCATAGAGTAAAAACCAAAAAAAAAACAAGTTCCAGGTGCTACACCTGGGGCAGGTGCAGCCATTTTTTTCATGGTGACTGCTGGAGCTATATATGGTTGGTTTCTACACAAAAGATAGTTAACAATGCGGGTGTAGGTTTTTTAATTAATTTCTAGCATCCTGAAGTGCTCTATTTCTTCTTTGGTTGCCTTTTGAATTTGGATTCTTGGAGTGAGCAAAGTGAGAAAAGGTTCTCAGTTCAAAAGCCCAAGAATTTTGATTCCCTTTATTATAAGTTTCTCCTGCAAGAGTGATATGTTGGAGTCTAAAATTTTCAAGTCCTTTTGAATGAGAGTTTATTTAATGTGGGCTAAAGAATTGGTGAAACTTTTTATGGAAAGGGTTTAAAATTCTTGGGTCCTTCCAGCCCCAATGAGGTCATCCACATGAAAGAAACAAGAGAAATTGGAATCTTTGTGGATGTAAAGACAGGGATTGGACTTGGAGGGAAGGTATTTGATCTCTTTTAGCCAATCAGTCAGAGTTCTGCACCAGTTTGCTGGGGCTTGCTTCAGACTATAGAGGAACTTTATCCTATCAGTTTGAGGAAGGGGGAAGTTCTTTGGCAGCCTGATGTATTTTTGATAGAGATGTTTTCTTTCAATGGAGCATACTGGAAACCTGCCTTCACATCAAACTGTCTGAGGTAAAGTTTTCTATTTATGGAGAGGAAAAGGAGAATCAGAAGTGTGGTTAACTGTCACGCTTTGCACTTAAGGATTATTGTCTTCAGCACTTTGACATGTCCTCTCCTCAGTACACTCTACCTCAGTCTAAAAGCGTGACACAAATAAAAGCACAACATCAATGGTGCAATCCGCGATTTCCTCTGGCTCGCGCTGACCTTCCAATCTTGGCAACCAACTCAGTATATACTTGCAAACTTTGCAGTTAACTCCATACCGGTCAACCATCCATAATGAGATCCAATCTCCTTCCCTGGCCAATCAACAGCCTCAGACTTCCATCTTTGGTCATGCATTGTTTGTTAGTTCGCATCTACGTCTAACCAAGCCATCACTACTGTATAGTTTGCAATTGGACTAGTCCCTACCCTGCATACACTATTACCTCTCATTTGCATTACCTTCAACTTCACTCGCTCTTATCCCAATTTGTCATGCAATTGTACGCTTATATTCTATTGTCTCACACTTACGCTAAGACCTCGGATCTATACCACTGCTTCATTTCCTATTCCGTTCCTGTCATTCATTGCCTCACCGCTCCATCTGTAGTTAGCTCATCACCAGGTTGTATCTAGTCACTTTGGATTACCTTATAAGGGCTATCCCCTTGCCTGATGATTGTCTCCTCAGTTAGTTGATTTCATACGTTCTGGCATTTTGCTGGAACCGAGTTATCACATTGGACTCAGGTTGAGTTTCCTTCTTCAGAACACCTTCCATTCATCTCGCCGTTTGTTGAGTGGCATAACCAAGTTTGCACTTCACAACTGGGTCTTGCTATTCGCACTTGCCCTTGCACTTGGTATTCCTTTGCGCTCACGATCATCTTAGAATTGCCCTATAGTACGTGGGGTGGTCGTGTGACAGTAAATTAACTAACTCAACTCCTCATCTATTGTAGCCTGCCAATCTATAGTAGACTTCTTCTTCTCAATGTCACGTACTTGCTCAACCGGGAACGCTTCCCTCGCCCCTTACAATGATGAGATTGATTGGGTAGGGAGAACCAGCACTCCTTGGGCCCAACAAACCTTAGATCCAGTTCCTCCTTCTAAATCGCCATCTGTGGAACCCTTTGATGATCCTTGGGCTCCTCCACAGGATGCTCCAACGGACCCTCTCGCAGAATTTGCAGACTTGGACCATTCTTCCAATGAAAACTCAACTCGTGGTAGACCAGGGGTTTGAACTACTGCTCTCAAGCCCAATGCTCCAACCCTGCTTTTGACATTGATCCAGGACCTCACTCATGGTGCCCAGCGATCTAGTCCAAGCACTCCTAGTTTTCGCACTACGGGCATGAAACAACCTGATCACTTTACAGGAGAACACCCTCATAAGCTTAGATCTTACCTACAGTCTTGTAAAATCATCTTTTCAAACAACTCCAACAATTTCCCTTCCAATAGACATAAAGTTATGTATGCTTTGTCCTTCTTAGGAGGTAGAGCCTCGCAGTGGTTTGAACCATACCTTGAACTTTTGTCCAACAACAGCCCCACTTGAATTCTCAACAACTGGGACAAGTTTGAGCAACAATTGTTCACCCTGTTCGGCAATCCCAATGAAGTTCAAAACGCCAAATACAAACTTAATAGTTTAGTTATGAAGGAGAATAGTAGAGCTTCCGTTTATATTTCTCATTTTCGAACCTTGCAGTCTTGCATCCAGTGGAACAAGGCCGCTCTTCTATTCCATTTCCGAAAGGGTTTACCAGCACGCTTAATTGAACAGCTTGCAGTTGGAGGTCATAAGACAACCTTGCTTCAGCAGCTAATTGATCGAGTGATTGAGCTTGATAATGGCTATCATGACAAGAATTGCTCTTGGCAAAACAACCATGGACCATCCACCTTGGCTCCAAAGGTGGACGACTCCTCTAATCAAAACACGAGGAACCCAAAACCATCCAAACCAACCCCGACTTTGAACTCCAACTCAAAAGGGAAAGCCATTGCCAAAACTCCAAAGTTCTTGGACAAGGAAACCGGGATGCTTTGAAGTGAGGAACAACTTCAAAGGGAAAAGAACGGGCTGTGTATGTATTGTGGAGGTAAACATGATGTCAATAGCTGTGCAAAGCGGTTAGCGCGTGAAGCGGCTAAGCAGTCAAAAAATTAGCTTGTAGTTTTTCTGATACTCGCAAGGAAAACTACACATTATCTAAATCACCGCGAGTCAATCTTTGCACTTGCGAGTCACTGGGTGCTCCAGGTTTGAGATTTATCCTATTCCATTACAACAACACTCCTTATCAAGTATTACTTGATTCCGGCGCTAATGTTTCCTTCATCAGTGAATCTTTTGCCACTTCAAAAAACCTTACACGTTCCAAGATAGATAAATTTCCCATCTATCTAGTAAGTAGTGCAACTGAACCGTCTTATTGGGTTTCCCAAAAGGCAAAATGGACCTTTGCATTTTCCAATTTCCCCAGCTTTGAATGGGATTTATTTTTCTTGGCTATACCCGGAATGGATGATACCATTCTAGGCCATGATTTCCTAGTTTACTGGAATCCGGATGTGAATTGGCAAGAAGGAGTAATTAACCTTTGAACCTCGCACCCCCAGAACGCTAACATTTCCGTCAATCAGGAATTAAACAGCATACCTGAAACTGTCATTGAGTTGGATGACACTTTTCCGCCAGGAGATTTGCAATATCCTGACCTTCATTCTCAAATCCCCTCTTCAGATTTAGGAGTTATCGCTTACCTATCCAGCTTACCTCTTTCCTGTTCCTTTGAAGAGAAACAGACACCAACCAGAAGGTGTATTTTGAGCTCCCTAATCCTCTTGCACCATGCAAGCACCTCAAACCCGGTGCTCAAAGATGACGAGATTGAAGATTTAGAAATCATTCGAGAGTCTTTACCCTTGGTTTATCATGACTTTGCTGACGTCTTTTCAGCTGCAAAAGCAGATAAACTGCCTCCATCCCGTCCTTATGATCATAAGATCAAACTTAATGGCCCACCTCCGGCACCAGGACCAGTTTACTATCTCTCAACGCAAGAATCAATTGCGCTTCAAGACTGCATTGCGGAAAATGTAGCGAAAGGATTTCTTCAACCAAGCGATTCGAACACCGGTTCCCCTGTTCTATTTGTACCAAAAAAGGACGGCAGACTTTGCCTTTGTGTTGACTACAGGAAACTGAACCAGGTAACCTGGAAGAAGGCCTATCCAGTACCGCCTATTTCACATCTTCTTACCCTCTTCCATGGAGCTACTCATTTCTCAAAGTTAGACCTTTGAGGTGCCTATAACCTTATTCGCATTAAGGAAGGTCATGAGTATTTAACTGTGATGAGAACCGGGTTCGGCAGCTATGAGTATACCTTCTTGCCTTTTGGCCTCTGCAACGCTCCTTCCACTTTTCAACATTTTGTCAACAACATTTTTTCCAATCTTGTGGGTAAATACCTTGTGGTATATCTTGATGATATACTAGTCTACTTGAGAAACCTCAACGATCACATTGCACATGTGTGAGAGGCGCTACAGTGACTTTGCAAGAATGACCTGTTTGCAAAAGCCTCTAAGTGCAAGTTCCATTCCTCTTCTCTTCATTTTTTAGGTGTTGTAGTCTTGCAGCAAGGACTGTCGATGGACCCAGCCAAGAGCAAACACATATTGGACTGGCCCCAACCTTCTTCCATCAAATCTCTTCAAGTTTTCCTTGGTTTCAGTAATTTCTATAGAAGTTTTATTGCGCGTTACGCCGAAAAAACCGTGAATCTTACTAACCTTCTTCAAAAAGACACTCCTTTTATTTTTAAAAAACAAGCTGCTTCGGAGTTCAAAGCTCTGAAGAAAGCGTTCACTACTGCTCCAATACTTGCTCACTTCAACAAGCTAGCTTGCACTATTGTCAAAACAGACGCAAGTGACTATGCAATTGCAGGAGTCATCTTGCAGTTTTCTTCTTCCACTTCTCTCTTTCACCCCTTAGCTTTTGAGTCTAGCAAATTGCTCGCTGCAGAGCTTAACTATGAGATTCATGACAAGGAACTTCTCGCAATCTTTTATTGCTTGAAGAAATGGTGTTCATAACTTTTGAGTCTTAGGGAATCCTTTGAGGTTTTAACTGATCATAATTCTTTGAAGTATTTCATGAGTTCAAAAGTCCTCACACGTAGACAGGCACATTTGGCCAAATACCTCTCCAAGTTCCACTTTAAAATCAAATACCGTCCTGGGAAACAAGCGGTAGTTCCTGATGATTTATCACGTTGGGACAACGTTTACCCAGGGGGGGGGAGCACCTTCGCCGAAAACAACCCTGAAAACGTTAGGACACTCTTCTCAACCCAATCTGCCCAACTCAGTTCAATCATCGCTTGCTTACAAGATTTGGCTTCCAAACTCCAACAAGCTCAACACGACGATCCCAAGTGCATCAAACTTTGCAAAAGTGCAAACTTATTAGATAGTAGTTACAGTATAGATGGTAATGACTTTTTAGTTTATAATAATCATATAGTAGTACCAGATAATTCTTGCATTAAGTTAGATATCTTCAAGTCACGGCATGATTCTCCACTTGCTGGTCATTATGGGCAGGATAAAACCTACCAATTGATTGCACAAGACTTCTACTGGCCTGGTATGACCAAAGAAGTAAAAGACTATGTTAGCGCGTGCTATGATTGCAATCGTAACAAGTCCTCAAAACACCGGAAGTATGGGCTGCTTCAGCCGCTTCCAATTCCGCCTCGTCCTTGGCACTCGCTTTCTATGGATTTCATCTCTAATCTACCTTCTTCTAGTGGATATGATGCTATTCTAGTAATAGTAGATTGCTTCTCAAAGATGGCTTTATTTTTACGCAGTAATGTGACGGCCTCTTCAGAAGACTTGGCTAACTTGTTCATAGAATATGTATTTTCAAAACATGGTCTCCCTGATAATATAGTTAGTGATTAAGGATCTCTGTTTGTCTCAAGCTTCTGGACCTCGCTATGCCAACATTTGAAGATCACTTGCAATTTATCAATGGCTTACCACCCGGAAACGGATGGGCAAACCAAGCAAGTTAATCAGATCCTCGAATAATATCTTTGAATGTATGTCGCCTATCAACAAGACAACTGGTCGCAATGGGTCCCACTAGCCGAATTTGCCTACAACAATTCCACTCATTCCTCCACCAAACAGTCGCCCTTCCAAACTCTTTATGGTAGAAACCCAACTTTCTCTTCCCTTCACGTAGCACCTTCTCAACCTGCTACCAATTACCTTGAACAAATTCAATCCCTTCAATCGCAACTTTGAACCAACCTTGAAGAAGCAAATCAGCGCTATAAGGAGCAAGCAGACCAATCTTGCACTTTGGCTCCAACCTTTGCAGTAGGAGATCAAGTATGGCTCAATGCTTGCAACATTCGCAGTACTCTCCCAACTCGCAAACTCTCCAAAAGAAAGCTTGGTCCCTTTAAAGTAGAATCAGTCATCTCCCCTAACGCCTTTAAACTTACTTTACCTGCGAAATGGCAAGGTATCCATCCGGTCTTTCATGTGTCTCTCCTAGAGCCAGCTCAAGTCCTATACCCGGGCAAGACTCATCCCCCTCCTGAACCGTTCACTGTCCTCAATCATCAAGAGTGGAAAGTAAGCCGTATTCTGGATTCCAGGTTACGCAAAGGAAAACTGCAATACCTCGTTGAATGGTCTGGCTTCCAGTCCCACAAATATTGCACCTCGTGGGAACCAGCCCATCACCTTTGCAATTCACCAGATCTGATTTGAGAATTCCATGCGAGCTACCCTTGCAAACCTCGGCAATCATGATTCTTTCCCATCCAATCCCATCCAATTCCATTCCATTCCACTCCACATTCCATCCCATCCAATTCCATTCCATTCCACTCCACATTCCATCCCATCCAATCCCATTCCATTCCACTCCACATTTCATCCCATCCAATCCCATTTCATTCCATTTGACATTTATCTTACTTAATCACATTCCATCCCATATTCCATCCCATTAAAACTTATCTTATTTCACCATCATTTCATCATTTAATTCCTCCATCTCATTGTGTTATTCTTTTCTCATTTTCCTTTCATTTCCACTTATTATTAAAAAAAATAATAATAATAATAATAATAATAATTCTATTTTTTAATGCAAAAAAATAATAATATACATTAAATTACAAAGTTTCTTTTATCTCTTTTTCTGCATCCTCTCAATTTGCCGTCAATTCTGCAACCATGGACCAAAAGGTATCAAGGTCTTCATTGTTGATCAATGCGGACATTCTTCAAAGTACCAGCACTTCGGTTACGATGTGCCTTTCGAAAATCTCCTCGCATCTTGCAACCCAAGCTTGCTTTGGCCAAGCATTCCATCCGCCTTCCTCCAAGAGCTCTTCATACGCTCTCTTCCTTTGGCCACCCGACGTGCCTTCTCCAATATTGTCTGTCAGGCGTCTTGCATCCGTTTCAACCGGCAATACAATTCGCACCCGATCCGCTTTGCCTTGACCCTCCATTCCTTCCGTCCCAGCCAATTCCTCCCTTCCATCTCCTTCATTTCCTTCTTCTAATTCACCCGCTTCCTCTTTGTTCTCTCCACTTCCGTTTCCTCCATTTTCCTCTTCTCTTTCAACTGCGTTTTCTTCTCCCTCCCTCGCTTCCTCGGTGATAACTCCTACCGGTTCTGCACCAGATACCTTGCCTTGCACCTCGGCATTCATCTGGGTCCCCGGGTTTTCAGTTGGCGGTCCCCAGTAAGGTGGTGGTGGTGGTGGTGTGTTGGTAGTATATCTTTGAAAACAAGGCAACACTAGCAAACAAGCAAACAATTAGTTATTATTTCAAGTTCATTAGTTATTCCTGATTAGTACTCACCAGGAACTCGCGTCCCCAAGTATTCAATCTCAGGAAATGGTGGTATTTTGTAATTGACCCTTGGCGCGGACCTACGACTTCGCATCTCCCTCGACAATTCCAAAGGACCCTTGACGGTCGAATTGACATTTATAGGGAAGTTGCACGCCACCTTGCAAAGTCAACATTGCTCACACTTGCCTCGGAAACCTTGGACGGCAGTACTGGGAATACAACGCTTGTTGCGGCGAATACAGTTTTTGCAACGGCGGGATGAGGATGACAACATTTTTACAAAATTTATAAATATTTTTTGGGTAATGAATTAAGTAATGTATAAGGGTATACAGTGATAATTAAACGACTTGAGATCAATGGGAAAATTCACCTGAACGCTCGCAGGAGCTCGCATCTTTATACCCGGGAAACTGTCAAGCTTTGCACTTAAGGATTATTGTCTTCACCACTTTGACATGTCCTCTCCTCAGTACCATCTACCTCAGTCTAAAAGCATGACACAAATAAAAGCACAACATCAATGGTGCAATCCGCTATTTCCTCTGGCTTGCGCTGAACTTCCAATCTTGGCAACCAACTCAGTATATACTTGCAAACTTTGCAGCTAACTCCATACCGGTCAACCATCCATTATGAGATCCAATCTCCTTCCCTGGCCAATCAACAGCCTCGGACTTTGATCTTTGGTCATGCATTGTTTTTTATTTTGCATCTACGTCTAACCAAGCCACCACTGCTGTATAGTTCACAATTGGACTAGTCCCTACCCTGCATACACTATTACCTCTCATTTGCATTACCTTCAACATCACTTGCTCTTATCCCAATTTGTCATGCAATTGTACGCTTAGATTCTATTGTCTCGCACTTACGCTAAGACCTTGGATCTATACCACTGCTTTATTTCCTATTCCGTTCCTGTCATTCATTGCCTCACCGCTCCACCTGTAGTTAGCTCATCACCAGGTTGTATCTAGTCACTTTGGATTACCTTATAAGGGCTATCCCTTTGCCTGATGATTGTCTCCTCAGTTAGTTAATTTCATACTTTCTTGCATTTTGCTGCAACCTAGTTATCACATTGGACTCAGGTTGAGTTTCCTTCTTCGGAACACCTTCCATTCATCTTGCCGTTTGTTGAGTGGCATAACCAAGTTCGCACTTTGAAACTGGGTCTTGCTATTTGCACTTGCCCTTGCACTTGGTATTCCTTTGCGCTCACGATCATCTAAGAATTTCCCTATAGTACGTGGGGTGGTTGTGTGACATTAACATTCTGGTTGGAGAGAAGGTATCATTGTAATTGGAAAGAATTCTTTGTCTTTATTCTCCTCTGTCTCTGTCTTTCTTAAGGGCCTTTCTAGTGGTCTTTGTCTCTTTCTAACTGCTTAGTATCAGGCTTGAACCTTGGTTAATTCCTCTGTCTTTCTTTTTTCTGGTCAGGTGAGGGTCCTTATCTTGGCTTGTTGGCTGGATTGTCTGAAATTGGACCTGTGCTTTTTTTTTTGGCTGGCAGAATTGAGCCTGGTTGTTTGTAGGATTTTTTGTTTGGGTCTTTCTGGAGGCTTGTGTTTATCTTTTTTGTTTATGGATGACTGGTTTAGGATGAGATAGTTTTAGAGATTTTTTGAGGTGAGGAGGGATCAATGGCAAGGCTGAGAGAGGACTTGAGTGTAGTTGAACAAGCATCTGGCCCATGTAACTGCTCTGAGTTGTCCTAATTGGGACAAATGCAAGCTGTGGCCATTACAGGAGGAAAATACAAGCAAATACAGAAATTGATCCCAATTGGGATAACTCAAGGTGGTTACAATTTATTTGCTTGGATGCAACTGCCTCCAATTTACTACATATATATTTTGTTTTTTTTGATAAGATGTCAAAATGTTTTGGCCAAATAAGAGACTTTTTTTTTTTTGGGAGCCATTTCTCAAGAAGATAGTCTGATGCAGGGGGATTCAAGACAAGAGAACCTTTGGTGAATTTTTCAAAATAAATTGATTCAGATTTGGAATGGATGAAATTATTCCATTTTTTCTTGGAAAACTTTCATTCATCTTCAGATTTGAAGTTCTTCCTGGAATGAGTTTGAATATTGTTTAATATATGCCAGAGACACAGAAGATGATGACAGGAAGGGAAAAAATTTCCAATGGAACTAATTAGTGCTTGTTACTTCTCTGTAACAACAAAACTGGGTTCTTGATCTTCTGAAATTTCCTGAAGTTGAGTCAGGGCCCATCCATAGTTATCTTTTTTCTCCTGGGATAGAAAACCAAAATCAACTGAAAATTTTCTGGAACGCTTTTTTACCCGAAGCATATGCAGAAGGGGAATTCAAAACTTTTTTGTTTTATAGGCACAGTCCATCATTGGAAGAGTGGGGGAAATTTTGAAAATTTTGATGGAATCAGGGTGAGAAATGAATAATGAAGTGATTTGACCATCCATGTTGTTAATTTTGTAGTAAAAGGCAGAATTAAAGAGTTCCAGGATGAGTGCTTCAATGGGAGTTTTGTCATCTAGGGTAATTTTTTTTATTTGTGATATTTTTTTGTTAATTTTATTTATATTTTTATGGATAGGTCATGAAAAGTTTTGTATAAGACAGTTTAGAATTTTTAGGGGGAGAACTCCAGCTTTGTTTAAATTTTCAACCCTCTCCTCTTTCTTCCCTTGAATTAGTTTGTTGTGGGAACAAGAGGTGAATAACCCTGAAGTTGCCCTAAGATTTTGAAGTGATTGGTCCCTTGAATCTGTAAGGAGCTGAGTGCACTGTTCAACCAAAAACCTGTGAGAGGGGGGGAGTGAGAACAATAGGAAAATATATTAAGAGACTTCTTTCCTTCCTTCCAAGAATGGTGGAGCTGGTCTCCAATTTTCTATGATATATCTACAACATGGAGTTGAGAGAAAGGTATTAGGACCTCCCTCTAAACCTCAATCTGGGTACACAAATGATTGAGAACAAGCAAACCTAAGATCCCACCCTCTTCAGCCCTTGAAATCTGCCTTCCATTATTTCCATCTGGATTTGTCCTTGTGATGGCAAGGCCTTGCCTGCGCCCTACTTGGAGACCCCCCTACACCCATCTTTGGGTTTCCTCCCCGTGTAGCCCTGCACAACTGTCCCGCTCCTGCTTTCCCCAAACTAGCAATACCCACTGTGATGGCATTTTATAGCCATGAACCCAGAACCGCGTTGTGCCCTGCGTGCTCAGAATTGGATGCAAGATGGCTCAGCATTTGCAAGTGCAGTGGCTCAGAAGTAGTGGCTGTGGGCTCAGCAGCAGTGGTGCGGTTTGTTCAGAATTGAGTTTGGCAGGTTACATGGGGGAAAAGGGAGGTACTTGCAATTGTGCGCAGGGACAGGCTTGCAAACCCTGGATATTCAAAGAAGGTGCATTGGTCAGATACAGACAGGCGCAGGGGAATCCAAGTAGGGTGGGGCGTGCACCATGAGAAGGATGAACCATATGGCTGTAATGGCAGGAAAATGATGGAGGATGGGATAGGGTTGGGTTGGGGTTTTCTGTCATAGAGTTTTCTTCTTGTAGTTCTTGGGTCATAGTTGTGCTTTTATCTAGGTTAGGGTTGAGAGGGAGGACTTAAAACCTTGCTCTCAACTCCAGTGTGGTGGTTATTTATAGAAACAGACCCAAGTAGGACAAACATAGGCATTTGAATCAGGGGCTCAGCAGTGGGTAGACGCAGAAGCCCCAGCCCGATAGGTTTGAAAAGTAAAATCTAGCTAGTTGCCTACTCTTGCGGAGGAAAAAGAGGGCTCAGCAGTTGTGAAGTTGCCGATTCCGCAGCACAAAAGGTGAGCTGAGTCTGGGTTTTTTCCTTTTGTGGAAGCAATAGCTTGATTTTTTTCTTTAGCAGAATTGATAGCCAGAGTTTTTCCTTTTGCAGAACAGTGTGGAATAAAGAAGAGTAATTCTCCTTTAATAGTTCCAAGTTTGGATGTTATTGATTCCTTGCATCTGTAAACCCTGAGTGCAACTGTTCACCCTTTGACTGAGAGATAGAGAATTTAGAGTAAAGATCCTTCCAAAAACCTATGACTACCAATGATCCTCCCCATAGAAATCCCCCATGAAATCTGGGTTGAGGGTGCTGCTTAAGTAGCCTACCCCTCAACCCTAACCTAAGTACAACCAGAAACAAGCAAGAATTATGAAATAAAACCCCTAAGCACAGAACCCTAGCCTCAACCCTATCCTTCCCATCCCATAATCCACAACCCACATCCCATATCCCATATCCCATATCCATCCGTATTACCCGCCTGCCATAACGTCCACCCCTGTTTGTCCTTCTCATGGAGCGGCCTTGCGCTGCGCCCAACTTGGAGCCCCCCGCGCATGTCTGTATCCGCCTGACGCGCCATTCCAGATATCCAAGATATATCCATGCAAACCAGATCCACATCCTGCAACGTGCAATCTGCGCAAAATCTGTCCATCCCGCTTCTCCAGATGCTCATCCCAATTTAACTGCTGCTGAGCCCGCAGCGCAACTTGCTGCAGCAAAGCCGCACCCAATTCTGAGCCCGCCGCTACTGCTGAGTGCGCAGTGCGCAGCCTATTCCAACTTGCATGTATAAAAGACCATCACATCCCCCCCAACTTGAGTTCTGTCCCCAGAGATCCACCACTATCTCACCTTCCCCCACCATACCCAAACAATACCACCTCCAACTGTACCCCTTCATTGGACCAAAAGAAAGAAAAGAAAGAAAAAAACCCATCTGACACCCCTCAAAAAAAATGTCCTGTACCTACTGTAGCCAAAACAGCCTTCTGTGTCAAATTCTTCCGGGCCGGCGCGCCTGTGTCCTGTGCCAAGCCGGAAACCGCTGCTTCTCCCTGTTGGAGGGAATGCCGCGCAACCTTAACCAAGGTTGCCCGCACAAGAGGACCCGTTGCAACTCATTTGTGATCTCAAGAAAAGAGGAGATCTCAACAAATGAGTGGAATCCGCCTGGCTTGCCTCAAAACTTCCAGAAACAGGCACCACAAAATCCTCCATTGCGCAAGAGCCACAACTAGGGCTTGCCATTCAGCCGGGATGAACCTCCAAGGCGCCATGATTTTGAAAAATTTGCAGACTTTTGGAATGCCACCCACAAGTGGGCTGCGCAGGTTTGGATGAATGTACCGGCAATGTACCCAAGGATTGAAAACTATCCGGCCACACCTCCTCCATCCCCACGGAGGCCAGCTCCACCTACGCCACCTCCACATCCTCCCACTCTGCCAAGACTAACTTCTCCTCTGGCGCCATCACCATCACCCGCTCCCAGGTCATCACCGGAGGCCCCACGCGTGACGTCTCCAGTGGTTATCAAGGTTGTAACCCCTCTGGCCGCAACTCCCAATATCCCGGAGATCCCCCTGGTTCCAGCTCTCCCCTTGGCAAGGTTTGACGCAATGGTAAACGACGCAGAAAAACTCCTCTGGTGGCTCCTATTGGTTCCTTACGCTCACACTGCCAATGCGCAACGCAAGGTCCTGGCCGCTTTCCAATCCCTAGTCGCGGAGGCTTGTGCAGACACAGAGGATGTGATGAGGACTTGGCGGGCTTAGGCGGATTGCCCACCCTTTCTTCCATCTTGTATTCTTCCCTGCACCCATTTGCAAAGACATGGACTTTTTCCGCGCCATCTTGAGTAGCCTTTGGGCTTTGTGAGAACCATGAGAGAAATAAGAGCCACGCGCGAGATTTGCAAGAGTGAGAGGATCCAGGCCACTGAGAGTATCCAGTGAGAGTAAGACCATCCGCCCGCAAGATCCGTGCTTTTGAGAGTAAACCGCAAGAGTGAGGGATCTGTGAGAGTGAGAAGTATCCGCTCAAGGTACCTGGACTGCAGCAGATGAACGGCCACACAGTTCCTTGTACCCATCTACAGAAAAGAGACAGTACAAAGAAAAACAGCCGCGCGCACATCAATGAGGGATAGAAAGAAAAAGAATCCACCCAAGCACATTCACACCTCCCATCTATAAGATAACCAAGAAAACTTAAAAAGGTTATTTTTTTTAAAAAACCATCAACCCGTTGCCAAGCCTGCGCCTTTGCTCTTTGACCCACATCTGTACTGTGAAACACGCTTTCCTAGTTCCCTGAATCATCCAATGGAAATTGTCCATGCGTTTGCATCCCGGTGCGGGGCTTTTCCTTGCATCCGCAGACCCAGCATTGCGCCGTGCCTGCACCTAAAAGAAACCATCCATAGCCAGAAATAATCCCAGAAGCCAATCCAGAGATAAGAAAATAATAAAACAAACATTCTGGGGTTTCTAGTTATTCCGGCTGTGAACCAGCTAGAGCACCCCCTCACCAAATCCAGTCATATCCCCTATTCATCCATTGTTCCCCCCAACTTGGCTGCTGTTGTTGTCTTTTTCTGTTCATATTTTGTAACTGAAAAATTTAGTCAGCTTTATTTCTATCTTACTGCTTTCATTAAGATATTATTCCTGTCTCAGGCCCCCTCTGGGGGCTCTCTAGTTGTCTTAACCCTGCTACCTTAGGCCCCCTTTGGGGGTTCTCTAGTTGTCCATAAATACTGGTCCTTCCCTTGGACCAGGAATGCAAACTCATTTGATTACTAGTCAACAATACCGGAGTGCCCCTTCCTCCTCATCAGATCAGTTCCTCTTGACTATACAAGACATATCCCCTCTCTATTGGCTCTTTGTAGCCTTATTAATCCTCCTCATCAGGCTCCTCCATAGCCTACCATTACCGTTTCATCCCTCATGGCAATATAGTCATTCTTCAACTCTTCACGGTTAAAAGCCAAAGCTCATCCCACTAAGTCATCCGGTCGACTTCATTGTTCTAACTGGTGTGGTGACCAATCCGGGATACCACGAAAAAAAAAAAATTGGATTTCAGTTGTACCCCTATGGGTACCTTCATTTCCCCCCATCTCTCAACTCCTCCCTGTCCTAGCGGTCTAGGACAGGCCTCTTGCCTGTCTCTCCGCTTCAATCCCCCCCTTCTATGTTCAACTCCTACTTGTCGCTCTTGCGGCCCTGGCTTTTGGCGACGCGAGCAATTGTCAAACCACTTTCAACAATCTCTCCAATCCTTCCCGATCCTCTCATCCAACCAATGCCGTCGCTTGTCGCAACGGTTGTTAACCCTCATCCGAGTCATCATCATCATCACCATCATCATGGTCATGGTCATGGTCATGGTCTCTATCAACTCGCCAATTGATTGACCCATGCCTACCTAACCCAACCGACGACTCCCATCATCACTCATCCCGCGATCAGTCCCCTTCCTCAACTCAAACCGTCAATCCACCTCCGCAACCCGCTGCTCTCTCAAATTATCAACCATCGATCGGTGACTCAATCGACCCCGATTCGATCGCCCCAGCCTATCATGCGGCCTATCAACCATCATCCTATGGCTCTCAATCCTTTGAACCAGCCCATCATCTGATCCGACCGACGACCGCAAGCTACCGCTCGCGGCCGTCGGAACCTTCACCCCGCTGTCGCCGCCGATCAGGCAACGACGGCCGTTGTCAACACCCGCGACCGCTGTCGCGGGTGTCGACAACGGCTTAAATTTAATCAAAAATGTCTTATCTCTCAGGGAAAAATCTATTGCTTTCTGTGAAGAAGAGAGAGGTATCTTGCGGGAATCCTATGGCCTCCCTCATATCATCCCTGTAGTTGAACACGATCCTTGGAAAAAGAAAAAGATCCCTATCCCTGCTGCTAAAGTTGACAAATTCATCAAGTTGGTCCGGGAACGAGTTCGAACTGGCCTGTATGAACAGTCAACTTCTAGTTACTCCAGCCCCGTCTGCTGTGTCCTCATGAGTAATGGTAAACTTAGAATAGTTCATGATCTTCAAACTCTTAATAAAGTTACTATTAAAGACTCTGGTATCCCTCCTGCTACTGAAGAATTTGTTGAATCCTTCGCGGGGAGAGCTTGCTATGGTCTAGGGGATATTATGGGTGGCTATGACGAACAATCCTTACATCCTATTTCTTGTCCTCTCACTACTTTTGATACTCCTCTTGGTCAATTTCAACTTACTCAATTGCCTCAAGGAGCCACCAACTTGGTTGCAGTCTATCAGGCTCAGATGATGTGGATCCTCCAGGATGAAATCCCTGATCATGCTGGTATCTTTATTGACAATGGAGGAATTAAAGGTCCAGTATCTGACTATGATAATGAGCTCTTACCTTGGCATTCAGGAATTCGTCGTTTTATCTGGGAATATGCTACTACCTTGGAGAGGATTCTGTTTTGAATCAAGGAATCTGGCCTTACTGTCTCTGGATCCAAACTGGCGGCTTGTGTCCCTGCTCTGGAAATTGTTGGTCATGTGGTCTGCAAGGAAGGAAGAAGGATGGCACCAGCTAAAGTCAACAAGATCATCTCTTGGCCTACCCAAATCAATCCAACTGAAGTTAGGGGCTTTCTAGGTTTTGTCACTTATGTTAGAATCTTTATCCCATCTTTATCTGAAATCTGTGCACCCTTGCGTTGTCTAACCAGAAAAGATGCTGAATGGATTTGGACCCAAGATTGTGAATGTGCTTTCCAGCTACTCAAAAGGATAGTTGGTAAAGACATAGTTTTGAAAAAGATCTCTTATGGACCTGGAGCTGGCAAGATCAAGCTGGCTGTCAATTCTAGTTATCAATCTGTCGGGGCCGTCCTTACTCAGGAAGATGAAAATGGTTGGGACCGTCCTGCTCTTTATGAATCTTTTTTGTTTTCAGATGTAGAATCTAGATACTCCCAGCCGAAACTGGAACTCTGTGGTGTGGCTCGAATGATGAAGAAACTTCAAACTGTTCTTTGGGGCCAACATTTCAAATTGCAAGTTGATTCTTGATCCATCATCGAAATGATCAACACTCCCAGTCTTCCCAATGCTCCTATGACTTGTTGGGTGGCCTTTATCCAGCTTTTCTCTTTTGATATTGTTCACAGGCCAGGAAAATCTTTCACCATGCCTGACGGTTTATCTTGACGACCTCTTGGGGACAACAAATCTGATGTTGGAACCGATTTCAATGAAGAGGAACCTTTAATCCAACCTATTTGTTCTCTTTTTCTTCTCAAAATTATTCTGGCTTTCAACAAGGCTTCTGGCTTAAATTAGAGAAGTACCTTTCAACTCTTCAAAAACCTCCTGATCTCTCTGCTAAGGAATTTTGATCTCTTAAACAAAAGTCTTCTAATTTTTTTGTTCAAGGCTCTAGACTTATGAAGAGAGGCAATCCTTGTGCTCTTATTGTTGTTACTATTCCCTCTAAACAAGATTCTATCCTTGAAAGTCTCCATGAAGGCCTTGGTCATCGTGGGAAAACCAAAACTTATCGACAATTATCCAAACGATTCTGGTGGCCATCTTCGAAGAAATCCGTCTCCCAATGGTGCAAGAGTTGTGAATTTTGTCAAAAACGTGATCTTAGGCGCCCAGCTGAAATTTGTTATCCTACTGGGGAGTCCACTGTCTTTGGAAGGATTGCTATGGATGTGGTTCATATTAAGGCAGGTGGTGCTAAGTACCTCATTGTGGCTAGAGATGATTTTTCCAGATGGGTTGAAGCAAAATTTCTTAAGAACCTTAGCTCTGAATCAGTGGCAGCTTTCCTCTACGAGACCTGGACAATGCGTTATGGCCTGGCTCGATCTTACTCTACTGATGGTGGCTCTGAATTTGGGGGCAAGCTTTCTGAAATGATCCAATCCCTTCCTGGACAACATAGAGTTACTACTCCTTATTATCCTGAAGGCCAAGGCATGGTGGAACAAGGCCATGCCCCTTTGAAGGCTGCACTTGTTAAACTGGCTGGTGAAAGTGGCAAGAATTGTCGCAAATTCCTTCCTCTTTTTCTCTTCTCTGATCGAATCTCAACCAAAAGGACTACTGGCTACTCACCTTATGAAATCATCTTTGGTCAAAGAGCAGTCCTTCCTTTGGATCTGGAAATGGAATCTTTCTTGGGAATCTCTTGGGAAGAGGTGTCCTCAACCACTGATCTGTTAGTTGCTAGATCCAAGCAACTGGAGCAAAGTGAAGACGTTTGTGAAGAAGCTTATCAAAAGATGATGGAGTCCAGAGCAAAATCCATCCAGTATTGGGAGGAAAAGCACTCTAATCAATTCAGGGAGCCCTTGAACCCTGGTGACCTAGTTTTAGCTTATAATCAATCTTTGGAGACCCAGTGGGGCAAGCTTTTCTCTAATTGTTGGAATGGCCCTTATCAAGTGGTTCATCAAGTTAGAGGTGGATCTTATGTTTTGGAGGAGCTGGATGGTACTCGGTTGGCCAGAAGGTTCTCTGCTGATCAAGTCAAGAAGTTTCATTGTCGTGGGGGCAAAATATCTCAGAAGTAAGTCCTCCCAATTGTGCACCACCAGGGTCATTTGCTGCGTTTTTGTTGTAAAACTCTACTGTATGCCACATATGTGAGCACCTGGGACGCCCTCCTTGCTCTATTCCTGCCGCTTCTAGGGCTCATTTTGAAGAATCAAGATATTTTCCTCAACTCTTCAATTGCTCTCAAGATCAAGAAATGGCCAATCTTTGCTTCAATTTCTTTGTTCCCTGTTTTTTTTAACCCTTCAAATTTTAGATTCAGACTAGGGACAGTCTGTAAGTTGGGGAGAGATGTGGTGACCAATCCGGGACACCACGGAAAAAAAAAAAATCGGATTTCAGTTGTACCCCTATGGGTACCTTCATTTCCCCCCATCTCTCAACTCCTCCCTGTCCTAGCGGTCTAGGACAGGCCTCTTGCCTTTCTCTCCGCTTTGATCCCCCCTTCTATGTTCAACTCCTACTTGTCGCTCTTGCGGCCCTGGCTTTTGGAGACGCGAGCAATTGTTGAACCACTTTTGACGATCTCTCAGATCCTTCCTGATCCTCTCATCCAACCAACGCCGTCGCTTGTCGCGACGGTCGTTAACCCTCATCCGAGTCATCATCATCATCACCATCATCATGGTCATGGTCATGGTCACGGTCTCTATCGACTCGCCAATCGATTGACCCATGCCTACCTAACCCGACCGACGACTCCCATCATCACTCATCCCGCAATCAGTCCCCTTCCTCAACTCAAACCGTCAATCCACCTCCGCAACCCGCTGCTCTCTCAAATTATCAACCATTGATCGGTGACTCAATCGACCCCGATTTGATCGCCCCAGCCTATCATGCGGCCTATCAACCATCATCCTATGGCTCTCAATCCTTCGAACCAGCCCATCATCTGATCCAACCAACAACCGCGAGCTACCGCTCGCGGCCATCGGAACCTTCACCCCGCTGTCGCCGCCAATCAGGCGACAACAGCCGTTGTCGACACCCGCGACCGCTGTCGCAGGTGTCCATCTGGTTGCCCGCGGTCATTCTCGATGCGGGCAACATTTCTTTTTTTTCCTCTCATCTCATTTTTTTTATGTTTTCATTTTCCCGCACCTATTTGTAGTATCTCTTGTACATAGTATACAGGGCCTCATGTCTATAAAAGGAGGGGCTCTCCCCTGCCTTTTGGAGAGGATCCCATCGGAGGAGACCATCATCATCTCATCTCATCTGTCTCCCTCATCATCAGAAATCAACTTATCCGTGGGCATCCTTCCCCACTTATCTGAGAAAATTTATCCGGGTATATCCATGATTGCCCCTTGATCCTTTGAGCCTCCATACTCAAACTCTGTCCCTTGTGACCTTGATCCTTATCACCAACCAATAGCCTTGCTGGTTGAAGAAGAATTCCTGTCTGAATTCTTGGGTGTGTTATACCACTCTGATCCCTTTTTCCGACCATACTGGTCTTGATCTCTCCTTGATCATCTTTCTGGAGCCAATCACGTTTGATTGAAGGGGTTTTATTGAGCTTAAAACCTGGAGTGTTATACCTCCCTTCTTCTTTAAGGTTGAATTTCGCCACGCTATTCTTGAGTCCCTTGAGAAGTGTTGGGATATTCTTGCTCAAAATTCGTTATTGATTTGCTTCTAGAGCTTCATAAACAAATTGCTTTTTTTTTGTTCAGCCTCCCACAGTTATCTGGTACCCTTCAAGCGCTTGATTGCAGAGAGTTGGGCAGGTTCATTGAGAACCTGGAGGTTGGTTGGGATTGAGTTGATCTTTCCTAATCAGCTGCTGACGACCAGAGTTATTAGCTTGTGGGCGTTGTTACTTACAACTGCCTTGTTATATTGAACTCTGAAAAAACCTTGACTTATTTGTTCAAGTCTTTACCTGAACCATCTTGCCTCAGATAGTGTTGTTTCCATTGCTACCGACAACTCTTATCCTCTTCCCTTACTTTGATTTCTCATCCATAAGGTTCTGGACCTTGATTCCGGTTACATTTAAATATTATTGTAACTCCTAGGAGGGCAGCCTAAACAGCACCTTTCCCCTCCACAGAACTGCCACGGCTTAGCACCGTTTGGAGTCTTACACTGGTTGACTCATTGCCCATCTCCCTACGCTCTTCATTGTCCTCACCATCAAATTTCATCCTCATATCTTCATGATCCACCTTTGCTCCTTCAACCATCCCTGTTCCTTTGAACCCCTCACAACCAATCCTTCTTATCTCCTTCCTTCTCCCTCATCAACCTTCATCTCGGCTCTTGATACTCTCCTCTTAGACCCAACTCCATCTTACATCCTCCCATTCCTCCAACATGCTCTCCATCACCTCTTCCTCTTCCTCTTCCTCTTCCTTTTCCTCTTCCTCTTCCTCTTCCAATCACCCCCCGTCCTCTCACTCCTCCAGTCATCATGACCATCTTCCTCACACCATCTTCACCGCTGGTCTTGACTCTCAATCTCATCCATTACTTGTCATCTCTACCTCAAGCTTCTCATCCATTGATCTCACTCACTTCAACTCTCTCATCCAATCCGCAATCCTTTGATCCTATCCTCCTATTGTGCCATCCAACCTACCATCCGTAAGAACCTCAAGGCAATCTGGGTCATCCATCCTACCTTTTGGGTTAAGATGATCATTGGTCTCTTCCTCAGAACAATTGTCTCCTGGAAGATGTCTCGGAAGGTCCATTGGGTCAAGGATCTCTCCTCACTCGCCCTACTTGTCCCAATCCATCAGATCCCTATCCCTCCCAAGGTTCACAAGCACAATCTCACCATCGAACCCTCGATCGTTGTTCCTGACTCACTCCGTCAACCTCCACTGTTTGGTGTCCCCAGAACACCTCATGGGCTCAAACACTCAACTTGGAATCCCTCAAATTGTTCAGGATTGTGCAACCTGTATCAGATCATCCGCCATCAACTCCAAAGGGCTCTTCCGTAGAACTCCCTCACTCACAATGACTCAAATCATCAGGGATGCTTACGATCGTAGGCATCCAGTCATCCTCCAAGATTACCCCAATGGCCCGTTCTTAGCCGCCTCATTACTCAAGTGCTTTCTCAGGGAATTACCCAAACTGATCTTCTTACCCTCAAGCTATCTGATTATAAGAAACTGTCCTCAGATCCATCATCAACCTCTCATCCACGCCCGCTCATCATTGCATCCTATTTGGCTATCATCTCCTATCCCTCCAGGCGGGTTATGCCCTTGGCGTATCGATCCTCATCCTATGCAACCAACTCACGATCCGTATTGATTACCTCCGATGGATTGTTTCTCCTCATCCAACCCCATCATCCTCCGCTATCGCTCTCCAACCTTACAACCTGGCTGTCCGGCCTTCAATCCTGCTCCCATCCGCGACCTTGCCCACAACTCCATCAGATCCTCCCCGGCTCACATCCTCCTCAATCTCAATCACGATTTCTTTTTTTTTCTTCGCTTCCTCCTCCATCCGCGACATTGTTCACACTCTCTTCCCTTGCTACCTCCTTCTTGTTCTTGCTGCCTTGATGGCGACTTCAATCACCTCTCAGCTCAACCCTAGTTGCCCTTGCTTTCCTATTGGCTTCTCGCGCGCTCTTTCCTCTCTCCTCTCCTCCACGATTGCAACTTTGCTTGCTCACTTCCCCTCGCCTTTCCACCGCTTCTCTCGCTACCTCAATGGCAACCTTGATTGCCGCTCACCTCCGCCTTTGCTTGCTCACTCACTTAACCGTGCTTGCGACTTTGATCACCTTCCTTTCGCTACTCACCTCCGGCATCTTGCGCAATCTTGCATCCATCAACATCTGCAACCTTGGTTGCGCTTCATCTGCAACTTCTCCTACTGCTTCACTCGCCATCTCCGCTCATCATCACACATTCTTCCTTGAAGTCCCGCATTTCCTACCTTGATCGCTGGTCACCCCAATCTTTACAAGCTCACTCTCTCTCAACATCTTCTCTCCCAACCTCACTTTCAATCTCAATCGCTACTCATCTCTTGCTCCGCTCTTCATTCATTGATCCAATCTCAATCATCCATTTGGGGTGGTCCATTCATTTGGCCCGTCCTGTCACCTCTCATCCCCACATTGCTCCATTGGTCCATCTCAACCGCTTGCTCTCTCCCATCCATCTCCTCCGCTCCACCTGCTCAACCACCAATTGCTTCATCTCCTCCATCTCCTCCACTCCATCAACTACATCAATTCGCTCCATCTCCCCATCAACGCTCCCATCATCCTCAACCTACACCTCTCCTCCCTCCAACATTGCATCTCAACCTCTAACAACTCATCCATCAATCACTCACTCCAAATCAACATCAACCATCAACCATATCAACCTCTCAATATCATCCATCAACAACATTAACAATCAACTTCAACAACAAATCAATGTTCCTTCCCATCTAGTATTGAACAGGCTGGTGTGTTGGAATCCTTTCCTCCTTTTGTTCAATACTATCTGTTTATATCTTCCTATTTTCCACCCTCATTCATTACAATAAACACATTCATTATTATACAATACTGTCATCACCCACCATTATCCTATAACTGTCACCAATCCATTTCAACTCCATCACCATCACCATCATCAACTCCATCACCATCACCATTACCATTACCATCACCATCACCATCACCATCACCATCACCATCATCATCCCATACCCATCACCATTACCATTACTCTCATCATCATCATCATCATCATCATAATCATCATCATCATCATCATATCATTCTCCCCATTAAGCTAGGCAACCATGCCTGAGGTCCTTGTTGCTCCTCTTAAAATAGGCTATCATTCCTCCCATATTAAGCTAGGCAACTATGCCTGAGGTCCTTGTTGCTCCTCTTAAAATAGGCTTTCATTCCCCATCTCATATGCTGACAAGGTGGTGTCTTTTCATCCTTTCTCAAATCTCATATCTCTCATTCTCATATTCTCTTCTCATATTCTCCTCTGAAATGTTGATTGGTCTCAAATTGGTTCCTAAATTTGTCAGTTAAGGTGGTGTGTTGTCTTTTTCTGTTCATATTTTGTAACTGACAAATTTAGTCAGCTTTATTTCTATCTTACTGCTTTCATTAAGATATTATTCCTGTCTCAGGCCCCCTCTGGGGGCTCTCTAGTTGTCTTAACCCTGCTACCTTAGGCCCCCTTTGGGGTTCCTCCAGTTGTCCATAAATACTGGTCCTTCCCTTGGACCAGGAATGCAAACTCATTTGATTACTAGTCAACAATACCGGAGTGCCCCTTCCTCCTCATCAGATCAGTTCCTCTTGACTATACAAGACATATCCCCTCTCTATTGGCTCTTTGTAGCCTTATTAGTCCTCCTCATCAGGCTCCTCCATAGCCTACCATTACCGTTTCATCCCTCATGGCAATATAGTCATTCTTCAACTCTTCAGCTGTCCCCAGCTGTCTGCAGTTGTTTACTCCGCCGGACGCGAGGCGCGCACGCGGACTCGTCCTTGGAGGAAGGATCCGCATTTTTGTCCCCTTTGCTATCTGAACCAGCAGTCTTGTCAAATGAAGTCAAGCCCTGCGCAAAGAATTGTTTGCTGTGCAAAGCTTCCACCTTCCAAACTTGCACTTCCTGCACCTCTTCCCCACTTCCATGGCCTCCTCCTACTCCTCCCGCGGAGTCCTACATCCAATCCCCCAACCCTTGATTGCAGATTGTGGTTTTGAATTGCCCACCATACAAATCTTCCACTGTTAACACTGTTAGAATTATGCCCAGCAATTAGCTTAGGCAAATGAGCATTATTTAAAGCAAAACAAATGCTGGACACTGGGTGTCAATATTGGCTAATGGGGCTCTCACAATGGGGCAATATGTTGGATGAATTTGATTGGAATGATGAATGAATGGATGGAAAACAGCAGGGAGAAGAGCTCCTTAAGTACAAAAGATTGGCCTCTTGTGAGCCCATGATACAAAAAGCCAAAATGCAAATTTTCCGCCCCAAAAGAGCTCTACAGGCTCTACTGGCCTTGTTACTTGGTTGGGACTACATCAGCCCGCATGGCGTCAGTTCCTGAACCCTTACGACCGGCCTATTCCGGTCCATTCCAGTGTTTCCACCGTTACGGGGCTGAACCAGCCCGTTGCTGTTCAATCCCCTTGGCTGGTTGTTCGTTACAACCAGCCATGATGACCTCATTACCTTGTTTACGGGCTGGTTGCCTCATGCGGCCAGCCCCTGGCCCCTCAAATGGGCCAGGTGGGACCCAGGGCACACCTGGGTCAAGTCTCAGACTCACATGGGGGGGTGTGACCAGCGGTGTGGAAACTTTAGAGAGCAACCCCCCCGAAGTCGTCCTTGAGTTCCGGAAGTTATTGATCAAAGAGTCTGTAAGGAGATTGGATGCAGCCTTTCAAGAGAAAAGGAGAGAAGAGGGGAGGGATTCTGTTTTCCTAAGTCCGCTCCCCGCCCCCTGATGATACAATGATACAATGATCCCCCTACAACCCGGAGTCAAGGGGAAGGGTATTTGAGCCCTCCCCCTCAACCCTAACCTAAGTACAAGCACAAAGACAGACTGGCAACCATGAAGAAGGAACCCTAGACCCAGAACCCTGACCCATCCACCAACCCATACCCTATCCGTGTCCTATTCCGCTTGCTTGCCTGCCATTACATGCATCCGGTTTGTCCCCGCAGCGTGGCGCTCTGCCGCGCGCTTCTCAAAGTTCACTGCGATTGCCCGTATCCGCCCGACGCGCCGTTGTGAATTTCCCGTCCCGTGGCCGGCCCGCGCTTGCGCGCGGCTGTCCACGGGTATAGCCCCGCAATCGCCCCGCTTTTTCCTTCCCCGACTAGCCGTTCCGAGAACCTGGTCGGCCCAGCTCCATCCATGAGTTGGAAATCCAAGCGGGTTGCGGCCCGCCTCCCTTAGTCAGGCCCGGCCCGCAGCCGCGTGCTCGATCCCGCCGCGTCCACTGCTGAGCCGGCAGCGGCCGCTGCTGAGAACGCGCGCACCCCAACTGCTGAGCCCCGACCTACCAGATGCTGAGCGCGCAGGCCGCGGCGCAGTTCCCAATCCAAGGCTATATATTGACACCACATCCCCCCCCAACTTGAGTTCTGTCCCCAGAGATCCTCCCCATTGTCACCTTGGCCGTTCTTCGCGCCCTACCCCCTCTACCAACTCTAACCTCCGCTCCGCATCCCTGTCCCTCCACTCCATCGTCATCATGGTCCGCTGCGACTTCTGCGCCCAAAACGGGCTTGAATGCTCTATTGGGTCCAGCCGCCGCGCCTGCTCCGCGTGCTGCCGCGGACACCGCCGCTGCTCGCTTAGCAAGGGTATACCCCGTGGCCCCAACCAATCTGGCTCTCGTCCTCGGCCACGCAAGCGGGCTTGTCCGGACCCGTTTGTGGTTTCGGATGACGACGCTATCTCGGAGGACTCGTGGACTCCACCCGGATCACCTCCCCGCCATCCTTGTCCGAACTCCGACCGCGACTCCTCTTCTCCGCTTCGCCGCGCGGGACCACCGCGTAAGGATGACTATCCGGACTTCACGGCTTATTGGAGGGCATTGCGATTTTGGGCGGATCGCGTCTGGGTTACGCAAGGCGCGAGGGACCCGGGAATCGACGAAATCCTTAGGCGACCCGCTGCTCCGGCCCCGGCTCCTCCGACTCCACGAGGCCCTACTCCTCTGCCTGCTGCTCCGACTCCTCCGACTCCACGAGGCCCTACTCCTCCCCCGCGTCGCCGGTGGTCATCTCATCATCGCCTCCTATTGGACTGGACCCTCCCGTTGGATCCCCTGAGCGCCCGTCCGCACCAGCCCCTCCTCCCACCGAATCTCCCGAGATCCCGGAGATTCCGGTCGTGATGGCGCTCCCGGCAGCCAGCTTTGAAGTTTTTGCGGAAAGGTCGACTACAATGCTCCGCCAATACCTTGCGACTCCCGGAGCCCAATCCTCGGAATCCCGGCGTGAACTCTTAGCGTCATTCCGGGCTCTACTGGCGTTGTCGAGGGCGGAAATGGAGGAAATGATGAAGATGGCTTAAGCGCCTTGGACTCATCCCCTCTTCCCCTTTTCTTTTTCCCTTCCCTCTTTTATCCGCTTTTTTTTTGTTGTACCGCGTTCCCTATTCATTGAGAGGAATACACGTCTCAAACGCGAATTTGTTTTACCAAGAAAAATCCGCGCTGCGCGCATTGTGAAGGCAAGAATGAGAGCCGGGTCCGCGCCTGAGTGAGAACTAAGCCGCAAGGTTGAGAAAATCCGCACCGCGCCCGAAAAATGAGAAAATAAGAAAAAAAAGTGACAAGTGAGAAATGATAGAAAAGGTGAAAGATTTCTCTTTTTTTTTTTTTTTTTTTTTTTTTTTTTTTTATATATACCATCGCCGCGCCCGCGCCCTATCCCCCAGTTCCCCCCCAAACTTAGCTGCTGTCCCCAGCTGATGGCTTCAGCCAATGCCATGAGGGTCGTGTCCGTCGCCCGATCTCCCTGCATTCCTCCAAACCATGCCGTCAGTGCCTGATCCGTCCGATTCTTGGTCCCGGCGCGCTTCACTTTCCCGTTCGGCGTCCGTCTCCTCCGTCGTCGAAAGGGTCTCGCCTCGTTTACGATCGCCCAACACATGACCTGCTCCCACCACCGCTTGTCCCCCACCTCCCATCAGATTTATCCGTCGTTCACCAACTGTTGAACCGCGCGGAGTATCCTCTTCTCGCTTCGTCCTTGCTCGCTTCCCGCCGTTAGACTGAACCAGTCCCGCCAATACCCGCTTCCCCAACACGCACCCCGCCTCTGCCGGCCTCGGATCGATTGGGTTTGCCGTCCGACTCTTGTGTCTTGTCCGCCCACCATCACCGTTGCTTCCACGCGCGCCCGTCCTTTCCGTTGCTGCCACTACCCTTTCCAAATGCGCGCTCTCCGCCGTCAAAGAGGTCTGGCTCGGGTCGCGATTCTCCAACGTGTGGTCCATCTCTTCCGCCGCCGCGTGTACCTTCTTTGCAAGATCCGTCCGCCGCTTGCCAATTCCCAGTCCGCACGGAGCATCAATTTCCCGTTCCGTTGTCCTCGCCCGCTTCCTGTCAGTAGGCCGCACCGGTTCCATTGAATCCCGCTTCCCCAACACGTTCTTAGCCCCCCCTGGGGAAACCAATTCCGCGTTTGAATCCGCTGTCCGGTCCCTTTGTCCCGCCCGCCAAAGGTTGTTGTCCTCCCCATTTGCGTACACCCGGGGCGCAGAAGTGCTGGGGGACTGAATACTCTCCAGATAGGCCTCAAGGCCCCTTGCCACCTCCGTAAGTTTGCTAGCCCAAGAGATGGTTGCCGGTGGTGGGGCCGGAACATACTCTGCCCTGTAGTACTCCGGTTCCACGTGGTCCACCTCTGCTTGCATCTGGGTCCCGTCGCGCGCGCCTGGCTGATAACCCCATTCCGCGGATGGCTTGAGATCGTCCTTCCGAAAGCAAGAACCGTGCCTCCCCCATCTTGCCAGCATGTCCTCCTTCAGTTCCGGCCAATCCAGGTTCAGGTATCCTCCCATCTCCTCCACTTCCCGACGCGCTTCCGCGTCCTCGATGAACAGGACGACATGGCGCACCTTCTCAAAATCCAAAACGCCTTCAGAGTCCGCAATTGTTTCATAACGTGAGATGAATCGCTCCACCTCCGCAATGTTGAGTCTAATATGTGGGTAAATCCATGGAGTAGCGCGGAAGCCGTTGGAGGAGGAAGGAAGAGAAGCGGCTGTTGGTAGCATCCGTGAGTACCTTTGAGAGACTTTGACGAAAGATTTTTCCCGGCCAGACCCCCAGATGTGGAAACTTTAGAGAGCAACCCCCCCGAAGTCGTCCTTGAGTTCCGGAAGTTATTGATCAAAGCGTCTGTAAGGAGATTGGATGCAGCCGTTCAAGAGAAAAGGAGAGAAGAGGGGAGGGATTCTGTTTTCCTAAGTCCGCTCCCCGCCCCCTGATGATACAATGATACGATGATCCCCCTACAACCCGGAGTCAAGGGGAAGGGTATTTGAGCCCTCCCCCTCAACCCTAACCTAAGTACAAGCACAAAGACAGACTGGCAACCATGAAGAAGGAACCCTAGACCCAGAACCCTGACCCATCCACCAACCCATACCCTATCCGTGTCCTATTCCGCTTGCTTGCCTGCCATTACACGCATCCGGTTCGTCCCCGCAGCGCGGCCCTCCGCCGCGCGCTTCTCGAAGTTCACCGCGATTGCCCGTATCCGCCCAACGCGCCGTCGTGAATTTCCCGTCCCGTGGCCGGCCCGCGCTTGCGCGCGGCTGTCCACGGGTATAGCCCCGCAATTGCCCCGCTTTTTCCTTCCCCGACTAGCCGTTCCGAGAACCTGGTCGGCCCAGCTCCATCCATGAGTTGGACATCCAAGCGGGTCGCGGCCTGCCTCCCTTAGTCAGGCCCGGCCCGCAGTCGCATGCTCGATCCCGCCGCGTCCACTGCTGAGCCCGCAGCGGCCGCTGCTGAGAACGCGCGCACCCCAACTGCTGATCCCCGACCTACCAGATGCTGAGCGTGCAGGCCGCGGCGCAGTTCCCGATCCGAGGCTATATATTGACACCACAGTGGACATGCTGTCCCCCCCTCTTTCTCTCAAATCCGTGGTGGGGGCGGTCAAATCCCCTCACCAGGGGCCCTGGGGGTTGATACCCCCAGGCTGTTGTCAAGAAGGTTGGCCTGGGAGGTGATCAGGTCCCCCAAGGCCCATCACTCCTCCCCCTTGGTAAAGGGGGGGGGGAGAGCGCCCCTTTGCTTGGTTGCTTCACACAATCAATGGTGGAGGGGTGATGAATTCCCCCCCACCTGCCGCTTGCTACACTTGCAGCCGGCGCCGCCACCTCCTTGGGCAAGGGGGTGGTCAGGTCCCCCCTGCCCTGACCAACCGCACTGTTGCTGTTGGTTGCTGGCTTGTTCAACCCAGCCAGCTTGCCCCCATCACCCTTGCAACGGCAAGCAAGGGGAGGGGGAGCAAGCCGGGGCCGCAAGCCCCGCTTCTGCGGCCCTGGTCGCCGGGCGCAACCAGCCGGGACCGCACGGGATCCCTGGGCCACAAAACAGCCCTGCGCAGGCCGTCAGGCCCCACGTGGGCCGTACAGAGGAACACAGGCAGCCCCAAACAGGTCACAACGCGCGCAGCAACCCTGAGCGGGCCGCAACACGGGCGGGGGCCCCTAGCAAGCCGCAACAGGGGCGGCGGCCCCAATGGGCCGCCCCAAGCCCAAATTGTGAGAGTTACATACTTTGGTGGGCCAGCCCGTCTGGCCAAGTATGTCCATAATAAAGCTTGGGCCCTTTTATGCCCAAATAAGCCCATCTGGCTTGGGTGGCCCATCCCCCCTGGCGGGCCCGTGAGGGCTCATGTCCCAAAAGACCATAAAAACGTGTTTTGGTGCCCAAATACCCAAAACCAACAACACCCACATAGGCCCACATGGACCATGTGATGTCCAATGGGCCGTGGAGGCCCATTTGTGCATCCAATTTGGATTACACATTCCTATGCACATTACCTGAGTGCATCCACATTTTAACAAACACTTCCGTCCCCGCCTCTGGATCAAACGTCATTTGCGCTCAGAACCCAAACATGAATGACCATCCTAAAATAGCCTCCCCGCAATCGACCAATACAAATAAAAGTGGTTTACGGACCCTTGCAACCTCAACCTCTTCCTCCTTCACAACCCCATCCATGCAACATGCCCCTCCATTAAGCGGGCCAAGCCCCATTGCGCATTTACACCATACCAATCCCATTTTGTCAACCAATCTAGAAGGAAGGAGGTTCACCATAGAACCGCTATCCACCAGCGCCCACAGCTTCCTTCCAGCAATCTTCATTGAAATGTAAGCCAGTGGAGTTGAAACTGATTTCATACGCACTAGCTTGCGCTCTGCGTCATCCCAAGCCAGGTTAACCCGTTGCACTGTTGGAGTGATCCTATTGTGCCCGCAATCCTTCAGCCCTTGAACCATCTCATCTACCACAACCGTCAACACCGCCGCAAACTTGTTCAAGGTCAAGGGAATAGTTGTTTCATTCCCCATCACCCTGTGCACAATTTCCACTGCCTTCTTCTTCCCCACTGGATTTACAGGCCTCCCGTCCGTTTCTGGAAAGCTGTGGTGAACCATTTGGGACACCTTGGGAAAAGAATTCAAAAAAATTTGGATCCTTCACTCCAACCCTTCCTGTCCTAGTGGTGTAGCTCCTCCTCTTCCTCGCATCTCTCCTCATCCTCATTGTGTTGCTCCTCATCCTCATTGCTCACATCCTTTTCATCCTCATTGCGTTGCTCCTCCTCATCCTCATTGCTTGCATCCTTGATTTCTTCCTCACTTTCATTGCGACAATCAGTCGTTCATCATGACCCTCCCCATTTCTTTTCCATGCGCAAATTATTGCCTTCCCTCTCATCATCAATTCATCCATCATGGCATCCTCATCATCACCACCATCACCGCTTGTGAGCAAGGATCATTGATCACATTAACCCCATTGCTCATCATCAAAACCATCCAGCAATGATGAGCATCATCATCATTTCCTCCATCATCATTGGGATCACCCTCTCCTCCTAGATTGGATGATTGGCAGAAACCTGCCTCCTTTTTTCATTTATTTGGATGGGAAGGGGTTTTGCGTTGTTACTAGGTGTGCAAAAGTCCGCACGGACGTTTGCAAGCAACAGGCTGGGGTGAGAATCTCTCACCCCATTCTGGATAATTGGCAGAAGGGAACCGGGCCTCCCCAAGATTGAGCCTCATCATTGTAAAAAAAAAAAAAAAAATTCCGCTTTCATTTGTGTTATCCAATTGTAAATAGTTACAGGGCTTTCTAGCCTATAAAAGGAGGGGCTCTCCCCTGCTTTTTTCCATCATCAATTCTTCCAAAAAATGAGAATTATGAGCTTCTGATCCAAGAGCTCCTTCCTTTGTGAAATTGATCACTTATCAGGATATATCTTTTGATTATCCCTTGATCCTTATCCCTTACCCTTGACTTTTTTTAAGTCTGAAACCCTGATCTGCCCTTCTGTGGCCCTGTTCCTTATCACCAACCATAGCCTTTCTGGTTGAAGAAGAATTCATTAAATTGAATTCTTGAGTGTGTTATACCACTCTTGATCCCTTTTTCTGACCATTACTTGGTCTTGATCATTCATTTGATTGTCTCTCTGGACCAGTCACGTTTGACTAAGAGGTTTTCTTAAGTTTAAACCTGGATTGTTAAATCTCCCTTTAATTATTCAAGTTTCATTCTGCCACACTATTCTTGAATTCTTGAGAAGTGTTGGGTTACTCTTAGTCCAAAATTGTTACTGTTTGTTTCAGTGATCCATAAATATATTGCATTTTCTTGTGCAGCTACCCACTGTTATCTGGAACCCTTCAAGAGCTTGATTGCCGAGAGTTGGGCAGGTTCATTGAGAACCTGGAGGTTGATTGGGTTTGAGTTGATTGCTCCCAAGCACCTGCTGACGACCAGAGTTCTTAGCGTGTGGGCGCCATTAATTGCAACTGCTTTGTTCTATTGGACTCTGATAAAACTTTAATTTATTTTGTTCAAAGTCTTTCTCCTCATCATCTTGGTTCAGGTAGTGCTGCTTTCCCCCTCAGCTATTGTTTCTATCAACTTATCCCTATCCCATTTGATTCCTCATTAACAAAGGTTACTGGACCTTGATCCTGGTTACATTTAAATATTTTTGTAACACTCAGGAGGGCAGCCTAAAAAAGCACCTATCCCCTCCACAGAACTGCTAACGCCCTGCACTGTTTGGAGTCTTACATTTGGTCCCCCGGGCCGGGATTGAACCAGAAACCTTGGGATTTACAGTCCCAAATTTTTGGAATCAACTTTGAAATCCAATTTTTTTTCTCTTTTCTTTTTTTTTTCTTTTTTTTTTCTGTGTTTCTGTTATCATCTAGATCTGATCCGTGGAGGCAACTTGTTCCAGAAGTAACTCCTCCCAATTGTGCACCATCAAGGGGTTTTGATCCTAGTCATTTTTCATAAAACCTACCCTTGCCACACTTGTGAGCCACTTTGGAAATCTATTCTTTGGATCCTCTAGGAAATATTTTGTCAAAATGGAATCTATCAGTACCCCTTCTACCTCTGTTTGGGCCAAGATGATCAAGATCAAACCTCAGAACAAGAACTTATGCTTTAACCGCACAAATGTTGAATGGTTCCTGGATTCCTACGAGATGGCTGCTGAAGTGGACAGTGCTAGTGAATATGACATGGCTTATCAACTGCAATTGTTTATCTCCTCTGATGAAGTCATGGAAGTGATTGAATCATTTGATGGATTTGAATCCCATGACTGGGTACTTCTTAAGGAGGCAATGATTGCGTATTGGGGCAAAATTGATATAGCTAGGTTCACTCTCCAAGATATGGATGCCCTAGTCTCTCAATGGACCTCCAATGGTGGTATCTCCTCAGCCTCTGATTATCAAGATTTCAGAAAATCTTGGGACCCTATCCAATCCTATCTTATCCAAAATGATCACATTGATATGGTGGACAAAATTTGAGTGCAATTTTTTCAGTCTTTCTCTCCAGGAGTGCAGGAAAGAATTAAGGATTAATTGGTGAAATCTGGATCCATGATCACTACAAGAGATAATTGGTTCAAGCTCCCTGCTTTCATGTTTTTTAGGAATACTGTTGATAAAGTAATGAAAGGTCAAACAGCTCTCACCTTTGAAAAACCTACAATCACTGAACCAGTCCCTGCCCCCTCTTTTAAAGCATCTAAAGAAATCATGAATAAGATGGAAGCCAATCACAGACCTAAACCAAATACTCAGACCCACCGGGAAACACCTACTATTGATGAGATCACCAAACTCCTGAAAGCTTTTGAGAATAAAATGGATCAGAAACTCTCCTCTCTGGCTGTCCCTAAACCCTCCAACTATGTTCCTAGGTCAACCATGGTTTGCTATTATTGCCACAGAGAAGGTCATGGAACTGGTCGCTGTCAACTCCAGAAGGACAAGGAGGAAATGTTGGTGGAACAGAAAGGGAGTAACTTCTTTCTTCCTAATAGTGCACTTATCCCTTTTGATTCATCTCTTCCAATTTGTCATGTGGTGGCCTCTTCCCAGCCTTCTGCTCCCAACAAGGCATCCTTGGCCTCTTTTGATTTTTGATCTGCTTGTGGAACTCTTCAACCTTGGTATCATCCTGCTGTCTCTTCTTCCAGCTTTTCTGGAACTTATCAATCTGATCCAGCTAGGAAACAACATGAAGAACCCAGACCTCATAAATCTCCTCCTGTTCCATCTTCAATTCTTCAAAAAACTGTCAAACGTTGTGGTGTCATTATATAGCCTTGGGTCGGGAACTGCGTCGCGGCCTGCGCGCTCAGCATCTGGTAGGTTAGGCTCAGCAGTTGGGGTGCGCCGGTTCTCAGCAGTAGCCGCTGCGGGTTCAGCAGCAGCCGCTGCGGGCTCAGCAGTAGGCGCGGCGGGATCGAGCACGCGACTGCGGGCCGGGCCGCGACCCGCTTGGATGTCCGACTCATGGATGGAGCTGGGCCGACCGGGTTCTCGGAGCGGCTAGTCGGGGAAGGAAAAAGCGGGGCGACAGCGGGGCTATATGCGTGGCAGCCGCGCGCAAGCGCGGGCCGGCCACGGGACGGGAAATTCACGACGGCGCGTCGGGTGGATGCGCGCAAGCGCGGTGGATCTTGGGTATCGCGCGGCGGAGGGCCGCGCAACGAAAAGACGAACCGGATGCGCGTAATGACAGGCGAGCTGGCGGGGGTAGGGTATGGGTATGGGTTTAGGGATGGGTTAGGGTTCTGGGTCTAGGTTTCCTTCTTCATGGTTGTCAGTCTGTCTTTGTGCTTGTGCTTAGGTTAGGGTTGAGGGGGAGGGCTCAAACACCCTTCCCCTCGACTTCGGGTTGTAGGGATCCTCCCATCCATCAATCTACATCTCATTCTCTCTCTCTCTCTCTCGGAGTAAAAGGAAGGAAGCATTCTCGGTCTTACAGACGCTAGAACCATTGATCCCGTAACTAGGGACAACTTCGTGAGGACCAACCTCTAAAGTTTCCACATCTGGGGGTCTGGCTGGGAACTTTCGATCCGTTCTCAGTCTCTTGAAGATTACGAAGAATGCTACCGACAACCACTCCGGGATCCAATGCTCCCCTTCCCTACCCTCCACGCCCGACTCCCGTCTCTGCTGCTCAACCCCCTCCGCCACCGTCCGCTCATGCTCCTAGAGTTAGCGGGTTCGCTCCTCCCTCGGAAGGGTCGTCGGACATGGCGGTAGAGGCCCCTCGCCGCGTTTGGTTGAGGTCGAGGGATTTCCCCCATCTTCGGTTCAGTACTTCGGATGTCGAGCGGTTCCTTTCTAGGTTCGAAGGGATCGCGGACTCGGAGGGCGCGTCGGGCGCAGATAAGGTTCGGACTATCGTGCTGTTCATTACCGAGGAGGAGAAGCTGCGGGACGTGGAAGAAATGGTTGGATACGAGAGGCAAGACTGGGGGAAGTTGAAAAGCGAGATGTTGGCGAGGTGGGGAAAGCGTGAACCTCGGTTTCGGGAAAGCGACTTCGACCGAGCTGCGGAGGAGGCGATCGAGAATGGCGGGGTGCGATCGCGCGAAGGATTAGTGGAATATATGTCAAGGTTCGAGCAAATCTACGGGTACCTTGCAAAGAACGAGGTCGTTGCGGGTCAGACGGGTGCCATGAAGCGGGCTTTCCTGGGGGGTCTCGCGCCCCAGCTTCGTTCCAGGGTGCAACGATACCTGTACGACCACGGCCTGGTTAAGAGGTCGTTGGATGGGAGCGTCGCGATTCTCCCCGATCTTTCGGTTATCCGTCAAGCCGTGGAAAGCGAAATCGATTTGGACGAGCTCATCGCGGATACGGCACAAACGTACCCGTCTTCCTCCAAGAAATCGGTCACGATCTCGGCGCCGGCCCCCGACCAAACTTCGGCCGCGCGGCCGTCGACGCCCTCTCATGTCGGACTTTCCCAGCAGCCTCCGGGACCATCAGTCGGGGAGATAACGGAGATTCTGCGGGACATAAGGGTTTTCCTCAACCGGACACCGGCTCCTACAGCTCCGGCAGCCGCACCGTTTCCGGCGGCTCCTTCTCAACTGCGCGCGGTGCCGCCTCACCTGGCGGAAGGGTTCCAGCCTCCTAGCGGATCATCCGGATCGTACGGGTCGCCGCGATGTTCATATTGCGGGGTGAGAGGGCACTGGAAGTCAGTTTGTGAGGATCTCACTCGGGACATGGACGAAGGGCTTGTTCGCGCATCCGGGATGACGTACATATTTCCGACGGGTGAATCGGTGGATCTGACTAAGGACAAGCCGCCACCAATGGTGCAAGTGCGGGAAAGAGCGAAGGCTAAGACCGAGACTGCTCGGGTCTCGCTTGGGATTGTCACCGCGCCCGGGACCTGGGTAGCTCCGAGAGTGGAGGCCGAAGTCAGGGCGTTGGCGACGAATGAGCGCATTGCGATGGATGTCGACGAGCGATCAACGGCTTCGAAGCCAGTCGCGCGAGTGCCGATTTCGGACGGGCCGCCCTCTAATCCCGTGGGAAAGAAGAAGGCCGCGGACATCGTCCGGAGGGTAATGGGGAACGACTCACCAATACCCCTGACCCTACGAGAGCTAGCGGCGGTGTCCCCCGCGGTCGTCGACGAGATGGTCCAGGCCTTGAAAGATTGCGGTCAGGGTCGGGTGCCGACGACGGTTCAGCGGGTTAACGTGGCGGAGGAGGAAATGGATCCCGAGTCGTGCCGGTCGAAGTCGGTATCCGTTCCGCTTGCTTATGTCGCGATGACCATCGCCGGGCGGAAGGTGTGGGCGATGGTGGATAGCGGGTCGATGGTCAACCTGCTCCCATCAAGGTTAGTGGACGAGCTCGGTCTGGTGCGGAGGAAGTGTGCAATGGGTCTTCGGGCGTTAAATGGCGGGGAATGTCGCGTGGACGGGGTAGTAGAGGCGGAGGAGGTGGAAGTCGCCAAGGTCTGTAAGCCTCTGTCATTTCTCTCAGTGGAGTGCGGAGACGTGATTCTAGGACGGCCATTCATGTTTGGGTTCCGAGCCCAAATGGCCTTCAACGCCGAGGAAGGAACGGAGGCGCTGACCGTCGAAGACTCGCTCGGAGCACGGTTCGAGACGAAGATCTGCGATCACGGGAGAGGGAAATGGGTACAGGACCCAATGTCTGGCGGCAACAAAGAGTCCGGCGCGGGGGTTGACCGTAAGGGTTACCCTGCGGAGGATTTTTCCTAGTCGGCCGCGGGAACCGTGCGGAGCAGGCTCCGGCTCTGCACGGGCGGCCGACAGATGAGGAGCAAGCGGGGGAGGACGCGCGTGGGGCGCAGGTGCCGGAAGTAAGTCCCATTCCTCAGTATGCATTGCCGGAAGGCTCTACGCTTCGAAAACCCTATCATCGTGCCACAGTCGTGAGCAAAGGCGAAAGCCCCGGTCTGGTCATTTCTAGGACTTACAACGGCGACGATCGGGTCTGGATGGCGCGGTGCAATGCGGGCAAGTACAAACCGGTAGCGCGGAAAGTCCGGCCGCGGAACGAGCCAATGCCTCAGGGGCTCAACGGACCCTTACGACCGATTGCGTGGTCCCGCGACCCGTGGGAGACGCCCCTTAGGAAGAATGGATGGGTAACGCGGTCGGCGCGAATCACGGACGAGCGGGTGGGCGCCCTTAACTTTGGACCGACGGGATGGCTGAGTGCGGAGGAGATGGATCTGCTGGTGTCGGTATTGGTAATAAGGGAGAAGGCACTTGCTTTTGGACCGGACGAGCGCGGGTTGTTGAGAAGTGAGATCGGGGACCCTTACGTTATTCCCACTGTCCCTCACGAACCGTGGCAAATCAAGCCGATTCCGATCCCCCGTACCGTTCGGGAGCCCTTTCTGGAGCTGGTACGGGAGCGCGTGAGGACAGGGCTTTACAAGCAATCCACGTCAAGCTACTCGAGTCCTATCTTCGCGGTCGTTAAGCAGGACGGGAAGTCGCTAAGGATTGTTCACGACCTTCAGAGGCTAAATTCGTTCACTATTCGCGACGCGGGGCTTCCCCCGCGTGTTGAAGAATTTCTGGAGTCGATGGCCGGGCGCGCTTGCTACGGGCTGGTGGACGTGATGGGGGGATATGACCAGCGAGGACTCCACCCTGACTTGCGGCCACTGACGGCGTTTGAAACCGGGCTAGGAAGGATGCAGCTGACGCGGCTACCGCAAGGTGCGACCAACTCAGTGGCGGTATACCAAGCCCAAATGACCTGGATACTACGCGACGACCTTCCGGAAGGCGTGCAGATCTTCATCGACGACGCTGGCATTAAAGGCCCCAGAACGGACTACGAGGGCGCGGTCTTAGAGGATGCACCCGCGATCCGGCGATTCATCTGGGAATACGCGGAAACTCTGGAACGAGTCCTCTTCCGAATTGAGGAGGCAGGCCTTACTGTGTCCGGGAAAAAGTTGGCGGTCTGCGTTCCGGCGCTCGAAGTACTGGGGCATGTCGTGGCCTACGACGGGAGGCGAATAGCGGAGAAGAAGCGGAATAAGGTTCTTGAATGGCCGACCCCTCGGACAGTGTCGCACGTCCTGCAGTATCTGGGGTTGTGCAGCTACGTCCGCATGTTCATCGAGCGGTTCGCGGAAGTAGCGAGCCCAATGCGGGCATTGACGCGTAAGGGGGCGGAGTGGAAGTGGACCGAGGGATGCAATGCCGCTTTCGCAAAGCTCAAGGAAATCGTGGGGCGCGACATCGTCCTTCGGAACCTCGATTACGACGCCGGAGGGATACGCCTGGCGGTCGACTCTAGCGAGCTCGGCGCGGGGGGGGTCTTGACACAGGAGGAGGACGGAAAAGATAGGCCGGTGCTCTACGAATCGGTCACCTTTACCGCGACAGAGAGTCGGTATTCGCAGCCGAAGCTGGAACTGTGCGGTGTCACCAAGATTGTACGGCGGTTGCAGCACCTTTTGTGGGGCGTGCACTTCGAGCTCTTGGTTGACGCGGAGGCCTTGGCGCGAATGATCAACTCACCGACGCTGCCAAACGCGCCCATGACCAGGTGGGTAGCGTTCCTCCAGTTATTCTCCTTTGACCTGGTGCACATCCCGGGAAAGGCGTTCACGATGCCGGACGCGCTGTCGCGGTACCCGCGGGACGACCCATACGAGGGGGCGGAACCTTTGGACGTGGAAGCTCCGGTTGTTCGGGTAGCAAAGACGGAGGCGTCGGTTTGTCTTCCGTTGCGTCAGTCGGGACGTTACGCGTTCTTGTGCTCTTATTTGCAGGATCTCCGGTTCCCCGAGGGCACGACGGAAACGGTCACCCAATGGGTGAGGCAAAACGTTCTGAACTTCTTCTTACAGGACGGTCAGCTATGGCGGCGGAGCGGCTCCGTGCCTCTTGTTGTCGCGACTTCTAGGGCCGACCAGGAGGTGATTCTAGGAAGTCTGCACGATGACCTTGGTCATCGGGGTGAGGTCGAGACGCGGAGGAGGGTGAAATCAAGGTTTTGGTGGCCAGGGGTCGTTCGCGCGGTGCGCGACTGGGTAAAGTCGTGCGAGGCCTGCCAACGGCGAAGCTCAAGGCTGCCCAAGGAGGTCGGCCACCCCACGGGCGAGGACGCGCTGTTTGGGCGCGTTTTGCTGGACGTGGTCCACATCAAGGCGGGTAAGTTTGCGTATTTGCTGGTTGCGCGCGACGATCTGTCTGGGTGGGTGGAAGCGAGGCCCCTGGCAAAACTATTGGCGGAAAAGGTGGCGCAGTTTCTGGAAGAGGACTGGTTTGCGCGCTACGGGTCGCTTCGCTTGGTCACCGTCGACGGAGGGGCGGAGTTTCGGGGACGCTTGATGACGCTGGTGCAGAATTGTGGAGCGAAGTTCGGCCGCGTGACGGAATACTACCCGGAGGGCGCGGGGATGATCAAGCGGGGGCATCAACCAATCAAGGATGCCCTGGTGAAAATGTGCGGCGAGGACGGCAAAAGATGGCAGGTGGAACTCCCCGCGGTCCTTTTCGCCGATCGGATCTCCGTGAAGCGCTCGACGGGGTATTCGCCTTACGAGTTACTCTACGGGCAGCGGCCCGTGCTTCCCGTGGACATCGAGCTGAACACTTTTTTGGGCGTGGATTGGTGGAAGGTTAAGACGTCCGCGGATCTGATCGAGGCGCGCGCGGAACAGCTCCTTAGACGTGAGGAGACCTTGGGAAAAGCCGCGGAGCGGTTGAAGAAAACCCGGACGGCGTCAGTCCGCTATTGGGACGAGCGCTGTTCCCATTGGCTCCGGGATCCGCTGCGGAAGGGGGACCTGGTCCTGTTGTATAATCGGAGTCTGGAATCCCAGTGGGGCCGGCTTTTCGCCAACCGGTGGAACGGGCCGTGCCGCGTGGGCTCTAAGTTCTTGGGAGGCAGCTACAGGCTTGAGGAATTGGACGGGACGCCGCTTAAACGGAAGGCCGCGGCTTCGCACGTAAAACGCTTCTTTGCGCGCGGTTCCACTTCCTTCGACGAGACGGCGAGCGATGATTCGGGGCCCGGGGGCGAGGCGGTCTCGGAGTCGGACGACGGCGCGGATCGTTCGGACAGCGAAGTAGCGGCGCGCGACGCGCGACCCCGGAGAAGTAGGAGGTTGCAGACGGCTGGGGACAGCTGTCAAGCTGGGGGGGGCGCTAGGTGGTTAAAGCTTGATTTGGTAAGGGGGTGTTCTAGCCGGTTCACAGCCGGGACAACTAGACACCCCAGAATGTTTGTTTCCTTATGTTTTGGTTTGGGCTTGGCTTTGGATTGGTACTGGCTATGGGTTATTTATTGCAGGTACGCGGGCGCGGCGTGGTGTCGGGCCCGCAAACGCGAGGACAAGCCCCGCTCACGGATGGCGGGACGAAGAGCTAACTGTAAAAAAAAAAAAAAAAAAAAAAAAAAAAAAAAAAAAAAAAAAAAAAAAAAAAAAAAAAAAAAAAAAAAAAAATGAATGAATGGAATAATAAATATAGGATATTCTCTTTCTCTTCTTTGGATTCGGGCTGTTTCCTTTCTTTTTTTTTGTCTATTTCTCTCCTGTTTCTCTCTTCATCGGACGGGCGCGACGGTCGGGGACGGTATGGACGCGGATTTAAGCTTAGCTTGGTAAGGGGGTGCTCTAGCCGGTTCACAGCCGGAACGACTAGACACCCCAGAATGTTCGTTCCCATCGCCTCTCCCTTATACTCCCGGTTGTGAGCGCGCGCTGTCGGCGCGGTGTTTGTTTTGTTTTGTAGAACGGGTACGGGGAACTGTGTGGCAGTCCGTCTGGGGCGGTCCAGGTACCTCTTTTCGCTGGGATAACTGGTCACTTACGGTCGCTCACAGAGGGAGCGCGCAGACGCGGATCTCAACCTCAACCTCACTCACACTCACTTTTCACCCGGACGCGCGGATGCGGCCCTTTCGTTTCCTCGCGCAGCAATATATATTTCTCCTACGAACGCGGTACAACAATAGGACAAGAAAGTACACGGGAAAGGAGAAAAGGAAGGGGGTGAGGGCGTCTAAGCCATTCGCATCATCTCCTCCATGTCCGCCCTCGATGATGCCAGAAGGGCCCGGTAAGACGCCAAGAACTCGCGCCGGGGTTCGGAGGATTGGGCTCCGGGGGTCGCCAGGAAGTTGCGGAGCATCGCGGTCGACCGTTCCGCGAAAGCCTCGAAGCCAGCCGCCGGGAGTGCCATCACGACCGGGATCTCCGGGATCTCGGGGGAGTTGGAGGACGGCGGTGCCGGTGCTGGGACGGGGCTTGATCCGAGTGGACGAGGAGGTGATGAGGGGGTCCCTGGGGCATCGCGCGGAGGGCTCGGTCCATCTGGGGGCGACGACGGAACAACAATCGGGGACGGCGGAGGAGGGACCTCGGGAGTAGTAGGCCTCCCGTCCGAGACCACTGGTGACGCGGGCGGCGGTGGAGTACCTTGCGGAGCCAGGGCGGAAGGAGCTGGTGTAGGGGCCGGAGGGGGAACCGGGGCTGCGGCAGCGCGACGTTGAAGAATCTCATCGAGTCGCGGGTCCCTCGCGCCTTCCCTCATCCGAACACGGTCCAACCAGAATCGTACGGCCCTCCAATAGTCGTCAACGGACGAGAAATCCTCCTTCCGTGGCGGTCCCGCGCGGCGAAAGGGGGAAGCCGAGTCGCGATCCTCGCTCGGCGGAGGGCGACGGGACGGGGAGCCCGGCGGAGTCCACGAGTCCTCCGAGATGGTGTCGTCGTCCGAAACCACGAACGGGTCGGGACGAGCCCTTTTGCGCGGCCTGGGGCGGGAGCCGAAGTTGGGTGGAGCTCGGGGCATGCCATTGCTAAGCGAGCAACGGCAATGGCTGCGACGGCAAGCGACACAGGCGCGTCGAGCAGGAGCGATTGAGCACGCCTGCCCGGTCCGGGCGCAGAATTCGCAGGGGAGCATGACGGCGAGGAGTGTGGAAGGGGGAGTTGGTGGAGTGCGAAAAGAGGAGCGGGTAGGGAGGAGCGGGGTGCGGGTAGTTGAGGTGGCGATGGGAAGGGACCTCTGGGGACAGAACTCAAGTTGGGGGGGGATGTGGTGTCATTATATAGCCTTGGGTCGGGAACTGCGTCGCGGCCTGCGCGCTCAGCATCTGGTAGGTTAGGCTCAGCAGTTGGGGTGCGCCGGTTCTCAGCAGTAGCCGCTGCGGGTTTAGCAGCAGCCGCTGCGGGCTCAGCAGTAGGCGCGGCGGGATCGAGCACGCGACTGCGGGCCGGGCCTGACTAAGGGAGGCGGGCCGCGACCCGCTTGGATGTCCGACTCATGGATGGAGCTGGGCCGACCGGGTTCTCGGAGCGGCTAGTCGGGGAAGGAAAAAGCGGGGCGACAGCGGGGCTATATGCGTGGCAGCCGCGCGCAAGCGCGGGCCGGCCACGGGACGGGAAATTCACGACGGCGCGTCGGGTGGATGCGCGCAAGCGCGGTGGATCTTGGGTATCGCGCGGCGGAGGGCCGCGCCACGAAAAGACGAACCGGATGCGCGTAATGACAGGCGAGCTGGCGGGGGTAGGGTATGGGTATGGGTTTAGGGATGGGTTAGGGTTCTGGGTCTAGGTTTCCTTCTTCATGGTTGTCAGTCTGTCTTTGTGCTTGTGCTTAGGTTAGGGTTGAGGGGGAGGGCTCAAACACCCTTCCCCTCGACTTCGGGTTGTAGGGATCCTCCCATCCATCAATCTACATCTCATTCTCTCTCTCTCTCTCTCGGAGTAAAAGGAAGGAAGCATTCTCGGTCTTACAGACGCTAGAACCATTGATCCCGTAACTAGGGACAACTTCGTGAGGACCAACCTCTAAAGTTTCCACAACGTCAATCTTCACTGGAGCCTCCTTCTTCTGAGGTAGAAGACATGGAAGTAGAAAAGGAACCCCTCATGGATAGGTTCCCAGAATACTCTGATCCTGCTACTCTGCTATCAAAATCACCTTCACCAACTGATCCAGTTATAGTTCCACCCTCACCTGAACTTCCTCTTCCAACTCAACCCAAGGTTTGATTTGAAAGGGGAATTTCCAAAGACCACCCCAATGCTGTGGAAGGGGTATTAAAAAAAATCTCTTATCTTAAAATCCCTGATCTATCTGTGGCTGAACTCCTTTCCATCTCACCATCTGTAGCTGAAGGCATGAAGAAATGGGTTTCTCGGCAATGTGTGGAGATTGGTCCTGATGAATTGAAAGTTTCCTCTGGAACCTTGATGGAAGACTCTGGTGGAACAGATCCTCCTTCTGATTCAAATCTTTATTCTTTTCCTCTTGGATTTTTACCCTGCTCTCTTGGTGACTCATCCAAAATGGTTTCTCTACTTGTCGATTCCAGGTCCCAACTAAACTTAATTTTTGATGCAATGGCCTGCAAGCTCAATCTCAGTCCAAGGGTCAGCTTCAACTCTGCTGTTTATGGAATTGGGAATCAATCTTGTGAGTTGGTTGGTATTGCTGAGGATGTGCTAGTTTGAATTGGTCAAAATATTGTTGGAGCCTGTCACTTTTGGATCACTCGTTTTGAAGGTCCTATGATTTTGGGTCGTCCTTTCTTAATAGACTTTGTAGCCACCCTGATGTTTTCTGATCAAGTTGGGGAGAGAATTCTTCTTCCTGATGCTGATGGTAGGAAGATTGAAGTTCCTCTCTTTTCTTTGGATTCTGGTTGTTGGGAAAGAGATTTCCCTGGTTTTTCACCTAAATCAGTTCTGAAGGGGAAGCAGAAGTACTCTTCTAACTCCTCTCATTTTATAGCAGAATAGTTGTTAATAATAATATTTGTAGTTCTTCTAAGCCTCAGACTTCAACTACAGGGCCAACTTTTATCTCTGAGGCATATTTTTCATCCTTTTCATCTCTTTCTTATTTTTCTTCTGATCTCAAAAATGTCCAAAATCAAAAACATGTTAAAACACAAAATTCCAAAAATATTTCTCTTCTCTCTGGTTCTTTTGTTTCTTCTTTTCCTTGTACTCTTATCACTGATCAATCTTCCTCTAGCTCTGGTTTGATTCTCCGCAATGAGTATAAACTAGATCCTGATCTCAATTCTTTTCTTAATGGTTTCGGTATGGAGGAGTATGGGCTCCAGTGGAGGCACTTGGGGGTAAAAGTAAGTCCTCCCAATTGTGCACCATCAGGGCATTCTTCTACCATAGTTTGCTAAACTCTACCTCATGCCACACATGTGAGCAAAGTGTTATCTTTTGGATCCTCTTTTATGGAAAAGGCACCTTTCTAAAATTTTATGGAAAATTGAACTTGGAGGATGTTGGAATCTGGTCTCAGTTTTTGTACTCAGGTCTTGCTGGTGAAAGCTTGGAGGAAACAAGAACTTCTCTCTTTTGCAACTAAGTATAAGCCAGTTGCGAAAAAGGTCCAGCCTGTCAACCAACCCATGCCTCTCAATCACAATCCTCCTCTCATGCGCCCTCCTCTATCTTGTGATCCTGATTGTGGTCTATCTCACTCTCTTACTTGCCCCTTTTTACCTTGTGGTTGTGTCACTGAAGAACAATTGAAGGTGGTCAACTTTGTTCCAGATGGATGGCTTTTACCTTATGAGTTAAATTTTATCAAAAATATCTTATCTCTAAGGGAAAAATCTATTGCATTCTGTGAAGAAGAGAGAGGTCTCTTGAAAGAATCCTATGGTCTCCCTTATATCATCCCTGTAGTTGAACATGATCCTTGGCAAAAGAAAAAGATCCCTATACCTGCTGCAAAAGTCAAAAAATTCATCAAGTTAGTCCGCAAACAAGTCCGTACCAGTGTATATGAACAGTCAACCTCTAGTTACTCTAGCCCTGTTTTCTGTGTTCTAAAGACTAATGGTAAACTTAGAGTAGTTCATGATCTCCAACCTCTCAATAAAGTTACTATTAAGGACTCTGGTGTTCCTCCTGCCACTGAAGAATTTGTTGAATCTTTCTCTGGGAGAGCCTGTTATTGTCTAGGAGACATCATGGGGGGTTATGACAAACAATCTTTGCATCCTATTTCTTGCCCTCTCACTACTTTCAATAATCCTCTTGGACAATTTCAACTGACTTGATTGCCTCAAGGTGCCACCAACTCGGTTTCAGTCTATGAGGCTCAGATGATGTGGATCCTCCAAGACAAAATCCCTGATCATGCTGGTATCTTTATTGATGATGGTGGAATTAAAGGTCCAGTTTCTGACTATGATAATGAGCTCTTACTTTGGCACTCAGGAATTCAACAATTTATCTGGGAGTATGCTACCATCTTGGAAAGGATTCTGTTTTGAATCAAGGAATCTGGCCTTACTGTCTCTGGATCAAAACTTGCTGCCTATGTCCCTGCCTTGGAAATTGTGGGTCATATAGTCTGCAAGGAAGGAAGAAGGAAGGCACCCTATAAAGTAAACAAAATCATCTCCTGGCCTACTCCAACAAATCCAACTGAAGTTAGAGGCTTCCTAGGTGTTGTAACTTATGTCAGGATCTTCATTCCCTCTCTATCCAAAATCTGTGCACCCTTGCGTCGTCTAACCAGAAAGGAAGCTGAATGGATTTGGAGCCAAGATTTCAAACAATCATTTCAGTTGCTCAAAACTATTGTTGACAATGACATAGTTTTGAAAAAGATCTCTTATGGGCCTGGAGCTGGAAAAATAAAATTGGCTGTCAACTCTAGTTATCAATCTGTTGGGGCTGTCCTTACTCAGGAAGATGAAAATGGTTTGGACCGCCCTGTTCTTTATGAATCTTTGCTATTTTCGGATGTGGAATCTAGATACTCTCATCCCAAACCAGAACTCTGTGGTGTGGCCAGAATGCTGAAGAAACTCCAAAAAGTACTCTGGGGACAACATTTTTAATTGCAAGTTGATGCTTGATCCATTGTGGAAATGATCAATGCTCCCAGTCTTCCAAATGCTCCAATGACTTTCTGGGTAGCTTTTATCCAGCTTTTCTCTTTTGATATTTTTCATAGGCCTGGGAAATCTTTTACTATGCCTGATAGTTTATCTAGAAGACCTATTGGAGACGATGAATTGGATGTTGTAATGGATTTCAATGAGGAAGAACCTTTGGTCCGCCCTGTTTTTGCTTTCTCCTCCCAAGATTACTCTGGTTTCCAACAAGGTTTCTGGCTTAAGTTAGAGCAGTACCTTTCAACTCTCCAAAGACCCCTTGATCTCTCTGCCAAAGAATTTTGATCCCTTAAAAGAAAGTCCTCTAGTTTCTTTGTCCAAGGATCTAGGCTTATGAAAAGAGGAACTCCTTGTGCGCTTGTTGTGGTTACTATCCTGGCTAAGCAAGATTTGATCCTTGAAAGTCTCAATTAGGGCCTTGGTCATTGTGGGGAAACCAAAACTTATCAACGATTATCCAAACGGTTCTGGTGGCCATCACTGAAGAAATCTGTCTCTCAATGGTGCAAGAGTTGTGAAGTTTTTCAAAAAGGTGATCTTGGGCTTCCAGCTGAAATTTTCTATCCTACTGGGGAGTCCACTGTTTTTGGAAGGGTTTCTATGGATGTGGTTCATATCAAGGCAGGTGGTGCTAAGTACCTCATTGTGGCTAGAGATGATTTTTCTGGATGGGTTGAAGCAAAATTCCTTAAGAACCTTAGTTCTGAATCTGTGGCAGCTTTCCTTCATGAGAATTGGACGATGCGTTAAGGTTTGGCTCAATCTTATTCTACTGATGGTGGCTTGGAATTTGGTGGAAAACTTGCTAAAATGATCCAATTGCTCCCTGGACAACATAGAGTTACTACTCCCTATTATCCTGAAGGACAAGGCCTGGTGGAAAGAGCCATGCTCCCTTGAAGGCTGCTTTGGTTAAACTGGCTGGTGAAAGTGGCAAGAATTGTCAAAAGTTTCTTCCCTTGGTCCTTTTCTCTGATCAAATTTTCACTAAGCAAACCACTGGCTACTCTCCTTATGAAATCATCTTTGGTCAAAGGGCTGTTATTCCTCTTGATCTTGAAATGAAGTCTTTCTTGTGCATCTCTTGGGAACAAGTTTCTTCAACTACTGATCTATTTGTTGCCAGATCAAAGCAACTGGAGCGGAGTGAAGATATTTGTTAAAAAGCTTATCAGTAGATGATGGAATCAAGAGCAAAATCAGTTCAGTATTGGGAAGATAAAAATCTAAATCAAATCAGAGATCCTTTAAACCCTGGTGATCTTGTATTGGCTTATAATTGATCTTTATAGACTCAGTGGGGAAAACTTTTTTCAAATTGTTGGAATGGTCCTTATAGAGTGGTTTGTCAAGTTAGGGGTGGATCTTATGTTTTGGAAGAACTGGATGGTACTCCGTTGGCTAGAAGGTTCTCTGCTGATCAAGTTAAGAGATTTTATTGTTGTGGGGGCAATTTGGGTTCAAAGTAAGTCCTCCCAATTGTGCACCACAAGGGTCTTCTGCTGCATTTTGTTGTAAAAACTCTACTTTCTGCCACATATGTGAGCACCTGGGACACCTTTTCTTTTATCTTCTCCACATTTAGGCTCTTTTGGATGGATAAAGATGGGTTTCAACATTTTTTTTACTTAGAGGATCAAGAAACGGCCAATTATTTTCTTTTTTTTCTCTTTTTCATTTTTTCAAAGCTATGATGCAGACTAGGGACAGTCTGTAAGTTGGGGAGAGATGTGGTGAACCATTTGGGACACCTTGGGAAAAGAATTCAAAAAAATTTGGATCCTTCACTCCAACCCTTCCTGTCCTAGTGGTGTAGCTCCTCCTCTTGCTTGCGTTGCTCCTCATCCTCATTGCGTTGCTCCTCATCCTCATTGCTTGCATCCTTCTCATCCTCATCGCGTTGCTCCTCATTGCTCGCATTGCTCCTCATCCTCATTGCTTGCATCCTCCTCATCCTCATCTCTTGCATCCTTCTCATCCTCATTGCTTGTATTGCTCCTCATCCTCATGGCTTGCATCCTTCTCATCCTCATTGCATTGCTCCTCATCCTCATTGCTCACATCCTTCTCATCCTCATTGCGTTTCTCCTCCTCATCCTCATTGCTTGCATCCTTGATTGCTTCCTCACTTTCATTGCAACCATCAGTTTTTCATCATGACCCTCCCCATTGCTTGGCCATGCGCAAATCATTGCCTTCCCTCTCATCATTGATTCATCCATCATGGCATCCTCATCATCACCACCATCACCACTTGTGAGCAAGGATCATTGATCACACAAACCCCACAGCTCATCATCAAAACCATCCAGCAATGATGAGCATCATCATCATTGCGCTCACCAACTCCATCATCATTGCCTCCATCATCATTGGGATCACCCTCTCCTCCTAGATTGGACAATGGGCAGCAACTTTCCTCCTTTTTTTATTTATTTGGATGGGAAGGGGTGTTGCGTTGTTACTAGGTGTGCAAACGTCTGCACGGACGCTTGCAAGCGACAGGCTGGGGTGAGAATCTCTCACCCCAGTCTGGAAGATTGGCAGAAGGGAACCCGGCCTCCCCAAGCTTGAGCCTCATCATTGTAAAAAAAAAAAAAAAAAAATCCGCTTTCATTTGTGTTATCCAATTGTAAATAGTTACAGGGCTCTCTAGCCTATAGAAGGAGGGGCTCTCCCCTGCTTTTTTCCATCATCAATTCTTCCGACCAATGAGAATTATGAGCTTCTGATCCAAGAGCTCCTTCCTTTGTGAAATTGATCACTTTTCAGGATATATCTTTTGATTATCCCTTGATCCTTATCCCTTACCCTTGACTTTTTTGAAGTCTGAAACTCTGATCTGCCCTTCTGTGACCCTGTTCCTTATCACAAACCATAGCCTTGTTGGTTGAAGAAGAATTCATTAAATTGAATTCTTGAGTGTGTTATACCACTCTTGATCCCTTGTTCTGACCATTACTTGGTCTTGATCATTGATTTGATTGTCTCTCTGGACCAGTCACGTTTGACTAAGAGGTTTTATTAATTTTATACCTGGAGTGTTAAACCTCCCTTTAATTATTCAAGTTGCATTCTGCCAAAATATTCTTGAATCCTTGAGAAGTGTTGGGTTACTCTTAGTCCCAAATTTTTACTGTTTGTTTCAGTGATCCATAAACATATTGCATTGTCTTGTGCAGCCACCCACCGTTATCTGGTACCCTTCAAGCGCTTGATTGTGGAGAGTTGGGCAGGTTCATTGAGAACCTGGAGGTTGATTGGGTTTGAGTTGATTGCTCCCAAGCACCTGCTGACGACCAGAGTTATTAGCGTGTGGGCGCCGTTACTTACAACTGCTTTGTTCTATTGGACTCTGAGCAAACTTTAAATTATTTTGTTCAAAGTCTTTCTCCTCATCATCTTGGTTCAGGTAGGGCTGCTTCCCCCCTCAGCTATTGTTGCTATTGAACTATCCCTATCCCATTTGATTCCTCATTAACAAAGGTTACTGGACCTTGATCCTGGTTACATTTAAATATTTTTGTAACACTCAGGAGGGCATCCTAAAAAAGCACCTATCCCCTCCACAGAACTGCCCACGCCCATCGCCGTTTGGAGTCTTACAACGCGTGCGACTGGCTTAGGAGCTTCTGGCGTTACCCGTTTGTTGGCATCCACATCCATCCTTTCCACCACTGCAAACTCCTCCGTCAATAACACCCTCACTTTTGCTTCCATGTGCGGTGGTTGCCATACCCCCAGACCAGTGACAATCCGCAGCAAAGCTTGAGCGGTTACTGCCAATTCCTGTCCATGCGCGCGCACTTGCTCCATGAAAGTTAGATTCTCAGGTTTGGAGGAGATCCGCTGTGGTGAACCATTTGGGACACCTTGGGAAAAGAATTCAAAAATTTTAAAAAAAAATTATTATACATATTTTTTTTGTCATACCTTAAATCAAAAAAAAATTTGAACTTAGAAAAAAAATTTGGATCCTTCACTCCAACCCTTCCTTGTACTAGTGGTGTAGCTCCTCCTCTTCCTTCCATCGCTCCCACTTCCATCCTACCCTGGGTTCAATCCCCCCTCCTTGTGCTCAGGCCTCTCTTGCTAACTTTTGGCCATGCGCGACTCATTGCATCACTCACGACCATTGCCTCAACAATTCTATCAACCTCAGGCTCACCATCATCCATTTTCTACCTCACTCCCATCCAACACCAATCCTACCCCACCCCAATCGAACCCTTGGATCGTCCATTGATCCTCAACCGTCCGGAGTGCCAATTCTGATTATCAATCATCCTCATAGTTGAAGGCCTCGATTGGCCGGTGGTGAATCACTCCAGGGTTGGATCCCGACCAGCAACAATCATCAACTCCATCATTCCCAACCCATTTTCCAACAACAATCACCTCTCTCATCAATCCCTCTAGACAGTCATTGATGTCCCTCTCCACTTGATATATCCGGACAGTATCTACCCTCCAATCCTTTGGTCTATCATCTTTGAGCCCATCACCCTCATTATCATCATTGTCAAATGTTGACGGGGCCCGAGTCACCCGCCCACCAACTCCATCATCATTGGGATCACCCTCTCCTCCTAGATTGGACAATTGGCAGCAACCGTCCTCTTTTTTTTCATTTGTCGTTCTCTTTTTTTTTTGTCTCTCTTGCTGTTGTTTCTTCTTTTCATTTGATTTTTTTTTGTTTCTTTTTTTTTTGGTTTTTACTCTCTTTTTCAATTGTTTGCTCACTGCCCTTTTTTTTCTTTTTCTCTCATTTTTTTTATTATTTTTCTTTTATTGTACGGTTTCTTTCTTTCTCACCCCCCTCCAGATTTGGATGGGAGGGGGTGTTGCCTTGTTACTAGGTGTGCAAACTTTGGCACAGACGTTTGCAAGCAACAGGCTGGGGTAAGAATCTCCAGTCTGGAAGATTGGCAGAAGGGAACCGGGCCTCCACAAGCTTGAGCCTCATCATGATCAAAAAAAAAAAAAAATCTGCTTTCATTTGGGTTATCCAATTGTAAATAGTTACAGGGCTCTCTAGCCTATAAAAGGAGGGGCTCTCCCCTGCTTTTTCCATTATCAATTCTTCCCACTAATGAGAATTATGAGCTTCTGATCCAAGAGCTCCTCCCTTTGTGAAATTGATCACTTATCCGGATATATCTTTTGATTATCCCTTGATCCTTATCCCTTACCCTTGACTTTTTTTTTAAGTCTGAAACTCTGATCTGCCCTTCTGTGGCCCTGTTCCTTATCACCAACCATAGCCTTGCTGGTTGAAGAAGAATTCATTAAATTGAATTCTTGAGTGTGTTATACCACTCTTGATCCCTTTTTCTGACCATTATTTGGTCTTGATCATTCATTTTATTGTCTCTCTGGACCAGTCACGTCTTACTAAGAGGTTTTATTAATTTTAAACCTGGAGTGTTAAACCTCCCTTTAATTATTCAAGTTGCATTCTGCCACACTATTCTTGAATCCTTGAGAAGTGTTGGGTTACTCTTAGTCCAAAATTGTTACTGTTTGTTTCAGTGATCCATAAACATATTGCATTGTCTTGTGCAGCCACCCACCGTTATCTGGTACCCTTCAAGCCCTTGATTGCGGAGAGTTGGGCAGGTTCATTGAGAACCTGGAGGTTGATTGGTTTTGAGTTGATTGCTCCCAAACACCTGCTGACGACCAGAGTTATTAGCGTGTGGGCGCCGTTACTTACAACTGCTTTGTTCTATTGGACTCTGAGCAAAATTTAACTCATTTTGTTCAAATTCTTTCTCCTCATCATCTTGGTTTGGGTAGTGCTGCTTCCCCCCTCAGCTATCGTTGCTATTGACTTATCCCTATCCCATTTGATTCCTCATTAACAAAGGTTACTGGACCTTGATCCTGGTTACATTTAAATATTTTTGTAACACTCAGGAGGGAAGCCTAAAAAAGCACCTATCCCCTCCACAGAACTGCAAAAGCCCTGCGCCGTTTGGAGTCTTACACTGCTTGCCCGTTGGGAACATGAATCCCATTCCCACCGGTCAAACCAATCCTGCCTTGAGGTCCTTTTTCATGTTATTGCACCCCAACCCCCAATGCTCCTTTCCCCCGCAGTAATTGCATAACCTCAACACGGGCGCATTTGACAACAGAAGCGCTCCCCAAGGTGCGGAGGGGGATTGCGCAACTCGGACAACATTTAACTCAGAAAGATCCGTAGATCCTTCATCAATTCCCTCATTTTGCTAACCTCCAGGCTTGTTTTTGGAGGGTTTGCCTGAGCATGTTCCGTTTTCCAGGGGCCCGCGACCAGAGCTTGCGTTGGTGCGTCCGTGGTGTGAGAAGCGGACTTCTTTGGCCCCGTTGGGAACAATCTTGTCATGTCCTCCATCAGTTCCTCCAATTACAGCTTTCTTTCAACTGCGCAACAAATGACAAGGATTTCCAGAAGGAGCACAATGCTACCATCCAACAACCTCTTCACCAAGTTCTTGTTGTACAGGTGCTGCTGCACCCGCCAGTGGAGTGGGGGACTGAGTACTCTCAATAATGCCCTCTTAATTGCTCCCTTTTTTCCTGATATTACCTTGTTCTTTGCCAGGTAGCAATAGATCCAATTGAACATTGCTACATCATCCCCCAATTGCACTTGCATCTTGACTCTGCCATTTGTGCTTGCTTCCGCCGGGGCTTGCTTGAAGTTGCTTTCCCAAAAACAAGGTTTGCGCCTTCCCCACCGTGCCAAGATTTCTGCCTCCAGTTTTGGCCAATTGAGTTCCTCATACCCCTCCATCTCCTCCACATCCCAAAGCTTCTCTTTTTCTGTGATGAAGAGGACAACAAGCCAAGCCTTATCCAAACCCATTGCACCTTCCCCATCGGCAATTCCTTTGTATTGCGCAAGGAATCGCTCAAAGTCCTCTGTGTTGAACCGGATGTGAGGATAGTCCCGCGGCCTGATGCAAACAGGCTTGTGATTGGCACCATTGTTGGAACAAGGGACACCGTATCCCGCCCCTGAAGTGGGTTTCTTCCAAGAAACCAGAGAAGGAGGAGGAGGAAGAGGTGTGGGGGTAACATTAGATGACCCCACAACGGTCAATGGGTGGTACTGGGACATTGCGCTTGTTAGCTTCAAGAGACAAGGAACAAAAGATTACTTCCCGCGCCAGACCCCAGATTTGAATAAAGAAGAGTAGTTCTCCTTTAATAGTAACAAGTTTGGAAGTTATTGATCACTTGCGACTGTAAACCCTGAGTGCAACTGTTCATCATTTGACTGAGAGATAAAGAATTTAGAGTAAAGATCCTTCCAAAAACCTATGACTACCAATGATCCTCCCCATAGCAATCCTCCATGATATCCGGGTTGAGGGTGCGTCTTAAGTAGCCTAACCCTCAACCCTAACCTAAGTACAACCAGAAACAAGAAAGAATAATGAAATAAAACCCCTAAGCACAGAACCCTACCCTCAACCCTATCCTTCCCATCCCATAATGCACAACACATATCCCATGTCCCATATCCCATATCCATCTGTATTACCCCCCTTCCATTACGTCCACCCGGTTTTTCCTTCTCATGGCGCAGCCTTGCGTTGCGCCCAACTTGGAGCCCTCCGCGCATGTCCGCATCTACCCAACGCTCCATTCCAGATATCCAAGATATATCCGCACGACCTGGATCCGCATCTTGCAAAGCGCAATTGGTGCGCAATCTGTCCAATCTCATCCAATCTGTCCATCCCACTTCTCCAGATGCTGAGCCCAATTTGACTGCTTCTGAGCCTGTAGTCCACTTGCTGCAGCAAAGCCACACCCATTTCTGAGCCCGCTTACCCTGCTGAGCCCGCCGCTACTGCTGAGCGCACAGCGTGCAGCTTATTCCAACTTGCGTCTATAAAAGACCACCACAAAGTTACTTGTGGTTGGTAACTATCCTCTTCCACAATTATGTATTTTGGAGTAAGAATGCAAAATCAGGAAACTGGAACTATGTAGTATGTGTCCAAAAAGCTGACTATGTGGTATTCTTTGGGAGTGGGGGATACATTTAATCCTTGGGAAAATCAAACACTACAATTGAGGAGGCGGCATGCAGATCAACAAGAATCCATAAGGAAGATTGACAGGGTCTTCCATTATGCTGTATGCAGTATTGACGGGGATCTTCTGAGGATTTTCAATGGGGATTTTTCCTTGGCAATGCATTGGCACAAATCAATTGGTGAGGTCAACAAAGGTTGCAGGAAGTCAACAGACCTAATGTATGTGGATGGATTGGCTAGCAGGGTATGCAATAATAGTGGGCTGGTTCATTGCAGAGAGAGTTAGGGAGGCTGTGTAGGAATTCATTCTTTTGTCATTTCCTTTTGTTTCTGGAGTTTTACTTTTGGGGTTTTATATAAAAGGAGTTGTCTGTTTAGCAGGAGAGGGGTGGGATCATAATCATATGTTGGAGTATCCTTTTACTTTTGGGGTTTCTTCTGTGCAAAAAGTTCCTAAGAGCCGTCTCTTTAAGTTAGCTAGGAGTTATTTCAGGGAATATTTGAGGTGCAGAGCTTGTTGGTGATTCCATAATAGTTTATTACTGTTATTTCATTGCAATTTAGTTAAGGGAGTTTCTGTAGGAAGCAGAACCGCAGAATAGGCATCTAGTCTGGTGCAGAGCAGGTATTCTAACTAAAGGGCTAGAGAAGTATCTAGTACCAGAGCAGGATTGGTGCAGATATTAAGTGTAGCGCATAATTTCTTTCCACACTGTGTTGTAGGGGGAGAATCATACCATCAGACCACTGGGGAAGGAAGGAAGGAACTCATTCTCATTCTCTCTCTCTCTTTGTTGGTCAAAGGCACATTTTACTCTTTACAGACACTCAGGACCATTAAATTCCAAATCTGAGGACAACTTTTAGGGGTATTCAACTCTTTTTTCCACAATGAAAACTCAACTGGATATGCTTTGTTTCTTTTTCTTTTTCCCCAGAGAAGATTGTGGATCTACCACAGCCAATGCTGAGCCAACTGCCCACCCAATTCTGAGCTGGCAGTAGCTATTGCTGAGCCTGAAATGCATCCAATGCTGAGCTTGCTTTGCACCTGAAGCTGATCATGCAGCCTGCAGCACACTTCCCAATCACAAGGCTATATAATGCCACCACACCGTGGATGGGATGAGTGTAAGAATCATTGGAAGCTGGATGGTTGTGATCTGGACATGTAACCTTTACCACCCAGAGACCCAATCTTTTGGAAAAATTACCAGATAATTTGAAAGGAAAATTGGGGTTTCTTGATTTTTTCAACATTGTGGTATCTTTCCTGGATTTATATTCCTCAGGTTTCTCACATTGATAAGTGTGGGTATGTTCTTTGCAATTGGTTATCTGGTAGATATGGAATATCCATTGGACTTTTCCCATGGTTTGATAGCCTAAAAAAGCTTCTCCTTTTGATTATATTATAGCTCAGGAGGAGGATCCAGAGGGGTGGAATCAGGATTTTGAGTAGATGAGGAAGGAGAAAGAGGAGTTGAATCACTAGTTTTATTAGATGAGATAATGGAGGATGGGCCTGGTGAAACAGTTCTGAAAAGTGGGTCAATGTTTCCTTGAGACATTTTGAAAAGAAATTTCATTTTTAACAAATGAAATAAAGATAGGAGTTGATAGTTGAGAAATATATTGAGCAGAAATTGAGTGAAAAAAGTTATGCAGAGACTTGATATAAGATGTAAAAGAGTTTTTTGGAAGTATCTATTGAGGTGTATTTATTAGGTGAATATTTGATTTGAAAAGTTGATAATGCTCCAAAACCATTGTTTAGGAGATAAATAATCAAATTTGTGATGGAATATTTGCATTGAGGAGGATTGATTTTGTAGTTTTGGAGTTTTGAGTTGGTTTTATTGAGTAGTGGTGATGGATCATGAGTTTTTGTGGTGTGTTGAGTGTGTGGTGTGGCAATGAGTGGAGTGGAGTGGTGTGAAGTGGTGTGGTGTGGTGTGGTTTGGAGTGGATTGGAGTGGATGGGTGTGGTTTTGTGTGGATTTTTGTGGTGTTGTTAGGTTTGGTTTGGTGTGTTATGGTGTGGTAGGGGTGGTGTGGTATGGTAGTGAGGTGGTGTGGTGATGGGGGGGGGTGTGGTGGGGGTTGATGGGTAGGTGGAAGAAGTCAAGGTGGTGGTTTATAGGATGATTGGAGGGCTCAAAGATGGGTGGAGGTACCAGGAAAATGTTTTGATTCATATTGAGTTTATGCATGCCAAAGGGCTCACAGAAGGGGGCCAGAACCCAAAAGGGGTTTATTGTGATGCTCTTTTGGTTTGGTTTTTGAGACACAAATAGTGCCTCAAAAATTACCAAAAAATAATTTTTAGAAAGCTTCAGGGAATAAATTCAAATCTTCATCTTTGAATATTTCAAATAATCATTCATTTCTTTTGGGGAAAAAAATAAAAAAGGATAATTAAAGAAAGACCTCCCCTTTTCTGTTGAATTATTTTCATTGCCATATATAATTTTATGGGTAAAACATGTGAAAATTGGTCAGGAAAATTTCTATTTAAATATTTATGTTTCATTCTAAAGTTCTTTGAAAAAAATTGGGGTAAAGGTAGATTCCAGATTTAGAGATAAAACCATTGCAATGGATGTATTACTTAGGAATGTTTTTATGTTGGATTCAATTTTTGGAGGCCCAGGATACATCCAAAAAATCTGTAAAAAAATTTTCAACATCTTTTATTATTTTTTTAAATTTCTGGGAGCTTCAATAACCAAAAGAAATAATAAAACAGGAAAAGAAAAGTATCCAAAAGTCCAATGAAAAATTTGCATTTTTTGAATTTTTTGAATTTTTGAATTGTTTGATTTTTTGAATGAATTTTTTAAGTTAAAAGATTACACCCAAAAAATCTGAAAAAATATTATGAAGCTCCTTTTTTGTTTTCATAACTTAATGAGAACTTTGAAAAGAAAAAAAAATGATAATTTCAATGGCAAATAAAAGCATCCAAAACTCCAAGGAGAACTTTGAATTTTTTGAATTTTTCAAATTTTTGAATGAATTTTCTGAGGTAAAAGAATACATCCAAAAAATAAAAAAAAAAAAACACCAAAATCTCTATTATTTTTTATCCAAATTTCTGAGAGCTAAAATCCCCCCAAAAAAATTAATCCAAAATGCAAAGGAAAGGATCCAACAATGGAATCAGAATGTTTTTTTATTTTGACTTTGTAAGACTCCAAACAGTGCTGAGCCGGAGGCAGTTCTGTGGAGGGGAAAATGTGCTGTTTAGGCTGCCCTCCTGAGTGTTACAAAAATATTTAAGTGTAGTCAGAATCAAGATCCAGAACCTTGTAAATAAGGAATCAATGAGAAGGATGAATTTTGATAGTAGTCAGTAGTGATGGAAACAACACTATCTAAGGCAAGATGGGTGTGGAAAATACTTGAAAAAACAAGCCAAAGTTTTGTTCAGAGTTCAATAGAACAAGGCAGTTGTAAGTAACAACACCCACAAGTTAATAACTCTGGCCATCAGCGGAAGATCAGGAAAGATCAACTCAATCCCAACCAACCTCCAGGTTCTCAATGAGCCTTCCCAAATCTCCGCAATCAAGCGCTTGAAGGGTACCAGATAACGATGGGTGGCTGTAAAAAACAAAAAAAACTTGTTCTATGAAGCTCTGGAAGCAAAGAAGTAACAAATTTGAAGAAGAATGTCCCAAAACTTCTCAAGGGACTTAAGAATAGCGTGGCGGAATTCAACTTTAAGAAAATAAAGGCAGGTTTAACACTCCAGGTTGCAAGCTTAGAGAAACCCCTCAGTCAAACGTGACTGGTTCTGGAAAGACAATCAAATGAATGATCAAGACCCAAGTGGTTGGAGAAAGGGATAAAAGGAGTGGCTTTACACACTCAAGAATTCAACCCAATAACTTTTTCTTCAACCAGCAAGGCTATTGGTTGGTGATAAGGATCAGTTCACAGAAGAGGTATCAAAGGAATTGAGTATGGGGGCTCAAAAGATCAAGTGGAAATCAAAAGATATACCCAGGATAAGGATGCTCAGAAAGGGGAAGGGCCCCATGGATTGATTACTTAGATGATGATGATGATTCAATTATTTATCATAAGATGGATGATGATATATAAAAAAATGCAGGGGAGAGCCCCTCCTTTTATGGGCAAGAGAACCTGTAGACTACTTACAAGACATACTACAAATGAGTGCAAAAAGAAAAGATTTTTTTCTTTTTCTTTTTTTTTGCTCAGAAAATGAAATGATTCAGAATATTGGAAATGAAAAACACAAAAAAACAAAACCAAAAATGGGTTGACAAATGAGCAGTAGGAGGGGGATGAAAATTGGCCACAATGGTTGTGGATGAGTGATGGCAACAGTGGTTGCATGATCAGGCACAGGAGGATGAGAGAGAGATTGTTGATCACGCGCTTGCAACAGCTCCAATGGCTGCAAGCAACAGCTTGAGGTCTGTTAGATGTGGAGGTTTATGGATGGATGGCAGCTTGCAATCAATGCAAGCAACCACTTGTGGGCCCATCAGATTTCAACAAAGCAATGGGTGGCCGCTGTTGGATCAGGAGTCATGCCCGTATGCATTTATTTGAGCAGTAAGGTTCTATTTATAGCTATGTATTAACAACTATCTACGTTGTAGGCAGTGAGAGAATAAGGAGGAATTTCCCCCAACAGCCACAAGTGATCAGATGGCGGTGGTTGAACAGGTAGACAACTGTCAACAACGGTTGTTGCAATTGAGCAGAAGTTGTGGCCGCGGGTGATTGGATGGAACAAGGGGTAATGGAGATCCAAGCATGGATGGACCGGTTGGTTGGACCATGAATGTCCTTGGTGACCAATGGAAGGATGGGTTGAGCAAGAATGCTTGCATGGGTTCTTTGGCCAAAAATGGTTGCAGGACTGTCAAGTGCAAGACGGGGAGAATTGAACACCCATGAGCCCACCCCAGACCACTAGGACAGGGAGAAGTTGGAGGAGGGAAGAAAATAAAAACCCTATACCAGGTTTTTTTTGTGGTAACATAAAAAACTAAAAAAATAATTAAATTCTTGCTTCCTTTTCTTGAGGTGTACCAAATTGGTCACCACAACGTATTTTTGATTAAATTTTTGAAGGGGTTCTAATGCTTCCAAAATCATTAAGAATTTAGTTGAAGGGTTCAAGACACTCAGATACAGGGCTTCTGAGTCAAAATTCCAAGAAAATAATTCCTTGACATGACTGTGAAATATAAGGCTTTTTCTGTGGGGGAGTGATGGCCTGCAGATGTAAAATTCCATGATTTAAAGGATTGTGCCTGTGAGAAAATTAATGCCCTATTGATATTAGTTTTTTAGTTATTTATTTTTTTATTTATTTTGTTCTTTTTTTTTTGGAAAATGTACCATTTTCCTGAAATTGGCTATTCAAAAATTCAAAAATTTTAACTCATATACAACCTATATTTTATATCATCACTATTTCATACATGATGTTGGGGTTTTATCTTGCTTTTTCATGAGCCTTCTTGGCTTGATGTGTCTATGCTCAAAAATAAAAATAAAATCATGAGAGTGGTATGACCATCTTCCTAAATGAATACATTGGCTTTCATGATATTTTACAAAAATCAGCATTTCTTCCCTGGTCATGCACCAACATTATTTAGTAAACAAACTCAAGTATCAAGGCGTTCTATCTGTTTTTCTCAAAAAATTCATGATACCAGGAAAACCCCTAAATTTGGGGGAACAAAATAGTGCCTGAATTCAAAGCTAGCACCACCCTTTTTCAAAAGTAAAGGCAAAGAATCTAAATTCACCTATTGGAATTCATGGAAACAAAAGAAATAAGCATATTTACAGTTTGGAATCAGAAGATTCTATGGTTCTGAAAATCAAGCTTGGAACTTCCAGAGATCAAAAGAATTTGGAAGACAATAAATGTTCATCAAGAATCTGATTTTTTTACTCATGGAGCTTTTTAAAGTTGTCTCAATTTATACCACATAGAAGAAAAGGGTCAATTATAGATTGAAAATTCCAATTGTCAAAGTTTCCTGCACTCCTGGCTGGAATTTTGGACAGTCAATTTAATAAAAAAAAGCAGACCAAAAAATGACATAGTTCTTGATTTTCTTCCTTTTTATTTGGGAAGGATGTTGGTTGTTATTTTTGTCCTTTATTTGATTTCTTAGTTTTGAGGTTGGTGTTTTTGTTTGCTTTTTTGGTTTAGTCTTCAGCCAAAAAATCAGGAGAAAATCGGTTGCAATCAATTCTTTCGGTCATTCAACTAAGTATTTATTTTTTTTCTGTATGGGTCGTAGTTGCTGTGCTAGAGTTGCTGCTACTCTTTTTGAGTCGTTGAGACTCAGATAGCAGGTATTCCAAGTCACTTGGTCTTAAGGCATGAGTCATCTCCGAAGCGGTTTGGAAACAACCTCTTTCGAATAATGGAACGTTGCTTGATGTCAAAACATAGCTCATTGGATCGCTGGGCGGGGTTGACCTTTTTTTGAAACGAAAAGAAATAAATAAGCAAAAGCAACAAAGTAAGAATGCCAGCAAAACCTTTAGGAAAAACTACGCAGTTCAAATCATTATCGAAGTGATTGAAAGATTTAGGATCAATGAAAATTACCAACGTCAATTCTTCTAATTCCCTCGCAATTATATCTTCACAAAAATGGTCCAAATCTAAATCATTAGACGCGTAACCAAAGGGATTTTCGATGTCTTCCCCGATTGCCAAGAAACCCAAGAAAGCAAAAGCGATTAACCCTGTCGCTGGTACGGTAATTTTCTTAAACGTGCCAATCAATTGGAACGGCAAAAAGGCAAGGTATCCCCAAATAATCGTCTAGATCGGACAGGTGTGGATCAGGAATTCACAAAAATTCAGCTTGTCGCGCCCCTCCTGATTGGTTTTCTTGCATCGAGTTTTCTGGGGACTTAAATTTACCTTGAGGTGAACGAGATAGCCAAACGGTATCGGCGTCTGCAACAGATTTAAAAAATGAACAACCGAGGTCAGCTTGTCCTTTCACAACCAATAAGTTTTTTCCTTTTTCCCTTTTCTTTCTTTTGTTTTTTGTTTTTTGTTTTTTGTTTTTTTTTGGGGGGGGGGCTATCTGGAAGCCCGAAATCATCAAGGCAATAGAAACCACTGAACTGTCAAAACCCTCTCGACGTTCGCTAGAGCATCTGATAACCCAGCTAACGTGGCGTTGTAGGTGTTCGTAGTGGGGACGCTATTAGCCAGACAAAGATTTATTAGCACTTGATAAAAGCTTGCGTCTTTCCAGTCTTCTTTTCCTCACACCCTCGAAAACTTATGAAAATTTACGTACTCAATCACTTTGCGCGCTTGCAAGCTCGTGATATAGTTTGAAAGATGCCACATGATTTCTAGGGGTAAATTTTCCCCTGGATTGTAACGACGATCAGTGGCTGAGCGCTGCCCAGTGAGATTCATTGTGCCCTGAAAAGAGGGGGAAAATGTGAGAATTTAGATGGCACAAGGAAGGGTTAGCAACATAAGAAAATTAAATCCGGGATCATTTCAGCTCTTTGACCTCATCAATTCAAATGAACAATCGATCAGAAGTTTCATGAAAACGATGGGGCGAATCGAAGTACCTTTATCAAAGTTCTGAAGAATTTGAGAAAGGGAAGATGATCATAAGCTGTCCTTGGAGGCGGATTGTACGCCGGCAATAAATTTATAGGTGGTTTCATCGGATCAGCCGGTTGAATTTTAGGGACTTGGGAGAGGCTTGAATTTCTTGCAACGCCCTCTCCACTTTTGGCTGAGTAAGCTTCTTCTACCTCGATGACAAATGAAGAATCCTGGGATATAGTCCTTTCCGATTTATTCAAATTATAGTGATCTATGTTTCCTAATTCTGGCAAATGAGGTACTCTAGAAAAGTAACTGGGTCCCACTTGGTTATACTTCGGAAGCATACAGGTAAGATCTTCAGAAGAAGAGAGAGAAAGGAAGGCGAAGGCGAACACCAGTCAAGAGAATTCAAAATTAGTGGTACTTTCCAGCCGTACAGCTGGATTGTAAGCCAAATCAATACGAACGGTACAGATCATCGTAGTAAATTCCATATTCTGGTCAAAGTAGAAACTAGCAGGTTAGCTCTTGTGGTTTTTAGAAGCAGTGTCAAATAATTCGTGGGCTCACCCCCTCTTAAGTAATGCTTCAAACTGACCGAAAACGCTTGAATCAAGTTGAGCATTGTCTTTTTCTCTATCAACGCACGAAGTTTCTGCACGAAGACGAAATGCGACACTGTAGTCAGCGAAGTGGCATCATCATTGCCCTTCCTATGAAAAATTTGTGAATCTAGCGCCTGTATGCGTACCTCTTCGTCAGAAGCTGGATCAGCCTTCGTGTGGGGAGCGAGTTCATTCGGCAGATGCAGCCATATTAAGCGCGATAAAGTTCGACTATGGTGGATCACATTGCCCCACGCTTTCCTAGGATGATCAATCAAGTTCATTTTTGCAGTTCTCGCTCGACGTTCATTCGAATATATCACCCAGTTGTTATCTCTCACCTTGCTTCATTGTATTGCGCATAAGCGCTACTCGTTCGGTAAGATATCGCAAAACCAATTACGGTACCTTAAAGGAATTGAGGTGCGAGGTAAGAAGTCTTGCCAATGAGAAAACTGAAGCAGAATCATTCGCAGCAAAACAAATTTCTTACCCAAGACTGTCAATATCGTTGTGCTCTATGCCCCCGGGGACAGGAATTCCATCAGTGTTTGAAGTAATCGACAATGAGCTCCTACAGTACAGGTCTCGTAAAATTTACGTACCACAGAGAGAGATTTGGTTGGACGGTTGAGAGCCGTAACAATCCCCGCCTCAGTTAGGAACAGCAATACCGAAGGCCAAGTTCTCCAAAAAGTTGAAGATTTGATGAAGTGAGTAAAAGGTGCTTGTCTGAACGGATCGTGCATACATTGGTCTCGTTTGGCCTTTGAAGTTCCGCCAACGACAGTTCCAGCTGGATTCCTAACGTGTCTCATTAGTTCTCGAGTGCGGTTGAATGATTCGTAAAATTTCGCTGGTCAAGTTTACAAGCTAGATCTTTATTAAAAACTCGACGGAAGGCTTCCTCCCGGGAAAGCGATTGTTTTGCCAGAACTTGCCGCTTGAGCTGAGTTAATGGAAGATGGTGTAAGATTATTGGATGTGGGGAGGGTGACAACGCTGGGACCAAGGTGTCAATGGGATGGTGACCCATGTAGCCTTTGTCTTCATGAACAAAAAAATGTGCACCGAAGAGGATTACGCTCCGAAGTCCAGCAACTGTCGCTAGATCTTACTTGCACTCCAACAGTTGAAAAAAGATTGGAGGCAAAAATGAAGCACCTTAGATACCGAAAAAAGCAAAGGCGAAAATTGATTCATTGGCTTGCATTAGAAAATGACTCGTTGCATCGACCCTCCCGACTGAAACGCACAGCGCAGTGATGGATTGGGCGAGCAATGGCATCAGGGTCCTTGCCAGAAGTACTCTTCCCTTGATGTTTCGAATGATAAGTACATGCCATCACCTCTTTACCTGGGCGTGATTGGCTTTTCAGGTGTGTAAGCTGCTGGCCGGCGACGCAAGCGCAAATGGAGCGTCGACGGGATACACCGCTGATCAAGTTATCCACCGAGAGGGATTAGATGGATGGTAATTGTGACCGAGAACTTTCACTCTCGAGGAATGGCGGCATGACGCTGCATCCAGCTACAGATAATTAATTCGAGAGGGAGAAAACACGCAACAATTGCGGTCGAATAATATCAAGGCAAACCTGTTCTAGAACTACACTTTCACTCGTAGTACCCGAAGGTTCTAGAGCACCAGAAAAGTTGACGTGTCATTCTACCCCCTTCTAGAAACCGGCGCACATTCCTTGAATAATGGATTTGAGGATACTCGGCTTTGCTAGGTAGGAATTATAATGCCTCATATTGCCATTGTTATAATTATGGCCAGCAATTAGCTTAGGCAAATGAGCAGTATTTAAAGCAAAAGAAATGCTGGACACCTTATATCAATAATTGCTTGATGGGCTCTCACAATGGGGCAATATGTTGGATGATATTGTTGATGAATTCAATTGGATGATGAATGAATGAATGGAAAACAGCAGGGAGAAGAGCTCCTTAAGTACAAAAGATTGGCCTCTTGTGAGCCCATGATACAACAAGCCAAAAGGCAAATTTTGCGCCCCAAAAGAGCTCTACAGGCTCTACAGGCCTTGTTACTTGGTTTGGGCTACATCAGCCCACATGGCATCAGTCCCTGTACCCTTACAACCAGCCTATTCTGGTTATTTCTGGTGTTTCCACCTCAATGGGGCTGAACCAGCCCCTTAGCTGTTCATAACCCTGACTGGTTGTCCTTTACAACCAGCCCTGTTACCTATCTTAGCACTTGCCACAGCCCTGGCCCCTCATATGGGCCAGGTGGGACCCAGGACTCACCTGAGTCCAACCAAAATCTCACCTGGGGGGGGTGTAACCGGCGGACATGCCACCCCCCCTCTTTCTCTCAAATCACTGGAGGGGGCAGTCAAATCCCCTACCAGGGGCCCTGGGGGTTGATACCCCGCTCCTCCCCCTTGGTAAAGGGGGGGGGAGAGTGCCCCTTTGATGGTGGGGGGGTGGTCAATTCCCCCCCACCGCCAGTTGCCTTGATGCAACCGGCCTGGCCATCTCCTTTGGTGGGGGGGTGATCAAGTCCCCCCCACCATGACCGGTTGCTGGCTGGTTACAACCAGCCAGCCCTCCCCCTCCCCCTTGCAATGGCAAGCAAGGGGAGGGGGAGGAGCTGGGACCACCAGCCCCACGGCAGCCGCAACAATGGCCCCGCACGGGCTGTTGGGCCCCATAGATGGGCCAAAGGTAAAAACAGCGGCCCCAAGCGGGCCCCAACACGGGCCACAGCCCCAACCAGTGTGGTGTTGTATTTATAACCTTGGATTGGGAGCTGTGTTGCGGGCTGCGCGCTCAGCAGTTGGGTAGGTTGGGCTCAGCATTTGGGGTGCGCACGGTCTCAGAAGCGCCTGCTGCGGGCTCATCAGCAGGGATTGCGGGGCTTGGCGCCAGGTGCAGGTTGGGCCTACTCTGGGGGGCGCCAGGCTGCAACCTGCCCAGGGAACGTGGACCAAGTGATGGAGCCGGCCGGACCAAGGTTGCGGGTGGCTAGTCCAGAAAGCAAGGGCAGGCAATTGGGGGTTATATGGGCTGGGAGGTTTGCGCGGGCATAAGCGGGGGCCAAATCAAGGATTGCGGGATCCAAGGTTTGCACGGGCATAAGCGCGGGATCCTTGGATGCAAGCGGACGGATAAACCCGGGGCGCTCCAAGTAGGGCACAGTGGAGGGCTGCGCCATCAGAAGGACAAACCAAACATACGTGATATCAAAGGGGAGGGTTTCAGACGGGGTGGGTGGTACGGGGTAGGGTTAGGGTGGAGCTAGGGTTCTGTACTTGGGGTAATATTTCATCTATCTTGTTGCTTGTGGTTGTACCTAGGTTAGGGTTGAGAGGGAGGACTCAAAAATACCTCTCTCTCAACTCTGGGTTGGGTCATCATATCATATATCATCATCACCAGTGTGGAAACAAGAGGGGTGATACCCCTGAAGCTGTCCTCAAGTTCCAGAAGTTATTGGTCTAAGCGTCTTTAAGGAGATTGGATGCAATGAGTTTAAGAATAGAGAGAGTGATGATAAGATACATTCCTTCTCTCCAATCCTTCTTATACCATTTCCTGGTGGTCTGGTGATATGAACTATATGATATGTATTGTAATCCAATAGACTGTATGTTGTGATGATCCAACCCGGAGTTGAGAGTGAGGTGTTTTTAATTCCTCCCTCTCAACCCTAACCTAGGTACAACCACAAGCAACAAGATAGATGAAATATGACCCCAAGTACAGAACCCTAGCTCCACCCTAACCCTACCCCGTCCAAAACCCTCCCCTTCAATATTGCGTATGTCTGGTTTGTCCTTCTCATGGCGCAGCCCTCCGCCGCGCCCTACTCAGAGCCCCCCCAGGTTTATCCATCCGCCTGCCTCTGCGGATCCCGCAATCCATGAGTTGGCCCGCGCTTATGCCCGCGCAAACCTTGGCTGCGCCCTACTTGGAGCCCCCCGGCTTTATCCGTCCGCGCGCGTCCACGGATCCCACAATGCGTGAGTCAGCCCACGCTTATGCCCATGCAAACCTCCCCAGCCCATATAACCCCCAATTTCCCTGCCCTTGCCTTCCGGAGTAGCCTCCCGCAAGCTTGGTTGGGCCAGCTCCATCACTTGGTCTGCATTCTCTGGGCAGGTCCCGGCCCGGAACGCAGCTCCCAATCCAAGGTTATAAATTAGACACCACACCAGACCACCAGGGAATGGTATGGGAAGGATTGGAAGGGAGAAATTTATCTTGTCATCACCCTCTCTATTCTTAAACTCATTGCATCCAATCTCCTTGCAGACGCTTAGACCAATAACTTCCGTAACCTGAGGACAACTTTGAGGGGTATCACTTCTCTTGTTTTGACATCTGGGGGTCTGGCCGGGAACAATCTTTTGTCTAGGTCTCTCAAAGCTAGCAGGTGCAATTTTGCCAACAACTACTCCAGGATCAAACATCCCACCTTTGTTCCCTCTCTGGTTGGGAGCTGGCAGGCCAACACCTCCACCACCGCCAACTACTTGGTCCGGCGGTTTTGCTCCTCCTTGGTCGGAGCCTTTGGAGGTGGCTGAGGTTCTGCAACGGGTATGGCTTAGGCCCCAGAAATTCCCTCATCTCTGGTGCGACACCGCAGATATTGGGCGCTTTCTGGCAAGGTTTGAGGATATTGCGGACTCCAAACACATGACAGGCAAGGATAAGGTCTGTACGGTTGTTCTCTTTATCAGGGACAAGAATAAACTCTGGGATGTGGAGGATATGTCTGGCTACAAGGCTTGAGACTGGGAAAGGCTCCGGAACAAGATGATGGCAAGGTGGGGGAAGCATGAGCCCCGCTTCCGGGAGACGGACTTTGAGCAAGCGGCGGCAGAGGCAATTTTGCAAGGTGGTGTGCGGACACAGAGTGATTTGTCCAAATACAAATCTATGTTTGACCGCATCTACAGCTACCTAGAGAAGAACCAGGTGGTAGCGGGTCAAACAGGGGCAATGAAGTGGGTGTTTCTACGCGGGCTTGCACCGCAACTTTGTGTGCAGATCCAGCGGTATCTATTCAAACACAGGTTGGTATTGCGGTCAGTGGATCAGAGTGTCACGCCTCTTCTGAACCTAAGCGTGATCAACCAGGCGGTAGAGAGCAATATTGATTGGGAAGAACTGATCAAGGATACGGCCAGGTTGTTCCCAACGGTTTCAAGGCAAAAAATGGCCTCTTCCACTCCAGCTCCAACGCAGGTACTGCCCGCGGGCCCATCAGCAATGGAGCAGCCGGAAGCCCCTTTGCAGTCAATGGAAGTACCAGTGAACAAGGTAACAGATATGTAATGGGACCTACGGATACTTCTGAATTGGATAATGGCCCCGCCAACAGCTCCGCCTCCTCCTCCTCTGCGCGGAGTGCCCCCTCACATGGGGGGGCTTCCAGCCCAGTAGTGGGCCGTCAAGCAGGTTTTTGGTTTGCATGTGCACCTATTGCAGCAATAAAGGCCACTGGAAGTCTGGTTGCGCGGAACTGACCAAGGACATGGATGAGGGGTTGGTCCACACGTCTGGGGCGACTTAATATTCCCAACGGGCAAGCCGGTGGATCTGGGGGCCGGTCACGCAGTCAATGGAAGTACCAGTGAACAAGGTAACAGATATGTTACGGGACCTACGGATACTTCTGAATTGGATAACGGCACCGTCTTCTCCTCCTCTGCACGGAGTGCCGCCTCACATGGGGGGGCTTCCAGCCAAGTAGCGGGCTGTTGAGCGGGTTTTTGGTTTGCATGTGCACGTATTGCAGCGATAAAGGCCACTGGAAGTCTGTTTGCACGGAACTGACCAAGGACATGGACAAGGGGTTGGTCCGCACGTCCAGGGCAACTTAATATGTTAGATTACATAATTGCCATGAGAAGTTCATTGACTGGTATGTGCCACCCACATCATAGAATGCTGGGATAAGTACACCTCTTCTGGGGTGATCAGCCAAAATAGCTATGAATCAAATGCTTGCTCCTTACTCAACAGTGCACTTAGCTCAATTGGTAAGAGCATCAATCATATAAAGAGTCTGAGGTTGTTGGTTTGAATCCCACAGTGTTCATTTGTTTTCATATGACTTCTGACATGGTAGCAAGAGTTATACAGTCACAAAGACTGCAGCCTAACAGCTGTCAAAAATAACAATCTGTCTTTATTAATGAAATCAAATGGTTGATTCCCTGCTCAAGGAACAGAGGGGTGTTAGATTACATAATTGCCATGAGCAGTTCATTGACTGGTATGTGCCACCCACATCATAGAATGCTGGGATAAGTACACCTCTTCCGGGGTTATCAGCCAAAATATCTATGAATCAACCGCTTGCTCCTTACTCAAAAGCGCACTTAGCTCAATTGGTAAGAGCATCACTCATATAAAGATTCTGAGGTTGCGGGTTCAAATCCCACAGTGTTCATTTTTTTTCATATGACTTCTGACATAATATTCCCAAAGGGCAAGCCAGTGGATCTGGGGGCCAGTCAGCCACCCTTGGTGGAGCAGGTTAGGGCAAGAGCCCGGCCCGCAGGGGAGGCTTGGGTGTCACTTGGGATTGTTACCGGGCCCAATACGTGGCAAGCTCTGCGTGTGGAGGCGGAGGTTAGGGCATTGGCGGCAAACAAGCAGATTGTGTCAGAGAAGATGGATGTGGATGTCAGAGAGCGGCCATTGACCCAGGCCCCAAAAACTGTTATGCAAGGGCCGGTAGGCAACACGCCGTCAACCAGTTCCGGAGGAAGGAGGAAGGCTGGGGAAATTGTGCGACGGGTGATGGGGAGCGAGGCAACAATACCCCTCACGCAACGGGAGCTGGCAGCGGTCTCCTGGGTGGTTGTCAAGGAAATGGTTCAGGCGCTGAGGGAGCACGGGGGTGGCAGGGTTCTGGCAATGGTGCAGTGCGTGAAAACAGCAGGGAAGGAAGGGGAACGCAAGTTGTGCCGATCCAAAGCCGTGTTGGTGCTGCTTGCCTATGTCTCGATGAAGATTGCGGGCAGGAAGGTGTGGGAAATGGTGGAAAGTGGGTTGATGGTCAATCTGCTCCCTTCAAAATTGGTGGATGAGTTGGGGCTGGTTTGAAGGAAGTGCGCTATGGGATTACGGGCGCTCAATGGAGGGGAATGCTGGGTGGATGGGGTGGTGGAGGAAGAGGAGGTGGAGGTTGCAAAGGTCCGGAAGTTGCTGTTGTTTCTCTTGGTCAAGTGTGGCAACATAATTTTGGGTCAACCGTTTATGTTTGGGTTCCGGGCCCGGATGGTGTTTAACACGGAGGAATGGACGGAGGCACTTACAGTGGAAGACGCGTCTGGGGCAAGGTTTGAGACGACAATCTGCAACCACGGGAAGGCAAAATGGGTGCAACCAGCGGCAGCCGGCAAAGAGGCAGAATCTGACAGGGGGGACAACCGTGAGGGTTGACCCGCGGAGGATTTTGCCTAGTCAACCGCAGGTACTGCGCAGGAAAGGCTCCAGTATTGTGCAGGCGGTTGACTAGGAAGGAGCAGGAGGGGGAAGGAAGCAAACGGAGGGCGCGGGTGGCAGAAGTAAGCCCTCTTCCTCAGTATGCGCCATTGGAAGGTACTGTGTTTCAAAAACCCTACCAAATTTCCACGCTCATGAGCAAAGGCAAGAGCCGCGGGTTAATTATTGCCAGGAATCACAAGGACAAGGGTGGATGCATAAGGATGGTCAGGTGCAGCGCAGGAAGGTACAAGCCCGTGGCACAAAAGGTTTGTCCCCGGAAAAAGCCAATGCTGCAGGGAGTTAAAGGGCCTCTAAGGCCAATCTCCTGGCCTTGGGACCCCTGGGTAAGTCCGTTGAAGAAGTCGGGGTGGGTAACACGGTTGGCGCGGATAACGGATGAGCAGATCAAGGTGCTTAATATTGGGACAAAAGGGTGGTTGATTGCAGAGGAGAAGGATTTTCTGGCATTGGTGTTGGTGCTCCGTGAAAAGGCCCTTGCCTTCAGGCCTGACAAGCGCGGATTGCTGAGCAACAAGGTTGGCAATCCCTATGTGATCCCCATGGTGCCGCACAAGCCCTCGCAGATCAAGCCAATTCCAATCCCTTGGACCGTGAAGGAACCCTTTTTGGAACTGGTCCTGGAGCGTGTGAGGACGGGTTTGTACAAGCAGTCCACATTGAGCTACTCTAGCCCAATCTTTGCGGTTGTTAAACAGGACTGAAAGTTGCTTAAGATTGGTCATGACCTGCAGCGGCTTAACTCATTCACCATCCGGGACGTGGGATTGCTGCTGCGTGTGGACAAGTTCCTGGAATTGATGGCAGGGCACGCATTTTACAGATTGGTCAATGTAATGGGGGGTATGATCAGCGCAAGCTCCATCCCAACTTGCAGCTTTTAACCGTGTTCAAGACAGGATTGGGGAGGATGCAGCTAATGCGTTTGCCGCAGGGCACGACAAACTTGGTGGCGGTTAATCAGGCCCAGATGACATGGATTCTGCAGGACAAAATTCCGGAAGGGGTTCTGATTTTCATTTATGACCCAGGCATCAAGGGACCAAAGACGGATTACGGGGGCACGGTGTTAGAGGAAGACCCAAAGATCCACCACTTCATCTGGGAGTACGCGCAGACGTTGGAGCGGGTCTTGTTCCAAATAGAGGAGGCAGGGCTTATAGTGTTGGGGAGTAAGTTGGCAGTTTGTGTTCTGGCGCTGGAAGTGCTAGGACATGTTGTGGCTTTTGAAGGCAGGAGAATTGGGGAAAAGAAACTGAACAAAGTCCTTGAATGGCTGACCCCCCAGATGCCTTTGCATATCCTCCAATTCCTGGGACTGTGCAGTTAAGTCTGCATGTTCATTGAGCGGTTTGCAGAAGTTGCAAGTCCGCTGCGGGCGCTAACACAGAAGGGCGCGGGGTGGGAATGGATGGCAAGGTGTGACACTGCCTTTGCAAAGCTCAAGGAGACTGTGGGCTGCAACATTGTCCTCCGGGACCTCAACTACAAAGCGGGAGGGATCCTCCTGGCCGTTGACTCTAGCAAGTTTGGAGCGGGCGGTGTCCTGATGCAGGAAGAGGATGGTAAGGACAGGCCGGTTCTCTACAAGTCTGTGACGTTCCCCTGATGGAGAGTTGGTATTTGCAGCCAAAGCTGAAATTATGCGGAGTCACCAAAATTGTGCGGAGGCTTCAGCACCTGCTTTGGGGGGTAAACTTTGAGCTTTTGGTCAATGCAGAGGCCCTGGCGCAGATGATCAATTCTCCAATGCTGCCAAATGCTCCTATGGCTAGGTGGGTGGCATTTCTTCAGCTCTTCACTTTTGGCTTGGTTCATGTTCCGGGGAAGGCGTTCACAATGCCCCACGCGCTGTCGCCGTATCTGCCGGAGGACCCGTTTGAGGGGGCGGAACCCCTGGACGTGGAGTCTCTGGTTATCTGTGTAGGTATGGTGGAGGCGGAGGTCATCCTTCCGCTGCAGCAGTCCGGGCTTTAGGCAACCTTGTGCTCCTTTTTGCAGGATCTTTGGTTTCCCAAGGGTACATCAGTGGCGGTAATTTGATGGGTGAAGCAGTGGACAATCAACTTCTACTTGCAGGAAGGACAACTGTGGGGGCGGAGTACCCCAGTGCCTTTGGTGGTTGCAACATCAAGGAAGGACAAGGAAATCATTCTGAGGTGTCTTCACAACAACCTTGGCCACCGGGGCAAGATCAAAACGCAGAGGTGGTTGAAAGCAAGGTTCTGGTGGCCGGGTGTGGTGTGCGCGGTGCGTGAATGGGTGAAGTCTTGCAAAGTGTGTCAATGGCGGAGCTCTAGGCTGCCCAGGGAGGTGGGTCACCCTACGGGGGAGGACGCGCTGTTTGGGCGGGTCTCCCTTGACATGGTCCACATAAAGGCAGGAAAGTTTGTGTACCTGCTGGTTGCGCAGGAAAATCTATTGGGTTGGGTCAAGGCTTGGCCTTTGGTGAAGTTGTTGGCGGAGAAGGTTGCTCAGTTTCTAGAGGAAGATTGGTTTGCGCGGTATGGTTTGCTTTGCCTGGTCACCATTGACAGAGGCGCGGAGTTCTGGGGTCGTTTGATGACGCTGGTCCAGAATTGTGGAGCTAAGTTTGGGCAGGTCACAGAGTACAATCTGGAGGGCGCCGGGATGATCAAACGGGGTCATCAGCCTATCAAGGATGCCCTGGTAAAGATGTGCGGTGAGGACGGAAAGCGGTGGCAGGAGGCCCTTCCGGTGGTCCTCTTTGCAGACAGGATCTTGGTCAAAATCTCAACGCGCTACTGGCCTTATGAACTTCTCTACAGACAGCATCTGGTGCTTCTGGTGGACATTGAGCTGGGAACCTTCTTGGGCGTGGACTGGTGGAAGGTGAAGACCTCCGCGGAGCTTGTGGAGGCACGTGGAAAACAGCTTCTCTGACAGGACAAGACCCTGGCAAAGGCCGCAGAAAGGTTGCGGAAGACTAGGATGGCGTTGGTTGGCTATTGGGACAAGCATTGTTCCCATTGCCTCTGGGATCCATTGCCGAAGGGGGACTTGGTCTTGCTGTACAACCGGAGTCTGGAGTCCCAGTGGGGTAATCTTTTTGCCAACCAATGGAACAGCGCCTTTGGCATGGCATCCAAATTCAAGGGTGGGAGTTCTCAGCTTGAGGAATTGGACAGGGCTCTGCTCAAACGGAAGGCCGCAGCTTTGCACGTGAAGCCCTTCTTTGCATGCGGCTCCACCTCCTTCAACAAGATGGCCGGCAATGGCGCGGACACAGGGGACAGTACAGGTGGTTCAGGATTGGTAGAAAAATTGGGCTCTTTGGCTGAGGAGGAGCCCGTGCGCAACGCGCCGCCTCAAAGGAGAAAGAGGCTACAAACCGCTGGGGACAGCCATCAAGCCGGGGGGGACGTGAGTAGGGTAAAAGGTTGATTTGGTGAAGGGGTGCTCTAGCCGGTTCAGAGCCGGAATAACTAGACACCCCAGAATGTTTGTTTTCTTATTTCTTGAATACATTGCTTTTCAAGTTGGTACTGGTTTTGGTTATGATTGGTTGCAGGGATGCGGGCGCGGCGCAAGCTGGGTATGTAAAAGCAAGGACAAGCCCCGCGGTTGGGTAATGCGGGAAAAGGAGCGGAGGCCCAGTGTAAGAAAAAAAAACTTTTTCTTTTTGGGTTTGGTTCTTTTCTTTGTCTTCTCTTTATTAGTTGTCTTCTCCTACAGCATGATGGGTATGGGGAACTGTGTGGCAGTTTGGCTGGGGAGGTCCAGGTACCTTACAGGGAACTTAGTTGGCTCAGGACAAGGGCGGGGATCTCAATCTCACTCTCATTCTCACCAGGACGCAGGCGCGGATCTCAATCTCACTCTCATTCTCACTTATGACGCGCAGATGCGGAACTTTCTTCAAAACTCACTTGGGATGCGGGGATGTTTCCACAGGACGACCGGCTGGGAAAGGACGCACACGCAGAAGACATGTATTTCTCTAATCAGGGGAAGCGCGGTACAATGAAAAATGTGGAAAGAGGGAGAGGGGGGGTGATGCGCCTAAGCCTTTTTCATCATTTCCTCCATGTCCACCCGCGACAACACCAGTAAGGCGTGGAAAGACGCCCAGAGCTTGCGCCAGAATTCCAAGGATTGAGCTCCAGGGGTTGCTAGGAAGTTGTGGAGCATTGCAGTCAACCTTTAAGCAAAGATCTCAAATCTGGCCGCTGGGAGTGCCAAAACAATGGGGATTTCCTGGATCTTGGGTGGGCTGGGGGAAGGAAGGACTGGTGAGGAGGGGGCCTCTGGAGGACCATCTGTGGGGCTTGGTCCAACAGGAGGCAACCACAAGATGACAATGGGTGATGAGGGCAGTGGAAAGGTGCCTCCGGAGGACCATGTGGGGGGCTTGGTCCAGCAGGAGGCAACAACAAGATGACAATGGGTGACACGGGCGGTGGAAAGGTGCCTTGCGGAGCCATGGAAGGGGCCAGGGCAGGAGACAGGGCCGGGGAAGGAGCCGGGGCAGGGACCAGAGTAGGAGCTGGAGGAGGAGCCGCGCAACATCAAAGGATTTCATTGATACGCGGGTCCCTTGTGCCTTGCATAACCCGGATGCGGTCTGCCCAGAATTGCATAGCCGCCTGGTAAGCCTCAAAGTTGGGGAATTACTCCTTCTGGGGAGGTCCCGCGCGGCGGAGCGGTGAAGCGGAGTCGCGGATTGAGCTTGGGGGGGGCAAAGGGGTTATCTTGGCGGAGTCCACGAGTCCTCCAAGATGGTTTCATTGTCTGATACCAAAAACGGGTCCGGACGGGCCCTCTTGCGCTGGCGGGAACAGGAGCCAGATTGAGGGGGAGGCTGGGGCATTCCCTCACTAAGCAAGCGGCAAAGGTGGCTGCGACGGCAAGCGCTTCAGGCGCATTGACCAGGAGCAATCAAGCGTGCCTGCCCGTTCCGGGAGAAGAAATCACAGGGGATCATAGTTTTGGCAGAAGTTGGAAGGAGGGGCGGGGCAAGTACCTGGGGTGGACTGGGAGCAGGGGGGGGGTCCAGTAGCGCAGTAGGGTTGAGGTAGTGATGGAAGGATCTCTGGGGACAGAACTCAACTTGGGGGGGGATGTGGTGTTGTATTTATAACCTTGGATTGGGAGCTGTGTTGCGGGCTGCGCGCTCAGCAGTCGGGTAGGTTGGGCTCAGAATGTGGGGCGCGCGCGTTCTCAGCAGTGCCTTCTGCGGGCTCAGCAGCAGCAGATGAGGGCTCAGCGGCAGGGATTGCGGGGCTTGGCGCCAGGTGTGGGTTGGGCCTACTCTGGGAGGCGCCGGGCCGCAACCTGCCCAGGGAACATGGACCAAGTGATGGAGCCAGCCCAACCAAGCTTGCGGGTGGCTAGTCCGGAGAGCAAGGGCGGGGAAATTGGGGGTTATACACGCCGGGGAGGTTTGTCTGGGCATAAGCGCCGGCTGACTCACGGATTGCGGGATCCAAGGTTTGTGTGGGCATAAGCGCGGGCTGACTCATGGATTGTGGGATCCGCTGGTGCGCGCAGACAGAGAAAACCGGGGGCTACAAGTAGGGCACGGCGGAGGGCTGTGCCATGAGAAGGACAAAACGGACATATGTGATATTGGAGGGGAGGGTTTTGGATGGGGTGGGTGGTACAGGGTAGGGTTAGGGTGGAGCTAGGGTTCTATACTTGGGGTCATATTAAATCTATCTTGTTGCTTGTGGTTGTATCTAGGTTAGGGTTGAGAGGGAGGACTCAAAAATACTTCACTCTCAACTCTGGGTTGGGTCATCATATCATATATCATCATCACTGGACCACCAGTGAATGGTATGGGAAGGATTGGAAGGGAGGAATTTATCTTGTAATCACCCTCTCTATCCTCAAATCATTGCATCCAATCTCCTTACAGACGCTTAGAACAATAACTTGCAGAACCTGAGGACAACTTCAAGGGTTATCACTTCTCTTGTTTCCACACTGGGCTGCAACATGGGCGGCGTCCCAAATGGGCCGCTCCAAGCCCAAAAACTAAGTAAACCACACTTTGGCGGGCCAGCCCCTCTGGCCAAGTATGTCCAAAATATACCTTGGGCCCAATTATGCCCATACAAGCCCATCTGGCTGTATTTGCCCATATAACTTACTGCGCCCATTAGGGCCTGTGTACCAATAGGCCTGTTTCACGCGTTTTGAGGCAAGTTTCCCCATATCCGTGACATCCACACAGGCCTGTATGGTCCCTGTGAGTGTCCAATGGGCCTGAGAGGCCCATATGTGCATCCCATTTGGATTACACTTATACGTAGCACACTCCTAAGTGCACACGTATTTTAACACACCCCTTTAATCCAGAAGGGGTGACATCCGCATGTTATTCACAAAGCCTTGATGCTTGTTCCTATCTAAAGCCTTAGTAAAGATATTTGCAATCATGGCTCCATTGGGCATGTACCTCAGCACAATCTCCTTGCAGTTAACTGCATTGCCAATTTAGTTATAGTGAACATCAATATGTTTTGTTCTTGAATGGAAAAAATGGTTTTTCCTAAGGCTATGGCACTCTGATTATCAGAATACAACAACACAAACCCTTGTGGCTTAAGTGTATCCTATAAGACTTTTCTCAACCATTTTGCTTCCTGTGAAGCTGCTAAGTAAGCTCTATACTCAGCCTCCGTTGATGAAATACTTATTGCCAACACCTTCTTGGACGTCCATGACACCAGATTCTTACCTAAGAAGAATACAAAAACACTTTTTGATTCCCTAGTGTTACCATCTGCCCAACTTGCATTGGAATAACCAACCAAATCAAGGGTTTATGACTTTGTAAACAACAGTCCCAGACTGTGTGTTCCTTTAAGATACCTCATAACTCTCTTAAACGCTGACCAATGCCTCATGCTTGGCTTCTCTAAGTGTTGCAACAAGACACCAATTGAAAAAGCAATATTGGGCCTTGTACACTTCCCCAAATAATTAAGTGATCCAATAGCTGACCTGTAGTCGTTCCCAGATTGAACAAACCCCAGATACTCCTCATCTGTAGACTTCTCTAAACAAATTTTTGACTGCATGGGAGTACCAAACTCTTTTGCATCCTCTAAGCCATATTGCTTAAGAAGAGCTTCCACGTAATGGCTCTGGTCTAACTTAATACCATTCTTGCTCTTACTGACTTTCATTCCTAGCACCTGTTGTGCCAGACCAAGACCTTTTATCTTGAATTCCTTTTTGAGTGTCTCCATGACTCTCTCTTTACCATTTCCAATAATGATAATGTCATTGACCCATACAAACAAAATTGCATCCTTTCTTACAAAAAGACAAGGGTTGGCCTCAGAAGTCTTGAAACCAATCTGTATCAGTTTCTCACTCATGGTATTATACCACGGCTTAGCTGCTTGATTCAATCCATACAGGGATCTACACAGCTCGAGGACAAATTCCCCCTTATCTGCTGAAAGAAAACTTCTAACACAGATTTTCTTGATGGTTTCTGGTTTAGTCTCTACTAACCATTCACAAAAACAATCAGGGATTGACATATAAACAGTCTCCTCCTCTACAAGTTTTGCATTCAAGTATGCTGTTACAAAATCAGCTTATCTGATTTCTTCACCCAGCTCCACTCCCAGAGCAATGATGTACCTGAAGGTGGACATCCTTCCAGTTGGTGGGAAAGTTTCTTGGTAATTGATACCCTCTCTCTGCTTGAAGCCCTGTGCAAAGCATCTGGCTTTGAATATTTTCAAAAATCCATTTGTGTCAAACTTCTTGTTTAACACCAATCTAGAGTCCACAATGGTCTTTCCTTTGGGAACGGAATCCCACTTAACCACTTCAAAGACACTATTATTTTCTAGAGAATCAAATTCCTCAAAAATAGAACTCTTCCAGTTGGCTCTCTCATCAGAATTCATAGCTTGGCCAAAGCTATTTGGGTTAACCCTGTCACCCATTTCTGAACACAACTCCAGGAATTCATTGAGCATACACTTTTCCTGAGATGTATCTTCCTCATATACTGCGGCAGCATAATGGGATTTCCATTCCCTGTACCTATCAACTGGTACTCTAATCCTACCACTCCTTCTAACTGGGGGTGGAGGCTCATCAGGTTCCAAATTAACGGACTCCCCTGAAGCGGTGTGGAAACAAGAGGGGTGATACCCTCAAAGTTTTCCTCAAGTTCCAGAAGTTATTGGTCTAAGCGTCTGTAAGGAGATTGGATCCAATGAGTTTAAGAATAGAGAGAGTGATGATAAGATAAATTCCTTCCCTCCAATCCTTCTTATACCATTTCCTGGCAGTCTGGTGATATGAACCATATGATATGTATCGTAATCCAATAGCCTCCCCCCCAACCCGGAGTTGAGAGTGAGGTATTTTTGAGTCCTCCCTCTCAACCATAACCTAGTTACAACCACAAGAAGCAAGATAGATGAAAACATAACCCCAAGTACAGAACCCTAGCTCCACCCTAACCCTACCCCCTACCACCCACCCCATCCAAAACCCTCCCCTTTGATATCACGTACGTCCGGTTTGTCCTTCTCATGGTGCCGCCCTCCGCCATGGCCTACTCGGAGCCCCCGGGTTTATCAGTCTGCGCGGGCCCGCAGATCCCGCAATCCATGAGTCAGCCCGCGCTTATGCCCGCGCAAACCTCCCTGGCGCGTATAACCCCCAATTGCCCCACCCTTGCCTTGCGGAATAGCCCCCCGCAAGCTTGGTTGGGCCGGCTCCATCACTTAGTCCGCGTTCCCTGGGCGGGTTGCGGCCCGGCGCCCACCCCCCCAGAGTAGGCCCAACCCGCCCCTGGTGCCAAGCCCCACAATCCCTGCCACTGAGCCCTCAACAGCTGCTGCTTAGCCCGCAGCAGGCACTGCTGAGACCGCGCGCACCCCAAATGCTGAGCCCAACCTACCCAACTGCTGAGCGCGCAGCCCGCAACACAGCTCCCAATCCAAGGTTATAAATACAACACCACAGCGGGAACTGAACCCTCTGGTGGCACGTCTGCCATTTCTTCATCTTCCGGAGCCACATGTACTGCAGCATTTGCTGGGGAAATAGGTGCTAATTCTATTTCTTGCTGTGACTTATTGACCACAACATCTTCACTCCTTTTGAGTGGAAAGGTACTTTCATCAAATTTTACATCCCTACTACAGATAAACTTTCTTGTCCCTGGACAATAGATCCTATACAATTTTATTATTAAATCATAGCCTACAAGTTCCCCTGTTCCGGCTATAGGGTCTAATTTTCCAACCATCTTGTTATGATGGACACTATAATACACCAAGCAACCAATTGTTCTTAGGTGTGATGTTTTGGGGTACAAATTCCAAAACTGATAATGAGGACTCTTCACATTAACACTTACAATGTTGTGCAACAGACAGACTGTACACATCAACTCAGCCCATAAGAACTTTGGTAGACCAGATTGAGACATAATAGTTCTGACCTTTTCCAGTAAATTCCTATTCATTCTCTCAACTATTCCATTATTTTTTGGAGTACCTGCAGGAGTGACTATATGAATGATACCATAATCTTTCAATAACCTCTCAAAATCTTTACTCACAAATTCACCACCTCCATCAGTGATAACCCTTTTGATCTCATTCATTAGACCATTCTGTTTCCAGACTTTGAAGATTACAGAAACCTCCTCTGTGTTCTGATCCTTAGACCAGATTGGTTTAACCCAAACATAATTAGTTGCAGTATCAACTAAATTGATGAAGTATCTTGCCCCACCAAGGGACTCCTGTGTGAATTTCCCTGAAAAATTAATAGAAAATTCCTCTCTAGGAACATCAGTGCAATCTCTACTCTTTGAGGACACATTTCTAGTCTTAGCCCCCAAGGTACAACTCTCACAGTTTCTGTCCTTTACCTTGTGGCCACTTCTATTGTGAGCAACAGTGCTCAAAGCTGAGATTTTGAACAAGCTTGCACACAAAAGCTTGTTCCCAACCTTTCCACTAAGAACAGTTCTCTCATTCATATCAATGAAAAACCTATCTTCTTTAAGATAACAAAGCTGGAAACCTTTTTTCCACAACACTCCAGGGGAAACAAGGTTATGAGGAAACTCTGGTACATATAACACTTTCTCAAAAGAAATTTTGAAACCCAAGTGATTTTCAAGAATAACTTTTCCAATTCCTTTAATCTGAATTGTTCCGCCTTTCTGACCAATATTTACAACTCCATCATAATCACTAAGATTTGAAAATAAATTTGGTTCAAAGGACGTGTGATCTGTACATCCAGAATCAATCAAAACAAGAACATCCTCCTTCAATCCTCCTAATGGGAAAGAAGCTTTATCAGTCACTGATAAGTTCTCATCTTTGAGGTTAAGATTACTCACTTTGTAATCAATCAAGTCCATTTCTTGATCCTCATCAATTTTTGCCTTCTTATTTGGGCCTTCTTCCCCAACAACCATTTTCATTGGACCATCAAACGCCACCATTGCAATGTTTTCAGTAGTGAGATTTACCTCCTTGTCATTCTCTTTGGACTTCTTCCTCTTCTTGGCCTCCTTGCAATCATTAGCATAGTGACCCTTATTCTGAAAATTATAGCATAAGAACTTGGACAATCCTTATTTGCCTTCTTGAAAGATTTTCCAGTCTTTCCAACAAGGGCTGTTCCAGAACCCCCCTTCATCTTTAACTGAAGATCATCCTTTTCAATCCTTTTCAGCACATCCTCCTCCCCAGGAAGAGGATCCAATTGAGAAATAATTCTGACTAAAGAATCAAACTACTTTGGTAGCTGCTGAAGGATTAATAGTGACGAACACTCAGGATCCATTTTAAGTCCTGATGACTTAAACTTGGCTATGCTAGACCTAGCCTCTGCAACAAACTGTTTAAAATTTGAATATTGTAACTTAAACAGTTTATTGAAAGCTATATCCTTCTTGTGAACAGAATCACCAGCATACTTGAACTTAAGCAAATTCCAAAGGATTCTGCCCCTCCTCCTCTCATCTTCCCTAAGAGTATTGGCAACCCATGTCACATGATTCTCATCAAGATGCCTAAGGATGGGATGATAAGACTTTTTCTCCACTTCTGAAACTGATCAAAGTTTCATCTGCATCCATTATCTCCCCACAACAGATGTTGTCAAGCTCACTATCCATAAGGACAGCCAAAGAATATTAATTCTGACTTTTCAGAAATATCTTGGCGGAGCTAACATCAGGTATATAGGACATCCTCTTGGAAAACTTGAGGCCTTTGAGGTTCTCCATAGTAAGGTACAAGATTCTAGATGGCTTGGAAGTAATGATGATTTTGGTACTGATAACGTGTTATAATTATGGCCAGCAATTATCTTAGGCAAATGAGCAGTATTTAAAGCAAAAGAAATGCTGGACACCTTGTGTCAATAATTGCTTGATGGTCTCTCACAATGGGGCAATACGTTGGATGATATTGTTGATGAATTCAATTGGATGATGAATGAATGAATGGAAAACAGCAGGTAAAAGAGCTCCTTAAGTACAACCAATCGGCCTCTTGTGAGCCCATAATACAACAAGCCAAAAGGAAAATTTTCCGCCCCAAAAGAGCTCTACAGGCTCTACAGGCCTTGTTACTTGGTTTGGGCTACATCAGCCCACATGGCATCAGTCCCTGTACCCTTACAGCCAGCCTATTCCAGTTATTTCTGGTGTTTCCACCTCAATGGGGCTGAAACATCCCCTTAGCTTTTCAAAAACCTGGCTGGTTGTCCGTTACAACCAGCCCTGTTACCTATCCTAGCACTTTCCACAGCCCTAGCCCCTTTTATGGGCCAGGTGGGACCCAGGACTCACCTGAGTCCAACCAAAATCTCACCTGGGGGGGTGTAACCAGCAGAAATGCCGCCACCCCCCTCTTTCTCTCAAATCCCTGGAGGGGGCGGTCAAATCCCCCTACCAGGGGCCCTGGGGGTTGATACCCCCAGGGCAACATTAAGGTAGGTGGGCTGGGGGGTGGTCAGGTCCCCTCCAGCCCGTTTCTCCTCCCCTTTGGTAAAGGGGGGGGGAGAGCGCCCCTTTGATGGTGGGGGGGTGGTCAATTTACCCCCACCGCTGGTTGCCTCAATGCAACCAGCCTGGCCATCTCCTTTGGTGGGGGGGTGATCAAGTCCCCCCCACCATGACCGGTTGCTGGCTGGTTACAACCAGCCAGCCCTCCCCCTCCCGCTTGCAATGGCCAGGGAGGAGAGGGGGAGGAGCTGGGACCACCAGCCCCGCGGCTGCCAGCCAGCGCAGCAGCCGCAAAAACGGCCCCGCGCAGGCCGTTGGGCCCCATAGACGGGCCAAAGGCAAAAACAGCGGCCCCTAGCAGGCTGCAACATGGGCAGCGGCCCCGAGCGGGCCGCAATGCAGGCAGAAGCCCCAACCAGGCCGTGATGCGGGCAGCAGCCCCAACTGGGCTGTGACAGGGGCGGCGGCCCCAATGGGCTGCTCCAAGCCCAAAAACTACGTAAAACACACTTTGGCCGGCCAGCCCGTCTGGCCAAGTACGTCCAAAATGAACCTTGGGCCCAATTATGCCCATACAAGCCCATCTGGCTGTATTTGCACATATAACTCACCAGGCCCGTGTATCAATAGGCCTGTCTCACGCGTTTTGAGGGCAGTTTCCCCAAATCCGTGACATTCACACAGGCCTGTATGGTTTTTGTTAGTTTCCAATGGGTGGGAGAGGCCCATATGTGCATCCCATTTGGATTACACTTATAGGTAGCACACGCGTAAGTGCATAAGTATTTTAACAGCCATTTGTTGTCATACTGATTGATACTTGCCCCTTTTTTTAGAAAAAGAAACCGGGGCTTTAAGAAATGCCAAGTTTACCAATAAGAATTGAAAGAGGGCATAAAAAACTACCCAAAACAAAGGAAGAGAGTTTGTAAAAAAAAAGGCAAGTTGAAACAGATGGGGACCAAACGGTGGAAACAAGGCAAGGCAAAGGAGGAAGAGACAAGTGGTAACAATTGAGATGAAAGCAAGAGAGTAGGCGGGGATTGTGTCAAATTGAGCCAAGTTAAACCTAATACATTCTTTTACTCTCACAACCTGTTTCCTATTGAATTATTAATCTCATCCATACTATTTCATCTAGTTTCAATCATCTGACTTGATGCCCAGACCATCTAATTCTATTCACCACTACCAATCCTCTTCTTCCCAGGCATGGTGTTGGCTATTTATAGACACATGAGTTCCAACTTGACCCACACAAGTCAAGGTGTGGTAGGAAGAGTTCTCAGCACTGTAAGGGAGATGCTGAGTCATTGGAAAAGCACTGCAGAGTCCACAATGGGCAACTCAGATGCAAAAAGGAATGTGCATTAAAGGGTCTTGCACTTTCAGATGCAAAGAGAAATGCACAAAAAAGTGTTCAAAGCTTTTGGAATAAATGCTCATTAATTTTTTGGAGTTGAATACAATAAGATGCAGGCTGTCAAATGCAGTTCAAGGGCAATATATGGGATAATGTGGTGTGGTGGTCTTTTATAGACATGATCAAGAAAGTGGGCTGTGACAAGAGATAGCAAAGGGATAAGCCTCAGGAATGAGAGGAAGAGAACCTGATACAACAATAAAAAAACTGCAGAACAAGCCAAGAGGAAAAGCATGAAATGCAAGTTGATGAATGTGGGAAGCCAACTGGTTGGGCAACAGTAGATTGCATGGATTACCAAACACAGATTGAGGGTGGAGGTTGGCAAGGACACAAGTTGTAAGTTAGAGCTTACTAAATGCAGCCAACCATGCAACAGGCCTTGTTTAGACAGGCAAGTAAGCAACAAGTGTGCGACTGGATTAGGCAAGTCATTGTAGGGATGGCAGGCAGGGCAAAGTCAAAGGGCCAAAGAAAAATGGGCTGAACATACAGGAGGTTGCCATGGAAAAATGTGACAGGATGCCTGATAGGGGGGTCTATCTTGGTGTGGGAAAGCAGTCAAGGGAGCTGTCAGTTTCAAAGAAGGGGAGGGTCCCTTAACCAATCCAGGATGCAGGAAGGGTGGGAAAGTTGCCTGGGGATGTCAGTTGATTGTGAACAACCACGTGAAAATAGACCGGCAGTGGGGACCTGATGGTTTGAAAGGTGATGAAGTATTTTTGATGTTTGAGGTAGTGACCATATGCCCCACTGTTGAGGATGATAAGTTTGGTATTGAATTTGTTGAAGGTCAGATTTGCTTTTCAAGGACATTTTTTGTTCTGGATTATACTGATTGCAGCCCAGGGGTTGGCTATAGCTAGTTCAGCGTTGTGGAATTCAGAAGAGGACTTCTCCTTTAATGGTTCCCAAGTTTGGAAGTTATTGATCCCTTGCGTCTGTAAACCCTGAGTGCGACTGTTCACCCTTCAACTGAGAGATAGAGAATTGAGAGTAAAGATCCTTCCAAAGCCTATGACAACCCAATGTGATCCTCCGTGATCTGATGTCCAATCTCCTCCAACCTGGTTGAGGGTGCGGCTTAAGTAACCTCCCCCTCAACCCTAACCTAAGTACAACCAGAAAAAGCAAGAATGATGAAATAAAACACCTAAGCACAGAACATAGCCCCAACCCTATCTTTCCCATCCCATAATCCACAACCCGTACCCCATATCCATCTGTATTGCCCGCCTGCCATTACATCCACCCGGTTTGTCCTTCTCATGACGCGGCCCTTGTGCCGCGCCCAACTTGGAGCCCCCTGTGCATGTCTGCATCTACCCAATGCGCCATTCCAGATATCCAAGATATATCCCCGTGATCCAATCTGTGTCTTGCAATGGGCAATCCGCACGCAATCTGTCCAATCCAATCCATCCCGCATCTCCAGATGCTGAGCCCAATTTGACTGCTGCTCAGCCCGCAGCGCAACTTGCTGTGGCAAAGCCGCCCCCATTGCTGAGCGCCCTACTCCTACTGAGCCTGCCGCTACTGCTGAGCGCGCAGCGCGCAGTCAATTCAAAATTGCATCTATAAAAGACCACCACAGCCTGTAGTTGATGGCACTGTTTAGGGGAGTGTGACATATTTGGATTTTAAGTCCCATTTTTGCAGAAGTGCCTTTGTTTGGTTTTTTGTTTTGAGAAGGATTGGGAGAGGTTTGGCAAGACATGTTGAATGCCAAGGCTTGAGAGCCTTTAATTGAATTTGATTTTTGCTTGATTTCAAGTTCTAGATTGGATAGGAACGTGTCCATGGGTATCTTAGCTTGTTTAACTTTATATTTAGCAAACTGCAGTGATTGCATTCCAGAAAAAGAGGGTGGCAACTTTTTGAGGATTATGATGGCCCAAATTTTTTCAATGGTGGATGTGTCAAGATTGTCAAAGGAGACTTCCAGGATTAGTTGAAATTTTTCTCTAAATTTGTTGATTGATTCTTGCAAGTTGCCATCCAAGAAGGAAACATTGTACAGTCAATCCATAAGGTTAACTTTGTTTTCCAACAACTTGGTTGCATAATGATTCCAGATATATTCCCAGAGGTCTTTGGGCTTGTATCTGATTGGTTCCTTGACAAATCAAGTGAAATTCTGTTGATCTAGGTGCAGGAAAATAAAGTTAGTGGCTTGCTTTTTCTTCAGTTTGATCTCTGGGGTTACTTCTTTGAGGTGTTCAAGTACAACCACATCCAGGTCTTTTTATCCAAGGGAAATTAAAATGTTGTTCTGCCAACTGGAAAATTTCCCTGGACCAGTTAGTTTTTTGCAGAGGATGACACAAGAGTTGGAGGAGTTGGCCATGGTGATGGGGTGGAACAACACAGAGCTCCTAGCATGGGTACCTAGGAGTAGGTATTTAACTTTATCTCCAGAGGAAACAGTTGAGTAAGAAGGGGATGGGGGATCACAACTGGATGAAGTGGGCAGAGTCAAATCCAAGGATGAGGGAGGAGAGAAGGGGTAGGAAGCAGGATTGGACACTGTTAAGAGTTTTATCCTTTATCTTCAAGTTTTCCTTTTCCTATTGACTGAACAGCTGTTATTCACACTGGACTCATGACCTGAAGGAAAGTAACAGCAAGTGAGGGGCAAGTGGGGCACAAATGATGGGAAAAAAGGAGGTGCAATGAAGGTGGTACTGTACTGAGAGATTCAGAAAAAATTCTTTATTTAATTTGTGCATACGTTTAAATAACTCTTATAGAAATAATACAACTTGAAATAATAATGAAAAATCCAGAAAAGATGAGCATGGAATTTAGAAGAAAACACAAATCAAGGGAGGATAATGGAGAGAATCAAAATAAGGGAAAGCCAAAACTACCTTCTGGTATTGCTCAAATAGCTTGACCTTGCTTCTTGAGACATATACAATAAACTGAAACAAGCTGAGTGTGGCTCCTCCTGAATTTGCTTATCAATGTAAGTTCTTTGTTTGTAGAGATTCAGGCAGCGTAAGTCAAGGTTTGGCTTGAAGGGTCCTTCTGTACTTCTTCTCTTCCTTGCCTATCATCTTCTCTCCTTTCCCCCTTCTTCTTCCCTTCACTTTCTCCCATGCGTTCCAATGTCCTTGGTGCTCTTGTGTGCAAAGAACACCAGCGCTCCACTGCAGTTGCAGCCGGGGCATCAGCTGACACTCCTTCTTGACACAGCTGGAACCAGTCTGAGAATCTTCCTGGCTTGAATAACCTTGACCTATCCCAGTGGCTTGGTTAGTATGTTGGAAATCATTTCCTTGGAGTGGCAATGCACAACCAACAGGAGGGACTTGGCCACCAGGTCATAAAGATACTGATAGTGGAATTCAATATGTCTTGAGTTGGGTTTCAGTTGAGCTTCCTTGCTGAGAAAGTTGGCACCTTGGTTGTTGTTCATGATGAGGGGGTGGGGGATTTTGATACCCTGACCAAGGAGTACACTGGAAAGCCAGAAAATTTCCTTAGCGCATACATTCATTGCTACAACTTTAGCCTTTGTTGTTGATTGAGCAAAAATAGGCTGTTTCCTTGCGGCCCAGCAGATTGGTTTGCCAAAAAGGGTAATGACATAGCCATTTGTGGAATTTCTGCTGATTTCTGAGGTCCCTTAATCAGCATCCGCCCATCCACAGAGCCCCTGTTCCAAGCCTTTGGTGAGCTTGAAGTGAATTCCAAGGGAAGGGGAGCCTTTGATATACTGCAACAGATGCTTGGCAAAATTCCAATGAGCCTTGATGGGAGAATTAGTGTAGTGCAAGAGTATGTTGATGGTGAATGAATTGTTGGGTCAAGTGTTGATTGACAGATGAATCAGCATTCAAAGTGCCTTTTGCATAGTCTTCACATTGAAGGGTGGGGAGTCACAGGAAATGAGGTGATGTAAGTTCAGAGGGGCTGGTGCCTTGAACAAGTTGGCCGTATCCATCTTGAGCTTGTGTAAGGTTTTCAGGCAGAAGTCATGCTGGTGCATCACAAGAGAGCCATCAGTCTTCCAGTCAAGAGTGAACCCAACATGCTGCACTGGACACTCTTGCATGCGGATGGAGTAACTCTCCTGGAAGCAATCAAGGAATGTAAGAAGCTGATCACTATTGGGACCTACCTAAAGGCCATTTTCAACATTTATGTGGAGCATCATGCATCTGTTGTTGGTGAAAAAGAGAGACTTGTCACCTTGCAATGGGTTGAGTCCTAGCGTGGCCAGAGTTGCAGCAAATTTTGATTTACAGAATTGTGGTGCCTGCTTTGTCCCATAAAGAGACTTGTTCAGCCTCCCAACCCATTTCTCCTTACGTGGCACTTCAAAACCTGCAACCTGAGATACATGGATAGTTGCATCAATACTTCCATATAAGAAGGCCATCTCCATGTCAAACTGAAACACATGCATTTGACTTTGGACAGCAATTGCTAGCAGAGACTTGAGAGATTTTGTGCAACCAATGGGAGAGTAAGTGTCAAGGTGGTGTTGGGGATACTGCTGGTGGTTTCCAAAACACACCCATTGAGACTTGCAAAAAAAAACTTTCCCAAACTTTTTTCACCTTCAAACTAAGCGCCACATGCCACCAATGACCATGTTGTCTTTGGGGGGAGGGACTAGAGTGCCGGTGTTGCAATTGATCAAAGAAGAGTTTTCACCTGCCATGGATTCCAACCACAGTGGGAACTCATAAGTGTCAGCAAATAACTCCTTGACAGTAGGGCGTAGTTGTCTTCATTTCTGTTACTGAAGTTGGCCAGATTGGCAGAATCATTGGAAACCCTTGCGGAAAAGCAAGTTTGCTCTGGGATAATGGCGGAATGATCCAGTGAGCTGCTGATCTTTGTGGTGACTTGCTAGAGTACAGTATGTAGGCATAGTGCTTGGGGGGAGAGGCCTCTGTGACAGGATCCAGAGACAGTGTTGTTAAATCAGCTTCTGGACAGGTGGGCTGACAGGAGTCAGCAGAGACCAATGGGACGGCAGGATTGGCAGCAAAAACTTGAGAGAGGGGTGTCTCAAGGCTCAAAACGGGAGAGGAACAGTTTGGGCACCGCTGTGGTGTGATTATATAGTCTTGTATTGGGAACTGCTTTGCGGCCTGTGCGCTCAGCATTTGGTAGGTCAGGCTCAGCAGTTGGGGTGCGTGCTGTGGTTTTGTTATATAGCCTTGAGTTGGGAACCGGGCCACGGTCCACGCGCTCACCATTTGAGATGGGCGCAGTCTCAGCAGTGGCCGCTGTGGGCTCAGGAGCAGCCGCAGTAGGCACCGCGGGGCTCAACATACCAGGTGTGGGTTGGGCTTAATTGAAGGTGGTGGGCCACGGTCCACTTGGAAATTATGGACCCAAGAATGGAGCTGGCCCAACTGGGTTTGTGGGTGGCTAGTTTGGGAAGGTAGAGCAGGGCAATTTGAGCTATAGGAGTGGGCCAGGCGCGCACAAGGGCAGGCCAACCTGCAGGGAAGGAAATCAGGTGGCGCACCAGGCCGATATGGACAACGCAGGGGGCTTCAAGTAGGGTGTGCAGGAGGGCTGCGTCATGAGAAGGAAAAACGGGGTGTGTGTAAGGGTAGGCAGGATTGAGGGTGGTTGCGGCATGGGGAGGGGTTAGGGGGAGGCTAGAGTTCTGGTTTTTAGGGTTTTCTTTTCTATTTTTTTTTGAGCTGTCATTGCACTTGTACTTAGGTTAGGGTTGAGAGTGTGGGAATAAATTCCGCGCTCTCAACCCCAGCTTGTGGGGGGAGATATAGAGGATTGGATCACGGCTTATGGTGTTAAAATACGTATGCACTTACGCTTGTGCTACATGTAAGTGTAATCCAAATGGGATGCACATGTGGGCCTCTCTGGCCAATGGGACACTCACACGGACCATACAGGCCTGTGTGGATGTCAAGGATTTGGGGAAACTGGCCTCAAAATGCGTAAAACAGGCCTATTGGTACACCAGCCCAGTGAGGTATATGGGCAAATACAGCCAGATGGGCTTGTATGGGAATAATTGGGCCCAAGGTTTATTTTGGACATACTTGGCCAGGCGGGATGGCCGCCAAAGTATGGTTTACTTAGTTTTTGGGCTTGGGGAGGCCGCCCATGTTGCAGCCGGGTTGGGGCTGCGGCCCATGTTGCTTCCCGCTCAGGACCGCTGTTTTCTCCTTTGGCCCGTCTATGGGGCCCAATGGCCCGTGCGGGGCCATTGCTGCCACCCGCTCAGGGGCCACTGTTTTTGCTTATGGCCCGTTTATGGGGCCCAACGGCCGACGCGGGGCCGTTGTAGGGGGCAGGGGGACTCAAAATGGAGCCCCCCCACCCTGGTCGCGGCTGTTGAGCCCGTTGCCACTGCCAAGCTGGGTGGCAGCCCCGGCTCCTCCCCCTCCCCTCTCTTGCCATTGCAAGGAGGAGGGGGAGGGCTGGCTGGATGGAACCAGCCAGCAAACAGTCATGGTGGGGGGGACCTGACCACCCCCCACCAAAAGTGGTGGCTAGGCCGGTTGCATTGAGGCAACTGGTGGTGGGGGGGAATTGACCACCCCCCCACCATCAAAGGGGCGCTCTCCCCCCCCTCACCAAGGGGGAGGAGTGATGGGCTGGAGGGGACCTGACCACACCCCAGCCCACCTAGCATAGAAATGCCCTGGGGGCATCAACCTCCAGGGCCCCTGGTAGGGGGATTTGACCACCCCCTCCAGGGATTTGAGAGAAAGAGGGGGGGTGGCATGTCCGCTGGTTACACCCCCCCCCCATGTGTGTCTGAGACCGGACCCAGGTGTGTCCTGGGTCCCTCCTGGCCATTTGTATGGCCAGGGGCTGGTTGCATGAGGCAACCAGCCAGCATGTGAGGTAACAGGCCAGTTTTAATAGACAACCAGCCAGGGTTTTGAACAGCTAAGGGGCTGTTTCAGCCCCATTGAGGCGGAAACACCAGAAATAACCGGAATAGGCTGGTTTTAAGGGTACAGGCACTGATGCCATGCAGGCTGATGTAGTCCAAACTAAGTAACAAGGCCTGTAGAGCCTGTAGAGCTCTTTTGGGGCGGAAAATTTGCCTTTTGGCTTGTTTTATCATGGGCTCCCAAGAGGCCAATCTATTGTACTTCAGGAGCTCTTCTCCCTGCTGTTTTCCATCATCCATTCATCATCCAATTGAAATCATCACCAATATAATCCAAAGTATTGCCCCATTGTGAGAGCCCATCAGCAATTATTGACACAAGGTTTCCAGCATTTATTTTGCTTTAAATAATGCTCATTTTCCTAAGCTAATTGCTGGCCATAATTATAACATATGGTACAGAAAGGAAAGGAAAGGAAGGAAATTCATCCCTCTCTCTCTCTCTAAACAGGTGCATCCTTATCCTTACAGATGCTAGGACCATTGATTCCAAAACGTAGGGACAACTAGGGCAGTTCCACTCTCTTACTTTCCACAGGGCATTCTCAGAGGTAGCGGCTGCAATCTCAGCAGCAGGTGCAGCGGGACCAGCACACCAGTTGTGGGTTGGGCTTGACTAGGGAGGGGGAAGGGCCGTAACCCGCTGGGATATTACGGACTTAGGAATGAAGCCAGTGTGGAAACCAAGAGGGTAGAAATCCCCTAGTCATCCTTAAGTTCCGGAATCAATGATCCCAGCTTCTGTAAGGATAAAGATGCTCCAGTAAAGAGAGAGAGATAGAGAGATAAAGAGATGAACTTCCTTTCCTTTTGTTATCCTTTCATCCATCCTCTTTCCTCTTTTCCTTTTCCTTTCCTTTTCCAAAGATCCAATGATATGATAAGATGATCCCCTCAGAGCTGGGGTTGAGAGCACAGACTTTATTCCCACACTCTTAACCCTAACCTAAGTACAAGCGCAAGGACAGCCCAACAGCAAATGTAAAAGAAACCCAAAGACCCAGAACCCTAGCTCAACCCTAACCCCTATATCCAATCCCTCAATCCTGCCTGCCATTACACACATCCAGTCTGTCCTTCTCATGACGCAGCCCTCTGCCGCGCCCTACTCAGAGTCCCCTGCTTTTCTGTATTGGCCTTGTGGGCCGCATGCTTTTCTTCCTTGCGGGTTTGCCCATGCCTATAGCCCCAATTGCCCCGCCCTACCTCCCCAAACTATCTGCCTGCAAACCTGGTCAGACCAGCTCCATTCTTGGGTCCGTAATGTCCAAGCAGGCCGTGGCCTGCCACATCTGATCAAGCCCAGCCCATGCCCAGTATGCCAAGCCCCGCAGTGCCTACTGCTGAGCCCACTGAGGCTGCTTCTGAGCCCGCAGAGGCCACTTCTGAGACTACGCGCATCCGAGTGCTGAGCCTGACCTACCAAATGCTGAGCACCTCAACCATGGCATGGTTCCCAATCCAAGACTATATAAAGACACCACACTGTCCCAACCACGTTCACAGGCCATTAGTTTGGGGAGGTAAGAGCAGAGAAATCATGAGGCTATGTATGCAGGAGGGCGCGCGCAAGCGCAGGCCAACCCATGGGCCAGGGAGAGTTGCAATAACATGTTGGGCAGATACACCAAGCACAAGGGTTTTGAGTTGTGCATGGCAGAGGGCGGCGTCATGAGAAGGACAAACTGGATGTGTGTAATGGCAGGCAGGCTTGAGGGATTGGATATAGGGGTTAGGTTTGAGCTAGGGTTCTGGGTCTTGGGGTTTCTTCTTTATTGTCTTCCAGGTTTTCTTTGTGTTTGTACCTAGGCTAGGGCTGCGGGGAGGGCATAAAAGCACTCTCCCTTGGTGAGGAGAATAGAGGGGGGTTTCACATAAAAGGAAGAAGAAAAAAAAGAATTGGAATTCATATATATATATATCTCTCTCTCCTTTAAAAGGGAGCATTCTAAAACCTTACAGATGCTAGAATCATTGACTCCGTAACCAAGAGAAAAATTTCTGAGGGTTCTTCTCTTAGTTTACACACGGCAGAGGGATACAGAATTTGCTTGGGGAATCAGGGAGAAGTGTGAGCTGGATCTGGGGGAAAGATGTTGGCGGCTTCTTCAGGGAGAGAGGGTTGCCATACTCAAAGACGGATTGAGGATGGAGGAAACCTTGAGTGATGGTGACATTATTCTTGAGTGGATGGAGAAATTGACACGCGTCCTAGTATTGCTTGTATCTGAGGAAGAGAAGAGGAGACAATTGGGGAGAATCTTGGACAACGCAGGCTGGAGTGTCTGTACTTTCAGCCCAAAGGGAATTAACTGAGCTATCTCTCTTACCTGCTCAATGGTGCAATTTTGCACAGTGAGCATGCTAACCGGAGAGGACCATTTGATGGAACTTGATGCCAGGAGGTTAATTAGAGTGGAAAAGTAGCGGGCTGCTTAATCCCAGTAAGAGATGGGGGCATCTGACTGAGCAAGAAGGCATCAAATTTTTGTGAGAATTGTATGATTGAACCTCTCTGCAAGCCCGTTTTTCAGCAGTGAATGAGCCGGGCCCTGCTTGAGTACAATTCTGTGTTCCTAGAGAAAAGAAGAAAGCTTGTTTGACCCTAATTTGCCTCTGCAATCACAGTGAAGGAATGCGGGGGTTATACCAACCTGATTTCTAATCCCCTGAATGTAGGAAACAATTTGTGACTCCAAGTTGGACTTGCTTTTCATAAAGTAGATGCATTTGAAGCAAGAGAAATCATCAATGATTACCAGAAGATAGTACATCCCATGCTTGGAGGGTGGAGTGATTTGGAGGACATCAAGGTGAAGTTGATGAAAGGGAGTGGGAGACAACCGCAGCAGGTTTGGGTGAGGCCAATGTTTCATTTTGCATATCTTGCAGACTTTGAAATTGGCTGAAGAGAATTTGGGATTGTGATTGGTGATGGAGTGAAGGGAGAGAAACCAACACAGATACTCATCTGAAGTATTTCCTAAAACCAGGTGCCATTCAACATTGTGACACAGAAATGTCAAGGAATAGGATGCCAGAGAGCAAGACCAGTGCAGGTGGGCTATGTAGAGATTTCCAAGATGAAGAAATTGGAATATTGTCTTTCCTGAGAGCTTGACAAGCACAGTGCAATATTGATGGAGGATTTTTAACCCATGGTCCTCCAAATTAGTGGCCAAGACAAGATTTCTGGGACCTTGACAAGCAAAGTACATGGGATAGATCAGTGTCCCACCAATTTTGAGCTTCCCCAGGTGAGTGATTTGGACCTTCCTGCCATAGGTATTTAGAGACTTGGTGAGAGGAGTTGGCTCCTGAAGGAGAAAAAAAGTGAATACGGTCAAGCAAAAAGCACTTGAGCCGTAGATGAGCTCATACTAGGAATTGGAAGAGCCAGTGGGGCTGTAAATCCCTTCATTGTCTGCGTGAAAAACACATATATTGGGGTCAGAGTCTTTGTCACTAAGAACGTTGGCAAAATCATTCTTGGAGGATTTGCTGGCTTCATCAATTGCATTGAGAGACAGTTGGGGCTCTAGCCTCTTCAACTCCTTTGCAAGCGGATTGACCTTAGCTTGAATGTTTGGATTCTTCATATGTGGAAGTTTCTTTGTAGGAACAGCTGACCGGGGCAAGGTGGAGCTTTGACATGGTGACAGAGATTTCACCTTTTTGGATTGATGGTGTGGTTTTGACCTTGAACATGAGTTGGTGCTGGTGGGATGAAGAAGATAAGAGGTTTCCAAATTGTGAGATTCATGCCTGAAGTCTTCCAGAATGATTCAATTGCACACTGAGTTGAGAGTGAAAGGTGTCAGATTGTAGGAAGATTGAACCAGTGAGTATAGAGAGGGATCCTGACAGAGACTCTTAAGGAACAGTATTTCAGCCATGCCTTGAGAGACATCCAGAAACAGTAGCTCAGGAGGGTGTCCCTCAATAGTTTTGACAAGATCCATGTATTGATTCTGAAGCAAGCCACATTATCCCTTAGAGACTTCCCAGGCTCATAGGCAAGATGAATCAATTGGAATAGCATGTTGCCAGAAACAATGATTGATTTATTGCCACCCACTTAAGCAAGGGATTGATAGGCTAGAGAAAAGTCATTTCAAGACAACTTGATCTCTGATTGAAGGTTACGCTTTACCACTTCATACAACAGGCTGATTGCATGAGAATTCTTCTTTTGATAATTTTTTGTCCCCTGGTGGCCATTGATCCATTCCCTGTGAAGAATTTCTTCATTTCCTTTTCCAATCAACAGGTGCACAAACCACAAATTCCAGCTGTGCCAATTGTAAAAATTTAGTTTCAAAAGTTTAACATTAGTTGAGTATTCATTTTCCTTTTTATTGCTGGAGGAGTCCTCAATTTGGATTTCACGGCCCTTGTTCTTGGAACTTGCCATTGTCTGCTCTGTGAAACCTGAGTTTCTTTTTCTTAATAGTTATTACAACCACAAATGGACTCTTGATACCATGAGAGATTCAAATCTATTTCTTTATTGTAGTTGTGTATATGTTTAAATAACTCTTATAGAAATAAGACAACTTGAAATAATAATGAACAAGCCAGAAAAGATGAGCACCAAATTTAGAAGAAAACACAGATCAAGGGAGGAGAATGGAGATAAGCAAAATAAGGGAAAGCCAAAACTACCTTCTGGTATTGCTCAACTAGCTTGACCGTGCTTCTTGAGATGTATACAATAAAATGAAGAGATCTGAGTGTGACTCCTCCTGAATTTGTGTATCTGAGTAAGGTCTTTGTTTGTAGAGCTTCAGGAAGCGTGGGTCAAGGTTTGGCTTGATGGTTCCGTCTTTCCTTCCTCCCTTCCTTGCATTCCGTCTTCTCTGCTTTCCCCCTTCTTCTTCCCTTCACTTTCTCACATGCTCTCCAATGGGCCTTGGTGCTCTCATGCGCCAAGAACACCAAAGCTCTGCTGCAGTTGCAGCCGGTTAATCAACTGACACTGTACCTGAAGGAAAGGAAAATAAATTGAGCAAAAATTGGGGCACAAATGATGGGACAAAAGGAGGTGCAATCAAGGTGTGACTGCACCTGAACCAGGTACGCAATAGAAGAGAGGGAGAAACAATGAGTGAGGAAAAGGAAAATAAGAGATGAGTACAAATTATTTAAGTGGTAGGTACAGTCTCTTTGAAACCTCAAAAGATTATGGTAAAGGTTTGAGATTAGGTTTATCCACACCCTTGAGTCCCCTATTGTTGTCACATATTCTCTGGTTAGTCAATTGGATGTTGAGTGATTCCAACATATACTTCTCCTCTCTGTATACTTTCTCTTCTCTTTGTTATTATTCTTCATATAATTTTACAACCTCTTTCTATTTTCCTTTTTATCATCTTCCTTGCACCTTGGAAACCCCACTAAATTTTAGCTTTTTACTTTGGCATTTTTGAGACTTTGTTTGAAATTTCTGTCCACCACTACTACAACACCCTTTTCTACCCATTTCTGGGTTTTTTATTGGTTCTCTTCTCATGAAAAACTCTTTGAACTTGTTGATCCTTCAAATCAGTTATCATTCATCTTTTTTTTCACAAATTCCATTCATCTAAAACTTACCAATTCTTGGCGCCTCATCCCCAATAACCATCCTGTTAATCTCATCCTCCAAAAAATACTTCTCTCAAGGATTTTAACATGCTATTCCACTAGAAATTGCAACAAAATCACACTCAAAATGGTGCCAATGACATTACTTTCACTTTGAGAAACAGAACCAGTTTACAGTTGAGCTGACACACAGAACACCTTTCTGGCTGCATGCACTGCAGGGAATGAGAAATGGTTGAGTTCAAATTCAGCCATCAATATGGCAGGGAATCCTAGAAGAACCAGCAAAAAAATAATAAATCTTATCAAATTGGTTATTATTTATAAATAAAAGCTATTAAATGAAAAATGGTAGTAGTGCAATTGAATATATTTTTGATTGTGGTAAATTTCAAGACTTTGCAGGAGATTGTAAATTCTTCATACCTAGGAATCTGTGACTGTTCACACTTAATGACTCAGTTATCTCTATAATAAAAAGAAAAAATAATACTTTGTTGATCCAAATTCACCCTTAAACACCTCAGTAATGCTTTCCATCCTCAAAAGCATCTATCACCTTTTATTTTTTTCCTCAAATTTATTTACCTCCATCTATAAACCACCATCTATCCTTGCTAATTTGAAACTATTTCCCATTCCTAAACCCTAGATCTTGCCTCAGTAATACTGAGCACAAGTCTCTGCACTTGTCTACTATGGTCCTTTGATTAAATCCATGCTTCACTCAGAACTTGTTGATAGTCCATATTTTTTGAATCACAAGCTAATTTTCACATCATGTAGCCACAATATTGAGTATACTTCTACCTTTGTATTTCTTTTTGTACATGAATTCAAAATCTAGCTACTCCCATTTGGTATGAGTTTTCATGTAATGCTGAGTCACATGTAAAGAGTTAAATCTCATTTTGCACATGTTTTTACTATTTCCATGGTCATGTGTGCTCTTCCAATTTTTGATTTTCCCTCATGGCTCCTGTATTTATACTGTTTTTTTGAATATAAAATAGTCACACCTTTTGCTTCCCATTATTTTCTCCTGTCAAACTTCAAGGCTGATGGTTATTTTCTTCACCATTTTGGAATACCCTTTTATTCAGTACCATCTACCTCAGTCTATTAGTGTGACACAAACAAAGCACAACATCAATGGTGCATTAAACTTACTACCTCTGGCTTGTGTAACAACCTTCCAATCTTGGAAAATCAGTATATACTTGCAAATCTTTACAGTTAACTAACCCAGTTGGCCATCCATCAATTCAAGCTTTGCACTTCTACCCATGGTTATCATTAGTCGTTGAACTTCCATTCTTGGTAATGCAATTACACTAGTTTGCACCCATGCCTAAATAGCCACATAAATTTTATAGTTTGCCAATGGACTAGCACTTTTCCCTTCATAACTATATCTGTTAATTTGCATTTTCCTCATATGACATTCCTCCCATGTCTCATCCATTAAGTCTCTGTACTCTCATTTTCTATTTTCTTGCACCTATGCTACAACATTGGAAACAACTTTACTGTTATTTTCATTTTCCCATTATTTTCCTGTCAGTCATTGCATCATCTCTCTCTAGATGTAGATGGCCATTCATCAGGTTGTATCTAGTGACCATCAGATTACCTTATCAAGGCTACACTTCCTTCTGAAGATTTTCTCCTCAGTTAGTTAATTTCATATGTTCTTGCATTTTGCTAAGAAAAGTCATCACATTTGACTCTCCTTTGTTTCTTCCCATTGGAACACTTCATCCATCTTGCTGTATTTTGAGCCATCTAACCATTGGTTTGCACTTTTCAGTTAGCCTTGCTACCTTGCATCTTCTCCCCTCAGACTCAGACTTCCTCATTTGCGCTCACGGTGTGGTGTTGTTATATAGCCTTGGGTTGGGAACTGGGTCGCAGTCAGCGTTCTCAGAATTTGGTAGGTCAGTCTCAGCATTTGGGATGCACGTGGTCTCAGTAGAAGCCGCAGCGGGCTCAGCAGTAGGCACCGCGGGGCTCAGCATACCGGGTATGGGTTGGGCTTAATTGGATGTGGCGGGCCGCAGCCCGCTTGGACATTACAGACCCAAGAATGGAGCTGGCCAAACAGGGTTTTTGGGTGGCTAGTTTGGGAAGGTAGAACGGGGCAGGAAATCATGCGGCGCGCCAGGTGGATATGGAAAACACGGGGGGCTCCAAGTTGGGCGCGGCAGATGACTATGTCATGAGAAGGGCAAACCAGGTGTGTGTAAGGGTGGTTGCGGCATGGGAAAGGGCTAGGTTTCTGGTTTTTAGGGTTTCTTTTATATTTGTTGTTGGGCTTTCATTGCACTTGTACTTAGGTTAGGGTTGAGAGTGTGGGCATTAAGTCCGTGATCTCAACCCCAGCTTGATATGGAGGTGGAGGGAGGATTGGATCATGGCTTAAGATACAGAAAGGAAAGGAAAGGAAGGAGATTAATCTCTCTCTCTCTCTTTCTCTCTCTCAAAAAGGGCGCATCCTTATCCTTACAGATGCTAGGACCATTGATTCCATAACTTAGGGACAACTAGGGGAGTTCCACTCTCTTACTTTCCACAACAGTCATCTAAGATTTCCCTATAGGAGGTGGGGTGGTCATGTGACAGTAAATTAACTAACTCAATTCATCTACCCTAGTTTTTGCCACATGTGATATTTATTTTATGATGTCATGTACTTGCTTGACCGGGAATGCTTCCCTCACCCCTTATAAAAATGATGTCCATAGGTTAGAGAGACCCAGTGCTTCATGGGCCTGACAACCCCTAGACCCCATTCCTTCTTCTAAATATCCTTTGGTTGAACCCCTTGACAACCCCCTTTCTTCTCTTAGTCAACATGAAGCTCCAGTGGATCATCTTGAGGAAATCAAAGATTCCAAGCACTCTTCCAATGAAAAATTGACTTGCGGGAGATCAAGGATTTGCACTGTTGGAGTCAAATCTGCTCTTATGCAGACTGCCATCTAAGGATTCTAAGTCTTGGTATTGAAAGCCTGAACAGCATTGTCAAACGACACATCAGGTCTTTACAGCTAAACCCAAGCAAACCCTTGTTGATTGGACAGGCACAATGGCCCATCCGGCAATGGCGCACTTAGCTTAGTGGTTAAAGCATCACTCATGAATTTTGAGGTCATGGGTTCAAATCCCATAGTGCACAACTAAATTTTGGATTCTAACCTGGTAGCGAGAGTCTTCAGCCAAACGGCGCACCCTAAAAGGTGGAAAAAGACAAGATGACCAGAACCAACTTGAGTTGTGAATAGCTGTATGGACCCTGCACAGAGCAAGGGGGAGTGTTGGAGTCAAATCTGCTCTTATGCAGACTGCCATCTAAGGATTCTAAGTCTTGGTACTGAAAGCCTGAACAGCATTTTCAAACGACACATCAGGTCTTTACAGCTAAACCCAAGCAAACCCTTGTTGAGTGGACAGGCACAATGGCCCATCTGGCAATGGTGCACTTAGCTTAGTGGTTAAAGCATCACTCATGAATGTTGAGGTCATGGGTTCAAATCCCATAGTGCACAACTAAATTTTGGATTCTAACATGCACAAGTGCTCCCAAGACCAAAACTTTGACTATTCTCTCTGATTTGATCCAGGCTCTTAAACAGAGCGCCTTGCAACCTAGCACAAGTGGTCCCAGCTTTTTTACTTGGGAATGAAGCATCCTGACAACTTCATGGGAGAACATTCCCATAAACTTAGATCCTCCTTACATTCTTGTAAAATCATCTTCTCAAACAATCCCCATAACTTTCCTTCAAACAGACCCAAGGTCATGTAAGTGTCTTCCCTCTTAGGGGGCAGAGCCTTGCAGTGGTTCAAACCATACCATTAACTATTATCCAATACAAGTCTCACTTGTATTCTCAACAATTGAGACAAGTTTGAGCAACAACCTTTCACCCTGTTTGGCAACCCCAACAACGTGCAAAACAACAAGTACAAACTTAATAGACTTTTTTTCAAGGAGAATAGTAGGGTTTCTGTTTATTTCTCTCAATTTTGAACTCTGCAGTCTTGCATCCAATGTAAAAAGGCAGCACTCTTATTTCACTTTTGAGAGGTTTTACCAGCACACCTAATTGAACAGCTTGCAGTTGGGGGGAATAAGACAGCTTCCCTTCAGCAGTTGATAGATTGGGTGATCAATATTGATAATGGCTATCACAAAAAGAACTGCTCTTGAAAAAACAATAATGGATTGTCAGAAATGGCTCCAAAAGTGGAAAACTCTTCAAAGCAACACCCAAAGAATCCAAAACACTCCAAAACAAATCCAAATTTGAACTTCAAACCAAAGGGGAAATCCATTGCCAAAACTCCAAAGTTTCTGGACAAAGAAACTAGAATGCTCTGGAACAAGCAAAGGAAAAGGAGGGAGAAAGAAGGTTTGTGTATGTATTTTTGGGGGAAAAATGATGTTAATAGTTTTTCAAATCTGCTAGCATGTGAAGCATCTAAGCAGCCAAAAAATTAGATTATAGTTTTTCTGATACTTGCAAGGAAAAATACACATTATCTAAATTAAAGAAAGTCAATCTTTGATCTTTTTATTCACTTGGTGCTCCAAGTTCAAGATTTGTACTTTTCCACTCCAAAAACACCCCTTATTTTGTTTTACTTGATTCTGGCGCTAATTTTTGTTTTATAAGTTCCTCTTTTGCCACTTCCAACAATCTTCCCTTTTCCAAGATAGATATGTTTCCTGTCTATTTGGCAATTAGTTCAAAGGAGTAGTCTCATTGGTTTACCCATAAGGCAAAATGGACCTTTGCATTGTAAAATGTCCCCAGCTTCAAATGTGACTTATTTGTCCTGGATATCCCCGGAATGGAAAGTACCATTCTAGGCCAAAAATTTCTATTTTACTGGAATCGGGATTTGAATTGGCAAGAAGGAGTAATTAATCTTTGAAACTTTCAAACCCAGGATACTAACCCTTCTGTCAAACAGGAATTAAAGAGCCTACCTGAAACTGTCATTGAGTTGGATGACAATTTTCCTCCAGGAGATTTGCAATATCCTCACCTTCATTCCCAGGTTCCCTCTTCAAATTTATGAGTTATTGCTTATTTTTCCAACTTGCCTCTTCTTTTTTTCCTTGAAGAGAAGCAGGCACCTACCAAAATTTATATTTTGAGCTCCCTAATCCTCTTGCATTGTGCAATTACTTCAAATCCGGGGCTCAAAGATGACAAGATTGAAGAATTAGAAATCATTTGAGAGTCTTTAAATTTGGTTTACCATGACTTTGCTGATGTCTTTTCAGCTTTAAAGGCAGATAAATTACCTCCTTCCCATTCTTATTATCACAGGATTGAAATCACTGGCCTACCTCTGGCACCCCAACCACTCTACTCTCTCTTGAAGCAAGAATCAATGGCACTTCAAGAATACATTGCAGAAAACTTATTGAAATGATTTCTTTGACAAAGAAATTCAAACACCAGCTTGCCCATCCTATTTTTCCCAAACAAAGATGGAAAACTTTGCCTTTGTGTTGAATAAAGGAAACTGAACCAGGTAAGCTGGAAGAATGCCTACCCAGTACTGCCCATGTTGGGCCTCCTCACTCTCTTCCATGGAGCTGCTTATCTCTCAAAGTTAGACCTTTGAGGTGCCTATAGCCTAATTTGCATTGCAAAATCCCATGATTATTTGACTGCAATGAGAACCCATTATGGCATTTATGAGTATACCTTCATTCCTTTTGGCCTCTGCAACACTCCTTCTACTTTTCAACATTTTGACAATGACATGTTTTCTGACCTTGTAGAGAAATGCCTTGTGGTGTATCTTGATGATATACTTGTCTACTAAAAACTTTTTGAGGATCACATTGCACATGTGCAAGAGGTTCTGCAGTGACTTTGAAATAATAACCTGTTTTCAAAAGCCTCCAAGTGTAAATTTCATACTCATTCTCTTCAGTTTTTAGGTGTTATAGTCTTTCAGAAAGGACTACCAATAGAACCAGCCAAAAGACAATGCATACTGGATTGGCCCGCACCTTCTTCATTTAAATTTATTCAATTTTTCCTTGGATTTAGTAATTTTTACAGGATCTTTATTGAGCATTACACCAAAAATACCATTAATCTGACTAATCTACTTCAAAAAAACACTCAGTTTTTTTACTGAATAGGCTAATTTGGAGTTCAAAGCTCTGGATAAATCCTTTAAAACTTCTCCAATACTTGCTTGCTTTAAAAATCTAGCTTGCATCATTGTGGAAACAGACGCAAGCAGCTATGCCATTGCAGGAGTAATCTTGCAGTTTTCTTCTTCCTTGTCACTTTTTCATCACATAGCCTTTGAGTCTCACAAACTGCTTGATGCAGAGCTGAATTACAAGATTCATGAAAAGAAACTTCTTTCAATTGTTTATTGGTTGAAGAAATGGTAATCATACCTTTTGAGTCTTATGGAACCCTTTGAGGTCTTAACTGATCACAATTCTCTTAAATATTTCATGAGCTCAAAATTCCTTACACGCAGACAGGGAAGTTGGGCCAAATAGCTCTCCAAGTTTAACTTTAAAATCACATACTGCCCTGGGAAACAAGCAGTAGTCTCTGATGCTTCAACCCGTTGGGAAAAAGTTTACCCAGGGGGGGCATCACCTTTGCCAATAACAACCCTGAAAACGTTAGGAAACTATTCTCTAATCAGTCTGCCCAACTCAGTTCAATCATCACCCACCTTTGAGACCAAGCTTCCAAAATTTTACAAGCCCAACTCAACAACCCCAAGTGTAAAAGACTTTGAAAGAGTGCAAAATTATTAGATAGTGATTACAGTATTGAAAAAAATGGTTATTTAGTTTATAAAGACCATATAGTATCACCTGGTAATCCTTGCATTAAGTTAGATATATTCATTTCTTAGCATTACTCTCCCCTTGCTGGTCATCATGGTCAGGATAAAACCTACAATTTGATTGCACAAGACTTCTATTGGCCTGGTATGACCAAGGAAGTAAAAGACTATGTTGATGTGTGCTATGATTGCAATTGTAACAATTCCTCAAAATACCAGAAGTATGGGTTGCTTCAGCAGCGTCCAATCCTGCCCATTCCTTGGCACTTTCTTCCAATGGATTTTGTTTCTCAATTACCTATTTCTAGTGTTATGATGCTATTTTAGTAGTAGTAGATCATTTCTCAAGGATTGATTTATTTCTTTGCAGTACTGTGACCAGCTCTTCAGAAGACTTAGCTAATTTATTTATAGAATATGTATTTTAAAAAAATGTTCTCCCTGATAATATATTTGGTGAGTGTTGGTCTTTGTTCATCTCTAGCTTCTGGATCTTTCTATGCCAGCATTTGAAGATCACTTGCAACTGATAAATGGCCTACAACCTAGAAACAGATGGACATGCCAAGCAAGTAAATCAGATCCTGAAAAAGTATGCCCAAATTTAAATCTCCTATCAACAGGACAAATGGGTTCATTGGCTTACATCAGCCAAGTTTGCCTAAAACAAATCCATTCATTCCTCCACCAAACAGTTTCCCTTTCAGACTCTTTATGGAAGGAACCCAATCTTCAATTCTATTCATATGACACCTTCTCAACCCGCTACCAACTATCTTACTCTCATCCAATCTCTTCAATTGCAACTCCAATCCAACCTCAAAAAAGCAAACCAGCACTACAAGGAGAAAGCAGACCAAATTTGCACTATGGCGCCAACCTTTGCAGTAGGAGACCAGGTATGGCTTGCTGCCTGCAACATTTGCATTACTTGCCCAACCCAAAAACTCTCTGAGAAGAAACTTGGCCCCTTCAAATTCAAATCAGTCATCTCTCCAAATGCTTTCAAACTTTCCTTACCTGAAAAATGGAAAGGTATACACCCAGGCTTTCATGTGTCTCTCCTAGAGCCAGCTTGGTTTCTATACCCAGGCAAGAATAATCCTCCTCCTGAGCTGGTTAATTTCCAAGATCATTTAGAGTGGGAAGTAAGCCATATCCTTGATTCCCAATTATGCAAAGTAAAACTTCAATACCTTGTTTAATGGACTGGCTTCCAGTCTGAAAAAGATCACACCTTGGGGGAACCAGCCCATCACCTTTGAAAATCCCCTGCCTTGGTCCAAGAATTCCATGCAAACTACCCTTGAAAACTTTTCCAAAATTAATTCCATTCTACCAAATCCCATTCTATTCCACATCTCCATTCCATTTCATCATACCCAATGCCATCACATTTCCTATTCCAACCCATTCCATTTTATTCTTGTTTTTCAGTTCTATTTCCTTATGCTTTCATAAAAACTCTTTATTTACAATTTATGCGTCCCTTTTATTTCCTTTTTTACCTTTTTAAAATAAAATTTTTTCTATTTCTTAATATATATATAATAATAATAATAATAATAATAATAATAATAATAATAATAATAATAATAATAATAATAATAATAATAATAATAATAATAATAATAATAATAATAATAATAATAATAATAATAATAATAATAATAATAATAATAATAATAATAATAATAATAATAATAATAATAATAATAATAATAATAATAATAATAATAATAATAATAATAATAATAATAATAATAATAATAATAATAATAATAATAATAATAATAATAATAATAATAATAATAATAATAATAATAATAATAATAATAATAATAATAATAATAATAATAATAATAATAATAATAATAATAATAATAATAATAATAATAATAATAATAATAATAATAATAATAATAATAATAATAATAATAATAATAATAATAATAATAATAATAATAATAATAATAATAATAATAATAATAATAATAATAATAATAATAATAATAATAATAATAATAATAATAATAATAATAATAATAATAATAATAATAATAATAATAATAATAATAATAATAATAATAATAATAATAATAATAATAATAATAATAATAATAATAATAATAATAATAATAATAATAATAATAATAATAATAATAATAATAATAATAATAATAATAATAATAATAATAATAATAATAATAATAATAATAATAATAATAATAATAATAATAATAATAATAATAATAATAATAATAATAATAATAATAATAATAATAATAATAATAATAATAATAAAACAAATTATAAATTTCCCTTTATCTTTCTTGCCACCTCTTCAAAATTTTTGGTCAACTCCATTAACATCTATTTGAATTATTCAAGACCTTCATCATCAATTAACCCATACATCCATTGCAGCGCATGAAATTGTGCAAACAACACCTCCCCAATGATCTCCTTGCACCTTGCTGTTTGAGCCCTCTTTGGTCACAAATTCCATTCATCCTCTTCCAAGAGTTCTTCATGATCTCTCTTCCTTGGAATTTCAAACAAATCCTCTTAAATTTGAACATTCAACCATCTTGTATCAGTTTTGATTGGCACCACAACTTGCACTTGGGCTTCCTTGCTTTGATCTTCCATCCATAATATTCCCTTCTGGTCTATTTCCTTCCTCCTTTTTTTTCCTGTTTACTTCTTCATTTCCATTCTCTACCTCCCCTTTTTCCTCCATAATCACCTCAGCGCACTACTCACTTTTCACCTTGGACTTCACTTGATTCATTTGAAATTTGGTTGGCAGCCCAAAATATGGTGGTGGTGGCAGCAGTGTATTAGTAGTATATCTTTGAAACCATGGTAATACTAGAAGGAAAAAAATTTGATTTCATTAGTCTCATTTTTATTTACTGAGTTTGTCTCTAACCTCACTAATCTGGATTCTGTACTCCAAGAAACTCAATCCCTGGTACTGGCATAATTTGGTAATTCATGTGGAGAGCAGACCTTTTACTTTTGACTTCACTTGTAGAGACCTCAGGGGTATTGACCAACAGCTTTCTATTTGAAGGAAACAAGCAAGCCACTTTTAAAAGATGAAACTGCTTGCACTTGCCTTGAATACCACAGGCAGTGGTGCTTAGAACACATCACTTTTTTTGGGGGATAGAGTTTTCACAATGGAAAGAGGAGGATGAAGACTGAATTAATTTAAATTTATTCAAGCAATTGAGTATAGCGTATAGGGGTATACAATGAGGTAAAAACCTTTGGAATCAATTGGAATTCATCTGGAAGCTTGCAGGAGCTTGCAGCTTTATACCTGGGAAACTGTCACACTCCAAGGTTAAGGTTTATTGTCTTCAAAATTCTGAAATATTGTTTTCCTCAGTACCATCTACCTCAGTCCATCAGCGTGACGCAAAAAAAGCACAACATCAATGGTGCCTTCCACTCACTACCTCTGCCTTGTGTAAAAAACTCCCAATCTCAGAAAATCATTATATAATTGCAAAGATTTGCAGTTTACTAACCCAGTCAACCATCCATTGATGATGTTAAAATACCTATGCACTTACGCGTGTGCTACGTATAAGTGTAATCCAAATGGGATGCAAACATGGACCTCTCCAGCCCATTGGACACTCACACGGACCATACGGGCCTGTGTGGATGTCACGTATTTGTGGAAACTGGCCTCAAAACGCGTGAAACAGGCCTATTGGTACACGGGCCCAATGAGTTATATGGGCAAATACAGCCAGATGGGCTTGTATGGGATAATTGGGCCCAAGGTTTATTTTGGGCATACTTGGCCAGACGGGATGACCCGTCAAAGTGTGGTTTACTTAGTTTTTGGGGTTGGAGCGGCCCATTGGGGCGGCCGCCTGTGTTGCAGCCCGGTTGGGGCTGCTGCCCGCGTTGCGGCCCGCTTGGGGCCGCTGCCCATATTGCAGCCCACTTGGGGCCGCTTTTTTTGCCTTTGGCCTGTCTATGGGGCCTGACGGCCCGCATGGGGCTGTCGTTGCGGCTGCCACACTGGGTGGCAGCTGCAGGGCTGGTGGTCCCGGCTCCTCCCCCTCCCCTTGCTTGCCATCGCAAGGGGGAGGGGGAGGGCTGGCTGGTTGTAACCAGCCAGCAACCAGTCATGGTGTGGGGGACTTCATCACCCCCCCACCAAAGGAGATGGCCAGGCCGGTCGCATCAAGGCAACCGGTGGTGGGGGGGAATTGGCCACCCTTCCACCATAGAAGGGGCGCTCTCCCCCCCCCTTTACGAAGGGGGAGGAGCAACGGGCTGGAGGGGACCTGAACACCCCCCAGCCCACCTACCTTAACAACGCCCTGGGGGTATCAACCCCCAGGGCCCCTGGTAGGGGGATTTGACCGCCCCCTCCAGGGATTTGAGAGAAAGAGGGGGGGCGGCATGTCTGCCGGTTACACCCCCCCAGGTGAGATTTTGGTTGGACTCAGGTGAGTCCTGGGTCCCACCTGGACCATATGAGGGGCCAGGGCTGTGGCAAGTGCTAAGATAGGTAACAGGGCTGAAAGCAAGCCAGGGATTGAACAGCACAGCGGCTGGTTCAGCCTTTTAACAGTGGAAAAACCAGAAAGGACCGGAATAGGCTGGTTGTAAGGGTACAGGGACTGATGCAATGTGGGCTGATGTAGCCCAAACCAAGTAACAAGGCCTGTAGAGCCTGTAGAGCTATTTTTGGGCAGAAAATTTGCATTTTGGCTTGTTGCATCATGGGCTCAAAAGAGGCCAATCTTTTGTACTTAAGGAGCTCTTCTCCCTGCTGTTTTCCATTCATTTATTCATCATCCAATCAAATTCATCAAAAATATCATCCAACATATTGCCCCATTGTGAGAGCCCATCAAGCAATTATTGACACAAGTTTTCCAGCATTTTTTTGGATTTAAATACTGCTCATTTGCCTAAGCTAATTGCTGGCCATAATTATAACAGATGAGAGATTTGCTCTTCTACCCCTGGGTATCATTAGTCCTTGGACTTCCATTCTTGGTATCAAAATACACTATTTTGCACCCATGCCTAGATAGCCACATCAACTGTATAGTTTGCTAATGGATTAGCTCCCTTCCCTGCATAAATATATCTGTTCATTTGCATTGTACTCATGTTTCATTATTTCCATTTCTTATCCATTACTTCTCTGTACTCTCATGTTCTATTATCTTGTATGTTTGCTAAAAACTTGGAAAAAACTGTACTGTTCATTTCATTTTCCCATTCTGTTCCTGTCAGTCATTGTGTCATTTCTCTCTAGCTGTAGATTACCATCCATCATGTTGTATCTAGTTACCATCAGATCACCTTATCAAGGCTAAGCTGCCTGCCTGAAGATTGTCTCCTCAGTTAGTTAATTTCATATGTTCTTGCATTTTGCTAAGACAAGTCATCACATTGGGCTCTGCCTTGGTTTTTTTTAATTGGAAAACTTCATCCATCTTGCTGTTTGTTGAGCCATCAAACCATCAGTTTTCACTTTGTAGTTAGCCTTGCTACCTTTCATCTTCTCCCCTCACACTCAACCTTCCTCATTTGCTTTGTGGAAACAAGAGGTGAATACTCCTGGTTTTTGTCCTTATTTTGGAAGTTATTGGTCCTAGCATCTTTAAGGAGGAGTATGCGCCCTGAATGGAGAGAGAGAGATATATAGAAATTGTATTAATTCATTCCTTCCTTTGGTGGTGGTGTGCTCCTCCCCCCCCCCCCCCCCCCCCTCCGCCAACACGGAGGTGGGGCAAGGTATTGCACCCTTCCCCCAAACCCTAGACTAAGTACAAGCGCAAATACAACCCAGAAAAAATGGAAAGAATACTGAGAGGCAGAAACACTAACCCAACCCTATCCTCCCCAAACACTTGCACCACTACATTCATCCGGGTTGTCCTTCTCATGGCTCACCCCACACCTGCCTGCAACCACCCAAATGGCACTTTCTTGCCCATTTCACCCATGCACCTGGTTTTTTCCTTGTCATGGCATGCGCTGCACCCTACTCAGAGGCCCCCTACTTGTCCATAACTGTCCAATGCACCTTTCCATAGCTGTTTTTTTGGTCCCTGGTTCCCGTTGCACACAGCAGATGCTGATGAGCCCACCGCACTTCCCACATGCTGAGCCATCTTTTGCAGGCTGTGACAGGGTACCAATCCATGGCTGTAAAATACCACCACAGCACTCAGAATCATCTAAGATTGCCCTATAGTTTGTGGGGTCATCAGGTGAAAGCTCCTTAGAAATTGATTATTATGCATTCTGATCTTTTGAAAGTTTTCATTAAATAGTAACTTCTTTTGGAAAGTGCACACTCTGTTCCATTCCCTTTTGAATCAGGATTGACTCAAGCCTAATTGCAGCCTGACCAGATCATTCCATTCAAAAGAAATCCTTGTTTCCTTTAGCTTCCTCAAATTAATCTTGAAGTTCCTCAAAGCTATTCCCTTAGTTACTTTCATTCAGTATGCATCCTCAAATATTGAACATGCAACTTTTTCTGGTGACAGAGGGGCAGCCTGAGTGGTAATGATATGGCTGTGGTTGGGAAAACTTGGCTGGAGGGATTGTTTGAGGGATTTGTGGATATCTTGGTGGTTTCTGAATACATGCACATTAGGGCATATTAGAGTTAGCAAACCGGCCATTAGAAACCCACCATTTTTTTTACCAAACCTGCCATTTTTACTGGAGGGTTTCTGAAATACACATACCCCCTAACTGGTGTATTTCAAAATGGCAGGTTTCATGAAAATGGCGGATTTCAAACATCAAAACCGCCATTAAACCCAACATTTATGCATCATCATCCATCCATCCACCATCCATCACATCTAAAAGACCCATCCACATCAGAAAGTCCATACCGGTCCCATCTCCATCACATCACACACATCTCTTCTCCATTGCTTCACATCTCCATCACTTCACATCTCTATTGCTTCACATCTCTATTTCTTCACATCTCCATCTTCACAAAAATCCCATCATCATCTCATCACCCAATATCAAATCACCATCTTTCTCAACATGTCCCATCAAACTTCTTGGCAGCAAGTTGAAAATGCCAAAAAGCTGACTGAAATTTTGTTAGTATTTTACTGCCATTCAGACTCCAATTCAGACTCCAGTTTGCAATCAATTTGGTTGGCTTTGAATTCTCTATTACAAAAGCAATACATGGTTCCAAGAAGACAAACTCTCCGCAACCATTTGTATGAAAGGCAAAAGCTTCATCTCCTCCCCAACCTAAGCTTCCAGCAACTGTTCTGAACTCTATTGCATTGATTCATAAAACATTTAGAGATTTTTGAAGACCACAACATCTTCAAGAACAATTCTTGGAATCCTCAACGCAATCCAGCTATACAGCTGGCTGTTGCTCTTTGTAGATTGGGATCAAATGGAAATGGAGGAGCAATTCATCAATTATAAAATCTATTCTCAGTTGGATATGGAACCATTGACTCATACACCAAAAGATTCATGCTTTCTATCCTATCTTTCCGTTTCTTGTTAGAATTTGAGTTTATATATATGTGACTTCCACTGGAGTTCAAAGTATCATTGATTGCATTGATTTGATTTATATTATTGTTGTCATTGAAGTATTAAAATAATGGCTCAAATATAGCTAGGCTGTGTTCTCAGTAGTGATTGTCAGACTGTCCAAGCATAACATTTCACTTACCATGTCACTTAAACTGCTTATGCTAATTTTGCCTTATTCATTTTGTACTCAACCACTTTTTGGCCAATCATGTATTTAGTCTATATAAACCATGGTGCTCTCAAGTGGAATTCATCATCTGTTCAATCACAACATCAACTGGAGTGTCCTTTTCCTCCTGTCCTCAGGTCCGTTACGCTTGACGTTATAAGCTCCTTTTCATTCATTTCTCTTTAACTTAAATTTAACCAGAGCCCAAGCTCTTTTTATTTCTTACATTTCTCAGTCCTTTCTTGGCCAAAAAAAGAAGAACGCAAGGAGATATCTCAAGTAATGGAAAGCAAAAGATTTCCTGGTTGCATTGGTTTTTTTGATGGAACCAACATCCCCTTGAGTCAAAAACACAAGCTAGATGGCAACCACTATTTTGATTGGAAAAAAGGCAATTTATTCATATATTTTCCAATTGCTTTGATAACACCATTGATCACACACTGACCAAATATGTTTTTTCTGTTTGTTTAGATACTCTGCCGCACTACAACTTGCTTGCAATGACAACAAAAAGTTCATATCCCTCCATGCTGGCCTTCCAGGTTCTTGTCATGATTCATATGTGTTCAATTGGATGCAGATTGCCCAACAACCAGAGAACTACTTTGACCAAAATCAATACCTTCTGGCCAATTCAGCTTATGCTAGTGGGAAATGTGGTTCCAGCATACCGGAATGTTTTGTCCAACAATGAAGGAAAAACTGATTTCAACTATCATCTTTCCCAATCACAAGTTTGGATTGAGAATGCCATAGGAGTCCTGAAAGGAAGATGGGCCAGCTTAAGGGAAATGCAAAAACAGCTTCAAAATCCCAAAGACATGAAGTTCCTCATCAACTGGATTATCACTTGTGTCATCCTTCACAATCTTTTGGCCAACATCAAAGATGAATGGGATGAAATATTTGAAGATGATATTCCAGATCTGCCTCAAGTCATCCCTGTATCATCTTGTCCCTCATCTTCTTCTATGAGAGAACGGATTCTTCCTCTTACCCTTGCTTGCTTTGATGATTAATTTTTGATTATGAATTAGGTAAAAAATCACTTCACTGAATTTTTTTGGTTTTGGTTGTTCACCCAAGATTTATTGGCTGACTCACTTGTTTTTTTATTCTCATTTGGTGGGGTGGACTTAGACAAATGGTTTTGGTTGTTCACCCAAGATTCCTAGGCTGAGTTGGTTTTTTTTTTTCTCATTTGGTGGGGTGGTCTTAGACAAATCAGACTCAAAACCTCCAAACCCCCCACCTCACCCCACCAAACCACTGGACAAACCACCCACCTCACCACACCAAACCATTGTTCAGTCCACTCCTTCCTCCTCCTCACCAACCACCTCCACCTCACCCATCACCTCCACCTCACCCACCACCTCCCCTCCTCCTTTGGCTGGCTCCCCTGGTAAGTTTCCCCCCCTCCTCCTCATCCTCCCCATCATCCAATGATCATAGGTTTATTCATCCACCTCCATCCCTTTTAGGCCCCCCCACCCCCTTGGTTGATTCCCCAGGTAAGCTCCCCCCTCCCTCCTCCTCATTCCGCTTTTCCCTCCCTCTCACCCCCTCCCACTCCCTCCCACTCACTCACCAACACCTCCCCTCTCCCCCCTTCCTTTCCCCCCCTTGCTTGCCAGCCTCCTTGCCTCCCCCCACCCTTGCTTGCCCCTCCTTGCCTCCCCCCTTGCTCTCCTTTCCAGCCTCCTTGCCGGCCTCCTCAATAGCCGGCTCACCAGCCTCCTCAATAGCCAGCTCACCAGCCTCCTTGCCAGCCTCATTGATGGTGTGGAAACTTTAGAGGTTATCCCTCACAAAGTTGCCGCAGGTTCAGGAGTTCTTGGGTCGAAGCGTCTGTAAGGATTAGATACCAAGCGTAAAGAGAAGTTTTTGAGAGCCTGAAGAGGAGAAAAGGAGAGAAGAGGGGAGGGATTCTGTTTTCCTAAGTCTGCTCCCTTTTCCGCTCCCCGACTCCTGATGATACTATGGTAAGATGCCCCCCCTACAACCCGGAGTTGAGGGGAAAGGTATTTGAGCCCTCCCCCTCAACCCTAACCTAAGTACAAGCACATGAAAAACCCAAAAACAATGAAGAAGGAAACCCTAGGCCCAAAACCCTATCCCATATCCTAACCTGTACCCTGTCCGTATCCTATTCCGCTTGCTCGCCTGCCATTACACGCATCTGGTTCGTCCCCCGCAGCGCGGCCCTCCGCTGCGCGCTTCTTGAAGTTCACCGCGATTGCCCGTATCCGCCCAACGCGCCGTTGTGAATTTCCTAGTCCCGTAGCCGGGCCGCGCTCGCGCGCGGCCGTCCACGGGTATAGCCCCGCGATTGCTCTGCCCTTTCCTTCCCTAACTAACCGCCCGAGAACCTGATTGGCCCGGCTCCATCACTGGGTTGGACACCCAAGCGGGTCGCGGCCCGCCTCCCCTAGTCAGACCCGGCCCGCAGCTGCGTGCTTCGCCCTGCTGCGCCTTCTGCTGAGCCCGCAGCAGCCACTGATGAGAATGAGCGCACCCCAACTGCTGAGCACAACCTACCAGATTCTGAGCGCGCAGGCCGCGACACAGTTCCCAATCCGAGGCTATATATTGACACCACATCCCCCCCCCAACTTGAGTTCTGTCCCCAGAGGTCCTCCCCATTATCACCTTGGCCGTCCTTCGCGCCCTACCCCCTCTACCAACTCTAAACTCCGCTCCGCATCCCTATCCCTCCACTCCATTGTCATCATGGTCCGCTGCGACTTCTGTGCCCAAAACGGGCTTGCATGCTCTATCATGTCCGGCTTCCGCGCCTGCTCTGCGTGCCGCCGCGGACACCGCTGCTGCTCGCTTAGCAAGGGTATGCCCTGTGCCCCCAACCAATCCGGCTCTCATCCTCGGCCGCGCAAGAGGGCTCGTCCGGACCCGTTTGTGGTTTCGGATGACAACGCTATCTCGGAGGACTCGTGGACTCCACCCGGATCACCTCCCCGCGGTCCTCGTCCAAACTTGGACCGCGACTCCTCTTCTCCGCTTTGCCGCGCGGGACCACCGCGTAAGGAAGACTATCCGGACTTCGCGGCTTATCGGAGGGCTTTGCGATTTTGGGCGGATCGCGTCCGGGTTACGCAAGGCGCGAGGGACCCGCGAATCGACAAAATCCTTAGGCGACGCGCTGCTCCGGCCCCAGCTCCTCCTCCGCCCCCTGCTCGGGCTCCTCCTGCCCCGACTCCCGTACCGGCTCCTCCTCCTCCGCCCGCTGCTCCGACTCCTCCGACTCCACGAGGCCCTACTCCTCCGCCCGCGTTGCCGGTGGTCATCTTGTCATCGCCTCCTATCGGACCGGACCCTCCTGTTGGATCCCCTGAGCGCCTGTCCGCACCAGCCCCTCCTCCCGCCAACTCTCCCGAGATCCCGGAGATTCCGGTCGTGATGGCGCTCCCGGCGGCCGGCTTTGAAGTTTTCGCGGAAAGGTTGACTACAATGCTCCGCCAATACCTTGCGACTCCCGGAGCCCAATCCTTGGAATCCCGGCGCAAACTCTTGGCGTCATTCCGGGCTCTACTGGCGTCATTGAGGGCGGAAATGGAGGAAATGATGAAGATGGCTTAAGCGCCTCGGCCTTGTCCCCTCTTCCCCTTTCCTTTTTCCCTTCCTTCTTTTATCCGCTTTTTGTTGTACCGCGTTTCCCTATTCATTGAGAGAAATACACGCCTCAAACGCGAATTTGTTTTACCAAGAAAAATCCGCCCTGCGCGCATCGTGAGGGCGAGAATGAGAGCCGGGTCCGCGCCTGAGTGAGAACTAAGACGCGAGGTTGAGAACCGCGTCCGCGCCCAAGAAATGATAAAAAAAAAAAATGAGAAAATAAGAAAAAAAGTGACAAGTGAGAAATGATAGAAAAGGTGAAAGATTTCTTTTTTTTTTTTTTTTTTTTTTTTTTTTTTTTTTTATATCCCATCGCCGCGCCCGCACCCTATCCTCTAGTTCCCCCCCCCCCCCCAAAACTTAGCTGCTGTCCCCAGCTGGTGGCTTCAGCCAATGCCATGAGGGTCGCGTCCGTTGCCCGATCTCCCTGCATTCCTCCAAACCATGCCGTCAGTGCCTGATCCGTCTGATTCTCGGTCCCGGTGCGCTTCCCTTTCCCGTTTGGCGTCCGTCTTGTCCGCTGTCAAAAGGGTCTCGCCTCGGTTACAATTGCCCAACACATGACCTGCTCCCACCACCGCTTTTCCCCCACCTCCCATCAGATTTATCCACCATTTGCCGAATCCCGAACCACGCGGAGTATCCTCTTCTCGCTTTGTCCTCGCTCACTTCCCGCCGTTAGACTGAACCGGTCCCGCCGATACCCGCTTCCCCAACACGCACCCCGCCTCTGCCAGCCTCGGATCAATCGGGTTTGCCGTCCGACTCTTGTGTCTCGTCCGCCCACCATCACCGTTGCTTCCACGCGCGCCCGTCCTTTCCGTTGCTGCCACTACCCTTTCCAAATGCGCACTCTCCCCCGTCAAAGAGGTCTGGCTTGGGTCGTGATTCTCCAATGTGTGGTCCATCTCTTCCGCCGCCGCGTGTACCTTCTTTGCAAGATCCGTCCGCCGCTTGCCAATTCCCAGTCCGCACGGAGCATCCATTTCCCATTCCGTTGTCCTTGCCCGCTTCCTGTCAGTAGGCCGCACCGGTTCCATTGAGTCCCGCTTCCCCAACACGTTCTTAGCCCCCACTGGGGAAACCAATTCCGCGTTTGAATCCGCTGTCCGGTCCCTTTGTCCCGTCCGCCAACAGTTGTTGTCCTCCCCATTTGCGTACACGCGGGGCGCAGAAGCGCTGGGGGACTGAATACTCTCCAGATAGGCCTTGAGGCCCCTTGCCACCTCCGCAAGTTTGCTAGCCCAAGAGATGGTTGCCGGTGGTGGGGCCGGAAAATACTCTGCCCTGTAGTACTCCAGTTCCGCGTAGTCCACTTCTGCTTGCATCTGGGTCCCGTCGCGCGCGCCTGCCTTGTAACCCAATTCCGCGGATGGCTTGAGATCGTCCTTCCAAAAGCAAGAACCGTGCCTCCCCCATCTTGCCAGCATGTCCTCCTTCAGTTCCGGCCAATCCAGGTTCAGGTATCCTCCCATCTCCTCCACTTCCCGACGCGCTTCCGCGTCCTCAATGAACAGGACGACATGGCGCACCTTCTCAAAATCCAAAACGCCTTCAGAGTCTGCGATTGTTTCATAACGTGAGATGAATCGCTCCACCTCCGCAATGTTGAGTCAAACATGCGGGTAAATCCATGGAGTAGCGCGGAACCCGTTGGAGGAGGAAGGAAGAGAAGAGGCTGTTGGTAGCATCCGTGAGTACCCTCGAGAGACTTCGACGAAAGATTGTTCCCGGCCAGACCCCCAGATGTGGAAACTTTAGAGGTTAGCCCTCACAAAGTTGCCGCAGGTTCAGGAGTTCTTGGGTTGAAGCGTCTGTAAGGATTAGATACCAAGCATAAAGAGAAATTTTTGAGAGCCTGAAGAGGAGAAAAGGAGAGAAGAGGGGAGGGATTCTGTTTTCCTAAGTCCGCTCCCTTTTCCGCTCCCCGCCTCCTGATGATACAATGGTAAGATGCCCCCCCTACAACCCGGAGTTGAGGGGAAAGGTATTTGAGCCCTCCCCCTCAACCCTAACCTAAGTACAAGCACATGAACAACCTGACAACAATGAAGAAGGAAACCCTAGGCCCAAAACCCTATCCCATATCCTAACCTGTACCCTGTCCGTATCCTATTCCGCTTGCTCGCCTGCCATTACACGCATCCGGTTTGTCCCCCGCGGCGCGGCCCTCCGCCGCGCGCTTCTTGAAGTTCACCGCGATTGCCTGTATCCGCCCAACGTGCCGTTGTGAATTTCCCAGTCCCGTAGCCGGCCCGCGCTCGCGCGCGGCCGTCCACGGGTATAGCCCCGCGATCGCTCCTCCCTTTCCTTCCCTAACTAACCGCCCGAGAACCTGATTGGCCCGGCTCCATCACTGGGTTGGACACCCAAGCGGGTTGCGGCCCGCCTCCCCTAGTCAGACCCGGCCCGCAGCTGCGTGCTTCGCCCTGCTGCGCCTTCTGCTGAGCCTGCAGCGGCCACTGCTGAGAACAAGCGCACCCCAACTGCTGAGCCCAACCTACCAGATGCTGAGTGCGCAGGCCGCGATGCAGTTCCTGATCCGAGGCTATATATTGACACCACAACGGCCAGCTTGCCTTCCTTCTTGCGGGCCTCCTTTCCTCCCCCCTTGCTCTCCTTGCTGTGCTCCTTGCCTCCCCCCACCCTTGCTCTCCTTGCCGTCCCCCTCCTTGCCTCCCCCCTTGCTTGTCAGCCCCGCCGCCAAGGAGCCCTCCTCCATCCCTTGCCTTGGCACCAGCACCTGCCCCCCCTTGCTGACTCAGCCCAACCCAAGGCCCAACCCAATTGGTTTGCCCCCAATAATTTTTTTTTTTTGATGATGTAACATTTTTTTTTTGATAAGCCTGGCCCAATTAGTCCACACCCACACCCAGTAATTTTTTTTTATTAGTTTTTGGTTGTTTTTTGGTGATCACATGACTGAAATTTTTTTTTGTAACCCTTCTTTGACCCCTTTTCCTTCAATTCCATCCATTCTCCCACCACACTCACAATTTTATACTCCAAATTGAACCCCTTTTTGATCCTCACCACAAGCGGAGCATTTGCCTTGGAGGGAACAAGATGGAAGGAGATGAGGTGACAAACATAAAGAGAGGTGGAAAGCAGAGGGCTTTGAACCAAAAGAGGGATCAAATGAGGGCCTCCAAAATCTCTTTGGAAATTGCAGAGGGGGGCATCAATGAAAAGGTTGTATGGTCTGAACGGAAACAAAAACCTTTGGATCTGTATTCTGCAATTACCACTGAAAACAAAAAGAACAATTGAAAACCCTCACTGGCTGAGTTTTAACTTGCCAAGCAGAAAATCAAGAAATTCCATTTCTTCCACCGTGGAAAAGTAATTGTTCTCAACAAGTCCAATCACAACAGTCTTGTTGCAATATTTGAATTTGTCCCATTGGATAAACTTTCTGATCAAGACAAGAAGTACATCAACTTTGTGACAACTTTCCTTCACCAGTCAAAAAAATTTGAAACACCGTTGGTCCCTCAAGATCTTGGGGTGGAAAAATGTGGGCAATTGGATGGCAAAAATTGATGGACCCCTTTGAGTTATATGGACGCTATGTGAAGAAATCATCTATTCAATCTTCCCCTCAAGCGTATGCTTTTCTCAATCTTAAGGCAGAAAAAGTCTCTCAAATTTTAGGACAAACGTTATGCAATTTGGTCAGACTTCCCTTTGAATCAAACCTTGAATTAATGAAGGAAAATGGCATACCCTCCTTCTCATCACTTGAATTTGGTTCTTGGCCTACTCCCTTTGACTGCTCTCCGCATTTCACCTTCACATCCAACTCTTTTTACAACTCACCTCACATTGACAAAGGTGAAATCTCTGAGTATTCCTTTTTACTTGCAGTTCCAACCAAGAAATCTAATGTAAAACTTATTGAAACTATGGATGAATATGGAGTATCAGATGGCAAAGTTTTTTTTCCTGACCTGGGGTTTGGAATTGATTTCAAGCAAAAAGGTGTAGTGAAAATGGTTTGGGAAGCAAATAAGTACAAGCACTGTACTTTTCCTTCTGTGGAGACTGCCACTCATAAAAGAATGGCAATGTCAATGCAAATAAAAAAAAGACTAGAAACACTTTCAGGGACTTGGGGAGTGGTAAAATATACTCCAGGAAAAAAATATAAATAAAAAGAAAAAAGTTTTTTTTATTGGTGGGGTTGAAAATAGTCTTAAGCATTGTTGTAATCAAAAATGATTTTTTATTTCTTTTTAAGTTTTTCATCAAAGCAAATATATTTACAAGCCCAGCATTAGAGTAATCTTCTTTAATTCATCTACTGTTCTACTGCTACCAATGCATGCCATGGCTACTGACCACTTATCCTTTTTTTTATGTTGCCAGTTGTTCCCTCTCCATTTTCAGTTGTGTTTGCTGTTGATCCTTCTCCTTTTCCTCTTTTTGAAATTCTAGCTCAGCCTGTTTCAACTTCCACTCATCATTCCATTTTTGCTGATGAGCCAAACTCTTGGCTTTCTGCTTTTGAAAATCAATAGCCAGTTTATGATCCCACTTTGCCTTTTCAAACTGAAGTTTTTTGGATTCAATTTGCAATTACATTGTTTTTCAGAGGTGAATAGGAATGAGCTAGATTTTGACAGCAAGGAGAATCCAATGGGCTTACTTGAATTCCACTTTTACATGATCTCCTCAAAGCCCAAAAAATTTGAAGTGTTTCTCCTCTTTTGAATGGTATTGGGGTTGATGTTGATTGAATTGGAGGCCTTTTGCTTTCCCTTTGCTGAGGAGGTTTGTGTGGGAAAATAATTGCTCTCATTTGAAGGGGATGTTTGAGGCCCTATTGGCTTGAGTTTTTGGCCATTCAGGAATAGATGAGCCTGTTTCTTTCAAATCTAAATCAGTCAGGATTAACTGGACAGAACAGAAAAGAACTTGGTTCCTTACTTGAGCAGATGTTGATGGCAATGGTGATACAGGAACAACATCCTCATCATTGACCAAGTTCACCAGTTCTTCCACCCCAGGAAGAGAGCAATCAAAAGAAGGAGGGGAGGGGTCCAATGTTGGGTTTTACTCCCCAATAAACACAGAAGTAGACGTGATTGGAGCTGATTGTGTTTGAATATCCTCCTTGGCATTGGATGGGTGCCACTCATAGGTTTTTTGGGATCACCATTGCTAGGCTGAGCATCCCCAGCCAAGTCCTCAGTGTAAACTGAATTGGATTGTTGGGCATCAAAAGCGGCTAGGGGGTGATGTTGGCCTTCTTTCCAAATATTTCATCCATTTGAATATAAAAAGGACAAATGGAGTCCAACTTATCAACCACTGAGTTGATTCACTTGGCTTTGTTGGAGTCAGTGATACCAAAGCCGGTGGAGATTGACATGGAGTGGGACTTTTTGTACTTGGCTCAATAATTCTTGAATTTCTCCCTCATCTGTTTGGATGACAGATCCAGCCTACCTTTTGTTTTGTTCTTGAGTTCATTTTCCATCAGGAGATAACCATTGAACTTAGAGGATGGAGGTCAGCCAACACGTGTTTTGTTGTCCAATCCAAAGCAAGCATTGTAGTTGGACGGAATTTTGAGCCAGTTTACCAGGATGATGTGATCAGCTCTCTTGAGCTGACTTTATCCTTTGGAAGCTGATGGGGGAGGATTTTTGGATGTTGAGTTCCTGGGGGATGTTTGCTTTGGTCCATTGGATTGTTTAGTGGACTTGCGGGGGGAGGATTGCTGAGGGGCCATTTAAAAATAGTAAGAGGGATGAAGGGATGAAGGTCTATGAGAGTGTTTATGTGGTGAGAGTGATGATGTGATGAACCAAAAAGAATAGGGAGAGATGAGAGTGATGAAGTGAAAAGAGGGATAAAGCAATGAGAATTAGGATGTGATGAAAGCAATAAAGTGATGAGAGTGATGAAGTGATGAGAGTGATGAAGTGATGAGAGTGATGAAGTGATGAGAGTGATGAAGTGATGAAGAAATTGATCCAATGAGAGTTAGCTGGATGTGATGAAAGCAATAAACAGATGAGAGTGATGAACTGATCAGGATAGTGATCCAATGACAGTTAGCTCAATGTGATGAAAGCGATAAACAGAGAGAGTTAGCTGGATGTGATGAAAGCAATAAACAGATGAGAGTGATGAACTGATCAGGATAGTGATCCAATGACAGTTAGCTGGATGTGATGAAAGTGATAAAGTGATGAGAGTGATGAAGTGATGAGGATGGTGATGAAGAGATGAAGAGTGATGAATCAATTTTTTTTCCAATGAGGTCAGAGTTAGAAGGAGGTGGGAAGCCAGGGGTGGATGACGTGGACAGGTGGTGGAAGCCTTTAAATACTTTATTTGAAAAAACCCACTTATTTCCAGGTAACTCTGACATGTCTGATGTGAAATAAGTGGGTTTTTTTGATTTTTAATGGCCGGTTTGAAATGGCAGATTTGGTTTGAAACCCGCCATTAAAAGTTGCAGGTTTGCTTAACTCTGATATGCCCTATTTTCAATAATTACCACTCAACTGGACCCCTACCCCACCAGACCAGAAGGCCTCCCAGGGCATCTGATAGTATGCTTTTGGGTAACACACAGGTGCTGTATCCCCTCACAATTTGATTGATACCTAAAATTTTTCCATAAATATCTGGATAGCAATGTTAAACAGAAGCATAAAAAGAAGAAATTATCTCACCAGTGCCTTCCCAACTTTGGGGGCATATATATATATACCAGTTTCATTATTGATAGCTTCTTTATCTTTGTTTCTCTGTGAGCTTCCTCAAGGTAATATCTTTGTATTATGATCCTTACTTATAAGCGCAATCAAGTAGGCTTTATGTGTGGTACAAATAACAAAATCCTTTACCAATGTGGTCAAAATTCAAATCATCGAGTTCATCACAGATTGTGCAAAGAATCAAGTGGGGATCGCGCTGCTGTCTCATGCACTTTCACACGCGCAACACCATAATGCCGCGGGTGACAATTATGCAAAATTGTCGCCTGTTTGCATGCGGTGTCAACGGTTAGAGCAGCTCGATGTAGTCATTATAATCTGGTTGCGCGTTCGAATCCCATCTGTCAACCTTCACCTGTTCCCCACGTCTTTACACCCATGTATGTACATAAAAATATCAGTATTATTCAAATGAATTTGCTCACTACATCCTTAATGTAACGCACACTTAAAAAAAAACATGATCAACACTAATGGATATAGCCTCACAACTAAGATGTCTCATCGGGAACTGTGCACAGCCTCGGCGCCTTAGGCCACGCAGCGCACAGTCTGACGCTGGCGCTGGCGAGAACTGCATGTACATCCTTACATCTAGCGTACCATGACAAACGCTGATCGATGTGGCATTGGGCTCTCACGAAGTCTCGCAGTGGACCACAGCCTACCTGCCAGTAATAGTGATCCAATGTTGTATGTAGATAGATACAAAGATATATCAATCAGACCTTGGCCAACTCCTCACCCAGACCAGGGCCGATAGCAAACCATCATATTCTCTACACTGAATCGGGTGTACCCACCTGGCAGCTCCTCTTCCCTTCCACATTATTACCCAAATCACCCAAGCCAATTCACATTTGCAGTCAGACGAGCTTGAGAAATGCCTTCCGCGTGGTCGCTCATATCAAGCTTTTTGATCTGTGTCGCGGGTTTCACTCAACTTGCCACTGCTCAACAGATCACAATCTTATCACCAAACGCTGGGACGACTTTAAAACCTGGTCAAAACTTTGAGGCAGTACTCCACGCTCAATGTAAGTCTCAAGTCGCTCAGCAATCAAGATCAGCAGCATGATGCCTTACTCATAACGTGTTCCGACCACCAATCCTCCCCACAAACAAATTTGTGTCCTCAGCGACTTCTTCGTCAGCTCAGACTATTGCTCTCGTTTTCGGGTTAAACGCGCGCGGAAACCAATCCCCTCCTGGATCGTTAGGGAAAGTCACGCTTCAAACTTTCGCCAAGGGAGACCTCCAAATAAACACCATAGACTCTACATACACAGTCCAATTAACCGTACCTCCCGCGTACCAATTTCGTGGTGACCCTTCTTCCAAGTACGCATTTCATCTATCTATGCCTCTTTTTTTTTTTTTTCTTGAGCAAAAAGGCAAGCGTTAAGACCATTTTATGCCCTTATCTAGTTATGACCTTGTGATGGCTCAATACTTGCTCCTAGGTGTACGTCTGCCCGTGTTCCCATTGAATTCTTTCAAATCTTCCGTGCAACAAAATACTGATGTTATGTTCTCATATAATTTCTAGGCTACACAAAGTCCCGTGTTATACACCAACTCCACCAGTGTCATCGTCGCCGCTTAAGAATGATGAGATAACCAGCCTTGTGCCCCGGTTCTACACGTCTTACTCCGTGTTTTTGCTTGTAAGGCTGTGTCGATATGAAGTGGTTGATTGCAACCAGCGTACACTATACTTTTAGCTTGGATTGTTCTAGCTGTCGGAAAAAAACCGGCACGAGCCAATTCAGGCATGCTAAATGGACTTGTTGAAATATTTACTCCGGTTGATTTTCCGAATCACTCCGGATTGCTGAGTTGACGAGACCATCGAACGATCCTGGGTGATAAGAGAGCCAACTGAGCAAACAGCTAACTCTCTAATCTTGCACCGCTGTAATTCATGCTAAGATTAAGTTTTATTGGTATGCCTACAGGCAGCTTGAATGTTTCCCAAAAAAATGACATCTTGTTCGATGGACGTCTCACACCTTATGGCGCCTCAGACATGTTCAAACAGTGAGATTCATTACAGCACGATCGACAGATTGTGAGACGGAGAGTTTGCAAAAGGGGGCCCCAACTGCCAGGCACCTAGCTGGCTACTGCACACCCCTGTGCAGGCATGAGACTGGGACGCAACACTCTCCTGCAAGCTAATATCACCAACAATTGTCAGTGATGTTGGGTTGAACTATTGAGAGTAGAGCTTTGGAAGCAAACGCCCGCGCCAACAGCGCAGGCAGCGGCTACGCAGCACAGTGATGATAGTTAAAGTTGTAACCTAATCTAAGTTGTTGATTAGCTAAAATGGAGCCTGGAGGACAGAGATTGCCTCCTCAATCAACTTCAATACTCACTGTTCCACTCTCATCATTCTCTCTGTCCTCCAGGTAAGTTTCCTTCTCAACCTTCCTACTCTAGTCCTCCTGTTTTCATTCCTCTAATTGTGTTAACTCCTCTTCATTTCCTCAGGTGTGATCCCTCTAAGTTGCCTCCTCTTTGCGTGTCCGCTCAACTCACCTACTTGGGTGTTTTATTAGGTTGGGCAGCTTTATCAAACTTTCCCAGTTGTGGTTCTTTTCTGCACTGCGCCAATCAACTTCAATACTCACTGTTCCACTGTTGTTGTTCTCTCTGTCCTCCAGGTATGATCCCTCTAAGTCGCCTCCTCTTTGCGTGTCCGCTCAACTCACCTACTTGGGTGTTTTATTAGGTGTGATCCCTCTAAGTTGCCTCCTCTTCATGTGTCCGCTCAACTCACCTACTTGGGTGTTTTATTAGGTTATGAGCCCAGCTTGCTAAATACATCCTACACACCATGCAATCCAGAGATCAATTCAAAGCCCTCTTTGTGCTCCAGGACAACAACTTTCCGGTATGGAAGTCAGCAATCAAAAGCTATCTAAGCATGAACAACCTGCTCTCCCATCTTACCACTGCTGTCCCTGGGGCTGGCAACAATCCTCAGACCTTCTACAAAGAGCAGAGAAGGACAGCTGGCATCCTCACCATGTACATGGGATACCCAAACATCCAACGCTTTGTCAACCCCGACAACAAACAGAGTCCCAGCGCGCTATGGGCTCTCCTCTCAAACCGCTACAAATCTCACTCCAAAGACAATCAGGCAAGGCTTTACACCAAGTTCCTGGAACTCTTGTTCAACAAAAGCATCCAAGATTTTTTGAACAACCTCAACGCACACATCAACGCGTTAACAGCAGTAGGATTAAAAATTGGAAACAAAAATCAAGGTTTTGTCCATCTTTACGAACCCCTTATGGCTGAATACGTTGTCAGTCAACTTCCAAGCTCGCTGGAAATCACCAAGGAAATCCTACATTCCAAACGACCACTCACACTGAGGCTTGTGATGGATGCACTTGACTCCAAGCAACAAGAATCCGGTGTCAGCTCCGACTTAATCATCAAGACAGAAGAGAAAGCAATGAAAGTTCATGCCAAAAACTATCCAGTATGCTCCAATGGGGTGCACAACCCAAAGACAAAGCACAAGGAATCCAAGTGCCGCAAAGCAAAGAAGTCAGGGAAACAAAGAAACAAGGCCAATACTGCAGAGGCTTGTCCTGACCCATGCTTGGACAACTCACGTTCTTTGTCGGGAGCCTATGTATGCGTTGCAAAGGCACTGACCATCAAAGCCGCTGGGGACGATGCAATTCTTGATAGCGGGGCCAGCCACCATATGTTCAATAGAAAGGACATCTTCACCAACTATTGAGCACGGTCCACCACTGTTCAAATTGCAGACGGAAACTTGCTGCAAGTGGAAGGAGACGGATTTGTTGAGGTGAAAACCCTCAACGGAAAAATGGTTACTCTCAAGGCCCTCCACATTCCAAAACTGCAAGGGACTCTCATCAGCCTTGGCAGACTACCCCAAAATGGCTTTAAAATACTTTGCCTGAGCAACTCCAAGATTCTTCTGCTCAGAGAAGATACTCCCATCTTCAAGGCAGACATTGTCAACAACGTTATTGTGATTAAGGTGCCAACCTCAAAGGCAGGTCCATATGCTCTGAACACCCAACAACCCGTAAACATTACTTACCTTCAACTGCTGCACAGACGCGCCAGACACCCCAGTAACGAGGCTTTAAAGCACATGTTTGGAGTGGACGCTTCATCTCTCCACTGCGAAAGCTGTCGCATGGCAAAATCCCATTGTCTTCCCTTCAAAGGCACAGTGCCCCAGTCCACAGAAATACTTGAGTCAATCTTCATGGATCTCAGCGGGAAGATCACACCTCCCTCCCTCTTGGGCAGACGCTATTATTTCAAAATTACCAACTGGTTCACTGGCTACAGATTTGCTTATATTCTTCAAAAAAAGTCAAAAAAATTTTGCCACATTCATGTCTTTTGTTACTATGATGGAGAATTTGAAAAACAAAACAATAAAAAATGTTGTAGTCAATGGTGGCGGTGAATTCAATTCCAAAGAATTTACTAAATATTTTGAGCAGAAAGGGATCTCTGTCCATGTGACCAGCCCGCATACACCCCAGCAAAATTCAGTTGCAGAACGTGGGAACCGTACCACAAGAGAGAAGGCCAGAACCTTACTGAAACAAGCCAATCTCCCATCTCCTTACTGGGCTGAGGCGGTCATGACCGCGGTGCTTCTTGAGAACGTGACACCCAGAAGGAAATCTGGATGGTTGTTGCCTCATCAACTCTGGTTTGGCCGTCCATTTGATCTCAACCGGCTAAAGCCTTTTGGGTGCTTAGCCTACGTCAACATCCCTAAGGCCACACGTGAGGGCAAATTTGGCAATACGGCAAGAAAGGGAATCCTCCTTGGTTTCCAGCTAGGTCTGAACAACTGGAGAGTACTCACAGCTGATGGCCGAATTACTCGTAGCCACGACATATGCTTTGTCCAAGACAAGTTCCCAGGCCTAAGTATCCTTGACTCGCCGGCTGAGGAACTCACAGTTCCTCTCCTTGAAGAATTCAATGCTTTCATTCCTCCAAACACTGAAGGAGCCCCTCCATCCAGCCGCACCTTCCTCTCCAGAATCCCCAACCCAGACAACTCGCCAGAGCAACAAGCATTGCTGCACCAGCCTGAACCTGCCACCTCTCCGACCGCAGGCCTTGATTCCGGCCCTACTGCATCCCTTCCGCCTGACCACGAGCAGCTGCTGCGCAAGACTCGTCCTGGCTGGGACTATTTCCTATCCTCAGACAAAGCACCACGGGATATCTGTGCCGACTTGGATCAGTCCAATATCCTGTCCCACAAACAAAATGCAGGGCCAAGAGCCATGCTGGCAGCGGTGCAGGCCCTACTCTCCACCACCAGCTATGGCTCCCTCTTCCTTCTGGGAAGCAAAGCTCTCTGGGGAATGGGAGGAGTGGCTGAAGGCAATTGAAGATGAACTTGCGGCAATGGATCAACTCAAGGTCTGGGATATCATTCCAGTCCCTACGGGCGCCAGCTTACTTAGCACTGTCTGGGTCTTCAGAAAGAAAATGGACAAACACGGCCGCATTCTAAAATTCAAGGCGCAACTCTGTGCCCAAGGAAGCAAACAGCGGGATGAGGACTACAACCTCACATACACCCCTACCGGTTGATCTACGGCTCTACAAACTGCGATCTGTCTTGGCCTGGCCAAGGGGTATGACATTCACCAGATGGACACCAAGAACGCGTTCCTCAATGGGGAGCTCAAGGAGACGATCTATCTCCACCCTCCAGCAGGAATGAAAGTTCCCACCGGGTTCTGCTTGCGGCTAAATAAGTCGATTTATGGCCTGCGGCAGGCGCCTCGCGTGTGGTACGGGGACCTACAAGACTTTCTTGTGTCTGTTGGCTTTGTCTCCTCACCGGCGGACCCCTGCCTCTTTGTCTCAAGCGTCCGCGGCTGGGAATGCTTTTTCCATGTGTACGTTGACAATCTTATCATTGTCAGCCACGATGTGGCCAGGTTCAAGCGTCTTATCACCCAGAGGTACCTCATGGAGGACTTGGGAGAGGCCAAGCTCATTCTTGGCATCCATCTTCAACGGGATAACAACTCCATGACCCTCTCCCAGCAAAGCTATCTGGAGCAAATCCTGGCAAAATACAACATGTCCGAGTCTTGCTCTGTCGCCACCCCAATGGTCCCCAACACTCGGCTCAGCGCTTCCACCAACAATGAACACACCTCCTTCTCCCAGAGCAACATCAATTACAGCCAAGCCATCGGCCTTCTCAATTACCTGGCCGTATCTACGCGGCCAGACATTTCGTTCACTGTTTCCCAGCTGTCCCAGCATCTCAAGAAGCCTAATATGTCCCACTGGAACGCAGTCCTTCATCTGCTGCGCTATCTATCGGGGACTCGTAGCGTCAAACTTACTTTGAATGGCGCCAACATGGCAAAGGTCAGCATCGTCACTGACTCAGACTTTGGCAACTTTCCAGACACGCGTCGCTTGTAATCTGGCTACGCGGTACGGCTGGGGGCCTCAATCATTGCTTGGGGGTCCAAGAAGCAAGAGTCCGTCTCCACGTCCACCACGGAGGCAGAATACAAAGCCACCTATGAAGGCCTTCAGGAAGCGGTCTGGCTTCTTGCGCTGTTCAAATCCCTCAACCACACCATGGCGCATCACCCCAAGCTGTTTGTCAACAACCGTGGTGCCCTTACGCTTTCCCTCAACCCAATGTATCAGTCGCGCTCAAAGCACATAGATGTGAAATTCCACTGGATTTGCAAGGTTGTGGACAGCGGTTCCGTCTCAATCTCTTATATTCCAACTAATGATAACCTTGCCGACATGTTCACTAAGGCTCTGCCAAAGGTGAAGCACGTGCGGGATTGCCACGCCTTGAACCTTGCGAACTGAAGAGGAAGGGGGGGTATTGAGAGTAGAGCTTTGGAAGAAAACGCCTGCGCCAACAGCACAGGCAGCGGCTACACAGCACAGTGATGATAATTAAAGTTATAACCTAATCTAAGTTGTTGATCAGCTAAAATGGAGCCTGGAGGAAAGAGATCGCCTCCTCAATCAACTTCAATACTCACTGTTCCACTCTTGTCATTCTCTCTGTCCTCCAGGTAAGTTTCCTTCTCAACCTTCCTACTCTAGTCCTCCTGTTGTCATTCCTCTAATTGTGTTAACTCCTCTTCTCTTCAGGTGTGATCCATCTAAGTTGCCTCCTCTTCGCGTGTCCGCTCAACTCACCTACTTGGGTGTTTTATTATGTTGGGCAGCTTTATCAAAATTTCCCAGTTGTTGTTCTTTTCTGCACTGCGCCAATCAACTTCAATACTCACTGTTCCACTCTTGTTGTTCTCTCTGTCCTCCAGGTGTGATCCCTCTAAGTTGCCTCCTCTTCGCGTGTCTGCTCAACTCACCTACTTGGGTGTTTTATTAGGTGTGATCCCTCTAAGTCGCCTCCTCTTTGCGTGTCCACTCAACTCACCTACTTGGGTGTTTTATTAGAACTAAAAACAAACCATTAAGGAACCAGTGATTGTTGGTAGGACTTTCCTACAGACTTTAAAACTGCCAACTGTAACACATTCTACTACTGGTTATAGGTCGATATGATGATGAAGATAGAGTTTTTCACAACTAAGGTGGCCATTGAGATTGACCTTTTTGGAGCAACACAGGTTCCCAATAGGAGTTTTTGGTCAATTTTATCCATAATTTGTGGTCTCTCCTTTTACTTTTTCCTTGATTTTTTATTCTATTTGTTGGTGTAAAGAGGCATTCCAAGAGAGATAGATAATTGTGGAGCTTCAATTGTTTGCATGACCTAGTTAGGCTTCAGTTGTAGCTAGCTTGGACCATACAACTTGATTTAGTAGCCTACTATTCTATTCCTTCACTTCTCTTGGTCAATTCACCACATGCACAAATCTTAGGTTACCTTGTCTCCATCTTGTTTCTACCATGTGAGACACTCCTTTTTGCTGGTCATTTGACTCATCTCTTCCTGGGCATCTATTTAAGGCTGCTTTTCTCCAATCTTGTGTGTACCATCTGTGCCCCCCCACTTTGCAGTTCCTCTGACTCATCTGCTAAACTCTTCTGTTATTCTTTCTTCTTTCTCTCTTTTTTTCATGTTCTGAATTTCTCCAGTTTCTTATTTTTTTCTTAGTCTTGAATTTTTCCCTTATGACTATTGAAATATAAATTTTATGTTCAATTCAAAGCAAAAAATTCAAACCTTTTTCAGACCAATGACCAATGGGAAAGCAAAAGGGGGATTGGGAATTCACAGTATTTTTTCCAACTTATGATATTTTTTCCAAGCAATACCCTGGCTAGCAGGAAAAGAATTGACCACATGGAAACATGAAAGGCACAGGATATGAAATGAAAAATCATGCCAGGAGATCAAAAGCTATTGAAGACAGAAAGTCACATTCCTTCATTATGTTGCAACTAGATACTCAAACTTAAAATAATGTAGTAATGGCAGAAAATTTAGGCTCAGAAAAACTGCTGTGCATTAGAGTGGAAAGTAATTCAAATCTGTAATTAAACATTTTTCAAGAGAAAACTCCAGTAAACTGATTTTCCAACTTTTGAGATTTCTTATCCTTTTTGGCAAACTCATACTCACTTCTGTTGAAATAATCAAGCTCAAATTGGCTCATTTTCAAGGATTGTCTTGCATCTCCAAGGATCTTCTAGCTCATCTACATCCTCCTCCTTGTTGTCTTCTATTTATTACTTTTCTCTATTTTCCCTTTGCTTATATTTTTCTGGTTCTTCTCCTTCTTGGGTTGTGGCTGTATAATCATCAACTGATACATTCTCAAAACTCTCTACATCCTTCCAATCCTTTGACTTTAAATTTGGTTCCATTTTGAACTCACTTAAAAAAATATTATGCTCTCCTCATCAACCCATTCAAAAACTTGCTTCCAAACTTCTGTTTCTCAGGATTAAACTGCAATTCATCTCCAAAATCATTCCTCAGTTTCCCTGATTTTTCTTCAAACTAATTTAACTAAATTTGGATACTTTTTTGGGTCCCTGATCCATTCTTGTAATAATTATTCTTGATATCAAATTCTTTTGGGTATTTGACCATGTCACACCAGGGGAAAAATGGAGGCACATGCTAGCATGTGCCACCCTGTAAAAAATTTTCAAATTGGTTACAACTGGGTTTTAAATAAGTCCTAAATCAGGCAATCTATTCAAATAACTCCCAAATACCCACACCACAACTTCTGTTGAAATATTCTATAACCAATGTGCAATCAAGTATTGTTCATGCTTGAATGGAGTTGTAATAGTAACTCAAGGTTTCTTCAAAATTTCTAATATATTTTGGTGATGTATGATCAAAAAATAAGTTTGATATAGATTATACCAATTTTGTTTAATTTTTTCATTCTTGGAAATTCATCATAAAATTTCAAGTATTTTCTCAAAGAAATTCAAATTTAATTAAATCAAACAATATAAGGAGAATGTTACTTCTGCAAAGATGTACCTTAATATTTGGAAAACAACCCCAATCCAGCTGGGTCCTTATTCATTTCAAAAAAAATTCTATCCTGTTTTCAAAACTGATCTTTGACCTAATATACTCACAAGGATGGGCCTGCATATGCATCACAACTTTGATAAAAGCCCCAGTATTGCAAGAATATTTACTGAAGGCTTTAAGTTTTGAAAGATTCTTTCATATGCTTATTATTTTCAACAAAAAATGATATTAAGAGCATGATTAGCTTTTTACTATATATACTACAAGAATATTCCTCAACTTTTACAAATTTTTCAGTGCATTTTTAACCATATTTTTAGTTGAGAGTAAATATGACCATCAATCTTGTTTCTAATTTTCCATCATGCTCAGGACTCTAAAAATTGAATTTCTAGAAAATCAATCAAAGAAGGTCATGATTTAACTAAAAAACAAACACATTATTGTAGCTGGACTTCTTAAAAAAGCACAATTTTTTCAAATTAAAGAAATAATTTTTTTATTGGTTACTCTTGTTGCCTTATTGTGCGGAGCTGAATCATTAGCTTGAAAAAACCCACAACAGAAGTGGAAAAAAAATTGAGTCAGTAAGATAAAAACAATCTATAATTTCTTTCCAATGTTTGTCCCCCTTGCTGATATTCCATTTTTGTGATACCATTGTAGAAAATAAATTTATTGGAAGAATTTTAAATGTTTGATTATTTACCTTCCCCCCAAATTTACCTGCAGCTTTCCTTGTTGGATATATTTTAATGAGGGGGTGAAATATGGTGTTGGGTTTTTTCATTGACTCCACAGCATCTGATTTGTACTGAATAAATTTTGAAATATCTTTCACAGGGTGTTTTTGTTGAGAATAGATGCTTCACTTCTGTTTCCTTGTTCTTTCCTTGTTCATGCCCAAATTAACTTGTTACTGGTCTTTCCAATTCTCAAAAACTACACACCCTGTTTCCTCATTCCATGCTCTTTCTCCTTCACTTCTGTTGTAAGTAATCTGTGCCTTGCCTCATGCTGTTGTCCGCACCTGATTCACATTCACATGACTTTCAACCGTTCACTGTCACAAGCGCAATGTTGACCTGATCACCTCCTCAGCCTAAGGTTTCCATTGACCTCAACTCATAATCAGTAGCTCTCCATCAAATTGATCCAACCCACCAATCAGGACCAATTTTTTCAACAGCTCCACTCAAGCTCTCAAGACAAACTACCCAACAAAGTTGGAACTGCAACAATTCTACAGTAGCCTTCATACAGGCCATAATCCAGCTCTTAGAATCACACAGAATTGTGTTTATTTCTGTCTCATATTTACAACTGTTGTCTCTACCTTCTCTTTTACCTCTTTCAAGTTGTTTCCTAACCCAGTTGGCCTTGATGAAATCTATAGCCTGTTTCAGGTTTCAGGACTCACTCAATTCTCATCATGGTTAATAGCCAAAATGGATCCCTCCAGCTCTATTGGACCTACCCAAATGCAATCCTCAGAAACTCCTGTACCAGGAACTGAATCCAACTTCAAGGCTATGTGGCCCTTAAGTACCTCATGGAGTCCACCCCTCTGTTGACCAAATGCATCTACTCCATCTGGAAAAATAAAATCAAAAAAAATTTCAACATGAAAGGAATATTCCATTGCATCAACTCTCCAAACCCCAGAAAAGAAATTCCTGATGACAACAAAATGGCTGGACACCTTATGTCAAAACTGGATACAGCCACCCATACAAACATCATCAACACCAACAACAAGGAATCCTCAAAATTAATACAGATATCCTCCAAAAATCACTTTGCCTCATTTCAAGCAGCCAACAGATCCAGCATGTTCTTTGACTTCCTTCAACTGCCTTTTTACCTAAACAACATTGACACCTTTGTAACCTCTGTTAAACTCCACCTCAGCAAACTGGAAGAAGTTGGGATCAACCTACCATCCAACATTCTCAGTTATCTAATCTTTTTCAAACTACCAGACTCCATGAAAACAATAAAATCACAAATAATGCACTCTGGAAATTACTTGAAAGTCTCAATGGTCTTGGGACAGCTTATACAACACAAAAATTAAGCTCAGTCCAAGGGACTTGATCCACCCAATACCAACTCAGCTCTCTATCACTCAAACCCAAGACCTTATCACACCTACCCCAGATGCAAGAATGGAAAACACAACCCAGCTGTTACCAACCATCCCCCATTGGACTTCTGAGAAGAATTCCCCAAACTAAAACCTGAATTCCCCCCTAAGAAAGGAAGGAAACCATTTGAAAAAAAGCCTGAAGAGTTGCACTTCTACGGGTTCTTTTTTGCCTCCAACCATACTGGCCTCAACAACAAGGATAAATTCATACTGGAAAGAGGATGCTCCATTTACATGATCAGGAATCACAAAAATTTCAAGAACCTGAAAGTACAGACTGGAAAAGAATGCATCCAAACTGGAAGACAAGGTGCCAGTATCCCTATCAAGGGACTCAGAACTGCAATGATCAAGTGCAACTCAAAAACAATCCATATCTAAAATGCAGCTTGGGTCCCAGATGCCACGTTCAACTTGATATCCATGGGATCCCGTCTCAAAAAGGTATGCAAACTCTGTGTTGAACTAAACTGCAAACCACCCAGAGTTTACATCAAACTCAGGAACAAAAAGGTGCTCAAAGGATCAATTCAGAAAAATCTGCTGATTGTTCTTCCTCCATCAAACATCATTAAGTCCTTGTGCTATCTCTCTGTTGCCAATGTGGAAGAACTCCATCTAAAAGTTGGAAAAGCTGGGATTGACTGTATTGAAAAATATTTTTGCAAGACCATTGATCAAGACTCAAAAGATAAATTTGAATGCATTGCTTGCAAGAAAAGTAAAATAGTCAAAGCCTCATTTAAGGAAGAGAAAAAGAATGCAAATAGAGTCTTTGAATGGCTTCACCTAAATTTTATAGGAACACTCAACCCCACAAGCAAAGGGGGGAACAAATACTCCCTCACCATTGCCAACAACAAGTTGGGATACATTGCCTTGTTTCCCTTTCCAAGCAAAGATGCTGCAGCACAAACCATGATGTTTTCCATTGAAAACAAGGCAAAAAATCAACATCAATATCCCAACAAAGTACCATCAGAAGGTGGCGGGGAATTCATAAACCACCAGCTCTCCAATTTCTTCAAATCAAAGAGTATCAATCACATTTTTAGCAAACCCTATCAACCTCAAAACAACAGGAAGGCTGAATGGTCTAACAAAACTATCATCAAATCTGTAAGATCCACCTTCAGCTCCACTAACATCCCTGAAAACTGCTGACGCATGGTAACTTAGGGGTGTTGTTGGGATCTCAATCAGATTCCCAATCAAAAAGGGTCCAAGGCTCCGTGGGAACAATTCCACAAGTCTCCCTTACCCACCCAATACATGAAACTTATTGGCTGCCCCGTTGTCTACCTGGTCAAAAACTCCAAAAAAATCACCAAAATTGGCAAGAAAGGAGAACAAGGAACACTAATTGGATTCAATCCCCAAATTCTCTCTTAAAAAATAAGGTCCAAATCTGGTAAGTTAATTGACTCAAAACACATCTCATTCCTTAAGAGAGACCATACTCAGCAATCATTCAGAGAGGAACAACCAATCACTGAGTCTGATACCACCAAAACTTCTGACTATCTTGATTGTGACTTCACCTCCACAAATAACTGAGTAAATCTGGTCTCTTCTCTGACTCTCAAACCCAAACCTGTCAATGAAAAGCCTATCCCTGCTGATACCTCCAACAGTGAAAAGCTAAGAAACTGTGCCGCTGAAACTGACCTAAAACCTCAACTTTGCAACTGATGCCAGGTAAAACCCCTGGAAAGATATGGGTTCTACCACTCAGAACTTCCAAAAAATGTGCATGAATTGCTCAAACTGGCCAAGTGGGACAAACCTATAAACAAAGAGCTCAATATGCCAGAAGATCTTTGCACCTGGGAAGATGCTGATGAATCCAAAGTAGTGAGTCCCTTGGATAAAACCTGGAGGTTTCAGTGCAAAGAAGACCTCCACACTGGTCAAGTCACTCAGAAAGCTTGCGTCTGCATCCAAGGGTTCAACCAGAGGCACAGGATAGACTAACTCAAAAAATTTGCTCCCACCGGAAAAATTGTGTTGCTAAGAGCCCTGCTTGTCTACAGAATCAACAAGAAACTCCCCCTATTGCAATTTGAAGTGAAAGGAGAATTACTTCACGCAACTCTCAAAAAAAAAATGTTCATCAAAAAACCAATAGGATCAAAAAGAACATCCAAGTACCTAAAACTGAAAAAGTCTCTCTAAGGGTTAGAAAAAGCACCACTCACTTGGTAAAAAAACTTGAAAATGTGGATCACCAGTCAAGAATATGTAGAAAGAAACTCTGAACCATGCTTATATCTCCACCAAGATGGTTTCTCAGTGCTTTTCTTCCACATAGAAAACCTGGTGGTTGTTGGTAATTTCCAAGCTTTTAAAATAGCCTTCCTAGACAAGCTCAAAGAGCCAAGTGCCCAAAAAATTGATACCCTACTAGGCATGAAAGTTGAACAAGGGGAAGACCACATAAATCTCTCCTTACCTGCTCACATCAAGAAAGGACTGGAGGAAATGAATCTCACGGATGCCAAACCGTTAAATAAACCCTGATCATCTGGCATCCACCTTCTGCCCACAACAGACAATGAAATTAAACAATTCAAGGCTCTCAAAGCCAGCTATCAATCACCAATTGGGTGCCTCAACTTCATTGCCACTCTTGCAAGACCCAACATCAGCTTTTCAGTCTCCATCCTGGCTTTTTTTTAGTGAAAACCCCGGTATCAAACACTGCAACAAGATTGTTCACATGTGGCAATATCTTATAAAAAAAATTGATCTCAAGCTGACCCTCCACTGAAAGTCCAAGGCCAAAAATCTTTTAGCCTACAGCCAAGCAATGTGAGGTGATGATCCTGACACAAGAATCTCACAAACAGGTTGCTTGGTTTTTCTCAAGGGCAGCCCTGTCTTCTGGACAAGCTGGCATCAACAATCAATTTCTCACTCTTCAACTGAAGCCAAGTGCAATGCCCCCTCATCTAGTCATCTTGGATGCCGCTGGATAAACCACCTCATGACTGAAATATGGAGAAGACCTTTATCATTTCCAATGCATCTAATTGATAACAAAGGACTTAACAACAAAGTAAAACAATTTGGCTCAAAATCTCATGCAAAACATATTGACATCAATCTTAAGAGCCTACAAAACAACTGGGAGAAGGGTTTAATTCCAATTAAACTCATTCCAACTCAAGACATGCTAGCAGACGCCTTGACCAAAGCTGCAAGCACTAGAACTGCAGAAAGGTTGGGAAATTTTCTTACCTCCTGATGCTGGGTTGAGCTGGCATGTTGGGAATAGATGCTTCACTTCTTTTTCCTTGTTCTTTCCTTGTTCATGACCACATTACCTTGTCACTGGTCCTTCAAATTCTAAAACAATAAACACTGTGTTTCCTCATTCCATGCTCTTTCTCCTGCACATCTGTTGTAAGTAATCTGTACCTTGCCTCATGCTGTTGTCTGCGCCTGATTCAAATTCACATGGCTGTCAACTGTTCACTTTCACAAGCGCAATCTTGACCTGATCAACTCCTCAGCCTAAGGTTTCCATCAACCTCAACTCATAATCAGTAGTGTTGAATATACACACTCACAACCCTAACTCACAGATGATCCAGTTTCTTCTTCTTTTCTTTCCTCTTTTTTTGTTTTCTTTGTTCTTCTTTTTCTAACTTCTCTCTCTTCATCATGTCACATGGCCACACTCAAGACTGGGCTTGCAACTTGACCACTTCCCCAGTGCAAATAATCCATCCTCTAAATGAGGCACCTGGACCACTCTTGCTCAACAACTCTGCTTGACTCATCCAGCTTCAGACCACGGGGGGGGGGGGGGGGTGCTCATCTTTTCTTCTCTCTTGGAAATTCTTCATTCTCTTTTCTTTTTTCTCCAACTCAATACTTCTACTCTTTCTCATTCTCAACTCAACTCAACTTCTCAAACCTCAACTGTTGATACTTCAACCCTGTACCCTTGGTCTTGTAATCCAATCAAGCTTGTCTGGTAACACTAACTGCGACACTTCCAAAGTTCCACCTGACTGCATATTTATGTTGACCGCTCATCATCAATCATTGGTCTGTCATTGAGACCTTCCATCCCCTCTCTATCTCTACCAAAACTTCCTCCACTTACGCAATCTACCTAGGCCATCTTGATTTTTTTTTACTCAATCTCCACTTCTCTTTTGTCTACTTTTTCTTCATGTCTTTCTCATGTACTGATCTGGGTTCTTTATAGCCTTCTTAAAATCCTGTTTTCTTATTTTGGATTCTTCAATCTTAGCAATCCAACACAGTTAAAAGCCAAAGGCCAGCCCAAAAAGTCTAACAAAACCAATGCAGGGATCAAGCTTTGGCAAAAATGGATTCAGAAAAATCATCCTCAAGTCCGCTCTTGAAGCCATTCCAATTCTCATGGACAAAAAATACTCCATCTGGAAGGATAAAATGACAATGCTACTGGAACTCAAAGGCCTTAAAGAAGCCCTGGAAGATGATTCTAAACAGCTTGGTGTGACTGACGACATGGAAATTTGAGCAATCCTCCTCTTGCGCATCAACTCCATCACCCACAACAATGTGTTCAATTCCTCAAACATCTCCTCTGCTAAACTCCTGTGGCTAACAATTAAGGAACAATTTGCATCATCTAAAAGTGCAAATTTTGCTCGGGTCTTCAAAAAATTTCTTTATCAACAGTTCAAACCTGACGCTATTAAAACTTTTATCACCAACACCAAGATCTTCATGAAGAAAATGCTGGACGTGGGAATTGACCTGCCGGACAATATTCTCTCATACCTGATCATTTTCAAATTCCACTTGTCTCTCCATTCTCTTTTTAAACAGATTATGCACTCTGATAAAAAGGTCTCAGTCAATTCTGTCCTCAACCACTTGACTCAACTCAAAAAAAAATCCAAATCTAAGTCAAAGGAGATCAAATACAATGACACGGCTTTAGTAACTCCTTGGAACCCTAAGAAACCTGTACCTGGCAAACTTTGTTGCAAGAAAGGCTTTCACAATCCCCTCTCTCCCAATCATTCCAAGGATAAATGCTGGCACAAGCATGAACATCTTGCTCCAGACTGGTAGAAAGAGGCTCAAGCCAACTGGAGAGCGCAACTCAACTCAAATTTGAAAGGCAAGGAGATTGCTCACTACCACACGCTGCTCACAACGTGGATTGAGGAAATCATTCCGAATTATTGAATCATTCTTGACTCTGGAGCATCCTGTCACATGTTCAATTCTCCCGATTTCTTTGTTCATCTCAACAACTGTTCTGGCGGCAACTTCATCAATACCAGGAAGGAAGGGGCCAAACTTCCCATTAAAGGAAAAGGAACTGTCAAACTAACCTGGAAGAACTCAGTCGTCACCTTGACTAGTTGTCTCTTTGTTCCAGATTCAGTCACTAATCTCATCAGTCCTGGCAAACTCATCTCATCTAAAGAGTGCTCTCTTGTATCAAATGGTTCCCAATTTCACCTCTACTCCAAGAATACTCCAGTATTTTCTGGTTTTATTCAAGAAAACCTCTTCATTCTAAACCTTCCCTCTCTTGTTGGCCCTAATCACAAACTCTGCTATCTCTCTCAAAACTTGTTCTCAACTGACAAGATCAAATATATCCACAAGTCTCTTGGTCATGCCAGTCCTTATTGTCTGAAGAATCTTTTCCCAAATCTTTCTTCCAACTCACTTGCCAAGTTCCAATGTGAAGATTGTGTTTTCTCTAAAATCACCAAGTTGTCATTCAAGAAAACCCAATAACCAACATCTTGACCCTTTGAGCAACTCCACATTGATCTTATTGGACCTATCCCTCCCTCTTCTTGCAATCACATGAATTACATTATGTCAGTTGTCAACAATTTCTCTGGGTATATCTCAGCCATTCCACTCCAACACAAATCCAATGCTGATCATCAGCTAAAAATAATTCTTAACCACAAGCATCAAAAACAAAACTGCTTCCCTGCCAAAATCTGCAACAATGGCGGCAGCAAATTCACCTCCTCTGATCTCAAAGATTTCTTCTCTTCCAACTCCATCCATCATCTCATCACTAAACCCTATCACTGTGAACACAAAGGTAAAATTGAGAGAAATAACAGAACTCTTACCAAATCAATACAAGCTATCCTTCAAAGTTCCAAGCTTCCTCATAACCTGTGGGCCAAAATCTCAAAAACGGCTTGTCTCACCTTAAACCAAATTCCCCAAAATCCTCATTACCCTTCTCCTTTTTGTATATTTACTAACAAAACTCTTCTGTACAGTTAATTCCATCCCATTGGCTCAAAAGTTGCTTACCTAGACACCAAAATTGCCCATGGAGAAATTTTAAAGACCGTGGACTCATTGGAAAGCTTGTGGGTTATAACCCTAGTTTCTTATTGTATTAAATACTCACCCCAGAAAACACTATTATATCCTCCAAACATGTCAAAATCATCCAGAACCCTACTTCCTCTCCTCCTGCTTCTCCTTGCTCCTCTTCTTCAGATGAAGCGCTTTTAATAAAGACAGAAAAAAATCTTCCTTTTCCTCTTTCTTCTACTTCTCCGCCTTCTCTTCTTCCTGCTACTCCCATCCCTTCCTCTTCCAATCCTTCTCCTCCATCACCTCAGTACAACAAACGCTTGTCCGATTCCTCTTCTGAATCTTCCAACATTTTGGCCAGTCAGCTAGACCCCAGATACAAATTAAGGGACCGGTCCTCTCTCCATCCTCCTCAACATTACGATTATCACCACTACTACGTTCCTTGCACTTTTGAACAAGCAAAAAGATGTCACAAATCTCTCAAGTGGGACGCCTCCATGGATACCAAAATCAATGGTATTGAAAGCCTTGAAGTGTGGGATGATTATGAAGGGAAGGAACCCATCAATCCTCTCAACAAAACCTTGTTTTATCAACTCAAGGAAAACTGCCATGGCAATCCTCTTGTATACAAAAGCCAATTATGCGTTCAGGGATTTTATCAAATCTTTGGACTAGACTACAAGGACACCTTTTCACCCACCGGGAAAGCAGCTTCTCTTCAAATGGCGCTTTTTTTTGGTCTATTACACTCTCTTCCAATCATGCAATTTGATGTCAAGAGCGCCTTCCTCCATGCTCCTCTATCCAACAAGTTTATCATAAGAACACCCAAAGGATTGAAAAGAAAAACTAAGTACCTCATTCTCAAGAAATCACTCTACAGTCTCAAACAAGCTTGAGCAAATTGGTTTCATACTCTTATGGCCTGGATCTGAAAACAAGTTTTTCACAAATCAATCTCCAACCCATGCCTTCACATCCACTCAGAATGAAACTCAGTAATATTCTTCCACATAGACAACCTCATTTTGGTGGGCCCCGGAAACAACTTTCAAACAGCCTTTCTCAAGCATTTTCCAAACTCAAGTCACCACAAACCCAACAAAATCCTGGGCATGAAGTACAAACAAACAGACAACAAGATCATGCTTTCCCAACCAAAACACATTGAGCATGGTCTGGAAGAACTCAAAATGAGAAAATGCAATCCATCTTTCAACCAGACCTCAGTTTTGCTGTCTCCAACCTGGCTTGATTCTGCAAAAAACCGGGAATTTGCCACTGGAGGGAAGTCAAGCGTTGCTGGAAATACCTCAAGACCACAAAAAACTTCAAGCTCAATCTTCAAATCAACCGCGTCAATACCCAAATCAAATGATTCAGTGATGCCACCTGGAGCAATGACTTAGAAACTTGACACTCTCAATCAGGAAATTTATCACTTCTCTTTGGTTTGCTCATCTCATGGAGCATCTACTGACAAACAAACGTCACTCACTCAAATACAGAAGCTGAACTCAACCCTTTAGTTGACTCCTTTCTGGAAGCCATTTGGATGAAAGAACTAGTAGCGGAACTCTGTAAGAAAGAAATCAAACCAAGTCTCCACTAAATCAACAATAAGGGCCTCAACAACAACCTCAGAAAATTTTTCAGCAACTCCAAGACTTGCCACATTGACATCAAGAACAAAGCTCTATGGGAAGAGCTCTCTCAAGGTAATCTCACAATCAAATTAATTCCCTCTCCTGAGATGAAGGCCAACAGAATCACTAAGGCTCATCCCTCAAACATGCTTGCCAATCTGATCAAACTCATCAACCTTGCACACTCTGAATTGCCTTCAGTTCTACCAGCCAGGGGGGGTGTTGAATATATGCACTCACAACCCTAACTCACAGATGATCCAGTTTCTTCTTCTTTTCTTTCCTTATTTTCTTGTTTTCTTTGTTCTTCTTTTTCTTACTTCTCTTTCTTCTTCATGTCACATGGCCACACTCAAGACCGCGCTTGAAACTTGAACACTTCCCCAGTGCAAATATTCCATCCTCTAAATGGGGCACCCAGACCACTCTTGCTCAATGACTCTGCTTGACTCATTCAACTTCAGACCACCGGGGGGTGCTCATCTTTTCTTCTCTCTTGGAAATTCTTCATTCTCTTTTCTTTTTTCTTCATGTCAATACTTCTACTCTTTCTCATTCTCAACTCACCTCAACTTCTCAAACCTCAACTGTTGATACTTCAACCCTGTACCCTTGGCCTTGTAATCCAATCAAGCTTTTCTGGTAAGACTAACTGCGACACTTCCAAAGTTCCACCTGACTGCGTATTTATGTTGACAGCTCATCATCAATCATCAGTCTGTCATAAAACCCTTCCATCCCCTCTCTATCTCTACCAAAACTTCCTCCACTTAGGCAATCTACCTAGGCTGTCTTGATTTTTGTTTACTCAATCTCAGCTTCTCTTTTGTCTACTTTTTCTTCATTTCTTTCTCACCTACTGATTCTTGTTATTTCTAGCCCTATTAAAGTCTTTTTTTCTTTTGTTGATTCTTCAATCTTAGCAATCCAACAAGTAGCTCTACATCAAATCAATCCAACCCACCAATCAGGGCCAATTTGCTCAACAGCTCCACTCAAGCTCTCAAGAAAAGCTACCCAAAAAAGTTGGAACTGCAACGATTCTACCGTAGCCTTCATACAAGACATAATCCAGCTCTTAGAATCACAAAGCATTGTGTTTTTCTTTCTGTCTTATATTTCCAACTTTTGTCTCTACCTTCTCTGTTAAATTTTTTAAGTTGTTCCCTAACCCAGTTGGCTTTGATGCAACCTATAGCCTGGTTCAGGTTTCAGGACTCACTGAATTTTCATCAGTTTTTAGACTACAGTATTTCTTAATTTCATAAATACCATTTTCAAACTTCAAATATTCAAACTTTCTGGCTGCTACCCTTCTACAAAACTTGGTCATTTCATTTCAAACTTATGAATGGCCTAGAAGTTTTTATGACTCAAATTTTGTTGGTTTAGTATGCACCAATAACTTTTCTTGAAATTTATTGTAACTTTCTTACAGATAGATAAAATTCAGGCCAAAAAATTACATTTTTGCTCTCAGAAAAGGGGGGGCACAGATTGAAGATGTTTTAAATTTTTGCAATTGAGTTGCAGCAGCTTCAAGATAAAATTACAACCCAGGGTTTATGGACTGATTCATTTTGAAAATATGGGATTTGGTGTAGAATTTCCTTTTTAAAAAATGCTCAATATGAATTAAATTCAAAATAATTTCAAAATTGAGACAGAAATTTCCCCCAGACCTTTAGGCAAAGGTCTGGGGGAAACTATGAATTTAGGTATTTTAAAGACAATTTCATGCATATAAATACTGTCCTTGTGCATGGCTCTAAAAATTTCTTCCAAATCAGATTTAATTTTTCTTCTGCAGATAAATCATACTCCAGTTTGATCCTGTCAGATTTCAATCAATGAGAGACCTAAGACCAAGAATGCACCACCCAGGTGAGACATTCATAGAACCCATAAAAGGCAAAATGATACAAATAAAAATAAAACTATAAAACAGATTAGACCAGTCCAAATGGAACAAGACTAGCAAGAAGAGATAACTTGAATGAGAGGAGCCAATCTTGAGAGGTGAGAATAATACTCTCAGACTAGAAAATTATCCATAAGCACTGATGGTATTGCAAACATGCATACAAACAGGTTCAGAGGGGTTGAAGAGAGACATGAGAGTCTATTTATATACATAAATTCTTGTCATTTCTCTCTTGTTCTTTTTTTTCTTTCCATGGATCAATCTTTGTAAAATTTAAATCCTTTAAAAGGTCTCTTTAGAGGCAACCAGAAAGATTTATCTCTTTATCATCTTTCATCATCATCAGGCTTTCAAAAACAAATAACTCAGTACTTAATTGTTGTTATTCTTCACTCCTTTTTTTAAATATGAGACTTCAGGGACCTTTTTTTCATATTTTTTGTAATAATCCTTTCTTGTTGCTTTCAAAAGGCAATATAGACCATCTTCAGCTCCTTTCTTCTTTCATATTAATAGTCAAAAGGATAAACATAATTCCCCCGCGCCAATCCAAAATTCAATCAGCTTAACCAACCAGCAATGATGGTATTAAACCAATCATTTTGGAGGATGATAACTACACATACTGGGACCACAGAATGCAAGGCATTCTGAAGTTTAAAGGAATTCTCAATATTACAGAAATACAACTTTCCAATGTAATAAGGAAAGTATGTGCTTTAATTTGATTTTAGATGTCTTGAACTCATTTTATTTTGGTTTTGAAATTTTTGTAAGCAATTGTGCATTCATTTTTTTGTGCTTATGTTGAAAATGAAAATATGATTCAAAATATATTCTAGAAATTTTTTGATGATTATTTTCACTGGAAACCATTTGGTTTAAACTTGCATTGTATTTCATTATATTTTTGGAGAGTTGTTATTTCCAAGTTAAAACTGACCTCTAAGTGAGTTGTGCCAGACTTGGAGGGATATTTGTCTTTATTTATGGTTAAATTACCTGGCGATTGCATCTGAGTTATTCAATCTTTGGTGGTAGATTACAACAAACTTATTGGTGGAGATAACACCAAAGTTAAAGCTAGGCAAATGCTAGCATTTGCCTCCATTTCCCCCTGGTTTCATTTCTTCAAATAATAAAACCATCTTACAAAGAGCTCACATCCATAGAAATTTTTTAAACTTTCACTCATTACACAGAAATCCATAAAATTTGAAAAAAAAATCAATTTTTCCAGAAATGACCACAAGTTGTGATATAATTCTTGGTTTTAATCAATAATTTAATAAAACTTGGTAGTAAAAATTATGCAACTTGAGTAATAAAAATTATTTTCTTTTTTTTTGGATAGCCTTTGATGAAGTGAGTCAAAAAGTATTAGTAGTATCAGAAATGAATTAAATGTGGCCATATTGTGTGCTTATGTGGTTGGATGGTATGGTAGACTAAACCTTGCCTATAGCCATCAAACTCAATTCTACAGTATAAATACAAACCCAATCCTCAAAATAACATCAAAAGGGATTCTAAACTAAAAGTAACTTGTAGTCCCTCCGCCAAAGTACCCCTCTATCTCTCATGGATTATAAGATAAAGCCAAATCAACTATGACCCGCATATATCCCAATCAGGTATCACATCTCAGTGAATGGCACATGGAACTGCCCTGGGAACACACAATCCATACAAGTGAGAGCTTACCTCATACAACCTGGAGCTTTTTCTGAACCAAAAAAACAAATAATTAAACCATCAGAAAATGAGAAGAGATATAAAAAAGCATAAAAAGCTTCACCAAAAAAAAAGAAATTACCCCATCATCAATACAGAAAATGTATATATAAGGGACCACAAGCTGCACCAAAAAAACAACCAATCATCCCATAAGCAATAAAGAAGCAGTATATAAAAGGGACCATATGCTGCACAAAAAAAACAACCAGCCACATGACCAGTATCCACAGCAATATATACAATGGACCATACACTACATCAAAAAAAAACCAGTCACCTGAAAATTATGCACAGAAATACATGCAAGATAGCACATTCAGCACCATACAGATTAAGTATCTGCAAGGGGGTGAATGCATGAGAAAAAATGGACTAAATTATAGCAACCAGCAAAAATATCTCATACATCTTTAATTTTTTTTACCAACCAGAAGAATTCCATCATGTGATTGTACCTTCCTGTAACTCACCAGTACAGAAAAAGGCTCAGAAGCGCCCTCAGGGGAGCCCTGAGCACCCCCTGGGGCAGGATTGTTCTATTTAAGGAGTGCCCCCTCTTCCCTATCCAAGTTTTACCATCACGGCTCAGCACCCATCACCCAATCATCTTTCCATGCCTCAGAGGAAACCATCTATCATCAAAAAATAAATCTGTGGTATCTACCAATATATATTCTCCTCAGTGAACCAATTATAAAGAAACAGGAAATAACAAACCAGAAATCAACCCTCATCTTTGACCTTTGAACCAACACCATCAGGTGATTGAATAAGTGTTCTTCCGTGAACTAAGAATTCAGCACCAGGTTAAAATAAAACCACCAGTCCATCAATGAATAAAACGTTTTAAAGAAGAATAGAAAAAAAAAAGAAAAAACAAAACTTTCCCCTACACAGCCCCCTTTATTAAAACCATCCTTGGGCCCTCCCCTGAACCATCCCCTCAGCAGAACCCTTATCCTTTAAAATTGGGCTATTGTTTATTATCACTTATATCTTATCAAGAACTTGTTTCATCCTTACCAATAAACTAATACATGTGGTATGAACTTCAAAGATCCTATAAATTATAGGTAACAATTCATCTAGTTCTTATCTGAGATATATTTTAAGTCTCAAAGAAAACAGCCATTGATTTCAAAGAAAAGGGTGATGATAAATTCACAACTCATTTGAGTTGTGTTTCATGCTACATGGCTAAAATTGAGTTGTGTAACCTCCACACAACTTGACCGTAGTTTTACGTCCCCCACACAACGGTTTGGCGTTGTGTGGCACCACACCCAACTACATTTAAGTTGTGTGGGACTGTAAAAAACTTGAATGTAGTTGTGTTCTGTGCCACCCAACTACAAGTGTTGTGGGCCAAAAAATAAAATAAAATATAAAAATAAAAACTAAAATAATCTAAATAAAAATACAAAAAAAAAAACAGAAAACAACCAAAAAATCAAAAAATGTTGATTTTTTGGGTAAAAAGAAACAAAAAAAAAATAAAATAAAAATAAGTAAAAATAAATAAATAAAAATAAAAACCAAAAAAAACTGAAGACAACCAAAACACCAAAAATTAAATAAACAATGAAAGAGTCTATGGAGCAGCCCTAAAGTGTAAGTTCCAGGAAATACAAGTTCAACTTGAATAGCCCTAAAGTAAAAACACCAAAAAAAAAGTTCAACTTGTGTTGAGCTGACTTACCAATAAAATCTCAGCAAAACAATCATCATAATGATGTTAACTCAAAACACTTCACATAATGATGTTCAAAATGTGATAACCGTTTATGTTAATAGAATTACAAAATCAGCATCAGAACCCAAACCCAAATGATGAAATTAAAATTATGTCTATAAATTAGAATAAAACTCAATTTTATCTTTGAGGTGATCAACCCAACAGGAGGCTTTTTTAGAAATCATGGAACGTGGCTTTGAAACAATTGATGGGATTGGAATCATTTCCCCCTCAAGTAAAAGATGAAACCAGTGATTATTGTTGAAAAATAAAATGAATATTGGATCTGATTTTTCTTTTACACCCATTTTCATAGGAGTGTAAGTGAAACATTAATACAATTAAATGAGAAATATTGTTCTTCCATAAGTATCTGCTATTATTTGACCCATACCCTTTTATAATTATGGCCAGCAATTAGCTTAGGAAAATGAGAAGTATTTAAAGCAAAAGAAATGCTGGACACCTTGTGTCAATAATTACTTGATGGGCTCTCACAATGGGGCAATACATTGGATGATATTGTTGATGAATTTAATTGGATGATGAATGAATGATGGAAAACAGCAGGTAGAAGAGCTCCTTAAATACAAAATATTGGCCTCTTGTGAGCCCATGATACAACAAGCCAAAAGGCAAATTTTCCGCCCCAAAAGAGCTCTACAGGCGTTGTTACTTGGTTTGGACTACATCAGCCCACATGGCATCAGTCCCTGTACCCTGACAACCAGCCTATTCTGGTTATTTCTGGTGTTTTCACCTCAATGGGGCTGAACCAGCCCCTTAACTGTTCAAAACCCTGTCTGGTTGTCTATTACAACTGGCCTGTTACCTTAAATTCTGGCTGTTTGCCTCATGAAACCAGCCCCTGGGCATGCACATGGCCAGGAGGGACCCAGGACACACCTGGGTCCGGTCTCAGACACACTTGGGGGGGTGTGTGACTAGCGGACATGCTGTCCCCCCCCCTCTTTCTCACAGGTCCCTGGAGGGGGCAGTCAAATCCCCCTACCAGGAGCCCTGTGGGTTGATACCCCCAGGGCATTGCTACGTTAAGTGGGCTGGGGGGCGGTCAGGTCCCCTCCAGCCCGTCACTCCTCCCCCTCGGTAAAGGGGGGGGGGGGGAGAGCGCCCCTTTGTTGGTGGGGGGGGTGGTCGATTCCCCCCCACTGCCGGTTGCATCAATGCAACTGGCCTAGCCGCCACCTTTGGTGGGGGGGTGATCAAGTCCCCCCCCACCATTACCGGTCGCTCCTTGCAACCGGTTTCTGGCTGGTTCAACCCATCCAGCCTTCCCCCTTCCCCTCGCAATGGGGAGCAAGGGGAGGGGGAGGAGCCGGGGCCATTGGCCCCAGCCCAGTGGCTCCAAAAACCGGCCGCCACCCCGCGCGGAAGCCATGCTGCCACCTAAAACGGCCCTGCGCCGGCCGTTGGGCCCCGCAAATGGTCCCTAGGCGAAAACAGCGGCCTTAAGCGGGCTGCGACACGGGCGCCAGAAGTAAAACATACTTTGGCAGGCCAGCCCGTCTGGCCAAGTATGTCCAAAATTAACCTTGGGCCCAATTATGCCCATACAAGCCCATCTGGCTGTATTTGCCCATATACCTCACCGGGCCTGTTAGGGCCCGTGTACCAATAGGCCTGTTTCACGCGTTTTGAGGCCAGTTTCCCCAAATCAGTGACATCCACACAGGCCCATATGGTCCGTTTGAGTGTCCAATGGGCCCAAGAGGTCCATATGTGCATCCCATTTGGATTACACTTATACGTAGCACACACGTAAGTGCATATGTATTTTAACATAACCAAATTTGGAAGCCATTTTGAATATGGAATCTTTTCATTGATGTCATTAAAATCAACTCCTTTTTATATATTTTCAATGTATTTACTGCCACCAAGGTTCTTAGAATAGCTTGTTTTATTTTTCCTCAATGTTTCAAGCGTTTATCTATTTACTCAAAACCATCCATGCTCATCATTCACAAGTGATTTCGCAATGACTCTAAATCAAAAATTCCCATCACCAACTGGAGCTCAAGCCTCCCATAGAACTTATGTAAGCTCTCAGGTATTTGATTGAGGTAATTCACTTCCTACAATCAAAAATTAGTTAGCCAAAATTCTAATCTCATTAAAGGAAAAAAAACTCACCAAAGATGAGATTCTGTTTGACTCCTCCATTTCATTATTTTCCTCCTTTGAAAAGGAATCTGATTCCAACAGAAGGGAACCTAATGAACTTTCAGTCTCTTCCTCTGAACTATGAAATTCAGATGAAGAGCCATCCTTGCACTACAGAATTTCTTTTCCCATCAGTTCATTAAACCCCAAAAAATGAGCATTTAAAAAAAGAAAAGACTTACAATCTTTTGTGTTTTCTTATTTGGTGCACTTCAAATTCTCTTTTCCCGCTTAAGTTCCTTTTAAACATTTTTGAATTCAGAAGGATCTCTCCAGGTATCTGTAAATTTTGTTTTTCCTCTGCTTGATTGAAATACTTTAGGCTCAAGTATTGGCTTTGATCAATAGGGAGTATCAGAGTTAGCAAACCCGCCATTAGAAACCCACAATTTGTTTTGACAAAACCTTCCATTTTTAATGGCAGGTTTCTGAAATACACATACCCCCTAACTGGTGTATTTCAAAATGGCGGGTTTCATGAAAATGGAGGATTTCAAACATCAAACCCGCCATTAAACCCACAATTTATGCACCATCATCCATCCACCATCCATCACATCCAAAAAACCCATCCACACCTCCACCTCAGTAAATCCATACCAATCCCATCTCCATTGCATCACACACATCTCATCTCCATTGCTTCACATCTCCATTGCTTCACATCTGTATTGCTTCACATCTCTATTGCTTCAAATCTCTATTGCTTCAAATCTCCATCTTCACACAAATCCCATCATCATCTCATCACCCCAAATCAAATCACCATCTTTCTCAACATGTCCCATCAAACTCCCTGGAAGCAAGTTGAAAATGCAAAAAAGCTGACTGAACTTTTGTTAGTATTTTACTGCCATTCAGACTCCAATTCAGACTCTGATTTGGAATCAACTTGTTTGGCTTTGAATTCTCTATTAAAATATCAATACATGGTTCCAAGAAGACAAACTCTCCAAAACCCTTTGTATGAAAGGCAAAAGCTTCATCACCTTCCCAACTTAAGCTTCCAGCAACTGTTCCAAACCCTATTGCCTTCATTCATAAAAATTTTGGAGATGATTGAAGACTACCACATCTTCCAGAAAAATCCTTGGAATCCTCAAAGCAATCCTGCTATCCAAATGACACTTTCTCTTTGTAGATTGGGATCAAATGGAAATGGAGCAGCAATTCATCAATTAGAAAATCAATTCTAATTTGTTTATGGAACCATTGACTCATACACTAAAAGAGTCATTATTTCTATCCTATCTTTCCATTTCTCAGTCCTTTCTTGGCCGACCAAAGGAGAAAGTAAGGAGATATCTCAAGTAATGGAGATTGAAGGATTTCCTGGTTGCATTGGTTTTGTTGATAGAACCACCATCCCCTTGAGTCAAAAAACCAAGCTAGATGGCAACCACTATTTTGATTGGAAAAAGAGGCAATTTATTAATTCTTTTCAAATTACTTTGATAAACATTTGGATAAAATGAACAAATACTTTGCATGTGCTTATTTAGATACTCTGTGGCCCTACCACTTGTTTGTGATAACAACAAGAAGTTCAAATCCCTCCACACTGGCCTTCTGGGTTCTTGTCATGATTCATATGTTTTCAATTGGATGGGGATCGAACAACAACCACCAGAGAACTGCTTTTACTAAGATCAATACCTTCTGGCCAATTCAGCTTCTGCTAGTTGGAAATATGTGGCTCCAGCATACCGGAATTTTTTGTGCAACAATCAAGGAAAACCCAATTTCAACTATCATCTTTCCCAATCACAAGTTTGGATTGAGTATGCCATAGGAGTCCTGAAAGGAACATGGGAAATCTCAAGGGAAATAAAAAACCAGCTTCAAAACCCCAAAGCCTTGAGGTTCCTCAAAAAATGGATTATCACTTGTGTAATCCTTCACAATCTTTTGGTTGACATCAAAGATGAATGGAACAAAATATTTGAAGATGATATTCTGGATCCGCCTCAAGTCATCCCTGTCTCATCTTTTCCCTCATCTTCTTCTATGGGAGAAAGGATTATTCCTCCCAACCTTTGAATCTTTGATGAGTAATTTTTGATTTCAAATTAGGTGAAAAATCTCTTCACCATATTTTTTTGGTTTTGGTTGTTCACCAAAGATTCCTAGGCTGAGTTGGTTTTTTTTTCTATTTTGGTGGGGTGGACTTAGACAAAACAGACTCAAAAATTCCAAACCACCCACCTCACCCCACCAAACCACTGGTTGGTCCACTCCTTCCTCCTCCTCAACAACCACCTCCACCTCACACCATCTCCACCTCACCCCTCCACCTCACCCACCTCCTCCTCCTCACCCTCCACCTCCCCTCCACCTTTGGTTGGCACCCCTGGTAAGCTCGCCCCCCCTCCTCCTCATCCATCCCCATCAATGGATACTGATCCTTTGATCCATCCACCTTAGGCCCCCCCACCTCCTTACTACTTCTTTCCTCAGGTAAGTTTCCCCCCCCTCCTCCTCCTCCTCTTCCCTCTATCCTTGCTGACCTCCTCTCCCTCTTGCTCACTCCCTCACCTCCTCTCCCTCTTGCTTTCTCCCTCACCATACCCCCCCCCTGCTCCCTTGCCAGCCTGGCCCCTCTGCTCCCTTGCCCCCCCTTCAATTGGACCAGCCCCTCCCTTTGTTTGGATTGCCAGCCCCGCCACCCTCATTGTTTGCTCCCCCCGCCCCCTTGTTTGCTCTGCCACCCCCTCAATTGCTCTGACCCCCCCCTCAATTGCTGGCCCCCCACCCCCCCCTTCTCCCTTGCTTGTCTGGCCCCTCTGCTACCTCACCCCCCCCTTTTCTTGCTCCCTTGCCCCCCCTTTGATTGGACCAGCCTCCCCCCCTCAATAACCAGCCCAGCCCCCCCCTTTGCTGCTCTGGCCCAGCCCCCCCCCTTTGCTCTGACCCTGCCCCCCTGCTTTGTTTGCTCTTTCAGCCCCCGCACCAGCTTGCTACTATGCCCCCCAGTTGCCACTGGCCCCCTCCCTCCCTCTTGGTTTCTGCCAGCCCCCCCCCCATTACCCTCCTGCCCAGCCAACCAAGCCACCCCCCCTCCCTTGCCACCAGGCCCCATCCTCCCTGGCCCCCATAGCCTGGCCTGAAGCCCGGAAAAATTTGTTCACACCCAGGTAATTTTTTTTTTTGATGACGTGACTGATTTTTTTTTTTTTTTGGTAATAAGTCCAGCCCAATTTGTTCATGCCCAGTATTTTTTTTTATTTTTTTTTGTGATCACATGACTGAATTTTTTTTTTTCTTGTTAATCCTTTTTTTATGGCTTTTCCTTCAATTCCATTGCTTTTCCCACCACACTCACAATTTTATGCTTTAAATTGAATCCCTGCTTGATCCTCACCCCAAGCAGAGCATTTTCCTGGGAGGGGACAAGATGGAAGGAGATGAGGTGACAAACATAAAGAGAGGTTGCAAGCAGAGGACTTTGAAGCAAAAGAGGGATCAAATGAGGGCGTCAGAAATCTCTTTGGAACTTGCAGAGGGGGGAATCAACAAAAAGGTTGTATGGTCTGGATGGAAACTATGACCTTTGGATCTGTATCCTGCCATCACTGCTGAAAACAAAAATAAAAATCAAAAACCCTCACCTGCTGAGTTCAAATATGCCAAGCAGACAATCAGGGATTCCATTTCTTCAGCCATGTCAAAGTAATTTTTCTCAATGATTCTAATCACAAGGGTCTTGTTGCAAAAATTGAATTTGTCCAATTGGATAAAATTTCTGACCCAGACAAGAAGGAAATCAAATTTGTGACAAATTTCCTTCACAAGTCAAAAACATTTGTCAACACTGTTGGTCCCTCAAGATCTTTGGGTGGAAAAATGTGGGCAATTGGAGGCCAAAAATTGACGCACCCCTTTGAGTTATTTGGAGACTATTTGAAGAAATAATATATTCAATCTTGCCCTCAAGAGTATGCTTTTCTCAATCTTAAGGCAGATAAAGTCTCTTGAATTTTAGGAACTTTTTTTTGCAATTTGGCCACACTTCCCTTTGAATCAAACCGTTAAATAATGAAGGAAAACTCCATACCCTCCTTCTCATCACTCAAACTTGGTTCTTGGCCTACTCCCTTTGACTTCTCTCCTCATTTTGCTTTCACATCCAACTCTTTGTACAACTCACCTCAAAGTGACAAAGGTGACATCTCTGAGTATTCCTTTTTACTTGCAGTTAAAACCAAGAAATATAATGGATAACTTATTGAAAATACGGATGAATATCAAGTATCAGATGGCCATTTTGTTTTTCCTGAACTGGGCTGTGGAATTGATTTTAAGAAAAAAGGTGTAGTCAAACTTTTTTGGGCAGCCAATAAGTACAAGCAATTTACTTTTCCTGCTGTGGAGAGTGCCACTCATACAAGAATGGAAATGTCAATTGAAATCAACAAAACCACTTGAAACACTTTCAGGGACTTGGGGAGTGGGAAAATATACTCTAGGAAAAAAAATATAAATAAAAAGAAGAAAATATTTTTTTATTAGTGGGGTTGAAAATAGTCTTAAGCATTGTTGTAATCAAAAATGATTTTTTTTTATTTTTAAGTTTTTCATCAAATAAAGTATATTTAAATGCACAGAATTTGAGTAATTTTCTTTAATTCATCTACTCTTCTACTGCCACCAATGTATTATGCAGCCATTGACCACTTATCCTTTTTTTCTTTTGCTAGTCATTCCCTCTCCATTTTGAGTTTGGCATGCTTTTGATCCTTCTCCTTTTCCTCTTTTTGGAATTCTAGCTCAGCCTGCTTGAACTTCCACTCAGAATCCCATTTTTTTGATCAGCAAAACTCTTGGCTTTCTGATTTTGAAAATCAATAGCCAGTTGACAATCCCACTTCTCCTTTTCAAACTGAAGTTTTTCAGATTAAATTTTAAATGCCACTTTTTTTCAGAGGGGAATAGGAATGAGGTTGATTTTGAAAGTGAGAAGATTCAATCAATTCACTTAATTGAATCTTTCTTCTCCATGATATGTTCAAAGCCAGAAAAATCAGAAGTGTTTCTACTCCTTTGAAAGCTATTGGGGTTGATTTTGATGGAATTTGAGTCCTTTAGCTTTCCCTATTCAGAGGAGTTTTGTGTGGGAACATCATAACTCTCATTTGAAGGTGATGTGGGAGGCCCCATTGGCTTGAGTGTTTGGCAATTCATAAATGTATGTTGCTTTTTTTTTAAATCTAAATCAGTCAGGATTAGCCAGAAAGAAAAGAAAACCACTTGCTTCCTTACTTGAACAGATTTCAATTGTAATGGAGATAGTGGAATTAATTGCTCCTCATTGGCCAAGTTGTTAATTTCTTCCACCCCAGGAAGAGAGTCATCCAAAGAAAGAAGTGAGGGTTCCAAGAAATGGTTTGAATCATTGATCTGTGCTGATGTAGATGTTGTTGGGGCTGGTTTTGTTGGAATATCTTCCTCCAAATTGGATTGGGGCCACTCATAGGTTTTTTTGGGATCATCATTGCTAGGCTGAGAATCCACAAGCAAGTCCTTGGAATCTAATGAATCTGATTGTTGGGCATCAAAGGCAGCTAAGGGGGTGATGTTTTCCTTCTTTAAAAAGATTTCATCCATATGAATAAAAAAAGGACAAATTGAGTCCAACTTAACAACCAATGAGTTAATTCCCTTGGCTTTATTGGAGTCAGTGATACCAAATCCAGTGGAGATTGAAATTGAGTGGGCTATTTTGTACTTGGCTTGATATTTCTTGAATTACTCCTGCATATTTTGGGATGAAAGATCCAACCTAAGTTTAGTTTCATTATTCAGTTCATTGAAAATCAGGAGATAAAAATTGACCTCAGAGGATGGAGGTTGGCCAAATTGTGTTTCATTGTCAGATCCAAAGAAAGCGTCATAGTTGGAGGGAATTTTGAGCCAGTTTACCAGGATGATCTGATCAGATCTCTTTAGCTGAATTTAGCCTTTGGAAGCTGATGGAGGAGGATTTTTCGATGTTGAATTCCTGGGGGATGTTTTCTTTGGTCCATTAGATTTTTTAGTGGACTTGCAGGGAGGTTTGCTGAGGGGCCATTTGAAAATAGCAAGAGGAATGAAGGGACAAAGGGATGAAGGGATGGAGGGATGGAGGGATGGAGGGATGAAGTGATAAACTGATGGAGGGATGTGATGAAAGCAGGGAAGAAGCAAGGAAGAAATGAGAGCTAGGATGTGCTGAAAGCGGGGATGAAACAATGAAGTGATGAGAGGATGGATGTGATGAAAGCAATAATGGGATGAGAGTGAGGAAGCAATGAGAGCATTAAAGTGGTGAGATTGATGAATTGATGAGGAGATGAGAGTAAAAAATCAAAGAGGATAGGAAGAGATGAGAGTGATGAAGTGATGAGAGCAATGAATCAAATTTTTTGAATGAGGTTGGAGGTAGGATTTTTCCAATGAGGTTGGAGGCTAAAACCAGGGGTTATCATGTTGAATGATGCGTGGTTGAGGCCGTGAAAGCCTTTAAATTATTTATTTTAAAAAAAAACATTTATTTACAGGTAACTCTGACACTTCTTATGTGAAACAAGTGGGTTTTTTTATTTTTAATGGCAGTTTTGAATTGGAAGATTTTGGTTGAAACCTGCAATTAAAAAATGGCGGGTTCTGCTTAACTTTGATACACCCTAATAGGGGTATTTTGTACTTATTTTTTTATAAGTACAATCCAACATAGAAATATGATGGAATTATTTTCAAAGCTTTAATTAATTGGGGTAAGCCAAGAATAGGGCCTCCAAGTGACCCTCTCCACTTGTCACACGACCACCCCACGTACTATAGGGCAATTCTTAGATGATCGTGAGCGCAAAGGAATACCAAGTGCGAGGGCAAGTGCAAATAGCAAGAACCAGTTGCAAAGTGCGAACTTGGTTATGCCACTCAACAAACAGCGAGATGAATGGAAAGTGTTCCAAAGAAGGAAACTCAACCTGAGTCCGATGTGATAACTAGGTTGCAGCAAAATGCGAGAACGTATGAAAGTAACTAACTGAGGAGACAATCATCAGGCAAGGGGATGGCCCTTATAAGGTAATCCAAAGTGACTACATACAACCTGATGATGAGCTAACTACAGGTGAAGCGGTGAGGCAATGAATGACAGGAACGGAATAGGAAATGAAGAAGTGGTATAGATCCAAGGTCTTAGCGTAAGTGCAAGACAATAAAATCTGAGCGTACATTTGCATGACGAATTGGGATAAGAGCGAGTGACATTGAAGGTAATGCAAATGAGAGGTAATAGTGTATGCAGGGTAGGGACTAGTCCAATTGCAAACTATACAGTATTGATGGCTTGGTTAGATGTAGATGCAAACTAACAAACAATGCATGACCAAAGATGGAAGTCCAAGGCTGTTGATTGGCCAGGGAACAAGATTGGATCTCATAATGGATGGTTGACCAGTATGGAGTTAACTGCGAAGTTTGCAAGTATATACTGAGTTGGTCACCAAGATTGGAAGGTCAGCGCGAGCCAGAGGAAATAGCGGATTGCACCATTGATGTTGTGCTTTATTTGTGTCACACTTTTAGACTGAGGTAGATGGTACTGAGGAGAGGACATGTCAAAGTGGTGAAGACAATAATCCTTAAGTGCAAAGCGTGACACCACTGAATTTTGCTCAATGAACCCAACCTGAATTACCAAGTTGCTCAAAGAGGACCTCCATAACACTTTTTGTTAAAATAAGTATGCACTTACACATGTGCTACATATAAGTTTAATCCAAATGTGATGCACATATGGGCCTTTCCAGCCCATTGGAAACTCACACGGACCATATGGGCCTGTGTGGATGTCACTGATTTGGGGAAACTGGCCTCAAAAGTTGTGAAACAGGCCTATTGGTACACGGGCCCTAACAGGCCCGGTGAGGTATATGGGAAAATACAGCCAGATGGGCTTGTATGGGCATAAATGGTCCCAAGGTTTATTTTGGACATACTTGGCCAGACGGGCTGGCCCGCCAAAGTATACTTTACTAAGTTTTTGAGCTTGGGGAAGCCCATTGGGGCCGCCGCCCATGTTGCAGCCCAGTTGGGGCTGCTGCCCGTGTTCCGGCCCGCTTGGGGACGCTGTTTTTGCCTTTGGCCCGTCTATGGGGCCTGACGGCCTGCGCGGTGTAAGACTCCAAAAGCAATGAGGAGATTGGGAAGCGCAACGACAAAGATGAAGACACGCAACAAACAAAGAAGAGGACGTTCTTTAACAACGGCGGAGATGAGAAGCAACACGGATAAAGGATGCGCGACGCGCTCGGATGAAAGGAACGTGGCGCGGCGCGGCGCGCGACGCGGATAATGGAAGCGCAGCGCGGCGCGGCGCGGCGCGCGCGCGCGGGTAAATAATAGTTGGATGAGCCTGAGGATAAGTTGTTCAGCCGGGGGGTACGTTTGCGCAACAGTTTATGAATTGAGGTCTTAAGGCGGCCAGGGTGTCCAGGATGGGGCACCACATCTCTCCCCAACTTACAGACTGTCCCTAGTCTGCTCCCGAGTTTGATGCCATAGAAAGAAAAGAAAGGAAAGGCAGATGATTGAAACCAAAGAATGGCCATTTTGATCTTGAGAGTGGTTGAAGAGTTGAGGAAAATATCTTGATTCTTCCAAATGAACCCTAGAAGCGGCAGAAATAGAACAAGGAGGGCGTCCCAGGTGCTCACATATGTGGCATACAGTAGAGTTTTACAACAAAAATGCAGCAAATGACCCTGGTGGTGCACAATTGGGAGGACTTACTTCTGAGATAAGTTGCCCCCACGACAATGGAACTTCTTGACTTGATCAGCAGAGAACCTTCTGGCCAACCGAGTACCATCCAGCTCCTCCAAAACATAAGATCCACCTCTAACTTGATGAACCACTTGATAAGGGCAATTCCAACGATTAGAGAAAAGCTTGCCCCACTGGGTTTCCAAGGATCGATTATAAGCTAAGACTAGGTCACCAGGGTTCAAGGGCTCCCTGATTCAATTAGAGTGCTTGTCCTCCCAATACTGGACGGATTTTGCTCTGGCCTCCATCATTGTTTGATAAGCTTCATCAACGTCTTCACTTCGCTCCAGTTGCTTGGATCTAGCAACTAACAGATCAGTGGTTGAGGAGACCTCTTCCCAAGAGATACCCAAGAAAGATTCCATTTCCAGATCCAAAGGAAGGACTGCTCTTTGACCAAAGATGATTTCATAAGGTGAGTAGCCAGTAGTCCTTTTGGTTGAGATTCGATCAGAAAAGAGAACAAGAGGAAGGAATTTGCAACAATTCTTGCCACTTTCACCAGCCAGTTTAACAAGTGCAGCCTTCAAAGGGGCATGGCCTCGTTCCACCATGCCTTGGCCTTCAGGATAATAAGGAGTAGTAACTCTATGTTGTCCAGAAAGGGATCGGATCATTTCAGCAAGCTTGCCCCCAAATTCAGAGCCACCATCAGTAGAGTAAGATCGAGCCAGGCCATAACGCATTGTCCAGGTCTCGTAGAGGAAAGCTGCCACTGATTCAGAGCTAAGGTTCTTAAGAAATTTTGCTTCAACCCATCCGGAAAAATCATCCCTAGCCACAATGAGGTACTTAGCACCACCTGCCTTAATATGAACCAAATCCATAGCAATCCTTCCAAAGACAGTGGACTCCCCAGTAGGATAACAAATTTCGGCTGGGCGCCTAAGATCACGTTTTTGGCAAACTTCACAACTCTTGCACCATTGGGAGATGGATTTCTTCAAAGATGGCCACCAGAATCGTTCGGATAATTGTTGATAAGTTTCAGTTTCCCCACGATGACCAAGGCCTTCATGGAGACTTTCAAGGATAGAATCTTGTTTAGATGGAATAGTAACAACAATAAGAGCACAAGGATTGCTCCTCTTTATAAGTCTAGAGCCTTGAACAAAAAAATTAGAAGACTTTTGTTTAAGAGATCGAAATTCCTTAGCAGAGAGATCAGGAGGTTTTTGAAGAGTTGAAAGGTACTGCTCTAATTTAAACCAGAAACCTTGTTGAAAGCCAGAATAATTTCGTGAAGAAAAAGAGAAAATAGGTTGAATTAAAGGTTCCTCTTCATTGAAATTGGTTCCAACATCAGATTCGTTGTCCCCAAGAGGTCGTCGAGATAAACCGTCAGGCATGGTGAAAGATTTTCCAGGCCTGTGAACAATATCAAAAGAGAAAAGCTGGATAAAGGCCACCCAACGAGTCATAGGAGCATTGGGAAGACTGGGAGCGTTGATCATTTCAATGATGGATTGAGCATCAACTTGCAATTCGAAATGTTGGCCCCAGAGAACGGTTTGAAGTTTCTTCATCATTCGAGCCACACCACAGAGTTCCAGTTTGGGCTGGGAGTATCTAGATTCTACATCTGAAAACAACAAAGATTCATAAAGAATGGGACGGTCCCAACCATTTTCATCTTCCTGAGTAAGGACGGCCCCAACAGATTGATAACTAGAATCAACAGCCAGCTTGATCTTGCCAGCTCCAGGTCCATAAGAGATCTTTTTCAAAACTATGTCTTTACCAACTATCCTTTTGAGTAGCTGGAAAGCACATTCACAATCTTGGGTCCAAATCCATTCAGCATCTTTTCTGGTTAGACGACGCAAGGGTGCACAGATTTTGGATAAAGATGGGATAAAGATTCTAACATAAGTGACAACACCTAGAAAGCCCCTAACTTCAGTTGGATTGGTTGGGGTAGGCCAAGAGATGATCTTGTTGACTTTGGCTGGTGCCATCCTTCTTCCTTCCTTGCAGACCACATGAACAACAATTTCCAGAGCAGGGACACAAGCCGCCAGTTTGGATCCAGAGACAGTAAGGTCGGATTCCTCGATTCGAAACAGAATCCTCTCCAAGGTAGTAGCATATTCCCAGATAAAACAACGAATTCCTGAATGCCAAGGTAAGAGCTCATTATCATAGTCAGATACTGGACCTTTAATTCTGCCATTGTCAATAAAGATACCAGCATGATCAGGGATTTCATCCTGGAGGATCCACATCATCTGAGCCTGATAGACTGCAACCTAGTTGGTGGCTCCTTGAGGCAATCGAGTAAGTTGAAATCGACCAAGAGGAGTGTTGAAAGTAGTGAGAGGACGAGAAATAGGATTTAAGGATTGTTCGTCATAGCCACCCATAATATCCCCTAGACCATAGCAAGCTCTTCCCGCAAAGGATTCAACAAATTCTTCAGTAGCAGGAGGGATACCAGAGTCTTTAATAGTAACTTTATTAAGAGGTTGAAGATCATGAACTATTCTAAGTTTACCATTACTCTTGAGGACACAGAAGACGGGGCTGGAGTAACTAGAAGTTGACTGTTCATACAGGCCAGTTCAAACTCGTTCCTGGACCAACTTGACGAATTTGTCAACTTTAGCAGCAGGGATAGGGATCTTTTTCTTTTGCCAAGGATCATGTTCAACTACAGGGATGATATAAGGGAGGCCATAGGATTCCCGCAAGAGACCCCTCTCTTCTTCACAGAAAGCAATAGATTTTTCTCTTAGAGATAAGACATTTTTAATTAAATTTAACTCATCAGGAAGAAGCCATCCATCTGGACCAAAGTTGACCACCTTCAGACGTTCTTCAGTGACCCGTTTATTAGGCACAAAGGGACCAGTAAGAGATTGAGGAAGACCACAGTAAGGATCGCAAGATAGAGGAGGACGCATAAGGGGAGGATTGAGGTTGAGAGGCATAGGCTGGTTGACTGGTTGGACCTTTTTAGCAACTGGTTTATACTTAGTGGCAAAAGAGAGAAGTTCTTGTTTCCTCCAAGAGTTGACCAGAGAGACTTGGTTACGAAAGCTGAGTCCAAGTTCCAACATCTTCCAAGTCCGATGTTCCGCAATATCCTTGAAGGGTGCCTTTTCCATAAAAGGAGAACCAGGAGATAATATGTTGCTCACATGTGTGGCACAAGGTAGGGTTTTGAAAATGACGGTAAAAGATTGCCCTGGCAGTGCACAATTGGGAGGACTTACTTGTACCCCAAATTGCCTCCACTGCAGCCCATATTCCTTCATACCAAAATCACCAAAAACGGAATTGCAATTTGGATCTAGTTTATACTCATTGCGGAGATTCAAACCGGAGCTGAGAGAAGATTGATCAGACTTAAAAGTAGAAGGAAAAGAAGACACAACAGATCCAGAGAGAGAAGGAGATGGGGGAGAAATATTTTTGGATTTTTCTATTTTGATATGTTTTTGTTTTTTAATATTCTTGAGCTCAGAAGAGAATGATGAAAGGAATGAAAAATAAGCCTGAGGGATGGAAGTTGACCCTTGAGTTGCAGTCTGAGGCTGAAAAGAACTACAATCATTGGTAGGATCAACTATTCCCCTAAAAAATGAGAGGAACTAGAGTTATCCTTCTGCTTCCCCTTAAAAGATGATTTGGGAGAATGACCAGGAAAATCTCTTTCCCAACGACCAGAATCCAAAGAGCAAAGAGGAACTTCAATTTTTCTGCCATCAGCATCAGGGAGAAGAATTCTCTCCCCAACTTGATCAGAAAACATCAGGGTTGCACCAAAGTCCATTAAGAAGGGTCGTCCCAAGATCATAGGACTGTCCAAACGAGTAATCCAAAAGTGGAAGGTTCCAACGATATTTTGACCAATCCTGACCGGTACATCTTCAGCAATACCAACCAGTTCACAAGCTTGATTTCCTATCCCATATACTGCAGAGTTGAAGCTGACCCTAGGACTAAGTTTGAGCTTGCAGGCCATAGCATCCGAGATTAAGTTAAGCTGAGATCCAGAATCCACAAGAGGAGAAACAGTTTTAGCTGAGTCACCAAGATAACAAGGAAGAAAGCCAAGGGGACAGGAATAAAGATTGGATTCTATGGAAGGACTGGTTCCACCAGAGTCCTCCATTAAAGTGCCAGAGGAGACTTTGAGTTCTTCAGGGCCAATTTCCACACGTCGACGAGAGACCCATTACTTCATTCCTTCAGCAACAGATGGAGAGATCAATAGGAGTTCAGCCACAGATAGATCAGGAATTTTGAGATCAGAAATTTTCTTTAATACTCCCTCCACAGCATTGGGGTGATCCTTGGAGATGCCTCTTTCAAATCGAACTTTGGGCTGGGTGGGGGGAGGAAGTTCAGGTGACGCAGAATCTAAGATAGGATTAGAAGGTTGAGGTGAGGGAGAAGGATCAGGGTGATCTGGGAACCTTTCCATGAGTGGTTCCTTTTCCACCTCCATGTCTTCTACATCAGAGGAAGGAGGCTCAAGTGTTGATCGACTTTTAACGGGTTTTCGAAGGATTGAAGTTGGCAAGGAAGGAGCCTTATGAGGTTTAGGTTCCTCATGTCGTTTCCTGGCTGGATCAGATTGATAAGTAGTCCCAGCAAGACTAGAGGAAGAAATAGCTGGAGGATACCAAGGTTGGAGGGTACCACAGGATGATCGAAATTCAAAGGAAGCAAGAGATGCTTTCACAGGAGGTGATGGCTGGTAAGAGGCCACCACATGTTGGATAGGACGAGAAGAGTCAAAAGGGATTAGGGCACCATTAGGGAGGAAGTAATTGTTTCCCCTCTGCTCTACCAACTTTTCCTTTAAGTCCTTCTGAAGTTCTTGACATTGTCTGGTTCCATGGCCTTCCCTATGACAGTAGTAACAGACCAGAGTTGATTTGGGGACAGAAGAAGGAGTTTTAGGAGTAGCTAGCGAAGAAATCTTTTGATCTATTTTGTTCTCAAAGGCTCTAAGTAACTTGGTGATTTCATCTATAGTAGTAGGTTCTCGACTGGAATTAGGATCTGCTTTAGGCCTACGATCTGCCTCCATTTTAATCATAATATCGTTCGACTCTTTAAAAGAAGGAGCATGGACTGGTTCAGTGGTTCTAGGCTTTTCAAAGGTAAGAGCAGTTTGACCTTTCATGACTTTATCCACAGTACTCCTAAGGGTAAGAAAAACAGGGAGCTTGAATCAATTATCCCTGGTAGTAATCATGGATCCAGATTTGACCAATTCTTCTTTAATCCTTTCCTGCACAGCCAACGAAAAAGATTGGAAGAACTTTGCCCGAATTCGGTCCACTGTGTCAATGTGATCGTTTTGGATAAGATGGTTTTGAATGGGATCCCAAGACTTTCTAAAAATCTGATAGTCAGAGGCTGAAGAAATACCACCATTGGAGATCCACTGAGAAACCAGAGCATCCAAATCCTGCAGAGTAAACCTAGCCACATCTATTTTACCCCAGTATGCCAACATAGCCTCCCTGAGAAGCGCCCAGTTTTGGGATTTGAATCCCTCAAAAGACTCAATTACCTCCATAACTTCATCTGAGGAGATAAAGAATCGCAACTGATAAGCCATATCGAATTCACTAGCTCCATCTACTTCAGCAGCCATTTTGTAGGAGTCCAAGAATCGCTCGACATTTGTACCGTTGAAACCTAAGTTCTTGTTCTGGGGTTTGATCTTTACCATTTTAGGTTGAACAGAGGTGGTTGGAGTAGCGGGAGATGCCATATTGAATAACAGAGTTCCTAGGGGATCCAAAGAGCAGATTTCCAAAGTGGCTCACGAGTGTGGCAAGAGTAGGGTTTCGCCAAAAACGACAAGTATCTTGCCCGAGCGGTGCACAAATTGGGAGGACTTACTTCTAGACCAAGCTGCCTCCACGGATCGGAAAAAGAACAAACAGAAAAAGAAAGAGAAATTGGATAGGATTTTGGAGTTTGATTCTTCAACTTGGGACTGTAAATCCCAAGGTTGCTGGTTTGATCCCGGCCCGGGGGACCAAATGTAAGACTCCAAACGGTGCTAAGCCGTGGCAGTTCTGTGGAGGGGAAAGGTGCTGTTTAGGCTGCCCTCCTAGGAGCTACAATAATATTTTAATGTAACCGGAATCAAGGTCCAGAACCTTATGGATGAGAAATCAAACTAAGAGAAGGGGATAAGAGTTGTCGGTAGCAATGGAAACAACACTATCTGAGACAAGATGGTGCAGGGAAAGACTTGAACAAATAAGTCAAGGTTTGTTCAGAGTTCAATAGAACAAGGCAGTTGTAAGTAACAACGCCCACAAGCTAATAACTCTGGTCGTCAGCAGCTGATTAGGAAAGATCAACTCAATCCCAACCAACCTCCAGGTTCTCAATGAACCTGCCCAACTCTCCGCAATCAAGCGCTTGAAGTGTACCAGATAACTGTGGGAGGCTGAACAAAAATAAAAGCAATTTGTTTATGAAGCTCTAGAAGCAAATCAATAACAAATTTGAGCAAGAATACCCCAACACTTCTCAAGGAACTCAAGAATAGCGTGGAAAAATTCAACTTCAAAGAAGAAGGGAGGTATAACACTCCAGGTTTTAAGCTTAATAAAACCTCTTCAATCAAACGTGATTGGCTCCAGAAAGATGATCAAGGAGAGATCAAGACCAGTATGGTCGGAAAAAGGGATCAGAGTGGTATAACACACTCAAGAATTCAGGCAGACAGGAATTCTTCTTCAACCAGCAAGGCTATTGGTTGGTGATAAGGATCAAGGTCACAAAGGACTTAGTTTGAGTATGGAGGCTCAAAGGATCAAGGGGCAATCATAGATATACCCGAATAATTTGCTCGGATAAGTGGGGAAGGATGCCCACGGATAAATTGTTTATGATGATGGGATGCTGGGATGCTGAGATGCTGAGATCTGAGATGCTAGGATGATGGAATGATCTGATGGTCGGATGCCCACGGATAAAAGGCAGGGGAGAGCCCCTCCTTATATGGGCAGGAGGCCCTGTTAGACTATATACAACGGATTCTACAAATAGAGCGGAAACGGGAAGGCAACCATGTGGTCACTCGCGTTGGTCAAGGATCTGCCAAATGCTTGCGGGTGCGGTCGGGATGGATTCATTAGATCATGAATGAGCGCCGCGCGACGGTAGCAATGAGGAGATTGGGAAGCGCAACGACAAAGATGAAGACACGCAACAAACAAAGAAGAGGACGTTCTATAACAACGGCGGAGATGAGAAGCAACACGGATAAAGGACGCGCGACGCGCTCGGATGAAAGGAACGCGGCGCGCGACGCGGATAATGGAAGCGCGGCGCGGCGCGCCGCGCGCGCGCGCGGGTAAATAATAGTTGGATGAGCCTGAGGATAAGTTGTTCAGCCGGGCGGTACGTTTGCGCAACAGTTTATGAATTGAGGTCTTAAGGCGGCCAGGGTGTCCAGGATGGGGCACCACAGCGGGGCCTTTGTTGCGGCTGCCGCAGGGCTGGTGGTCCTGGCACCTCCCCCTCCCCTTGTTGCCATTGAAGGGTGAGGGGGAGGGCTGGCTGGTTGTAACCAGCTAGCGACCTGTTGCAAGGGGCAACAGGTCATGGTGGGGGGGACTAAATCACCCCCACACCAAAAGAGGTGGCCAGGCCGTTGCATCAAGGCGACCAGCAGTGGGGGGGAATCGACCACCCTCTCACCATTGAGAGGGGCGCTCGCCCCCCCCTTTACCAAGGGGGAGGAGCAACGGGCTGAGAGGATCTGAACACCCCCCAGCCCACTATTACTGACAATGCCCTGGGGGTATTGACCCCCAGGGCCCCTGGTGAGGGGATTTGACCGCCCCCACCAGGGATATGAGAGAAAGAGGGGGGGGGGGGGGGCAGCATGTCTGCTGATTACACCCCCCCCCGCAAGTGAGGTTGAGACCGGACCCAGATGAGTCCTGGGTCCCACCAGGCCAATCTGTGGGGCCAGGGGCTGGCTGCATGAGGCAACCAGCCCCTAACTAAGGCAATAAGAGTAACTGGGCTGGTTGTAACGGACAAGCAGCCAGGGGATTGAAAATCAAAGGGGCTGGTTCAGCCCCGTAACGGTGGAAACACCAGAATGAACCAGAGTAGGCTGGTAATAAGGGTACAGGAACTGATGCCATGTGAGCTGATGTAGCCCAAACCAAGGAACAAGGCCTGTTGAGCCTGTAGAGCTCTTTTGGGGCGGAAAATTTTCCTTTTGGCTTGTTGTATCATGGGCTCAAAAGAGGCCAATCTTTTGCACTTAAGGAGCTCTTCTCCCTGATGTTTTCCATCCATTCATTCATCATCCAATCAAATTCATCAACAATATCATCAAACGTGTTGCCCCATTTCTGAGAGCCCATCAAGCAATTATTGACACAAGGTTTCCAGCATTTATTTTGATTTAATTACTGCTCATTTTCCTAAGCTGATTTCTGGCCATAATTATAACACATTATCAGTACCAAAATCATCATTACTTCCAAGCCATCTAGACCCTTGTACCTTACTCTGGAGAACCTCAAAGACCTCAAGTTTTCCAAGAAGATATCCTATATCCCTGATGTTAGCTCCATCAATATATTTCTGAACAGTCAGAATTATAATGCTTGGGATGTCCTTATGGATAGTGAGCTGGACAACATCTGTTGTGGGGAGATAATGGATGCAGATGACACTTTGATCAGTTCAGAAGTGGAGAAAAAGTCTTATTATCTCATCCTTAGGCATCTTGATGAGAATCATGTGACATGGGTTTCCAATACTCTTAGGGAAGATGAGAGGTGAAGGGGCAGCATCCTTTGGAATTTGCTTATGTCCAAGTATGCTGGTGATTCTGTTCACCAGAATGATATAGCTTCAATAAACTGTTTAAGTTACAATATTCAAATTGTAAACAGTTTGTTGCAGAGGCTAGGTCTAGCATAGCAAGTTTTAAGTCATCAGGACTTAACATAGATCCTGATTGTTTGTCACTCTTAATCCTTCAGAAGCTACCAAAGGAGTTTGATTCTTTAGTCAGAATTATTTCTCAATTGGATGCTCTTCCTGGGGAGGAGGGTGTTCTGAAAAGGATCAAAAAGGATGATCTTCAGTTCAAGATGAAGGGGGGTTCTGGAACAGCCCTTGTTGGAAAGACTGGAAAATCTTTCAAGAAGGCAAATAAGGATTTTCCAAGTTCTTATGCTATAATTTTCAGAATAAGGGTAACTATGCTAAGGATTGCAAGGAGGCCAAGAAGAGGAAGAAGTCCGAAGAGAATGACAAGGAGGTTAATCTCACTACTGAAAACATTGCAATGGTGGCGTTAGATGGTCCAATGAAAATGGTTGTTGGGGAAGAAGGCCCAAATAAGAAGGCAAAAATTGATGAGGATCAAGAAATGGACTTGATTGATTACAAAGGGAGTAATATTAACCTCAAAGATGAGAACTTATCAGTGACTGATAAAGCTTCTTTCCTATTAGGAGGATTGAAGAAGGATGTCCATGTTTTGATTGATTCTGGTTGTACAGATCACATGTTCTTTGAACCAAATTTATTTTCAAATCTTAGTGATTATGATGGAGTTGTAAATATTGTTCAGAAAGGCAGAAAAATTCAGATTAAAGTAATTGGAAAATTTATTCTTGCAAATCACTTGGGTTTCAAAACTTCTTTTGAGAAAGTGTTCTATGTACCAGAGTTGCCTTATAACCTTGTGTCCCTTGGAGTGTTGTGGAAAAAAGGTTTCCAGATTTGTTATCTTGAAGAAGGTAATTTTGTTATGGATATGAATGGGAGAAATGTTCTTAGTGGACAGTTTCGGAACAAGCTTTTGTGTGCAATCTTGTTCAAAATCTCAGCTTTGAGCACTTTTTCTCACAATAGAAGTGGCAATAAGGTAAAGGACAGCAACTGTGAGAGTTGTACCTTAGGGGCTAAGACTAGAAATCTGTTCTCATAGAGTAGAGATTGCACTGATTTTCCTAGAGAGGAATTTTCCATTGATTTGGCAGGGCCATTCACACCAGAGTCCCTTGGTGGGGCAAGATACTTCATCAATTTAGTTGATACTGCAACTAATTATGTTTGGGTTAAACCAATTTGATCTAAGGATCAGACCACAGAGGAGGTTTCTGTAATCTTCAAATTCTGGAAAAAGAGTGGTCTAATGAAGGAGATAAAGAGGGTTATCACTGATGGAGGTGGTGCATTTGTGAGTAAAGAGTTTGAGAGGTTATTGAAAGATTATGGTATCATTAATATAGTCATTACTGCAAGTACTCCACAAAATAATGGAATGGTTGAGAGAATGAATAGGACTTTACTGGACAAGGTCAGAACTATTACGTCTCAATCTGGTCTACCAAAGTTCTTATGGGCTGAGTTGATGTGTACAGTCTATCTGTTGCATAAAATTGTAAGTGTTAATGGGAAGAGTCCTCATTATCAGTTTTGGAAGTTGTACCCCAAAACATCACACCTCAGAACAATTGGTTGCTTGGTGTATTATAGTGTCCCCCATAATGAGATGGTTGGAAAATTAGACCCTAGAGCCAGAACAGGGGCACTTGTAGGCTATGATTTAATAATTAAATAATATAGGATCTATTGCCCAGGGACAAGAAAGGTTATCCGTAAAAATTTGATGAAAGTACCTTTCCACTCAAAAGGAGTGAAGATGTTGTTGTGAATAAGTCACAGCAAGAAATAGAATCAGCACCTATTTCACCAGCAAAGGCTGAGGAACATTTGGTTCCAGAAGATGAAGAGATGGAAGACGTGCCACCAGAGGGTTCAGTGCCTGCTTCAGGGCCGGAGTGCGTTAATTTGGAACCTGATGAGCCTCCACCTCCAGTAAGAAGGAGTGGTAGGGTTAGAGTACCAGTTGATAGGTACAGGGAATGGAAGTCCCATTATGATGCCACAGGATATGAGGAAGATACATTTCAGGAACAGTGTATGCTCAATGAAGTCCTGGAGTTGAGTTCAGAAATGGTTAACAGGGTTAACCCAAATAGCTTTGGCCAAGCTATGAATTCTGATGAGAGAGCCAACTGGAAGAGTGCAATTTTTGAGGAATGTGATTCTCTAGAAAGTAATAGTGTCTTTGAAGTGGTTAAGCAGGATTATGTTCCAAAAGGAAAGACCATTGTGGGTTCAAGATTGGTGTTAAACAAGAAGTTTGACAGAAATGGAGTTTTGAAAAGATTCAAAGCTAGATGCGTTGCATAGGGCTTCAAGCAGAGAGAGGGTATTGATTACCAAGAAACTTTCTCACCAACTGGAAGGCTGTCCACCTTCAGGTACATCATTGCTCTGGAAGTGGAGTTGGGAGAATAAATCAGAAAAGCTGATTGAATAACAGCATACTTGAATGCAAAACTTGGAGAGGAGGAGACTGTTTATATGTCAATCCCTGATGGTTTTTGTGAATGGGTAGGAGAGACTAAACCAGAAACCATGAAGAAAATCTGTGTTAGAAGTTTTCTTTCAGAAGATAAATGGGAATATCTCCTCAAGCTGTGTAGATTCCCTTATGGATTGAAGTAAGCAGCTAGATCGTGGTATAATACCATGAGTGAGAAACTGATACAGATTGGTTTTAAGATGTCTGAGGCCAAACCTTGTCTCTTTGTAAGAAAAGATGCAATTTTGTTTGTATGGGTCAATGACATTATCATTATTGGAAGTGGTACAGAGAGAGTCATGGAGACACTCAAAAAGGAATTCAAGATAAAATAGCTTGGTCTGGCGCAACAGGTGCTAGGAATGAAAGCCAGTAACAGCAAGAATGGTATTAAGTTAGACCAGAGCCATTACGTGGCAGCTCTTCTTAAGCAATATGGCTTAGAGGATGCAAAGGATTTTGGTACTCCCATGAAGTAAAACATTTTTTTAGAGAAGTCTACAGATGAGGAGTATCTTGAGTTTGTTCAATAAGGGAACAACTAAAGGTCAGCTATTGGATCGCTTAATTATTTGGGGCAGTGTACAAGGCCCAATATTTCTTTTGCAATTGGTGTCTTGTTGCAACACTTAGAGAAGCCAAGCATGAGGCATTGGTCAGCGTTGAAGAGAGTTATGAGGACTCTTAAAGGAACGCACAGTCTGGGACTGTTGTATACAAAGTCAGAAACCCTTTATCTGGTTGGTTATTCCAATGAAAGTTGGGCAGATGGTAACACTAGGGAATCAACAAGTGGTTTTGTATTCTTCTTAGGGAAGAATCTGGTGTCATGGATGTCCAAGAAGGTGTTGGCAATAAGTCTTTCATCAACAGAGGCTGAGTATAGAGCTTACTTGGCAGCTTCACAGGAAGCAAAATGGTTGAGAAAAGTCTTAGAGGATACACATAAACCACAAAGGTTTTCATTTTTGTATTCTGATAACCAGAGTGCCATTGCCTGGGCGCAAAACTAAGTGTTCCATTCAAGAACAAAACATATCAATGTTTACTATAACTATATTTGCAATGCAGTTAACTGCAAGGAGATTGTGTTGAGGTACATGCCCACTGGAGCAATGATTGCAGATATCTTGAATAAGGCTTTAGATAGGAACAAGCATCAAGGCTTTGTGACTAATATGCGGATGTTACCCCTTTTGGATTAAGGGGGTGTGTTAAAATACGTATGCACTTACGCATGTGCTATGTATAAGTGTAATCCAAATGGGATGCAAATATGGGCCTCTCTGGCCCATTGGACACTCACACGGACCATACAGGCCTGTGTTGATGTCACTGATTTGGGGAAACTGGCCTCCAAACGTGTGAAACAGGCTCATTGGTACATGGGCCCCAACGGGCCTGGTGGGGGATATGGGCAAGTACAGCCAGATGGGCTTGTATGGGCGTAATTGGGCCCAAGGTTTATTTTGGACATAATTGGCCAGACAGGCAGGCCCACAAAAGTATGTTTTACTAAGTTTTTGGGCTTGGGGCAGCCGCCCGTGTTGCAGCCCGGTTGGGGCTGCCTCCCACGTTGCGGCCCGCTTGGGGCCGCTGCTTGTGTTGCGGCCCGCTCGGGGCCCCTGTTTTTGCCTTTTACCCATCTATGGGGCCCAACGGCCCATGCGGGGCCGTCGTTGCGGCTGTGGGGCTGGTGGTCCCAGCTCCTCCCCCTCCCCTCGCTTGCCATTGCAAGGGGGAGGGGGAGGGCTGGCTGGTTGTAACCAGCCAGCAACTGGTCATGGTGGGGGGGACTTGATCAAACCCCCACCAAAAGAGGTGGCCAGGCAGGTTGCATCTAGGAAACCCGTGGTGGGGGGGAATTGACCACCCTCCCACCATCAAGAGGGGCGCTCTCCCCCCCCCCTTTACCAAGAGGGAGGAGCAACAGGCTGAGGGGATCTGACCACCCCCCAGCCCACTATTCCTGACAACACCCTGGGGGTCAATCCCTGGTGAGTGCATTTGACTGCCTTTACCAGGGATTTGAGAGAAAGAGGGGGGGAGCGGAATGTCCGCCGGTTACACTCCCCCCAAGTGAGGTTGAGACTGGACCCAGGTGAGTCCTGGGTCCCACCTGGACCATATGTGGGGCCAGGGGCTGGCTGCATGAGGCAACCAGCCCGTAAGTAAGGTAATAAGAGTAACTGGGCTGGTTGTAATGGACAAGAAGCCAGGGGATTGAAAATCAAAGGGGCTGGTTCAGCCCTGTAATGGTGGAAACACCCAAATGGACCAGAATAGGCTGGTAATAAGGGTACAGGAACTGATGCCATGTGGGCTGATGTAGCCCAAACCAAGTAACAAAGCCTGTAGAGCCTGTAGAGCTCTTTTGGAGCGGAAAAATTGCCTTTTGGCTTGTTGTATCATGGGCTAACAAGAGGCCAATCTTTTTTACTTAAGGAGCTCTTCTCCCTGCTGTTTTCGATCCATTCATTCATCATCCAATTTAATTCATCAACAATATCGTCCAACGTGTTTCCCCATTTGTGAGAGCCCATCAAGCAATTATTGAGACAAGGTGTCCAGCATTTCTTTTGCTTTAATTAATGCTCATTTGCCTAAGCTAATTCCTGGCCATAATTATAACACTTTTCCCCTTGATTTCTGCAAGTTCTACCTTACTCCTAGTTTTATAGGTTTTTTGGTCATCAACATATTTTCCGCCATCAATCTTTCTCAATTTTTGTTTCAGTTGGATAGTATTGAGCCCATCATTCATGAATTCTTTTAAATTCACTAAGGCCACCCCAGAGATTCTTCTGAGGTGAGGATGCACTGAGGGGTGTGGAGATGGTTGATGGTTATGTTGATCATGTCTGTAGGACATTTGCCACAAGGGGTCTGCATTTTCTTGAATTTCATGGATTAAAAAATTGCACCAAACGTTCCTTGTGTGAGTTTTCTGTTATAATTATGGCCAGCAATTAGCTTAGGCAAATGAGCAGTATTTAAAGCAAAAGAAATGCTGGACACTGTGTGTCAATAATGGCTAATGGGGCTCTCACAATGGGGCAATATGTTGGATGAATTCGATTGGATGATGAATGAATGATGGAAAACAGCAGGGAGAAGAGCTCCTTAAGTACAAAAGATTGGCCTCTTGTGAGCCCATGATACAACAAGCCAAAAGGCAAATTTTCCGCCCCAAAAGAGCTCTACAGGCTCTACAAGCCTTGTTACTTGGTTTGGACTACATCAGCCCACATGGCATCAGTCCCTGAACCCTTACGACCAGACTATTCCGGTCCATTCTGGTGTTTCCACCGTTACGGGGCTGAACCAGCCCCTTTGCTGTTCAATCCCCTGGCTGGTTGTCTATTACAACCGGCCCTGATGGCCTTATTACCTCTGTTACGGGCTGGTTGCCTCATGCATCCAGCCCCTGGCCCCTCAAATGGGCCAGGTGGGACCCAGGGCTCACCTGGGTCCGGTTTCAACCTCACATGGGGGGGGGTGTAGCCGGCGGACATGCCGCCCCCCCCCTCTTTCTCTCAATTCCCTGGTGGGGGCGGTCAAATCCCCTCACCAGGGGCCCTGGGGGTCGATACCCCCAGGGCGTCGTCAAGGTAAGGATGGCTGGGGGGTGGTCAGATCCCCCCTGGCCCGTCGCTCCTCCCCCTCGGTAAAGGGGGGGGGAGAGCGCCCCTCGTCACCTCTTCGCTACAAGGTGGGAGGGTGATCAAATCCCCCCCACCGTCCGGTCGCTACACTCGCGGCCGGCGCCGCCACCTCCCTGGGCAAGGGGGTGGTCAGGTCCCCCCTGCCCTGACCGACCGCGTCATCGCAGCCGGTCGCTGGCTGGTTCAACCCAGCCAGCCTGCCCCCTCCCCCTCGCGACGGCCAGCGAGGGGAGGGGGAGCGAGCCGGGGCCGCGAGCCCCGGCTCCGCGGCGCTGGTCGCCGGTCGCGACCAGCCGGGCCCACGCGGCATCGCACCGCGCGGGATCCCTCGGCCGCGCAACAGCCCCGCGCGGGCCGTCGGGCCCCGCGTGGGCCGTGCCGAGGAACACAGGCGGCCCCGAACGGGCCGCGGCGCGGGCAGCGGCCCCGGGTGGGCCGCGACACTGGCGGCGGCCCCAATGGGCCGCCCCAAGTCCGAAAACTGAGAAAAACATACTTTGGCGGGCCAGTCCGTCTGGCCAAGTATGTCCAAAATAAACCTTGGGCCCAATTATGCCCATACAAGCCCATCTGGCTGTATCTGCCCATATACCCCACCGGGCCCGTTAGGGCCCGTGTACCAATAGGCCTATTTCACGCATTTTGAGGCCAGTTTCCCCAAATCCGTGACATCCACATGGGCCCGTATGGTCCGTGTGTGTGTCCAATGGGCCTTAGAGGCCCATTTGTGCATCCCATTTGGATTACACTTATACGTAGCACCCGCGTAAGTGCGTACGTATTTTAACACACCCCCTTAATCCAAAAGGGGTGACATCCGCATATTAGTCACAAAGCCTTGATGCTTGTTTCTGTCTAATGCCTTAGTCAAGATATCCGCAATCATTGCTCCAGTGGGCATGTACCTCAACACAATCTCTTTGCAGTTAACTGCATCGCGAATATAGTTATAGTGGACATCAATATGTTTTGTTCTTGAATGGAACACTTGGTTTTGCGCCAACGCAATGGCACTCTGGTTATCGGAATACAACAATGCAAACCCTTGTGGTTTATGTGTATCCTCTAAGACTTTTCTCAACCATTTTGCTTCCTGTGAAGCTGCTAAGTAAGCTCTATACTCAGCCTCTGTTGATGAAAGACTTATTGCCGACACCTTCTTGGACATCCATGACACCAGATTCTTACCTAAAAAGAATACAAAACCACTTGTTGATTCCCTAGTGTTACCATCTGCCCAACTTGCATCGGAATAACCAACCAAATCAAAGTTTGCTGACTTTGTAAACAACAGTCCCAGACTGTGTGTTCCTTTAAGATACCTCATAACTCTCTTAAACGCTGACCAATGCCTCATGCTTGGCTTCTCTAAGTGTTGCGACAAGACCCCAATTGCAAACGCAATATCGGGCCTTGTACACTGCCCCAAATAATTAAGCGATCCGACAGCTGACCTGTAGTCATTCCCTGATTGAACAAACTCCAGATACTCCTCATCTGTAGACTTCTCTAAACGAATGTTTGACTGCATAGGAGTACCAAACTCCTTTGCATCCTCTAAGCCGTATTGCTTAAGAAGAGCTTCAACGTAATGGCTTTGGTCTAACTTAATACCATCTTTGCCCTTACTAACTTTCATCCCTAGCACCTGTTGTGCCAGACCAAGATCTTTTATCTTGAACTCCTTTTTGAGTGTCTCCATGACTCTCTCTTTACCACCACCAATAATGATAATGTCATCGACCCATACAAACAAAATTGCATCCTTTCTCACAAAAAGGCAAGGATCGGCCTCAGACGTCTTAAAACCAATCTCTATCAGTTTCTCACTCATGGTGTTATACCATGACCTAGCTGCTTGCTTCAATCCATACAGGGATCTACACAGCTTGAGGGCATATTCCCCTTTATCTGCCAAAAGAAAAGTTCTAAAACAGATTTTCTTCATGGTTTCTGGTTTAGTCTCTACTAACCATTCACGAAAACCATCAGGAATCGACATATAAACAGTCTCCTCCTCTCCAAGTTTTGCATTCAAGTATGCTGTTACAAAATCAGCTTGTCTGATTTCTTCACCCAACTCCACTGCCAGAGCAATGATGTACCTGAAGGTGGACAGCCTTCCAGTTGGTGAGAAAGTTTCTTGGTAATCAATACCCTCTCTCTGCTTGAAGCCCTGTGCAACACATCTAGCCTTGAACCTTTTCAAAACTCCGTTTGTGTCAAACTTCTTGTTTAACACCAATCGAGACCCCACAATGGTCTTTCCTTTTGGAACAGAATCCCGCTTAACCACTTCAAAGACACTATTATTCTCTAGAGAATCAAATTCCTCAAAAATAGCACTCTTCCAGTTGGCTCTCTCATCAGAATTCATAGCTTGGCCAAAGCTATTTGGGTTAACCCTGTTACCCATTTCTGAACTCAACTCCAGGACTTCATTGAGCATACACTGTTCCTGAAATGTATCTTCCTCATATCCTGCGGCAGCATAATGGGATCTCCACTCCCCGTACCTGTCAACCGGTACTCTAACCCTACCACTCCTTCTAACCGGAGGTGGAGGCTCATCAGGTTCTGATTCCACAGAATCACCTGAAGCGGGTACTGAACCCTCTTGTGGCACGTCTGCCACCTCTTCATCTTCTGGAACCACATGTTCCACAGCTTTTGCTGGTGAAATAGGTGCTAATTCTATTTCTTGTTGTGGCTTAATCACAACAACATCTTCACTCCTTTTGAGTGGAAAGGTACTTTCGTCGAATTTTACATCCCTGCTACGGATAACCTTTCTTGTCCCTGGACAATAGATCCTATAAGATTTACTTATTAAATCATAGCCTACAAGTGCCCCTGTTCTGGCTCTAGGGTCTAATTTTCCGACCATTTCATTATGGTGGACACTATAATACACCAAGCAACCAATTGTTCTTAGGTGTGATGTTTTGGGGTACAACTTCCAAAACTGATAATGGGGACACTTCCCATTAACACTTACAATGTTGTGCAACAGACACACCGTGCACATCAACTCAGCCCATAAGAACTTTGGCAGACCAGATTGAGACATAATAGTTCTGACTTTGTCCAGTAAAGTCCTATTCATTCTCTCAACTATTCCATTATTTTGTGGAGTACTTGCAGTAGTGACTATATGAATGATACCATAATCTTTCAACAGCCTCCCAAACTCTTTACTCACGAATTCACCCCCTCCATCGGTAATAACCCTCTTGATCTCCTTCATCAGACCATTCTGTTTCCAGACTTTGAAGATTACAGAAACCTCCTCTGTGGTCTGATCCTTAGATCGAATCGGTTTAACCCAAACATAATTAGTTGCAGTATCAACTAAATTGATGAAGTATCTTGCCCCACCAAGGGACTCTGGAGTGAATGGCCCTGCCAAATCAATGGAAAATTCCTCTCTAGGAACATCTGTGTGATCTCTACTCTTAGAGAACACATTTCTAGTCTTGGCCCCCAAGGTACAACTCTCACAGTTGCTGTCCTTTACCTTATGGCCACTTCTATTGTGAGAAACAGTGCTCAGAGCTGAGAATTTGAACAGGCTTGCACACAGAAGCTTATTCCGAACTTGTCCACTAAGAACAGTTCTCCCATTCATATCAATAACAAACCTATCTCCTTTAAGATAACGAATTTGGAAACCTTTTTTCCATAACACCCCAAGAGACACAAGGTTGTAAGGCAACTCTGGTACATAGAACACTTTATCAAAAGTAATTTGGAAACCCAGTTGATTTGCAAGAATAACTTTTCCAATTCCTTTAATCTGAATTGTTCTGCCTTTCTGACCAATATTTACAACCCCATCATAATCACTAAGATTTGAAAATAAATTTGGTTCAAAAAACATGTGATCTGTACAACCAGAATCGATCAAAACAAGAACATCCTCCTTCAATCCTCCTAGTAGGAAAGAAGCTTTATCAGTCACTGATAAGTTCTTATCTTTGAGGTTAAGATTACTCACTTCATAATCAATCAAGTCCATTTCTTGATCCTCATCGATTTTGGCCTTCTTGTTGGGACCTTCTTCCACAACAGCCTCTTCAATTGGAGCATCCAACGCCACCATTGCAACGTTTTCAGTTGTGAGATTGACCTCTTTGTCATCCCCTTCGGACTTCTTCCTTTTCTTGGCCTCCTTGCAGTCCTTAGCATAGTGCCCCTTATTCTGACAATTGTAACATAAGACCTTGGACAAATCCTTTTTCGCCTTCTTGCGAGATTTTCCAGTCTTTCCAACTAGGGCTGTTCCAGAACCCCCCTTCATCTTGAATTGAAGGTCATCCTTTTCAATCCTTTTAAGCACATCCTCCTCCCCAGGAAGAGGATCCAATTGAGAAATGATTCTGACTAAGGAATCAAACTCTTTTGGCAGCTTTTGAAGGATTAAGAGTGACAAACACTCTGGATCCATGTTAAGTCCAGATGACTTGAACTTGGCTATACTAGACCTAGCCTCTGCCACAAACTGTTTACAATTCGAATATTGTAACTTGAACAGTTTATTAAAGGCTATACCCTTCTGGTGAACAGAATCACCAGCATACTTGGACTTAAGCAGCTTCCAAAGGATGCTGCCCCTCCTCCTCTCATCTTCCCTAAGAGTATCAGCAACCCATGTCACATGATTCTCATCAAGATGCCTAAGGATCAGATGGTAAGACTTCTTCTCCACTTCTGAACTGATCAGAGTGTCATCTGCATCCATAATTTCCCCACAGCAGATGTTATCCAGCTCACTATCCATAAGGACAGCCCAAGCATTATAGTTCTGACTATTCAGAACTATTTTGGTAGAGCTAACATCAGGGATATAGGACATCTTCTTGGAAAACTTGAGGTCTTTGAGGTTCTCCAAAGTAAGGTACAAAGGTCTAGATGGCTTGGAAGTAATGATGATGTTGGTACTGATAATGTGTTATAATTATGGCCAGCAATTAGCTTAGGCAAATGAGCAGTATTTAAAGCAAAAGAAATGCTGGACACTGTGTGTCAATAATGGCTAATGGGGCTCTCACAATGGGGCAATATGTTGGATGAATTCGATTGGATGATGAATGAATGATGGAAAACAGCAGGGAGAAGAGCTCCTTAAGTACAAAAGATTGGCCTCTTGTGAGCCCATGATACAACAAGCCAAAAGGCAAATTTTCCGCCCCAAAAGAGCTCTACAGGCTCTACAAGCCTTGTTACTTGGTTTGGACTACATCAGCCCACATGGCATCAGTCCCTGAACCCTTACGACCAGACTATTCCGGTCCATTCTGGTGTTTCCACCGTTACGGGGCTGAACCAGCCCCTTTGCTGTTCAATCCCCTGGCTGGTTGTCTATTACAACCGGCCCTGATGGCCTTATTACCTCTGTTACGGGCTGGTTGCCTCATGCATCCAGCCCCTGGCCCCTCAAATGGGCCAGGTGGGACCCAGGGCTCACCTGGGTCCGGTTTCAACCTCACATGGGGGGGGGTGTAGCCGGCGGACATGCCGCCCCCCCCCTCTTTCTCTCAATTCCCTGGTGGGGGCGGTCAAATCCCCTCACCAGGGGCCCTGGGGGTCGATACCCCCAGGGCGTCGTCAAGGTAAGGATGGCTGGGGGGTGGTCAGATCCCCCCTGGCCCGTCGCTCCTCCCCCTCGGTAAAGGGGGGGGGAGAGCGCCCCTCGTCACCTCTTCGCTACAAGGTGGGAGGGTGATCAAATCCCCCCCACCGTCCGGTCGCTACACTCGCGGCCGGCGCCGCCACCTCCCTGGGCAAGGGGGTGGTCAGGTCCCCCCTGCCCTGACCGACCGCGTCATCGCGGCCGGTCGCTGGCTGGTTCAACCCAGCCAGCCTGCCCCCTCCCCCTCGCGACGGCCAGCGAGGGGAGGGGGAGCGAGCCGGGGCCGCGAGCCCCGGCTCCGCGGCGCTGGTCGCCGGTCGCGACCAGCCGGGCCCGCGCGGCATCGCACCGCGCGGGATCCCTCGGCCGCGCAACAGCCCCGCGCGGGCCGTCGGGCCCCGCGTGGGCCGTGCCGAGGAACACAGGCGGCCCCGAACGGGCCGCGGCGCGGGCAGCGGCCCCGGGTGGGCCGCGACACTGGCGGCGGCCCCAATGGGCCGCCCCAAGTCCGAAAACTGAGAAAAACATACTTTGGCGGGCCAGTCCGTCTGGCCAAGTATGTCCAAAATAAACCTTGGGCCCAATTATGCCCATACAAGCCCATCTGGCTGTATCTGCCCATATACCCCACCGGGCCCGTTAGGGCCCGTGTACCAATAGGCCTATTTCACGCATTTTGAGGCCAGTTTCCCCAAATCCGTGACATCCACATGGGCCCGTATGGTCCGTGTGTGTGTCCAATGGGCCTTAGAGGCCCATTTGTGCATCCCATTTGGATTACACTTATACGTAGCACCCGCGTAAGTGCGTACGTATTTTAACATTTTCCTTGACTGTTTGGTGAGCAATTTCCCAGAGTAGGAACCATGTCTATCACAGGCTAAATCCACATATTTATTGTGCTTTGAGTTGAAAAATGTTAAAGCATAAAAATGCTTCATTGACCATGTTTGAAAATAGTCTTGTGCCTCTTCCCTAGTAGGAAAAGCTCTCACAGCAGGTGGGTCAAGTGGATCTATCACCAATTAAATGTTTATGTCATAGTTACATAGTTCAGTTTCAATAAAATTAAATGAGTCAAAGACCAGAGTAACATAAAATGTTGCTCACCACCAGAGGTCATTTCAATTTGTGAAACATTTTGTTCCTAAATTTTAACCCTACATGAGGATGCAATTGGGGCTTCCAATGTTCCATTACCCAAATGCTTTTATTCCGCAACTTTTTTAATGGAACCATCAATTTAGTCATTCAATGCAGCCATTTCACAAAAGGGAGGGCTTGCCACTTTTCCCATAATTCAAAAAAAATGCAAGGGTACTTCAGTATTTAAGCCAACTTTCAATTGAACAACTACCAAGTTTGCTCACTTTTGAGTTGAGAAATATCAAGTTAACCAATGGGCAGTAAAAATTTACTTTTCCTTTGTCCAACAGGTGAGTCAAGAGTTTACTTTGTGGGACAGGGAAGATTTCACAGATTTTCTTTGCCAAAGGCAATGATTGTGTTTGCAGTTTCAATTTAGGGTTCACTTTATGATTGCTAGGTGTGGTCCAATAGTCCCACATAGTATGCATTGATCCCAAATTTTGGTTGATGAGACGCAAATGTGGTCCAGGGGGTCCCAAGAATTATGGCACAAACCCTGGGGGGTTGTGCACCCCTGTACACATGTCTAAGCAGTTAAGTATGGGGGTACACAACTCAAAAACACCGTTTATGTGGGGTATACAACCCCCCAGGGGTTTCACATGTTTGGAGCAACACTTTGGACGCTTTTAGACGCGTTTATGGGCCCCCAGGCGCAGTTTGAATGCATTGTTGGACCCCCACGCGTCCATTGGGTTGTGTAGGGATTTAAACAACTCCCACAAAACTGGGAGTTGTGAATTTATCATCACCCTTAAAAAAATAATGGGTGATGATAAATTTGCAACTCCCAGTCGTGTGGGAGTTGTGTAGGGCCCCATAAAATCTGTGTGAGTTTTGTAGGGCCCAACACAACCTGTGGGAGACCTCTAGGGCCCCACATGACCCTATCAAGGCTTGGGGGCCCATACACTACTCCAAAGGGTTTTTCCAAACATGCACAACCCCTGGGGGGCATATACTCCCCGTAAGGGGAATTTTTGATTTCTGTACCCCCATATAAAACCATTTAGACCTTGGTACGGGGTATACAAACCCCCTGGGGTTGTGCAAGAATTTACCTATTTTTATCTTATCTTATATTTTATTTTGTATTTTTTTGTTTTTTTTTAAACCAAAAACTCAACATTTTTTGTTTTTTTTCAACCAAAAAATCAACATTTTTTGATTTTTTGATTTTTTTATTTTTTGATTTTTTTATTTTTTTATTTTTTTATTTTTTTATTTTTTTATTTTTTTATTTTTTTATTTTTTTATTTTTTTATTTTTTGATTTTTTGGTTGATTTCTGTTTTTTTTTTTTTTTTTTTTTTTTTTTTTTTTGTATTTTTTTTAGTTTATTTTAGTTTTTTTTGGCCAGCAATTATTTTAGTTGTGTGGCATGGAAAAAAAAATAGAATTGAGTTATGTACAACCCCACACAACTTAAATGTAGTCCTGCGTGGTGCCACACAAAAGTGAACCATCATGTGGGGGCTAAATGACTGCAGTCAAGTTGTGTGGAGGCTAAAAAACTTGATTGTAGTTTCTTAGCCTGCCACACCTCCCATTTGAGTCGTGTAAACAACTCAAATGAGTTGTGCATCTAAAATTACCCAAAAATAATTATTTTGCAGAATTAATAGATTTTTAGAAGGGAAGGCAACTCAAAACAACTTTTTTTTACTAATACTCTAAAGAATTAAAAATTATGCTAAATTAACCTTCAAGGAATTCCAGAAAGCTATTCTATAAATTAATCCCATATCCCAGGAATTATCTAAAATGGAAATAAAGAATATTTGGAGCTGAATACTTAGTTAAAACTTGGGAAATGTGAAAAACCACACCTCAGAGCTTGTTAACCTCTACTATGATTGAAAAAATTTCCAAATAAATCAAAATTCATCAATTTGATTCCAATTTTTTTACTTTCTCTGATTCAGAAAGTCAATAGTTAGACCTGATTTCTTGTAAATATTTAATGCAGTCAAAAATCACAGAGCTTCCTAGATATGAACCAGCCCTCCTTCTCTTTGAAAAATTTCTAGCCACATTGTCAAGATGGCTTTACCATATTTTTAATCATCAGGCACCACTGTCTCTAAATTAAATTGATAGTCCCCTTTCTTCTTCTACCACAAAGATTAAAAGCCAAAAAAAAAAAGAATCACTAAATGTCACACATTTGACTCAGCCCTTGAAATCAAAAGGAATATCTCTCCCCAAAGGAACTCATTACTAAATGATCAGTATCTATCTCAGAATCTTCTATGTTTCATATTCATATAAATCACCTTGGCTTTCATATTTTCACAAATTAATTAAGATGTATGTACCCATATTTTATACAATCATCTACCTTAGTACATATTTTCATGAGTCACAAGAGCACTGTACTATCAGCCAGCTACTGTTGCAAAGCCAGCTGACAAAAGTACCAAAAATGTCAAAAAATAATAATAAATAAAATAAATATTTTTAAATCCCAAATTATTATGGCAGAAATCAGTTTCCCACCTAAAATTAGGTGGTGTCACCCACTCAAACTACCCCCAATATCCAACTCATTGGGGGGTATCAAAGTTAACCAAACCCGCCATTTTTTAATGGCGGGTTTCAACCCAAATCCGCCATTTCAAACCCGCCATTAAAAATCAAAAAAACACATTTATTTCAAATCGGACATGTCAAAGTTAACCTGAAATAAGTGGGTTTTTTCAAATAAAGTATTTAAATGCTTCCACCACCTGTCCACTTCATACACCCCTGTCTTCCCACCTCCTTCTACCTCCGACCTCATTGGAAAATTTTTTACCCCCACCCTCATCATAAAATTGATTGACCACTCTCATCACTTTATCGCTCTCATCACTTGATCACTCTCAAATACTTCATTGCTCTCAAAACTTCATCACTCTCATCACTTAACCGCTCTCATCACTTGATCACTCTCATCCACTTTATTGCTCTCAAAACTTCACCACTCTCATCACTTTATTGCTCTCATCACTTGGGTAGCCCTTACTCTTTCAAATGGCCCCTCAGCAAACCTCCCCCCGCAAGTCCAACACACCCAAGAGAACATGGCCAAGGAACTCCACAACAAACAATCCTCCCCCATCAGCTTCCAAGGGCTCAAGTCAGCTCAAGAGAGCTGATCACATCATCCTGGTAAACTGGCTGAAAATTCCCTCCAACTACAATGCCTGCTTTGGATCCAACAACGAAACACGTGTTGGCCAACCTCCATCCTCTAAGGTCAATGGTTATCTCCTGATGGCCAATGAACTCAAGAACAAAACAAAAGGTAGGCTGGATCTGTCATCCAAACAGATGAGGGAGCGGTTCAAAAACTATCAAGCCAAGTACAAAAAGGCCCACTCCATGTCTATCTCCTCTGGCTTTGGTATCACCGACTTGGACAAAGCCAAAGGAATCAACTCAGTGGTTGATAAGTTGGACTCAGTTTGTCCTTTTTATATTCAAATGGATCAAATCTTTGGAAAGAAGGCTAACATCACCCCCCTAGCTGCTTTTGATGCCCAACAATCCGATTCCGTTGATGCCAAGGACTTGGCTGGGGATGCTCAGCCTACCAACGGGGACCTTGATGAAACCTTGGCCTTGGAGTGGCCCCCATCTGATGATGAGGAAGATATTCAAACACAATTGGCTCCAATCACTTCTACTTTGGTATTGATTGATCAGTCAATCCCGACCTTGGACCCCTCACTTCCTTCTTTTGATTGCTCTCTTCCTGGGGCAGAACAACTGGAGAACTTGCCCAATGAGGAGGATGTTATTCCTGGATCACCGTTGCCATCAACATCTACTCAAGTAAGGAACTAAATTGTTTTTGATTCTTCCTGGTTGCTCCTGACTGATTTACATTGTAAAAAAACAGGCTCATCCATTTTTGATTGGCCAAAAACTCAAGCCAATGGGGCCCCAAACATCGCCTTCAAATACTAGTGAGGACTTTCAGACTCAAACCTCCTCTGCCAAGGGTAAGAAAAAGGCCTCCAATTCCATCAATTTCAACCCCAAAAGTCATCAAAAGAGGAGAAACACTTCCAGTTTTTTGGGCTTTGAAGAAATCATGGAGAAGCAAGATTCATGTAAGTTGATTGATTCAATATCCTTGCTTTCAAAATCATGCTCATTGCCATTCCCCTCAAAAAAACAGTGAAATCACAAATTGAATCAGATAAACTTCAGTTTGAAAAGCAAAAGTGGGATTGTCAACTGGCCATGGATGGTCAAAAGCAGCAAGCTGAGACTTTGGCTAATCAACAAAAATTGGATGCTGAGTGGAGGTTGAAACAAGCTGAGCTAGAGTTTCAAAAAGAGGAAAAGGAGAAGGATCAGCAGCAAGTGCAACTGGAAAAGGAGAGGGAACAACGGGCAAACAAAAAAAAGGATAAGGTATCAGTAGCTTTGGCTTGAATTGGCAGTGGTAGATTGGTAGAAGAAATACAGCAGATTACTCAAATGCTGGGCTTTGTAAATATATTTGCATGGATGAAAGAAAAAAAAATTATTTTTTACTACAACAACGTTTGAGAGCATTCTTAACCCCACCAATATACAGATCTTTTTTGTTTTTATTGATATTTTTTTCTCTAGAGTAAATTTGGCCATTTTTCATGTCCCTATAAGTGCTCTGAGTTTTTTTATTAATTTGGAGTGACATGGCCATTCTGGTATGGGTTGCTGTGTCCACAGCTGGAAAGGTACAGTGCTTGTACTTGTTAGCCGCCCAAACCATTTTGACTATACCTTTTTGCTTGAAATCGATTCCAAAGCCAAGGTCAGGAAAAACAAATTGACAGTCCAAAACTTGATATTCATGTGTATCTTCAATAAGTCAACCATTTGATTTTTTGGTTGGGACCACAAGTAAAAAGGAAGAGCCAGAGATGTTGCCTTTGTCAATATGAGGAGAATTTTAAAAATAATCCAAGGTGAAAGTGAGGTGTGGGGAGCAATCAAAAGGTGTAGGCTAGGAACCAAATTCCAAAAAAGAGAAAGAGGGGATGTTGCTGTCCTTCATGGTATCACGGTTTGATTCAAAGGCAAGTTTGTCCAAATTACAAAACATTTGTCCTAAAATTTGGGATAATTTGTCGGCCTTCAGGTTGAGGACAGCGTACTCTTGAGGAGAAGATCTAATGGATGATTTCTTCACATAACGTCTGAATAACTCCAAAGGGTTCATCAATTTTTGCCAACCAATCGCCCACATTTTTCCACCCCAAGATCTTGAGGGACCAACCGGGTTGACAAATTTTTTTGAACAGTGAAGGAATGTCGTCACAAATTTGATATCTTTCTTATCTTGCTCAGATAGTCAATCCAAAGGCACAAATTCAATGACGGCAACCAGAGCATGGTGATCAGATTGGTCAAGAACAATAAATTTTCCATGGTGGAAGAAGTGGAAAGCCCTAATTTTCTGTCTTGCTTGCTTAAATTCTTCCTGGGTGGGTTTTTCAGGGTTCTTTTTCTTTTCAGCCGTGATAGCAGGGTACAGATCCAAAGGGCATAGCTTTTGTCTAGACCAGGCAAACTTTTCCTTGATCCAGTTGTCAGTCACTTCCAAAGAAATTTCCAAATCCCTCATTTGAGCACTCCTTTTTCTACAATTCCTCTGCTTGCCACCTCTCTTTATGTTTTTCATACCATCTCCTTCCATCTTTCTCCCTCCCAGGCACTTGCTGCACCCAAGGTGAGGATCAAGGTGAAATTTGAATGGTTGTATGACATTTTGAGTTTGGTAGGCAGTGAAGGAATCAATATCAAAAAAGGTGTTGGACAATCATTTGAGCCCTCCTTTTTCTACGATTCCTCTGCTTGCCACCTCTCTTTATGTTTTTCATACCATCTCCTTCCATCTTTCTCCCTCCCAGGCACTTGCTGCACCCAAGGTGAGGATCAAGGTGAAATTTGAATGGTTGTATAACATTTTGAGTTTGGTAGGCAGTGAAGGAATAGAAATCAAAAAAGGGGTTGGACAAACAAAAAGACCGGTCAAACAAATAAAAAAAAAATGTCAGCAATTTTCTCATTATTGGCGACAAACGGTGGGATTAAGAAAAATAAAAAAGAGATGAAAATCAACAATTCCTCTGCTTGCCACCTCTCTTTACGTTTTTCATACCATCTCCTTCCATCTTTCTCCCTCCCAGGCACTTGCTGCACCCAAGGTGAGGATCAAGGTGAAATTTGAATGGTTGTATAAAATTTTGAGTTTGGTAGGCAGTGAAGGAATCAATATCAAAAAAGGGGTTGGACAAACAAAAAGACCGGTCAAACAAATAAAAAAAAATGTCAGCAACGTTCTCATTATTGGCGACAAACGGTGGGATTAAAAAAATAAAAAAGAGATGAAAATCAAAACCTGGCAGAGCTAGAAAACCTAAAAAAAAAAGAAACAAAAACAAAGAAAAAACAAAGGGAAAGTCAGTTCCCTGTACCCTCCAAAAACTCTGCATCGATTGGCCAATCAATTGCAAATCAATTGCTTGATCGATTTGCAATTGATTGCTCTCCATTTGTTCCCCCCTCGGCCGCCTGGCTTGGTTCAGTGGACTTGCTGGTGGAGTGCTCGGACCAAAGCGTGCCAAATCGGTCGTTGAGGTGTGAGAGGTGCCCTCTCATCAGCTCGATTGCTCGATCCACATGTTCAATGGCTTGCTTCAGTGATTCTCTGTTATTGGGAATCAACTCAAGAGCCAGTGCGATCATCAGATGCGTCTTGGCTACCGTTCCCGCTTTAACATCCGGTTGTGACTTTTTGATCTCTAGAGAATTCTTGTAGGCTTCAACGGCCATCTTGAATTGTTCTAATTGTAATTGAGTCAATCAAAATCAAGTTAAGAATTGAGCCAGAGTCAGATGGTTCAATCTTTGCATCAAGTAAAATTGGAGGGGGGGAGAGAGAGACAAAGACCGCACCGCCTTCCTGATGGACTTGTGCAATCAATTCATAAACGTCAATGAGTTTATTCTGTAGACGTTTGGTCTCATCCCAAGGTTTTTGATTGATGAGATGGGTATTGATCTGAGACTGAATGGCTTGACAAGCAAACTCAAGGGCGTGAAAGGCACTCTTGAGTTCTTCTTTGACCGTCACCGGTCCTTCTACCGCCTCATCCTCATCCGTTGAAGTACAAATGTAACCATCCATCACCAACATATTAATCGCAGGTTACAGTTAGTCATCAGATTGAGGCAATATTAGGACACAATTGTATTGCGTATTTCTAGAGCAAGAGGGGATGAGATGGATGCTGTCAAGACTTGAAAAAAATGATGCTTCAAACGAATCAGAGAGAGGCGATTGGACGGTGACCAATATGGCTCAATACTATTTTCCAGAGGGAGGTAGAGGGATCAGATGACCTAGAGTATTGTCACCAATGGACCGTTAGCCGCCGGTTGAGATGGATGAGAACCAGAGGATGAAGACAAGCAAGAGCAACGTATGCATCCGATTCACTTTGGTGCGTAGGTAAGCATCCAATTTGTTCCCAGTCTCCAATGGAGTGTTTTGGGGATGATCCTTCCTGTCATCCAGAGCAGCTTTTGGAGGGTGACAATCTTGGAGAGACAAAGGGGAGCTCTGATCAATCCTAGGTTCGAGTTGATGTTTGAGACCTCGGGAGACTTGATCCTGATGTTTTTATGAGATGGAGGCCCACTGTAGAGGGACCATGGGGATACGTTTGACAACTTTAATCGATTGATTGACTTCTGTCTCCAAGCGCTGGTCTTGGGTGCTGTTGATCTTGGAGTTTGAAGGTAGGGATGATACGGCTTTGATCTTGTGAGGGTTGTTGGTCATCAGACAGATCTTGCGTAGGTTGAGATCAAGGAGGATGTGATGATCAAGTCTATAGTCTTGGAGATTGGCTTGAAAGCCTAGGAGTAGGTTTGACTCTAGGGTATCAAAGCCGAGTTCCTGAAGGTTTTAAGCTTTGATCTTGTTCAAGAGACCAATACCTCAACCCTCTTGCCTGAGATAGATGATGGCACCCTTGTGAGCGGATGTATCAAAGATGTTCTGGATTGATCGATCAAGTTGTTCGCCACAATCGCATTGTTGGGAGCTGATTGTCTCACCGGTAAAACATTCACTATGGATCCAGACAATTGATAGTTGACGATGATCGGGATGTATTTGGGCGTTTGATGGTGGGGTGGATCAATTGTGAGGAGATGGGTGGAGTAAGGGTGGGGATGAAGGATGGTTGGACAATCTGCCCAAGTAGGCACCCTGGATCAATTGGTCCATCTTGGTTTCGTTGTGACTCCAGACTCGGTCGAGGGAGGCGGAATGGATCCAATGGGAGGTCGAGGATTGGGAAGGGTTGAGCATCTGATCCTGATTGATGACAAAGGCCAAGTAGGGTGGAGGAATGATGGGGAGATGGATGGATGAGATGATGAGTGGGAGATCTTGAGGTTGATGGTGGTGGTAGTGGTGGGGATGGCATGCGATGGAGATGGGACCGGTATAGATTTGCTGATGTGGATGGGTGTTTTTGATGTGATGGATGGTGGATGGATGATGATGCACAAATGGCGGGTTTAATGGCGTGTTTGATGATTGGAATCCGCCATTTTCATGAAACACACCATTTTGAAATACACCAGTTAGGGGGTATGTGTATTTCAGAAACCCACCATTAAAAATGGCGGGTTTTTTCAAAAAAAATGGCGGGTTTCTAATGGCAGGTTTGCTAACTTTGATACGCCCTATTAAAACCTTAATGAAATGTGCCAAAATAACCATGAAACCACATTTTCACCTTTTGGAAAAGTTAATATTTCACATGAAACATCACTTATATGTTACCTGAATGAAATTCAGTCAGAAACTAAAATTTGTGTATAGCTTGGGAGTTTTGGACATATTAGTGTTTTGACTAAAGTCCTGCATGCAGCTATGCACAAAATTAACAGGCCTGAGACATGTACATAGACCTGTCTCTCAAATTATTGTGCACAGAAACATCAAGTCCAGGCCACCGCTAGTACACAGGCTGACAGCTGCACTCATAGCTTTTAGAGAAAAAAATTCCACAAAAGCCCATGACATGAGCTACTACAAGCATGGGAAAGGCAAGAATTTGTAATATTAATGCCATTCAATCAAGCATTTCATCAAAAACTCAGATAAGTTTAAATATTAAAGCAAAGAAAATTAACAAACCTTCAAAATATTGATCAACAGTTTTCAACAGAAAAACAAAAATGGCCAAAATCCAATTTTACAGAATTCTCAAGCCTGAACAAGTGAAACCTGCATGGGCTAGATAACATTGAAATTTCCAGAAAATTACATTAAATTAATGAGAATTTCACAAAGAATTCTACATATACAAATGAATCTGCCAAAAGGATTTATAAATCAATTACAGGATAATTTACCCTACCATTATCACACAAAAATACCAGTAATATCATATTTCTTGGCATGCAACAGAAAAGGAAATGCAGCCTACACCAACAAAAGCAGCCTGTTGGCCATTTATTACTTCTTTTCTGGCTTAATTACATGTTTTCTTGCCATAAATGTACCCTGATAAACCTCCAGAGGACCCCCAATAAACTGAAAAGGGATGAATACAGTCCTTTTTTAAGCTTTATATCTGCAAGATACTCATTATTATACATAAAGAAAAATTCCATATTTGAATAAATTAGGTATTAGGATAATTAATCAATCAATGGCCTTAGCCTGACCCTTTTATTGAACATTAAACCCTTATATCCCATATTTTGTACTGTGATAAGTCCTCAAAGAAGCATGATATGCCCAAAAAATTCCCTTTAGTTCATTTATTGAAGTTAAACTGATATTCATCACTCAAGAATTAATTTTTTCCTATCTGCTTTAGCTTTTGCTACCAAACACCAGCCATACCACAAAATATTTGGGAAATATTCTCCTTATCACAGGGCCCCATAGTTCCATGTATGCAGATTATAACTTTAATACCCTGAATAGAGTTTTTAAATATCCCGTGTATTTAATTTGGTAACTCTTTTTATTTTCTTAATAATTTATTAAGAAATTAATTTACCCTTTCCAACATACAAAAAAACCTCTTTGAATTTTATTTATCCATATATTTCCAGTTTTTGGCTGCTACACCTTGAATAATACATTTATTCTTAATATATAACCTCTAGTAGCTAAAGGATTGTGATGTTAATTGAATCTAGTAGGCTGAAATGTACCCCCTTCCAATTTAAATTCCCAAATGAAGAAGCTCCTTTTCTGGATGTCTTACCCAATCATTATAGTCTTGAATGCAAGGGAATATTGATTCTTTATTATCTTAATTTTTAATAGGATCAACAGCTTCACTAAAGGAATAAAGTGCTTTAGCTGGAAACATGCTAAATATTATGCCACATTTAATTGATTGAGTAATCAATATTTCTAATGGCTACCACAGAAATAATTCCTCCTGAAAAATTGAGAATTAACTTTTGAATTTGAAAAATAGAGAATCATTGAAGAAAAAATCCAGGAACTCAAAGCAGTCTCAAAAACCTTTAACTTGGAATTTGATCTCAAAAAAGGAAAAGAATCCAATCAAAACTCAAAGCCTCCTTCACAAAGATTCAGGTTGCTTAAGAATGAAAAATGGAAAATTAGAGGGACAGAAGGGTTGCTTATTTACTTTGAAGAAAAGAAGTATCTGGATATTTAGACTAAGAATCTAACTTCAGAAGCATTTTATCAATAAAAAATTAACTTTTTTTTTGTTGATACTTGAAAAAAAAGATACAGATCATTTAAATTTCCACAAGTCAAACTTTCAAAATGTGAGAAAATTCACACTCCAAGTTTGAGGTTTTTCGTTTTTAATTCCAATCACACACCTTAAAGGGTTTTCACAGATATTTTTCTAATTCTTTTTTTATGATCTTGGTTTTTTCCCTTTCCAAAAATCTTATTATTTTTAAGATAAAGAATTTTCCTGTCTATTTATTCAATATTGAATCCAAGCCATCTCAATCCACTCATAAGGAAACATAGACACTTGAATTTTCCATTTTACCATTATTGGAATTGAATTTATTTTTGCTTAACATACCTTGCATCCAAAATACAATTCCAATCACTTCTGTGCACTTAAATCTTGATTTAAATTGGCAATAAGCAGTACTTCAACTTTGAACCTCAAATTCCAAGAATTCTATTCCTTAATTCAAAGATAAATTAAATGACTAAAACAAAAAATTAATTAATTTTAATGAAAGCTTTATTACAGGAAATTCTCAATATCCTGACTTTCATTTCCAATTTTCATCTTTGATTTATTAACTGTTTATCACTGATTCATCCAAATTATTTTCAGCTGGAGAATCTGCAAGCAGCCCAGCACACGCGTGCCTCACACCAACCAAAACAACTGACAGGGACTAGGAACCTTGCCTACCACCTCCCAGCTTACAAAGAACCAACCCCCTTGACACCATCAAGTCATAAAATCTCCCTTGTAGATCTCTCCCTCTCTTGTCTTGTCCTCCCATCCGCTGGCCACCTTCAAGATTGAGCCCAAACCCACCAGAAAACAACCCTCAACTCAAGTTGCAACCTCCAGGAGGAGCAAAGATGAACCCTATTGGAGGTACAATTGGGACCCATTTGTCACTCCAATCTCACCCATCCACCAAATAACCTATTTCTTATCACTCAGCCCATTGGTTCAGTCTGAAACCACCTCCTGCCTGTGTTATAATTACGGCCAGCAATTAGCTTAGGCAAATGAGCAGTATTTAAAGCAAAAGAAATGCTGGAAACCTTGTGTCAAGAATTGCTTGATGGGCTCTCACAATGGGGCAATACATTGGATGATATTGTTGATGAATTCAATTGGATGATGAATGAATGGAAAACAGCAGGGAAAGAGATCCTTAAGTACAAAAGATTGGCCTCTTGTGAACCCATGATACAACAAGCCAAAATGAAATTTTTCCGCCCCAAAAGAGCTCTACAGGATCTACAGGCCTTGTTACTTGGTTTGGGCTACATCAGCCCACATGGAATCAGTCCCTGTACCCTTACAACTGGCCTATTCCAGTTGTTTCTGGTGTTTCCACCTCAATGGGGCTGAACCAGCCCCTGTGCTGTTCAATCCCTGGGATGGTTGTCTGTTACAACCGGTCCTATTGCCTCACACACTGGCTGGTTGCCTCATGAAACCAGCCTCTGGCCATAAAAATGGCCAAGTGGGACCCAAGACACACCTGGGTCCGGTCTCAGACTCACATGGGGGGAGTGTGACCCGCGGACAAGCTGTCCCCCACCCTCTTTCTCTCTCTCTCAGATACCTGGAGGGGGTGGTCAAATGCCCCTACCAGGGGCCCTGGGGGTTGATACCCCCAGGGCGTTGTCAATGGAAGTGGGCTGGGGGGTGTTCAAATCCCCTCAGCCCTGTCTCTCCTCCCCCTTGGTAAAGGGCGGGGGGGAGAGCGCCTCTGGTCTCTGTGTTGCTTTGATGGTGGAGGGGTGGTCAGGTCCCCCCCACCCGCTGGTTGCTTTGTTGCAACCAGCCTTGTCATCCCCTGGGCAAGGGGGTGATGAAATCCCCCCTGCCCTGACTGAACGCCTTGTTGCCATTGGTTGCTGGCTGGTTCAACCCAGCCAGCCACCCCCTCCCGCTCGCAATGGCAAGTGAGGGGAAGGGGAGGGAGCCGGGGCCACTGGCCCTTTCTCCCACAGCGGTGACTGCCCCTTGCAACTGGCCAGGCCTGCGGGGCTTTGCACCGCGCGGGATCCCTTGGCTGCTGCAACAGCCCCGCGTGGGCCAAACCAAGGGATACAACCGGCCCCAAGCAGGCCGCAGCACGGGCAGCAGCCCCTATGGGCCGCCCCAAGCCCAAAACCTGAGACAAACACACTTTGGTGGGCCAGCCCCTCTGGCCAAGTATGTCCAAAATAAACCTTGGGCCCAATTATTCCCATACAAGCCCATCTGGCTGTATTTGCCCATATCCCCCACCGGGCCCTTTAGGGCCCGTGTACCAATGAGCCTGTTTCACGTGTTTTGAGACCAGTATCCCCGAATCAGTGACATCCACACAGGCCCATATGGTCCTTGTGAGTGTCCAATGGGCCGGAGAGGCCCATATGTGCATCCCATTTGGATTACACTTATACGTAGCACACGCATAAGTGCATACGTATTTAAACACACCCCCTTAATCCAAAAGGGGTGACATCCGCATATTAGTCACAAAGCCTTGATGCTTGTTCCTATCTAAAGCCTTAGTCTAGATATCCGCAATCATTGCTCCAGTGGGCATGTACCTCAACACAATCTCCTTGCAGTTAACTGCATTGCCAATATAGTTATAGTGAAAATCGATATGTTTTGTTCTTCAATGGAACACTTGGTTTTGCACCAACACAATGGCACTCTGGTTATAGGAATACTGTTGAAATAACTGATCTATGTGCTCCTTCAACTCAACACAACTTCAATTAGGCACGCTCGAGTGCAGCTACTCCAATTCCACAATCCCCGCTCCATCTTTGTCACCCTCCTTTCCGGCTTCATCCTCCAATCTGATCCTCTTCCATGATCAATCCTCCTCTAAACATCATCATCCATCCCCTCTCCCCTGCTCCCACCCCTCCAATCAATCACTCCTATTCCTTCAATACCCATTCCTCCATCTCATTCCTTCAATACTTCTCCCAAATCCTTTTGGCCAATTCTCCTCTTCATTTCAATCTTGTTTCCATTCTCTCACCTTCCAATCATCTCCTCCCCTGTCCGTCAAACCTACCAATCAGTTATCATCCTTTTTGTCTAGAATTAAGATCTCTCTTTCACTTTCCTTTGTCAATGTTCCATTTCTGATTACTGCTCCGCAGTCTGCTGGTCTCATTTTGAAATACAGTAATTTCTTTCTTCAAATACAACAACGCAAACCCTTGTGGTTTATGTGTATCCTCTAAGACTTTTCTCAACCATTTTGATTCCTATGAAGCTGCTAAGTATCCTCCACACTCAGCCTCTGTTGATGAAAGACTTATTTCCAACACCTTCTTGGACATCCATGACACCAGATTCTTACCTAAGAAGAATACAAAACCACTTGTTGATTCCCTAGTCTTACCATCTGCCCAACTTGCATTGGAATAACCAACCAAATCAAAGTTTTCTGACTTTTTATACAACAGTCCCAGACCATGGGTTCCTTTAATATACCTCATAACTCTCTTAAAAGCTGACCAATGCCTCATGCTTGGCTTCTCTAAGTGTTGCAACAAGACAACAATTGCAAAAGAAATATTGGGCCTTGTACCCTGCCCCAAACGATTAAACAATCCAATAGCTGGCCTGTAGTCGTTCCCAGATTGAAAAAACTCCAGATACTCCTCATCTCTTTGAAGCCCTGTGCAATGCATCTAGCTTTGAATCTTTTTAAAACTCCATTTGTGTCAAACTTCTTGTTTAACACCAATCTAGACCCCACAATGTTCTTTCCTTTTGGAACAGAATCTTTCTTAACCACTTCAAAGACACTATTATTTTCTAGAGAATCAAATTCCTCAAAAATAGCACTGTTCCAGTTGGCTCTCTCATCAGAATTCAAACCTTGGCCCCAGCTATTTGGGTTAACCCTGTTAACCATTTCTGAACTCAACTCCAGGAATTCATTGAGCATACACTGTTCCTGAAATTTACCTTCCTCATATCCTGCGGCAGCATAATGGGACTTCCATTCCCCGTACCTATCAACTGCTACTCTAACCCTACCACTCCTTCTTACTGAAGGTGGTGGCTCATCAGGTTCCAGATTAACGGACTCCCCTGAAGCGGGCACTGAACCCTCTGGTGGCACGTCTGCCATCTCTTCATCTTCTGGAACCACATGTTCCTCACCCTTTGCTGGTGAAATAGGTGCTAATTCTATTTCTTCCTGTGACTTATTTACAAAAACATATTCACTCCTTTTGAGTGGAAAGGTAATTTAATCAAATTTTACATCCCCACTACGGATAACCTTTCTTGTCCCTGGAAAATAGATCCTATAAAATTTACTTATTAAATCATAGCCTAAAAAGGCCCCTTTTCTGGCTCTAGGGTCTAATTTCCCAACCATCTCATTATGGTGGACACTATAATACACCAAGCAACCAATTGTTCTTAGGTGTGATGTTTTGGGGCACAACCTCCAAAACTGATAATGAGGACTCTTACCATTAACACTTACAATGTTATGCAACAGACAGACTGTACACATCAACTCAGCCCATAAGAGCTTTGGTAGAACAGATTGAGACATAATAGTTCTGAAATTGTCCAGTAAAGTCATATTCATTCTCTCAACAATTCCATTATTTTGTGGAGTACTTGCAGTAGTGACTATATGAATGATACCATAATCTTTCAATAACCTCTCAAACTCTTTACTCACAAATTTACCACCTGCATCAGTGATAACCCTCTTGATCTCCTTCATTAGACCATTCTGTTTCCAGACTTTGAAGATTACAGAAACCTCCTCGGTGGTTTGATCCTTAGATTGAATTGGTTTAACCCAAAAATAATTAGTTGCAGTATCAACTAAATTGATGAAGTATCTTGCTCCACCAAGGGACTCTGGTGTGAATGGCCCTTCCAAATCAATGGAAAATTCCTCTCTAGGAACATCAGTGCAATCTCTACTCTTTCAGAATACATTTCTAGTTTTAGCCCCTAAGGTACAACTCTCACAGTTGCTGTCCTTTACCTTATGGCCACTTCTTTTGTGAGTAACACTGCTCAAAGCTGAGATTTTGAACAAGCTTTCACACAAAAGCTTGTTCAAAACCTGTCCACCAAGAACAGTTCTCCCATTCATATCAATAACAAACTTATCTTTGTTAAGATAACAAATCTGGAAACCTTTTTTCCACAACACTCCAAGGGACACACGGTTATAAGGAAACTCTGGTACATAGAACACTTTCTCAAAAGAAATTCTGAAAACCAAGTGATTTTCAAGAATAACTTTTCCAATTCCTTTAATCTTAATTTCTCTGCCTTTCTGACCAATATTTACAACTCCATCATAATCACTAAGATTTGAAAATAAATTTGGTTCAAAGAAAATGTGATCTGTACAGCCAGAATCAATCAAAATAAGAACATCCTCCTTCAATCCTCCTAATAGGAAATAAGCTTTATCAGTCACTGATAAGTTCTCATCTTTGAAGTTAAGATTACTCACTTTGTAATCAATCAATTCAATTTCTTGATCCTCATCAATTTTGGCCTTCTTGTTTGGGCCTTCTTCCCCAACAAACATTTCCATTGGACTGTCAAACGCCACCATTTCAATGTTTTCAGTTGTGAGATTGACCTCCTTTTCATTGTCTTTGGACTTCTTCCTCTTCTTGGCCTCCTTGCAATCCTTAGCATAGTGACCCTTATTCTGAAAATTATAGCATAAGAACTTGGACAATCCTTATTTGCCTTCTTGAAAGATTTTCCAGTCTTTCCAACAAGGGCTGTTCCAGAACCCCGCTTCATCTTGAACTGAAGATCATCCTTTTGGATCCTTTTCAGAACATCCTTTTGGATCCTTTTCAAAACATCCTCCTCCCCAGGAAGAGCATCCAATTGAGAAATAATTCTGACTAAAGAATCAAACTCCTTTGGTAGCTTCTGAAGGATTAAGTGTGACAAACAATCAGGATCCATTTTAAGTCCTGATGACTTAAACTTGGCTATTCTAGACCTAGCCTCTGCAGAAAACTGTTTACAATTTGAATATTGTAACTTAAACAGTTTATTGAAAGCTATACCCTTCTGGTGAACAGAATCACCAGCATACTTGGACTTGAGCAACTATCAAAGGATGCTTCCCCTCCTCCTCTCATCTTCCCTAAGAGTATTGGCAACCCATTTCACATGATTCTCATCAAGATGCCTAAGGATGAGATGATAAGACTCTTTCTCCACTTCTGAACTGATCAAAGTGTCATCTGCATCCATTATCTCCCCACAACAGATGTTTTCTGGCTCAATATCCATAAGTAACACCCAAGCAGTATAATTCTGACTTTTCAAAACTATCTTGGTGGAGCTAATATCAGGGATATAGGACACCTTCTTGGAAAACTTGAGGTCTTTTAGGTTCTGCAGAGTAAGGTACAAGGGTCTAGATGGCTTGGAAGTAATGATGATGTTGGTACTGATAATGTGTTATAATTATGGCCAGCAATTAGCTTAGGCAAATGAGAAGTATTTAAAGCAAAAGAAATGCTGGACACGTTGTGTCAATAATTGCTTGATGGGCTCTCACAATGGGGCAACACATTGGATGATATTGTTGATGAATTTCATTGGATGATGAATGGATGGAAAACAGCAGGTAGAAGATCCCCTCAAGTACAAAAGATTGGCCTCTTGTGAGCCCATGATAAAACAAGCCAAAAGGCAAATTTTCCGCCCCAAAAGAGCTCTACAGGCTCAACAGGCCTTATTAGTTGGTTTGGGCTACATCAGCCCACATGGAATCAGGCCCTGTACCCTTACAACCAGCCTATTCCGGTTGTTTCTGGTGTTTCCACCTCAATGGGGCTGAACAAGCCCCTGTGCTGTTCAATCCCTGGGCCGGTTGTCTGTTACAACTGGTTCTATTGCCTCACACACTGGGTGGTTGCGTCATGCAACCAGCCCCTGGCCATACAAATGGCTAGGTGGACCCAGGACACACCTGGGTCCGGTCTCAAACTCACATTGGGGGAGGGTGACCAGCGGACATGCTGTCTCCCCCCCCTCTTTCTCTCAGATCCCTGGAGGGGGCGGTCAAATCCCCCTACCAGGGGCCCTGGGGGTTGATACCCCCAGGGCATGGTCAATGGAAGTGGGCTGGGGGGTGGTCAAATCCCCTCTGCCCCGTTGCTCCTCCCCCTTGGTAAAGGGGGGGGGGGAGAGCGCCCCTGGCCTCTGTGTTGCTTTGATGGTGGAGGGGTGGTCAGGTCCCCCCCACCGCTGATTGCTTTGTTGCAACCAGCCTTGTAATCCCCTGGGAAAGAGGGTTATGAAATCCCCCCTGCCCTGACTGACCGCCTTGTTGCGGTTGGTTGCTGGCTGGTTCAACCCAGCCAGCCACCCCCTCCCCCTTGCAATGGCAAGCAATGAGAGGGGGAGGGAGCCGGGGACGCTGGCCCTTGCTCCTGTGGTGGTAGCCGCGGTTTGCGACCGGCCGGGCCCGCGTGGGCCAAACCAAGGGATACAAGTGGCCCTGAGCAGGCCGCGGCACGGGAAGCAGCCCCAAGCGGGCTGCAATATGGCTGGCGGCCCCAATGGGCCGCCCCAAGCCCAAAACCTGAGACAAACACACTTTGGGGGGCCAGCCCATCTGACCAAGTATGTCCAAAATAAACCTGGGGCCCAATTATGCCCATAAAAGCTCATCTGGCTGTATTTGCCCATATCCCCCAATGGGCCTATTAGGGCCCATGTACCAATGAGCCTGTTTCACACGTTTTGAGGCCAGTTTCCCCAAATCAGTGACATCCACATAGGCCCGATGTGGTGTCAATTTATAGACACAGATTGGGAACTGCGTCGCGGCTGCGCGCTCAGCATTGGGGGCGAGTGGGCTCAGAATTAGGGTATGCGGAGTGCTCAGCAGCAGCAGCCGCTGTTTGGCTCTGCACGTGGTGGACGGGTCGGGCTCAGCATTGAATGCGGCGTGGGCAGCGATCCGCCCCGGAGATCGGATTTGGAAGTTAGTGTCCTTGACTAGGTTTGCGGGCGCGCTGGTTTGAATACGTAGGGGCGGAGCAATCCGCGGGCTATGAAGGAACGGATGAAGCGCGCGCGCAAGCGCGCGGATCATGCTGGATATTACCAAACACCCACGATTGGCGCGGACAAACGGATATGGACAGGCGCGGGGGGCCCCAAGTAGGGCGCCGTGTGAGGACCGCATCATGAGAAGGAAGAACCAGATGGACGGAACGGCGTACGGACAACGGGGGGAGTTTGGTATGGAGGAGGTGGGGAGAGGAGGCTAGGGTTTCTGTTTTGGGATTGTTTTCTGTTTCTTTGTCATACTGTCATTTGCGCGTGTACTTAGGTTAGGGTTGAGGGGGAGGACTTATCCTCACTCCCAACTCCGGGTTGGAGGGAGGCATGCATGGATGCAGAGGAGGAGGAAGAATCACATCATCAGATTGGATCACTCATCTCACCAGGAGATTAAAGGAACTCATACCGGATACACATCCAGGTGCAAAGTTCTTAGGATTGAAGGCTTGGAGATTTCTCTCTCTCTCTCTACTTTTCTTTATCTCTTTATCTCCTTATTTCTATTTCTCATTTAAGTGCAACTTTGGACATCCTCATCTCCTTTGAAACGCAGGGAACTGTTAACTTCCAAACCTTGGGACAATTATAGGGGGATAACCTTTATTCTTTCCACACCGTATGGTCTGTGTAAGTGTCCAGTGCGCCGGAGAGGCCCATATGTGCATCCCATTTGGATTTCACTTATATGTAGCACACGCCTCAGTGCATACGTATTTTAACAGCCTGAAACTTTCAACTTGGGACACCTGCTGGTTGTCAGGTGCAGGTAATGACCATTGTTCTAAATTGACTCCTGTCTTGTTTCTTCTCATTACTCATGCTCTCTTACCTCATTCATTTGTTGATAGTTATACTACTACGGAGTTCTTATATGTTTGTTGAAATAAATATTCTTGAATAAACTTCTCATGGTAGCAAGAGTCAACTCTTACCACATATAACTATTGAGCAGATAAAAAGATAAACAGGAATCAACCCTACAATGGCCAGCCACAAGGGTCACCCCATAAACATTCCCTACTCAGATGACTCCAACAAAGACTACTCCAACAAAGCAAAGATAGTGAAACTAAATTGAAACAACTGGAACAATTGAAAGAGCGCATCTGAAGAAATTTTAATTGGGAAGGGAAACAAAGAAATACTAGACAAAGAGTGGATAAAAGCCAACACTTGATAAAAAACATATTGTAGAAAGAATTCACTTGCCCTCAGTGTCACAAGGGCTGCTGACATGCAAGCAGGGCTTGGCACAGAGGGGTCTCTACCCACAGTAGGCTTGGGGGCGAGGTTTACTGAAGGAGGCTAACAGGAGCAGAGGAGGATTGGGTTGAAGGGTGCTGAATGACACTTGCTGGGAAAGATCTCCTAGTAAGAAGTAGTAAACTGATTTCTTGGGGAACATCAGGAAGAGGGAAGAGGAGGCCTGTTAAATAGAAAAGAGGTTGGAACTACAACAGAGGTACAAGTGATTGGGGCTCAGACTATACACATGATGTCATGGGAACATTCTAAGTAACAGAGAAGGCTGATCAGGTATGCTACTACATTAGGTTAGGCTGCTTCTACATTGGGGCAAGGTTCCAGGTCTGGGCTGTCTAAGTTGGGAAATTACAATTGAAGGATGTACAGTGTAGATGGGAGTCATGACACTATGTACTAAGTAGAGAGAGTATGTAATACAATCTGCAAGAGGATTTACATAAAGATTCCCAAAGGATAAACCACACAGAGGAGGTATGGGTTCGACAGAGAGATAACCCAAAGAGGTATGGGTTAGACAGGGAGGTAGAGTAGAGCCTGGGAGATTGAGTATGTGCAAGCCTATGGAGTCTATCTGTGTATAGTATGAGGTTAGACTATATGTAGGTATGTACTGCATGAAGATCCTGAGGTATATAGTTACTGGAGACATATTGATGTAAGTCTCCTGAGCCCTGAGGTTGAAGTTCCTGAGAAAGTAGATCAGGCCTGAGGGTTAGACTGAGGTTAGACTGAGTTTGGTGTCAGTATGACAGTACCCCCTGGTGAAGAAGAGGGCATCTCCTGATGACCATAAAAGGAGAGGTTGAAGAGGCCATCCAGGTTGTCCTTCAGCCATGTCTGACTTTAGTTTTCCTTCCCCTTACCCACAAGCATCACCACCATCCACCCCATTACCACCTTTATCTCCTTACACCAGATCACCTACACCAACCTATCCAATGGAGAAGACCAAAAATTATTATCCAGTCCAGCAATACTACCCAAGTTGTGATAGGTGCATCAAGCTTGGAAGAATCTGCATCACCAGTATCAAGCACAATTCTGCCAAATGTGAAAGTTGTAGGCAGTATGGAAGAATGTGTGATATGGATAAGCAAGGCAGAAAGGCCTTGGGGCCAACCTTATGGGTCCTGGAGAAGAGTCAACCTTTTGAAGTGAAGGAGGCTCCAGATGATGATGCCATGACCCTGGGGTATTCATCCAGAATCAATGAATCTTCAGGTAAGTGCTTCTGGATTTAGTATTGGAGGTGCTGGAGTGCTGATACAAGTTTTGGAATAGTCCATTTGATGCAGGAGAGGTTGAAGAAAACGCAAGAAAAGAGGGAGGCACTGCGTCAAACTGGCAATTCGGCCATAGATGGTACATCAAGGCATCCGCAGGAGGAGTGCGGCAAAGCATTTATACGATGGGGAACCCCTCACGTAGATTTGGACAAGGAGGTGGTCGAGGTCCCTCCAAAAAGGGTAAGAAACAAGGGAATTCTGGAGTCTGTCAAACCCGTCAAAGGAAATTGTCAAAGCGTCAAAGGGGTTTGTTGAAGCGTCAAAGGGATTCGTCAAAGCGTCAAAGGTGTTTGTCAAAACGTCGAAGCAAACCGTCAAAGCGTCAAAGCAAACCGTTGAAGCGTCAAATGTCAAGCCTCAAAGTAAACCGTTGATGCGTCAAAGCCCTCCGTCAAAGCGTCAAAGCCCACCGTTGAAGGGTCAAACGTCAAAGCGTTGAAGCAAGTCCTCGAAGTGGAGACAACAATGAAGACTCCAAAGGGAGTTTGGAGATGGAATTGAGTGAGATGGATGAAGATAGAGAAACCACTAAAGAGACAGGTAAAGGGAAAGCTAGAGAGATCATCTTCAAAGAAGGGGGCAGATCAGATGACACTTTGGAGTTAGAGGATTTAAGGAAAAAAATCAAGGATTTGGAGGTGAAGATGAAGGTGGTGGAAGAAAGAAGGAATAGAAGGAAAGGGATTGAAAAAAGAGGTGAAACTGAGGTCTGGTTGGAGGAATTGGAAAATGGAGAAAGGTTATTGGAGATGATGGAAGGAAGAAGATTCAGAGAAGATTCTGTTTTAAATGAAGATCAAGTTAATCATTCTTTGTAGATTTATAGTAGGAATTCTAGGACTTTAAATTCAAATTTTCAGGAAGGTTTAAAGAAGGGTTGGGGTAGTGAGATAAGAAAAGAGAAGTATTGTTTTTTAGAAGCTAGAAAGAAAAAATTTTTAGAGATAAAGAAAAGACTAGCTGATATTTTGGCTTTAGCTGGACATACTTTTGAAGTAGGGACTACTATAAGGGGTCCAAATTCTTATCAAGTTGCCAAGTTAAAATTAGTAAATACTTGGATTTCTAGAGTAAAAGAGTTGGAAGAATTGATGTTCAAAGCTATCTAAAAAGTTTTTTATATGAAATTTGTTTTATTTTATTACTTATTAATTTATATTTTCTTTGGAAGGGAGTAATTGATTTTTTTTTTGCTAAGGTTGAAAAAGGGAAAAGGAGAAAGAATTTTTATTTATTTATTATTTTTTTTATCATGTTATTGATATTAATTATTATTATTATGATTATTTTTTTTTTGAAAAGGAGAATATGGCTTATATCGTTTTATTTTAAGGATGAATTTGTTTTTGAGGGGTAGAGTGTATGGAAGTCTTGAAGTAAAGTAGGGCAGTTGGTAAGATTAGAGTGAGGTTCCCAAGTAGTGCGTTCCTTGACATTCTGGAAGCCTTTCCATTCAACTAAGTAAAATAATTTCCCCCTCTTAAGTTTGGAATCCAATATCTGAGACACTTCCCATTCTTCTTCACCATCAATTTTGACTGGCTCAGTTGGTGGTTGGTGCCTAGAGGATAGTGAGTTGTCCTGATATGGCTTGAGTAAGGAGGAGTGGAATACAGGGTGAATGGTGGACCATTGCTGAGGGAGTTGAAGCTTGAATGAACTTTTTCCAATCTGTTCTGTAATCAAAAAGGGACCTAACCATTGCTCTGAGAGCTTATGAGTTGGAAAATTAGTTTTGATATTTTTAGAAGAGAGCCAAAGTTTGTTTCCAACGGCAAATGAGGCAGGAAAGTCACTTCTTTTTAGTTCAGCATATCTTTTGTAGGTTTTAATTGCCTTTTCCAGTTCAATACCCAATAGCTTCTGATTCTGGTGAATCTGGTTTATGTAGTGGCTGGCAGGTTGATCATCTACTACATGGAGACTTTCAAAGTTGGGGTGTTTTCCATAGATGGTGAAAAAAGGAGATTGCTTAGTAGAAGTGTGAGTGGAATTGTTGTAAGCAAATTCAGCAAGGGGGATCCAGGTATCCCAGTTGTCTTGGTGATAACTGACATACATCCTAAGAAATTGTTCTAGGATCTGATTTACTCGTTCCGTCTGTCCATCTGTTTCAGGGTGATAAGCTGTTGAAAGATTTCTTTTTATCTGTAATTTTTCACATACAAGTTTCCAAAAGGAAGAAACAAATAAAGGTCCTCTGTCACTGACAATGTCAGTTGGGAGGCCATGTTTAGTAAAAACATGAGAAATCAGTAGGTTAGCTAACTCCACAGAGGATATATCAGTTCTGGTTTTAATAAAGAGTGACATTTTTGAAAAACGATCAACTACCACAAGGATTGAGTCAAACCCATTGGATAGTGGCAGTTGTGAGATGAAGTCCATAGAGAGTGAAGTCCAGGGAGAATCTGGAATTTGTAAGGGTTGGAGGAGTCCAAACTTTTTGTGTTGACTGGCTTTGTTTCTGCTGCAAAGGTAACAAGAAGAAACATAATCTTTGATAAAGGAAGTCATATTTTCCCAATGGAAATCTCTTTTGACTAGATCGGCTGTTTTGTCTTGTCCAGGGTGGCCAGAGAGGGGAGAGTCATGTCTTTGTCAAAGTATTTCAAGTTGGAGTTGTTCATCCTCCTTGGGGATTGCTATTCTATTTTGGAAAATAAGGAGTCCAGTGTCTGGGTCTATAAGATAACTCTTTACTTGTTCCTTTTTATGTAGCTTCTGAATAATCTGCTGGGTTGATTTTTTGGATATCTGGGACTGAATTAAGGTTTCCAATTGTTTGTCAACCTGTTTTGCAGAGATAAAGAAAATTCTAGAAGGTTCAAATTCAGTCTGTTTCAAGATTTGCTTGATATTTGCTGGATTTGTTTCTGCATAGGGCATCCCCCCCTTGGGATAAAAGTTGTCTTGACATGACAAGACATCAGGAACTATTGATTGTCTTCCAGGTCTATAGACTATAGTGAAGTAAAATTCAGACAGAAACTCAGCCCAATGGGCTTGGCAACGAGTCAAGACTTTGGAGGTCATGAAATATTTTAGAGATAAGTGATCAGTGAGAACTTCAAAGGGAGAAGAAAGACTGAGGAGGTAAGCTCTCCAGATCTTGATGGCCCATACAATGGCCAGGAGTTCCTTATTGTGGATTTCATAGTTCAGTTCAGCACTACCCAATTTCCTGCTGTCAAAAGCAATTGGGTGTTTGGATCCATCAAGGGAGAATTGGGTGAGGACAGCCCCTAGGGCATAGTCACTGGCATCAGTCTCCAAAAAGTTTTGTAAGGAAAAATCAAAATGTCTGAGTACAGGAGCTTTAGTAAAGGCTACCTTGAGGTCCTCAAACTGCTGAAAATCCCCTGGGGATAAAGGCAAAATGGGATCTTCTCCAGTTAGAGCAGTGAGGAGGTGCACCTTCCTGGAATAGTTAATGATAAACCTGCAATAAAAATTAGAAAAACCCAAAAACTGTTGCAAGGCCTTTTTGTTTGTTGGTGGTGGCCAGTCCAAGATTTTCTGGACCTTGGACTTGTCCATTTCAATGCCACTTCTGGAAATTACATATCCTAGATAGTCCACTGAGGAGGCATGAAATTCACACTTAGAAGCTTTTGCATATAAGTTGTTCTTCCAAAGTCTGTTCAAGACTTCACACACATGAGCTGTATGTTCTGTTAAGTTTTTGGAAAAAATAAGAATGTCATCAAGGTATACCACCACACAGATGGTCAGAAGGTCTGCAAAAATGTCATTAACAAGACATTGAAAAGAGGCAGGAGCATTGGTGAGTCCAAAAGGCATTACCAAATATTCAAAACTCCCAAAATGAGTTCTGAATGCTGTAAGATGTTCATCCCCTTCCTTAATTCAAAGGAGATTATAAGCACCCCTGAGGTCAATTTTGGAAAAAATGATAGAACCAGAAAAGACTGTTAATAAGTGAGTCATGGGAGGAATGGGATACCGGTTCTTTCAAGTCACAGCGTTGAGTTTGCAATAGTCAACACACAATTGCAAACCACCATCCTTCTTTCTGAAAAAGAGGACAGGTGCTCCAGTGCTGGAAGTGCTGGGGCAAATGAAACCTTTCTCTATATTTTCCGCTATATAGGCTTGTAGGGCCTCCTTCTCATGGTAACTAAGGGAGTAGATAGGCCCAACTGGAGGCATAGGGCCTTCCAGTTTGATATGATGGTTGTAAGAGCAATGAGGAGGGAGTTTATCAGCTTTGACCTTGTAAAAAACATCTAAAAAGGCATGATAAGAATCAGGAACTCTCTCCATCACAGTTTCAATTTAATCAGTTTCCTCATCTTCATCCAAACCTTCTGCAGTAGCCTGCTTTGGGTCAGATTCAGAAGTGGAAATAATCATGCGCAAAACTTGAATGGATAGATCATCCTCCATATCCTCCAAGAATTTCAGAGAATTTCCAAAGAATATCCTGTTCACAGAAGTAGTTGTTGAACTCAAAGGAAAGTGTTGTGAGTGCATAGATTCTGAAAAGGGGACAGGAGCAGTGACCTGCAGGTTCACTGGCAGAAAGGAATTAGTGGCCAAGGAGAGTTCAACGGAAGAGGAATGATACAAAGTTGGTTGGTGTCTTGGGGTGATCAATCCCAGTTTCCAATTTACCTCTGGGTTCCAGAAATGGAGGAAGTCAATACCTAGAATAATGTCTTCTTTGGGGTGAGTATCAACAACCAATAAATCCCATTCTAAGTTGGGAAAAGAGGGCGAAGAGAACTTGAAGGAAACCTTATGGGTGATTTCCAGGGAAGGTGAGTCAGAAGGACTGAAGGTAAATAAGAAGATAGGAGTCGTCAGAGGTTTGAGTGGCAGAGAAAACTTTGAAACCAAAGATTTTGAAATAAAAGATTGAGTTGCTCCAGAGTCAACAAGTACACTGTAAGCCTGGTTATTGGACAAGAAAACAAAACTTAAGTCTTTAGAAGGAGGGTTAGAGTCTTTTCTTTCCAAAGTTTGTACTCGAATATTTGGAGGGTGATGGTCAAGGAGTACCACATTCCCATCACCTAGTCTTTTCCCTGTTTGGGTTTCATAGGATTGGGCTTCTGGCCAGGCTTAAAATCTGGATGTTTCCTGCAGAGACTAATTTTGTGAGTTCCTCCACATTAGTTACACAAACCCTCTCTTTCTCTCCTAGCTTTTTCTTCAGCCTTGAGGTGTCCATCCTCTCCCATGTTGGGATTGGGGACATAGGTTGGAGTAGAATTAGTAGGGGTTGTCTTAGCCTTCCCCTTAAACCTACCTGTTTGGCTGGTCTGTTGAGATTTCTGAGGATTTGGAAGACTGGGTCCAGGTCTTGAGGTCTGAGGGAGAGTGAAAGACTTCTCCCAGATCCTTTCATGGTAACAAGTGTCATACTTAAGAACAATATCCATTAGGTCTTGCAAGGTTTCTTGAGGTCCATCATAACCAGCTAGTTGGTCCAGTAATCTGGCTGGGAGACCCTGTCTAAAATGAAAGAAAAATGCTTTATCACCCCACCCAGAGACCTTGGTCATAAGTGTCCTGAATTGAGTGATATAGTTAGTAGCATAACCACTGTCTTTCATCTTAAGAAGGGTTAACTCCTTCTCAGCACGCTGGATTTCTAGACAATCCCCAAAAAGGGTATGAAGCTGTTGAGTGAATAGAAGCCAGGAGTTAAGTATGAAGTCTGGCTCATGATTACCAATGTGAGCAAGATAGGGTTGGATCCATCGACTGGCATTTCCTGAAAGGTAAGAGACTGTAAAAAATACTTTCTTTCTGTCATTAGCAAAACCTATCTCATCATTTGCAAAAATGAGTTCACAAGCTTGAAGGAAGGGTCTAAGCTTGGTTGGGTTAGTTCCATCAAATTTATCTGGGGCATTGATAGATGGAGATTTAAATTTAGCAGAGGGTCCATGGTCAGCAGGTTTAGAAAGATGAGTCATTGCAGTGGTCATTTGCTGAATAATGGCCAGCAGGGCAGGGTCAGTTGAAGGAACCTGAGTGGTGGAAGGAAGGTTGGTGTGTGGGGAAGGTGAAGGAACTGCTGTTGCATTAGAAGTTTGAATACGATTACCCTCTGGGGATGGTGAACCCAGGCCACTCAAGATTCTAGAATCAAATCCTGAGTCCTCATCCTCTTCATCTTCCTCACCTTCTCCTTGGATTGGGACCATGCTTGCATCATAGGCGGGAGAGTCCAAACCATGGTAACCTGGGCTTGGAAAATGACCTGTGACTCTGTCGAGGCTAGCATTGTCAGAAGAAGGAATAGTAGAAAGGGATACTTGGGGAATAGGTTCCAATAAACCTGTATCCATAGGAGTGGAAGTGGTAACCACTGGTGCAGCCAAGTTAGAAAAAGTCCTACCTGTTCCACAAGATCTAGGGGTAGAATGGTCAGTAGGTTCAGTGGCACCTCTCCCCCTGGAGCTACGGGTGACTGCTGGGCTAGAAATGTGAGAAAAACGAGCACGTCGTGGGGGCATTCTTACTTCTAAGAATAATTAGTTACCCAAAAGTTGTTCTTCACCTTGGAGCAAGAACAAAATGATTAAAAGGAATTTTTCTTCCTCTGATTACCTTTATGGGAAAGTCAAATACTGGTTACTATACCTTGTCTAAGTGTTGAAGCGTCAAAGCATTGAAGCGTTGAAGCGTCAAAGCGTCAAAGTGTTGAAGTGTCGAAGTGTCAAAGCGTCAAAGTGATACTTAGAGGATGGAGAGCTGGATCTCTGAGTAGGTTTGACATTAAGGTAAGGGAAGCAATGAAAATGGCCACAAATCAAATAGCCAAGTTTGAGGTTGGGACAGAAATAAAGCAAACAAAAATTGCCACAACTCAATAGCAAGATTTGATGCTGTCTAAAAGGGATAGGGAGTGTGGTTGGTGAAGAAGGGGTTATTGGGGAAGAAATCAGTTTAATGTCACAAGGGCTGCTGACATGCAAGCAGGGATTGGCACAGAGGGTTCTCTAACCACAGTAGGCTTGGGGGCAAGGTTTACTGAAGGAGGCTAACAGGAGCGGATGAGGATTGGGTTGAAGGGTGCTGAATGACACTTGCTGGGAAAGATCTCCTAGTAAGAAGTAGTAAACTGATTTCTTGGGGAACATCAGGAAGAGGGAAGAGGAGGCCTGTTAAATAGACAAGAGGTTGGAACTACAACAGAGGTACAAGTGATTGGGGCTCAGAATATACACATGATGTCATGGGAACAGTCTAAGTAACAGAGAGGGATGATCAGGTATGCTACTACATTAGGTTAGGCTGCTTCTACATTGGGGTAAGGTTCCAGGTCTGATCTGTCTAAGTTGGGAGAGTACAGTTGAAGGATGTACAGTGTACATGGGAGTCATTACACTATGTACTAATTAGAGAGAGTATGTAATACAATCTGCAAGAGGATGTACATAAAGATTCCCAAAGGATAAACCACACAGAGGAGGTATGGGTTAGACAGAGAGATAACCCAAAGAGGTATGGGTTAGACAGAGAGGTAGAGTAGAGCCTGGGCAATTGAGTATGTGCAAGCCTATGGAGTCTATCTGTATATAGTATGAGGTTAGACTATATGTAGGTATGTACTGCATGAAGATCCTGAGGTATATAGTTACTGGAGACATATTGATGTAAGTCTCCTGAGCCCTGAGGTTGAAGTTCCTGAGAAAGTAGATCAGGCCTGAGGGTTAGACTGAGGTTAGACTGAGTTTGGTGTCAGTATGACACTCAGTCTACTCAGGACCTTGGTCCAAAAAGACCTCCATTCATGCATCAAGTTGAGCAATTCCAACTTCAATAATTCCAATCAAGCACTGGCAGCCAAATGGGGTTAGAAATCACTCATTGTCATTGGCAATGCTTTAATCTGGTTGGTCAACCTCACCTAAAAACCAGGAAAAAGCCTACAAGAACATAAATCTGCATTCAAGAACGCATACATCAATCTATGTGAGGTGATTGAGGGTCTGCCTCCCAATGAACAAATCACAAATGTCTCAACCAGTCTGGCCGCATGTCATGCTTCAAGCTTGAGGGTTATTGTTGTTACCACTTCAACATATCCTTTCCTCAGTACAATCTACCTCAGTCCATAAGAATGAAAAAAATAAAGCACAAAATCATTGGTGCCTTCTTCTTACCCCCTCTGGCTCACATAAAAACCTTCCAATCTTGGCAAATGACTCAGTATATACTTTCAAACCTTGCAGTTAACTTTACTCCAGTAAACCATCCATTCAAGCCCCGCTCTTTCACCCTGGGTATAATCAGCCCTTGGACTTCCATTCTTGGTCACACACTCACACTAGTTCACACCCATGCCTATATAGCCACACATACTTTATAGTTTGCAAATGGACTAGTCCCTTACCCTGCACAGACTACATCTTCACATTTGCATTTTCTCCCATTTCAATCCTTCCTGTCTCATCCTTTACCTTCTTTTACTCTCAGATTCTATTTTCTTGCACCTATTCTACAACCTTGGAAACAACTGTACTGTTATTTCATTTCCCATTCCATTCTTTTCATTCATTACCTCACGCCTCTTAACTGTAGCTGGCAATCCATCAGGTTGTAGCTAGTCACTTTGGATTACCTTATAAAGGCTGTGTTTCCTGCCTGAAGATTTTCTCCTCAGTTAGTTAATTTTATAATTTATTCCATTTGCTAAATCCAGTCATCACATTGGGAATGACTTTAGTTTCCTTTCTATTGGAACACACCCCTCCTCTTGCTGTTTGTTGAGTCACCTAATCATAATTTTTCACTTTGCAGTTATCCTTGCTATCTTGCATTTGCCCTTGCACTCATCCTCTCCCTTTGCACTCACAATCATCTAAGATTGCCCTATAGTACATGGGGTGGTTGTTTGACAGTAAATTAACTAACTCAACTCCTCTGTTGTAGTTTTCCAACCTATAGTAGATTAATTCTTTTAAAATATCACGTACTTGCTCAACCGGGAACAATTCCCTCACCCCTTACAATGATGATTTCCATTGGGTAGGGAGATCCAGCGGTTCTTGGGGCCAAAAGCCTTTAGATCCTGTCCCTTCTTCTAAATCTCCCTTGGTTGAACCTCTTGATGATCCCCTTTCTCCCCAACAGTACTCTCCGGTGGATCCTATTGAGGGAATCAAAGATTTCAACAATTCCTCCAATGAAGCCTTGAATTTTGGTAGATCAAGGGTTTGCAATAATTCTCCCAAGACAAAAGCTTCAATCCTGCTCTTGACCTTGATCCAGACTCTCAAAAAAAATGCCTTGTGATCTGGTCCAACTGGCCCTAGCTTCTGTACTCCGGACATGAACCAGCCTGAATACTTTATGGGAGAAAATTCCCATGAGCTTAGATACTACCTGCAATCTTGTAAAATCACCTTCTTGAAAGATCCCAAAAATTTCCCTTCCAATGACACAAAGTTATGTATGTGTCTTACTTCCTAGGGGGAAGACCCTTGCAGTGGTTCAAAACATACCTCAAACTTTTATCCAATACAAGTCCCACCTGTATTCTCAACAATTAGGAACGTTTTGAGCAGAAACTGTTCACCATTTTTGGAAATACCAACAAAGTCCAAAATGCGGAATACAAACTCAACAATCTAGTTATGAAGGAGAATATTAGAGTTTCTGTTTATATTTCCCATTTCGAAACTATGCAGTCTAGCATCCAATGAAGCAAGGCTGCTCTTTTATATCACTTTCAAAAAGGCTTACCAGCATGCCTCATCAAGCAGATTCCATTTGGGGGACATAAGATAACCTCCCTTCAGCAGTTAATTGACCAGGTGATTGAGCTTGATAATGGCTATCACAACAAGAACTGCTCTTGGCGAAAAAACTATGGATTTTCAACCTTGGCTCCAAGGGCAGACAAATCTTCAAAGCAACACTTTAAGAACACAAAACATTCAAAACCAAAGCCAACCTCAAACTCCAACTCAAAAAGGGAGGCCATTTCCAAAACTCCAAAGTTTCTGGACAAAGAAACCGGGATGCGCTGTAGAGACTCCTGTGGGATTATGTAAATAATTTGGTAAATATCTTGCTAGCAGTCCTTGAAGGGGAATTTAGTATTACTTTTACTCCTTTAGAGTTTAAGTAACACTAAGAGTGGTTTTGAATTGCCTGCCCTTCTAGTACTATAGTAAGTCTGCACAATAATTTATTTAAATTAATGGCTGGCTTCTTTGAGACTTAATATAGGTCTCAGATCAGACCTTGATTGGTTATTACTTGTTATTTGTAGGGTTGTTGAAGAATGGACCAGATGTATTGGCTTATTGGTTAGTGGTTGATCAGATATGTGTGATCTTAACCAATATCCCAATATTAAAGGGTTCAAGGGTTTTATCAAAGGGGTGGTTCAGGAGAGGACCCAAGGATGGGTTTACCCACAGGGGGCTGGGTAGAGGAAAAAGGTTGGTAGTCCCTTTTTGTTTGTTCTCTCTTTCTTTGTAAGGGTTATTTATTTACTGAAGGCAGGTGCTTCTTTAATTTGGTGCTGAATATTTAGGTCACAGAAGAACCCTTATTCAAAGCACATAATGGGGTGGTTTCAATGGTTGATGAGGTTATAAAATTTGTCTTTTGATTTCCCCTTTTTTTTTGTTACACTGACAGTCTCCTTTTTTTATATATCTGGGTAGGACCACAGATGGTTGTGTGGCAAATGGCTGATGAGATGGGGTGGTGATAGTGGGGGATACAACCTGGATAGGGCAGAGAGGCCCTCCTTAAATAGAAAATCTGGTCCGCTCAGGGCTGCCCCTGAGGGTGCCCTGGGGCTTCCCCTGTTACAGTGGGATACAGGTACATGAGACATTTTAGCTGGTTGGACAAAAGACACTGCATGAAGCTGAGGCAATTCTGCTGGTTGAACAAAAGACACTGCATGAAACTGAGGCAATTCTGCTGGTTGGAAAAAGCTGGTACAGGGATTTCATGCATGCACAGCCCTGCATAAACTTCTGTGAAGTGTAGATACAATATATTCCTGTGCAGTACTGGTGGTTGGTCTGGTGCACTTGTTTCTCCCTACATGTGTTGCTGTGCATCTACTGGTGGTTTGTTTGGTGCTGCATGGTCTTGGCTACTTGCATATATTGCTGGGTAGCCCTGTGGTACTTGTACTGGTGGTTTGTTTGGTATCACATGCTTCTGGCTACATAAATTTCTGTGTGGTGCTGAGGGTTGTTGGTACTGGTGGGTTGTTTGGTTACACATGTTCCAGGCTGCCTGAATGTATATTTCTGGGTAGTTCTGTGATGCCTTGTACTGCTGGTTGTTTTGTTTACACATGGTCCAGACTTCCTGCATATATATTGCTGGGTAGTTCTGTGATGCCTTGTACTGCTGGTTTTTTGGTTTACACATGGTCCAGACTGCCTGCATATATTACTGGGTAGTCCTGTGGTGCCTTGTAGTGCTGGTTTTTTGGTTTACACATGGTATTGCTTATGGTTCTGAGTATACAGATGAGGTAATTGGTTGTTGTTAAAAGAGATGAATTGATTCAACGTAAGACTGAAAACTAAAGAAATGAAAGAACATTAACAAGAGCCCAGATTTGAACATGACAAGTCCAGAGTGAGAATACAAACATTCAGCAATGATCAGAGAGTTTGACAAATGAAAACAGGCAGGAGTTGAGTGTTGGAGGACATGGACAGACGAGATCAGATGTACTTTAGAATGAAGAAAGATTGTGACGGTTAGATAAATCAGATTGAGGATTAGAGGATAAATGGATAAAAGGATATGATATCTCACCGGGCACAGGCAGGGCATGATAAGATTGAGGAAATTCAAGCAATGAAGGAAATAAAAGAAACTGAGAAAAAATAAATGAAAGAATAAAGAAGGAGATCGATGAGGGTGTTGATTGGTTGAGTGATAGGATTGAGGTTGTTAAAAGGGTGAGGAGAGTTTCTGGTCAGGAGAGTTGTCGATGAGATTGAGTATGATCCGATCTCCCCTCAACAAATATTTCAAATAGTGAAGTAGAGTCTCTACACCGGTGAAGGGCTATTGTGTGTGTGGTATGAGTGCGTGGTAGAATGAACAAAAGAGGACCCAAAACTTAACACCCCTCCATGCCCAATGAGATATTAGAGCCATCATTCAAGGAAGAAGCAAGAAAAGGAGATAACATCAATATGCTTTGCACAGAAGATGCTTTGGTGAGTGGGTCAGCTCTCATTTGCGTAGATCTTATGAGAATAATTTCAATTTTCTTATTTGCTAACTCGTCTCTCATCCCCTTAGTCTTTAAGTCTAAGTGCCTTGTCTTAGAGTTTGACCCAAACTTCCTAATTTTATCATCAAGGCCGCTATTGTCGATATCAAGAGGTATGAACTCCGGGGAATCTTTGAATATTTCATTCATTAGGGCCTTGATCCACGTTGCTTTGTGATATGAGTCAACAAGTGCATTCAGCTCCGCATCCGTGGAAGACCAGGTTATGCTCTTCTGCTTGCAGCTGTTCCATGAGACCAGACTGCCAAACATAACACAGAGATATCCAGTTTGGGATTTTCGAGTGTTTGGATCATTGGCCCATGAGGCGTCCAAGAATACTTCCAGCGGCTTTTCTTGAGAAAGATACTTGAGCTCAAGTTGATAATGTTGCGTAGATTTGAGATACTTCCAAGTCTTCTTTAATTCATTCCAATGAGTGATCCCGGGTTTAGTATTGAATTGGGCTAAGCTTGAGACTGCAAAGCTGACGTTGGGCCTTGTGAAGCAAGCTATATGGTTAAGTAATCCTATAACTGATCTATAGTTTATGTTAAGAGTTTTGAATTTCTCGTGTTCCTTGTCTGAGGCCGGAACGAGTTGGAGATTACGAGTAAGTGGCGTAGACAACCCTTTGCAATTAGTCAGACCCAATTCTTCGAGTCCGTGCTGAATATGGTTTAGTTGGCTGAGAAGGATTTGTCCCTTTTTGAATTTGATTTTAATTCCAAGTATCGTATTTGGGTCTTGACTTGCTGACCCCTTGAATTTGTTGAGAAATTTTTCTTCGAAGTTTTGCCCATCGCCTACTAAAATCAAATCATCAACATGGAAAAACAATCTGGATTTTTTGTTGTTTGATAAATAGAGACAGGGGTCGCAGGCCGATTCGTAGAAACCAACTTCCTTGAACCAGGCCGTCAAAGTCTCGTACCAATTTTTGGGCAATTGCTTTAAAACGTATAGTGATTTTCTTAATTTGAGAAATTTGGATTTGCGCTTTGAGCCCTTTGGAGCTCAAATGAAGACTTCCTTGTCAATCTGAGAATGTAAAAATGCACTTTTTACGTCAAACTGGCGAACCTTTTGAGAGGATTTTAGCGCGTAAACAAGTAGCAGTCGTAGGGTCAATGGTTTTCCCGTAGGAGCGAAAGTTTTGAAGTAATCTAATCCCTTGATTTGGCTGCAACCTTGCACACACAGTCGGGCCTTGTACTTAACAGGGTCACCGTGGCATTTTTGCTTTAAGCGGTAGATCCAAGTACTTCGTAGCAGATTTGCAGGATCGGGTCCGTCGTACTCTTCCCAAACGTCAAAGGATTCAATGGATGACAACTCTGTGTCCATTGCTTCCATCCACTTAAGGTTTTCATCACACGTAACTGCATCATCGTAACTTTTGGGTTTGTAGTAGTGAAAGAATCCGTAGCGTTGGGGCGGTTTAATTGAGGACCGATCTCTGAGGGTTCTACTTGCTTGAATAGGAGGTGTAGGATTAGTGGGATTGGGTTGCCTGGGCTGCGAAATAGGTTGGAGTACACTCGGGTTATGACCCGAGTTGTCTAACAGCTGAGTTGATTCTTCTGACTCAAGATCCTCCACAGATTTGCTGCCATCTGATTCCGAGTCTGTTTCTTCGGGTGGCCGTGATCTGAATTTCGTGAACGCTGGATTAAGCAAGACCTCCAATTGGTTTTCTTCCGGATTTCTATGTTCAGAGTTGCGGATATCGCCATCCACGTCATCAGATGTGATTGCAAGGATTGAATTTTGCGGATTCGGCATTTTCAAAAATTTGACGTGCTTAGTACAAATGATAGAGTTAGATTTAGTTAAAATTTGATACAAATGGAGGAGGGGGTTGAAGCCTACTAGGATTCCTTCCTCTCCCTTTTCGTTGAACTTATGACCTTTATCCCTTCTCTTCAGTAGGTAAACGCATGGGCATCCTATTGGTTTCAGATATGAAACGGGCAAGGATTGTCTGTGCACTTGAAACCATGGCAATTCGGGGTTTTCTTCTCTGGGAATTTGATTGAGCATGAAGGCGCTCGCTTTGATAACCTCATGCCACTGATTAGCTGGTATTTGACCGTCCTTAAGAGTGGTTCTTACTGATTCAGTGATTGTTCTATTCGCTCGCTCCGCCTTTCCATTGTGCTTGGGGTGATAAGGTTCCAATACTACCTGTCGAATATGATTAGCTTTGTAGAAAGTTAAAAGTTTGCAATTCAAGAATTCAGAGCCTCCGTCCGAGCATACTTCAGAAGGATAGTATCTACGTGTTCTATTTTCTTTTTTGATCAAATCGATTATGACATCGGAATTTTCTTCCTTTGAACCCAGAGGGAATGCTCCGATGTATCAGGTGGCACTGTCAACCAAGGTAAGAATGAATCGATGTTCCCCCTTAGATTGAGGCTTGAGCGGTCCCATGAGATCCAAATGGATTTGTTCAAATACCTTCCTATCTTTGACTGAGTTCTTGTTAAACAACAATTTCTTTATTTTACTCTTGACGCAGAAAATGCACTCAAACTTCCTTTTCACATCGGGGGAAATGTGTTTTGTGAACCTCTCCAGTCTGGAAAGTGATGCATGCCCGTAATTCCAATGAATTTCCATTAGCTTGTCTTCCTGGGTAAAAGCCAGATTTGCCGATTGGGACAGAACAAGGTTGCGATCAAAGTGAGGAGTTTCAAGGGAGTAGAGATTGTTCAGAATCGTTCCTCCAAACAATTCTTGACCATCCTTAGATACCTTAAAACCATTACTGCTGGCCTTCAGGGAGCAACCAGCTTGATTGAGTGCACCGGCGCTTATCAGGTTAATTGTTAAGCCAGGGAAATAGAAAACGTTTGAGAGCTCAAGCGTGAAATTCCGCCATACTAGTATTGCCGTCCCTTTTCCTTTTATCTCAAGCTCCGCTCCTTTCTTTCCAGTTTTGATGGTTTGATTGTTGCAAGGTGACATTTCCTTGAAATATCGGCTGTTGTTAATCATGTGTATTGATGCACCGCTGTCCAGGATAAACTGTGAGTTGGCGTTTCCGTGATTGATCCACAATGAGAGGAGAGCAAGATAGTGGGCTACCGGATTAGCCTTCCCTTTCATCTTGCGAGATTTCCATTTCGCTCAATCTTCTCTCCACCAATTGGGTGCAATTTCAGGATGGAGGTGCCAGCAACTATCGGACAAGTGGTTCTTGTCTTGTTTGGGATTATGATACCCCTCAGTGCATCTTTTCCTTTCGCCCTGTTTCTTGAATTGACTTGATCCCGCCGGTTTAAAGTTGGTTAGAGCTACTTCCGTCCAAGACTGTTGAACATTCTGAGAAGTCTGTACTCTAGATTCATTATTTAACTGAGTGAGATGATTAAACACGTATTCGACGGTTAGCTCCTTGTCCGTGTGCATAATTTGACGCTAGAAATCTTTCATTGATTTGGGAAATTTAAAGAGAAAATGGTACGCCAGAATGTCATTCGGGAGGATGATGCCGACTTCTGATAATTTCTTGAGGCTCACTTTTGCCTTAGTAATGAAATCCTTGACCTCATCAGGAATAAATCACAAGTACAGAAAGTCATTAAAGACTCTAGCCCTGTTTGATGCTTGGGAGGAAGCATATTTATTGATGATTGCCTTCCAGAGGAGCGTAGCAGAATTTTTATTGGTTGAAGTGACTATATTGTCGTGAGTAGCTGCCTTGAGTCTAGAAATTATAAGGAGTTTGATCTTGTCATTAATGTCGGCTTTAAGGGTAGATGCGTTGTTGTTGATAGGACCAGAGCATCCGTGAAAATCGAGGATAGCATCCATCTTGTCCTTCCAAACGCCGTAGTTATTGTCGCTGAGTCTGGGGATGGTATTGAGAGCTGACTTTAGCATAGCTTGCCTAAACCCTTCTGACATGGCCGACATTTTCCAGTCTTATTGTGAGGATTGAATGTTGAATTTGAGAGAGATCCGTTTGGCTTTTAACCGTGTTAAAAGAGATGAATTGATTCAACGTAAGACTGAAAAATAAAGAAATGAAAGAAAATTAACAAGAGCCCAGATTTGAACATGACAAGTCCAGAGTGAGAATTCAAACATTCAGCAATGAGCAGAGAGTTTGACGAATGAAAACAGGCAGGAGTTGAGTGTTGGAGGACATGGACGGACAAGATCAGATGTACTTTAGAATGAAGAAAGATTGTGACGGTTAGATAAATCAGATTGAGGATTAGAGGATAAATGGATAAAAGGATATGATATCTCACCGGGCACAGGCAGGGCATGATAAGATTGAGGAAATTTGAGCAATGAAGGAAATAAAAGAAACTGAGAAAAAATAAATGAAAGAATAAAGAAGGAGATCGATGAGGGTGTTGATTGGTTGAGTGACAGGATTGAGGTTGTTAAAAGGGTGAGGAGAGTTTCTGTTCAGGAGAGTTGTTGATGAGATTGAGTATGATCCAATCTCCCCTCGACGAATATTTCAAATAGTGAAGTAGAGTCTCTACACCGGTGAACGGCTATTGTGTGCGCGGTATGAGTGCGCGGTAGAATGAACAAGAGAGGACCCAAAACTTAACAGTTGTATGTTTGGTTGAGGTGTTATGGTGAGATGTTACTGGTATGTGTTTAGGGATTCCAACTATAACCATTTGGCCTTTCACTAGTTTGTGATACCTGGGTGTGATATGAGCTGTCCACAATTTATTTTGGCTGTATCTTCTAAGCCATGAGAGATAGAGGGGTAGTTTGGCTGGTTGACTGTTATGGTTAGGTCAAACTATACATACATGTTACTAGCGGATATCACAAACACTGTGACACTTGTACCTATCATATCTACCTCCGTGCGGCCTAGATGTTATAAACCTCATGGATTCTGACTTCTAACATTCTACAGGTTAAAAGCCAGCTCTTTTGGCATCATCGGTACCAAGTTGAGACTCAATTATTATTCCTTTTCCGCCTGAACATTTGTACATCCGCCTTGTATCTTTAGGCACAACGTTAGTTTACGCCATTGTATGCCACCACGGCGGGGCAAAGCTCGACCTGGTAGACCTGGACTGAACCTCAAAGACGATCCGCTCAAAGACAAAGCAAACAAACAACCTGAAGAAGGCAACAATGGCTCTTCCCACGGCTCTGAATATATAACGGCTGAGACTGATGGTGCACGGTTAACTTTGGACATCATGGAATCGAAAATCCCGGTGGGTGCGACGCAAGCGGTCAAGACAACAGTGAAAGCACGGTTCCTTTCAAATCCGATGGAGTATGTTTCAACGGTGGAGCGGCTCAAGCGTGACGGTAGTAATATCAATGAATGGATCGAGGGGATCAATACAATCGGGCTGATGGTTTTTGGCGTAGGAGAGTTCACTCACAAGATCGCAAACCTGCGGGGATTAAACAATAACGAGAGCATCATTGTACGAGTTTTCTTTACTCTTACCATTGACCGGTGTGGTGTCAATTAATAGACACGGATTGGGAACTGCGTCGCGGCTGCGCGCTCAGCATTGGGGGCGAGCAGGCTCAGCATTAGGGTATGCGGCGTGCTCAGCAGCGGCAGCTACTGGATCAGCAGCAGCCGCTGTTTGGCTCTGCACCTGGTGGACGGGTCGGGCTCAGCATTGAATGCGGCGTGGGCGGCAATCCGCCCCGTAGATCGGATTTGGAAGGTAGTGCGCTCAACTAGGTTCGCGGGCGCGCCGGTTTGGATACGTAGGGGCGGAGAAATCCGCGGGCTATGAAGGAACAGATGAGCGCGCGCGCAAGCGCGCGGATCATGCTGGATATTACCAAAGACCCACAACGGGTGCAGACAAACGGATATGGACAGGCGCGGGGGGCTCCAAGTAGGGCGTGGTGCAAGGACCGCCTCATGAGAAGGAAAAACCGGATGAACAGAACGGCGTACGGACAAGGGGGGGAGTTTGGCATGGAGGAGGTGGGGAGAGGAGGCTAGGGTTTCTGTTTTGGGATTGTTTTCTGTTTTGTTGTCATACTGTTATTTGCGCGTGTACTTAGGTTAGGGTTGAGAGGGAGGACTTATCCTCACTCTGAACTCTGGGTTGGAGGAGGGAGGGGGGGGCATCAATGCATTAAGAGGAGAGAGGAAGAATATCATCATCAGATTGAATCACTCATCTCACCAGGAGATTAAAGGAACTCATACTGGATACACATCCAGGTGGAAAGTTCTGAGGATTGAAGGATTGGAGATTTCTCTCTCTACTTTTCTTTATCTCTTTATCTCTTATTTCTATTTCTCATTCAAGTGCGACTTTGGACATCCTCATCTCCTTTCAAAAGCAGGGAACCATTAACTTCAAAACCTTGGGACAATTATAGGGGGATAACCTTTATTCTTTCCACACCAGGAGCTTCAAACACTCATTGCAAAGGAGTTGACGGTGGCGGGCGCTTTCAAAACAATTTGCAAGAACTTCCAATTATCGACTCGGACCAGACTGATCGAGCTGTGGGACAAAATTTTCTATAAACTGACCATGATGGAGGGTAGCATCTTGTCTCATCTCAGTTGGATATCCAATGTCTTCATCAAGCTTGGCCGACTTGGTGCGAACGTCCCCAATGATTGTGTCTCCTTAGTGATGCAGGTGCTGACTCCACCACCGCCAGGATCTTCTTGTACGCAGATGCTTCAGAGCATTGGCCCGCAACTCAACCGTCTTGAAAAACCCACGGTGGCCAATACTCAGTCCATCATCACGTCATTTTACACCAAGATAAACCAAGGTAACTTGTCCGACAACCCCTACTTGGTGGCGGCTGTCAACCCATGGGCTTGGCCAGCCCTGGATGCCCGTCGCCAGCCAGACCAGTAACCTTATGGTAACGCAAGTGCCCAATCCACTGGAACTTGGGCGCAGCGACACCAACCAAAGGTGGCTGACATTCAAGCGGCTTGAAACGTCATTGCGAATGGGAATCAACCGGTTTTGGACGAGGTCTGGGCTTGTGTTGGCGGCATCTGCGTTTATTGTGGGTCTCCCAATCAATGGCGCGGCAACTGTCCACTGCTCCAAATTGACGCTTGACTTCCACCCCCTGGGGTGACTCAGAATGCCCCCAATTGCGATCCACCACACATCCGCAACCCTTGATTGACCTTTTGTCCTAATCCTTTTGGAACCGGCAGAATCAACAGCGTTGCAGGCCTGGATCACCCTCCCGCCAATGAGGCTCGCCCTGATCAACCTGTCGTGCGGTTGGTGGTAGCCCCAAATACGCTGGTTATTGACTCTGGGGCGACCTCAACGGTAAGTGGCCATTTCCCATCCTTTGTATCTTATTCCGCTTTCTCCTCTCCTGTCCCCCTGCGTCTAGCCGATCCTCACTTGGAAATGCTTGCCATTGGTAGGGGGACAATGCGGCTGATGCCGACGCCATCTGGGGACCCTGGGGACCCCCTTCTGAATGATGTACTCTACTTTCCTCGCGTGCAAGGAAACCTGCTTTCATTGGGCCATCTCATTGATGCAGGTTACTTGCCGCAGTTTTGTGGTTGGAATCTCTTTCTTGTTTCCTCTTCTCATAGTCTCTTTTCTCCTTACTCCAATCACGCCTGGACAATCGGTTCTGTTTCTTGTTGTTTTTCACCTTCCTCTTTAACCCCAACTGTTTCGGTCCGCGCTGCCACGGTCCCCCCTCTTTCTCTATCTCCTCTCCCTTTTATTTCCCCTTCTTTTTTCTACCACTGCGCTCTGGGCCATGTCTCCGATTGGATAGTGAAAGGCTATGTTAAAGCCCATGTGCCGGACTTTGATATCAAAACGTGGACCCCATTTTTCTGCGAGGCCTGTTGGACTGCAAAGAGCGTCGGACGGCGCGAGATACTGCCTGAAGCAATCCCCCTCGACAAACCCCTTGACCTCCTTGTCACCAACGTTCTTGGCCCGCTTCCCCCGGACATCTCTGGTAATTGTTACCTCCTGACCATCAGGGACCACCACTCGACCTTCATTTTTTTCCACGCTTTCAAACTTTGATTGGATGTCTCCAAACTACTCGTGCGGACTGTTACATACCTAAAAAACCGGCTCGGACGGGCTCCCATTCATGTGCGGTCGGATAACGCAAAGGAGTACCATAGCGCTACCCTGTTGGATCAGCTGGGAGAACTCGGGACAAAGGTAATATTTACGTGCCCCTATACGCCAGAACAGAACGGAGACGCGGAACGAGTCAACAGGACGCTTGGTGATATGGCCCAAACGATGCTGACTTATGCCCGCTTACCGGACTCCTTCTGGTCCATGGCCTATAGGCATGCATGCTTTATCCATAACCATCTGCCAAACACACGGTCATTGCCTAAGTCAACCTTGGAACTACTCTATGACACAATCAACCGTCCCGTTCCCCTGCACCCGTTTGGCTCCATTGGATTGGCGCATATCCCAAAAGAAAAGCGGCTCAAACTCAACGACCGCGCAGAAAAAATGATTTTCCTGGGTTACCAGGACAATCTTTGTGGTTTCATTTTCTGGAGAAAAAAAATCCAATCCATCCACTATACCAATGGGGCTGAGTTCCCTGACACAAAATTGGTGTAAGACTCCAAACGGTGCTAAGCCGTGGCAGTTCTGTGGAGGGGAAAGGTGCTGTTTAGGCTGCCCTCCTAGGAGTTACAATAATATTTAAATGTAACCGGAATCAAGGTCCAGAGCCTTATGGATGAGAAATCAAAGTAAGGGAAGAGGATAAGAGTTGTTGGTAGTAATGGAAACAACACTATCTGAGGCAAGATGGCGCAGGTAAAGACTTGAACAAATAAGTCAAGGTTTGTTCAGAGGTCAATAGAACAAGGCAGTTGTAAGTAACAACGCCCACAAGCTAATAACTCTGGTCGTCAGCAGCTGATTAGGAAAGATCAACTCAATCCCAACCAACCTCCAGGTTCTCAATGAACCTGCCCAACTCTCTGCAATCAAGCGCTTGAAGGGTACCAGATAACTGTGGGAGGCTGAACAAAAAAAAAGCAATTTGTTTATGAAGCTCTAGAAGCAAATCAATAACGAATTTTGAGCAAGAATATCCCAACACTTCTCAAGGGACTCAAGAATAGCGTGGCGAATATTCAACCTTAAAGAAGAAGGGAGGTATAACACTCCAGGTTTTAAGCTTAATAAAACCTCTTCAATCAAATGTGATTGGCTCCAGAAAGATGATCAAGGAGAGATCAAGACCAGTATGGTCGGAAAAAGGGATCAGAGTGGTATAACACACTCAAGAATTCAGACAGACAGGAATTCTTCTTCAACCAGCAAGGCTATTGGTTGGTGATAAGGATCAAGGTCACAAGGGACATAGTTTGAGTATGGAGGCTCAAAGGATCAAGGGGCAATCATAGATATACCCGGATAAATTGCTCAGGTGAGTGGGGAAGGATGCCCACGGATAAGTTTGATTTCTGATGATGGTCTGATTGGATTTCCTGGGCCAAAAAGCAGGGGAGAGCCCCTCCTTTTATAGCCATGAGGCCCTGTATACTATGTACAAGTGATACTACAAATAGGTGCGGGAAAATGAAAACATAATAAAAAAAAAAAATAACATGAGGGAAAAAAAAAAGAAATGTTGCCCGCATCGAGAATGACCGCGGGCAACCAGATGGACACCCGCAACAGCGGTCGCGGGTGTTGACAACGGCTGTCGTCGCCTGATCGGCGGCAACAGCGGGGTGAAGGTTCCAACGGCTGCAAGCGGTCGCTCGCGGTCGTTGGTCGGATCAAATGATGGGGGAGGTTCTGAACTTGGATGAGCAGGGTTGAGTTTGGGAGGATCTGATGAACCCAAGGGAGCCGGGGAGATTGATTTGAACAGGAGGTGTTGATCCTCAGCCTTGGAGGGAGGACGGATGAGGACCTGGGATCAAAGCTCGCAAATCCAGGCAGGGGCCGAACGGGAGTCAGGGTTGATTGGTCTGGATTGATGGATGGTTGAGTGAGCAAGGGAGGAGTGAGATGGGAGTCGTAGGTCAGGGCTTGTGATTGTTGTCGTCGTCGTCGTCGAAGGTTGGGGTAGATCGCAGGTCCCGTCTCAAGACCAGAGTGAGTGAGTGAGGGCCTCTTGTTTGACCAAGAGCGGTAGGACCCGGCCATCGGGATTCAAACCGAGGATCAAGAGTGCACGTTGTTAGACTTCATCCTTGGAGGCATGAACCAGACTATTGACCATATCTTCCTCTTCCTCTTCTTCCTCCTCCTCTTCTTTCCCCTCATCCTCACCTTCTTCATCCTCTTCCGGTGGTGGGGGTGGTGGTGAAGGATGACGCTCGGCTGGTGACATGAGTGGGTTGGGATGAGGAAAGGGTGGTGGATGAGTGTGGATGGAGTGGAGAGGAGGAGAAGGGATCGTCAAAAGTGGTTTGACGATTGCTCGCGTCGCCAAAAGTCAGGGCCGCAAGCACAACAAGTGGAAGTTGAACATAGGAAGAGAGGATCGAAGCGGAGAGACAGGCAAGAGGCCTGTCCTAGACCGCTAGGACAGGGAGAAGTTGAGAGATGGGGGAAAATGAAGGTACCCATAGGGGTACAACCGAAAAAAAAAAATTTTTTTTTTTTTTCCGTGGTGTCCCGGATTGGTCACCACATCTCTCCCCAACTTACAGACTGTCCCTAGTCTGCATCTAAAATTTGAAGGTTTTAAAAAAAAAACAGGGAACAAAGAAATTGAAGCAAAGAGTGGCCATTTCTTGATCTTGAGAGCAATTGAAGAGTTGAGGAAAATATCTTGATTCTTCCAAATGAGCCCTAGAAGCGGCAGGAATAGAACAAGGAGGACGTCCCAGGTGCTCACATATGTGGCATGCAGTAGAGTTTTACAGCCAAAAACGCAGCAAATGACCCTGGTGGTGCACAATTGGGAGGACTTACTTCTGAGATAAGTTGCCCCCACAACAATGAAACTTCTTGACTTGATCAGCAGAGAACCTTCTGGCCAACCGAGTACCATCCAGCTCCTCCAAAACATAAGATCCACCTCTAACTTGATGAACCACTCGATAAGGGCCATTCCAACGATTAGAGAAAAGCTTGCCCCACTGGGTCTCCAAGGATCGATTATAAGCTAAGACTAGGTCACCAGGGTTCAAGGGCTCCCTGATTCAATTAGAGTGCTTGTCCTCCCAATACTGGACGGATTTTGCTCTGGACTCCATCATCTTTTGATAAGCTTCATCACAAACGTCTTCACTTCGCTCCAGTTGCTTGGATCTAGCAACTAACAGATCAGTAGTTGAGGACACCTCTTACCAAGAGATACCCAAGAAAGATTCCATTTCCAGATCCAAAGGAAGGACTGCTCTTTGACCAAAGATGATTTCATAAGGTGAGTAGCCAGTAGTCCTTTTGGTTGAGATTTGATCAGAGAAGAGAACAAGAGGAAGGAATTTGCAACAATTCTTGCCACTTTCACCAGCCAGTTTAACAAGTGCAGCCTTCAAAGGGGCATGGCCTTGTTCCACCATGCCTTGGCCTTCAGGATAATAAGGAGTAGTAACTCTATGTTGTCCAGGAAGGGATTGGATCATTTCAGCAAGCTTGCCCCCAAATTCAGAGCCACCATCAGTAGAGTAAGATTGAGCCAGGCCATAATGCATTGTCCAGGTCTTGTAGAGGAAAGCTGCCACTGATTCAGAGCTAAGGTTCTTAAGAAATTTTGCCTCAACCCATCTGGAAAAATCATCTCTAGCCACAATGAGGTACTTAGCACCACCTGCCTTAATATGAACCACATCCATAGCAATCCTTCCAAAGACAGTGGACTCTCCAGTAGGATAACAAATTTCAGCTGTGCGCCTAAGATCACTTTTTTGACAAACTTCACAACTCTTGCACCATTGGGAGACGGATTTCTTCAAAGATGGCCACCAGAATTGTTTGGATAATCATCGATAAGTTTTGGTTTCCCCACAATGACCAAGGCCTTCATGGAGACTTTCAAGGATAGAATCTTGTTTAGAGGGAATAGTAACAACAATAAGAGCACAAGGATTTCCCCTCTTCATAAGTCTATAGCCTTGAACAAAAAAATTAGAAGACTTTCGTTTAAGAGATTGAAATTCCTTAGCAGAGAGATCAGGAGGTTTTTGAAGAGTTGAAAGGTACTGCTCTAATTTAAACCAGAAGCCTTGTTGAAAGCCAGAATAATTTTGAGAAGAAAAAGAGAAAATAGGTTGAATTAAAGGTTCCTCTTCATTGAAATCGGTTCCAACATCAGATTTGTTGTCCCCAAGAGGTCGTTGAGATAAACCATCAGGCATGGTGAAAGATTTCCCGGCCTGTGAACAATATCAAAAGAGAAAAGCTGGATAAAGGCCACCCAACGAGTCATAGGAGCATTGGGAAGACTGGGAGCGTTGATCATTTCAATGATGGATCAAGCATCAACTTGCAATTCGAAATGTTGGCCCCAGAGAACGGTTTGAAGTTTCTTCATCATTCGAGCCACATCACAGAGTTCCAGTTTGGGCTGGGAGTATCTAGATTCTACATCTGAAAACAACAAAGATTCATAAAGAGCAGGACGGTCCCAAACATTTTCATCTTCCTGAGTAAGGACAGCCCCAACAGATTGATAACTAGAATTGACAGCCAGCTTGATCTTGCCAGCTCCAGGTCCATAAGAGATCTTTTTCAAAACTATGTCTTTACCAACTATCCTTTTGAGTAGCTGGAAAGAACATTCACAATCTTGGGTCCAAATCCATTCAGCATCTTTTCTGGTTAGACGACGCAAGGGTGCACAGATTTTGGATAAAGATGGGATTAAGATTCTAACATAAGTGACAACACCTAGAAAGCCCCTAACTTCAGTTGGATTGGTTGGGGTAGGCCAAGAGATGATCTTGTTGACTTTGGCTGGTGCCATCCTTCTTCCTTCCTTGCAGACCACATGACCAACAATTTCCAGAGCAGGGACACAAGCCACCAGTTTAGATCCAGAGACAGTAAGGCCAGATTCCTTGATTCAAAACAGAATCCTCTCCAAGGTAGTAGCATATTCCCAGATAAAACGACGAATTCCTGGATGCCAAGGTAAGAGCTCATTATCATAGTCAGATAATGGACCTTTAATTCCGCCATCGTCAATAAAGATACCAGCATGATCAGGGATTTCATCCTGGAGGATCCACATCATCTGAGCCTGATAGACTGCAACCGAGTTGGTGGCTCCTTGAGGTAATCGAGTAAGTTGAAATCGACCAAGAGGAGTATTGAAAGTAGTGAGAGGACGAGAAATAGGATGTAAGGATTGTTCGTCATAGCCACCCATAATATCCCCTAGACCATAGCAAGCTCTTCCCGCAAAGGATTCAACAAATTCTTCAGTAGCAGGAGGGATACCAGAGTCTTTAATAGTAACTTTATTAAGAGGTTGAAGATCATGAACTATTCTAAGTTTACCATTACTCTTGAGGACACAGAAGACGGGGCTGGAGTAACTAGAAGTTGACTGTTTATACAGGCCAGTTCGAACTCGTTCCCGGACCAACTTGATGAATTTGTCAACTTTAGCAGCAGGGATAGGGATCTTTTTCTTTTGCCAAGGATCATGTTCAACTACAGGGATGATATAAGGGAGGTCATAGGATTCCCGCAAGAGACCTCTCTTCTTCACAGAAAGCAATAGATTTTTCCCTTAGAGATAATACATTTTTGATTAAATTTAACTCATCAGGAAGAAGCCATCCATCTGGACCAAAGTTGACCACCTTCAGACGTTCTTCAGTGACCCGTCCATTAGGCACAAAAGGACCAGTAAGAGATTGAGGAAGACCACAGTAAGGATTGCGAGATAGAGGAGGACGCATAAGGGGAGGATTGAGGTTGAGAGGCATAGGCTGGTTGACTGGTTGGATCTTCTTAGCAACTGGTTTATACTTAGTCGCAAAAGAGAGAATTTCTTGTTTCCTCCAAGAGTTGACCAGAGAGACTTGATTACGAAAGCTGAGTCCAAGTTCCAACATCTTCCAAGTATGATGTTCTGCAATATCCTTGAAGGGTGCCTTTTCCATAAAAGGAGAACCAGGAGATAATACGTTGCTCACATGTGTGGCACAAGGTAGGGTTTCGAAAATGATGATAAAAGATTGCCCTGGCAGTGCACAATTGGGAGGACTTACTTGTACCCCAAATTGCCTCCACTGAAGCCCGTATTCCTTCATACCAAAACCACCAAAAACGGAATTGAAATTAGGATCTAGTTTAGACTCATTGCGGAGATTCAAACCGGAACTGAGAGAAGATTGATCAGACTCAAGAGTAGAAGGGAAAGAAGACACAACAGAACCAGAGAGAGAAGGAGATGGAGAAGAAATATTTTTGGATTTTTCTATTTTGATATGTTTTTGTTTTTTAATATTCTTGAGCTCAGAAGAGAATGATGAAAGGAATGAAAAATAAGCCTGAGGGATGGGAGTTGACCCTTGAGTTGCAGTCTGAGGCTGAAAAGAACTACAACTATTAGTAGGATCAACTATTCCCCTAAAAAATGAGAAGAACTAGAGTTATCCTTCTGCTTCCCCTTAAAAGATGATTTGGGAGAATGACCAGGAAAATCTCTTTCCCAACAACCAGAATCCAAAGAGCAAAGAGGAACTTCAATTTTCCTGCCATCAGCATCAGGGAGAAGAATTCTCTCCCCAACTTGATCAGAGAACATCAAGGTTGCACCAAAGTCCATTAAGAAGGGTCGTCCCAAGATCATAGGACTGTCCAAACGAGTGATCCAAAAGTGGCAGGTTCCAACAATATTTCGACCAATCCTGACCGGTACATCTTCAGCAATACCAACCAGTTCACAAGCTTGATTTCCTATCCCATACACTCCAGAGTTGAAGCTGACCCTAGGACTAAGTTTGAGCTTGCAGGCCATAGCATCCGAGATTAAGTTAAGCTGAGATCCAGAATCCACAAGAGGAGAAACAGTTTTAGCTGAGTCACCAAGATAACAAGGAAGAAAGCCAAGGGGACAGGAATAAAGGTTGGAGTCTAAAGAAGGACTGGTTCCACCAGAGTCCTCCATTAAAGTGCCAGAGGAGACTTTGAGTTCTTCAGGGCCAATTTCCACACGTCAACAAGAGACCCATTTCTTCATTCCTTCAGCAAAAGATGGAGAGATCGATAGGAGTTCAGCCACAGATAGATCAGGAATTTTGAGATCAGAAATTTTCTTTAATACTCCCTCCACAGCATTGGGGTGATCCTTGGAGATGCCCCTTTCAAATCAAACTTTGGGCTGGGTGGAGGGAGGAAGTTCAGGTGACGCAGAATCTAAGATAGGATTAGAAGGTTTAGGTGAGGGAGAAGGATCAGGGTGATCTGGGAACCTTTCCATGAGTGGTTCCTTTTACACCTCCATGTCTTCTACATCAGAGGAAGGAGACTCAAGTGATGATCGACGTTTAACGGGTTTTCAAAGGATTGAAGTTGGCAAGGAAGGAGCCTTATGAGGTTTAGGTTCCTCATGTTGTTTCCTGGCTGGATCAGATTGATAAGTAGTCCCAGCAAGACTAGAGGAAGAAATAGCTGGAGGATACCAAGGTTGGAGGGTACCACAGGATGATCGAAATTCAAAGGAAGCAAGAGATGCTTTCACAGGAGGTGATGGCTGGTAAGAGGCCACCACATGTTGGATAGGACAAGACGAGTCAAAAGGGATTAGGGCACCATTAGGGAGGAAGTAATTGTTTCCCCTCTGCTCTACCAATTTTTCCTTTAGGTCCTTCTGAAGTTCTTGGCATCGTCCGGTTCCATGGCTTTCCCTATGACAGTAGTAACAGACCAGAGTTGATTTGGGGACAGAAGAAGGAGTTTTGGGAGTAGCTAGCAAAGAAATCTTTTGATCTATTTTGTTCTCAAAGGCTCTAAGTAACTTGGTGATTTCATCTATAGTAGTAGGTTCTCAATTGGAATTAGGATCTGCTTTAGGCCTACGATCTGCCTCAATTTTAATCATAATATTGTTTGACTCTTTAAAAGAAGGAGCATGGACCGGTTCAGTAGTTCTAGGCTTTTCAAAGGTAAGAGCAGTTTGACCTTTCATGACTTTATCCACAGTACTCCTAAGGGTGAGAAAAACAGGGAGCTTGAATTGATTATCCCTGGTGGTAATCATGGATCCAGATTTTACCAGTTCTTCTTTAATCCTTTCCTGCACAGCCAACGAAAAAGATTGGAAGAACTTTGCTTGAATTTTGTCCACTGTGTCAATGTGATTGTTTTGGATAAGATAGTTTTGAATGTGATCCCAAGACTTCCTAAAAATCTGATAGTCAGAGGCTGAAGAAATACCACCATTGGAGATCCACTGAGAAACCAGAGCATCCAAATCCTGCAGAGTAAACCTAGCCACATCTATTTTACCCCAGTATGCCAACATAGCCTTCCTGAGAAGCTTCCAGTTGTGGGATTCAAATCCCTCGAAAGACTCAATTACCTCCATAACTTCATCAGAGGAGATAAAGAACCGCAACTGATAAGCCATATCAAATTCACTAGCTCCATCCACTTCAGCAGCCATTTTGTAGGAGTCCAAGAATTGCTTGACATTTGTACCATTGAAGCCTAAGTTCTTGTTCTGAGGTTTGATCTTTACCATCTTAGGTTGGACAGGGGTGGTTGGAGTAGCGGAAGATGCCATATTGAATAACAGAGTTCCTAGGGGATCCAAAGAGCAGATTTCCAAAGTGGCTCACAAGTGTGGCAAGAGTAGGGTTTTGCCAAAAACGACAAGTATCTTGCCCAAGTGGTGCACAAATTGGGAGGACTTACTTCTAGGATAAGTTGCCTCCACGGATCAGATTTGAGAAGAGAAAAAACATGGAAAAAAAAGATTGGATTTCAAGGTTGACTTTAAATGTCTTGGGACTGTAAATCGCAAGGTTGCTGGTTCGATCCCGGCCCGGGGGACCAAATGTAAGACTCCAAACGGTGCTAAGCCGTGGCAGTTCTGTGGAGGGGAAAGGTGCTGTTTAGGCTGCCCTCCTAGGAGTTACAATAATATTTAAATGTAACCGGAATCAAGGTCCAGAGCCTTATGAATGAGAAATCAAAGTAAGGGAAGAGGATAAGAGTTGTCGGTAGCAATGGAAACAACACTATCTGAGGCAAGATGGCGCAGGTAAAGACTTGAACAAATAAGTCAAGGTTTGTTCAGAGGTCAATAGAACAAGGCAGTTGTAAGTAACAACGCCCACAAGCTAATAACTCTGGTCATCAGCAGCTGATTAGGAAAGATCAACTCAATCCCAAACAACCTCCAGGTTCTCAATGAACCTGCCCAAATCTCTGCAATCAAGCGCTTGAAGGGTACCAGATAACTGTGGGAGGCTGAACAAAACAAAAGCAATTTGTTTATGAAGCTCTAGAAGCAAATCAATAACGAATTTTGAGCAAGAATATCCCAACACTTCTCAAGGGACTCAAGAATAGTGTGGCAAATATTCAACCTTAAAGAAGAAGGGAGGTATAACACTCCAGGTTTTAAGCTTAATAAAACCTCTTCAATCAAACGTGATTGGCTCCAGAAAGATGATCAAGGAGAGATCAAGACCAGTATGGTTGGAAAAAGGGATCAGAGTGGTATAACACACTCAAGAATTCAGACAGACAGGAATCCTTCTTCAACCAGCAAGGCTATTGGTTGGTGATAAGGATCAAGGTCACAAGGGACAGAGTTTGAGTATGGAGGCTCAAGATCAAGGGGCAATCATAGATATACCCGGATAAATTGCTCAGGTAAGTGGGGAAGGATGCCCATGGATAAGTTTGATTTCTGATGATGGTCTGATTGGATTTCCTGGGCCAAAAATCAGGGGAGAGCCCCTCCTTTTATAGCCATGAGGCCCTGTATACTATGTACAAGTGATACTACAAATAGGTGCGGGAAAATGAAAACATAATAAAAAAAAAAAAAAATAACATGAGGGAAAAAAAAAAAATGTTGCCCGTGTCGAGAATGACCGCGGGCAACCAGATGGACACCCGCAACAGCGGTCGCGGGTGTCGACAACGGCTGTCGTCGCCTGATCGGCGGCGACAGCGGGGTGAAGGTTCCGACGGCGGCGAGCGGTCGCTTGCGGTCATCGGTCGGATCAAATGATGGGCAAGGATCTGAACTTGGATGAGCAGGGTTGAGTTTTGGAGGATCTGATGAACCCAAGGTAGCCGGGGAGATTGATTTGAACAGGAGGTGTTGATCCTCAGCCTTGGAGGGAGGACGGATGAGGACCTGGGATCAAAGCTCGCAAATCCAGGCAGGGGCCGAACGGGAGTCAGGGTTGATTGGTCTGGAGTGATGGATGGTTGAGTGAGCAAGGGAGGAGTGAGATGGGAGTGGTAGGTCGGGGCTTGTGATTGTTGTCTTCGTCGTCGTCAAAGGTTGGGGTAGATCGCAGGTCCCGGCTTGAGACCAGAGTGAGTGAGTGAGGGCCTCTTGTTTGACCAAGAGCGGTAGGACCCGGCTGTCGGGATCCAAACCGAGGATCGAGAGTGCACGTCGTTAGACTTCATCCTCGGAGGCATGAACCAGACTATCAACCATATCTTCCTCTTCCTCTTCTTCCTCCTCCTCTTCTTTCCCCTCATCCTCACCTTCTTCATCCTCTTCCGGTGGTGGGGGTGGTGGTGAAGGATGACGCTCGGCTATTGAAATGAGTGGGTTGGGATGAGGAAAGGGTGGTGGATGAGTGTGGATGGAGTGGAGAGGAGGAGAAGGGATTGTCAAAAGTGGTCCGATGATTGCTCGCGTTGCCAAAAGTCAGGGCCGCAAGCGCGACAAGTGGGAGTTGAACATAGGAAGAGAGGATTGAAGCGGAGAGACAGGCAAGAGGCCTGTCCTAGACCGCTAGACAGGGAGAAGTTGAGAGATGGGGGGAAATGAAGGTACCCATAGGGGTACAACCAAAAAAAAAAAAAAATATTTTTTTTTTTTTTTTTTTCTGTGGTGTCCCGGATTGGTCACCACACCGGCCCCTTTCATACCCGTTCCTACGTCTGTTGACAATATTAACCCATCCCTGAGAGCCGTCAAGCTGTGTTTGGGCAAGTTCCCTACCAACCAAATTTGAAAAGAGCAGGAAAAGCAGATCTACTCAATACCGTTGATTTCGGACCTCAACATCCCAACATCCATTGGCCAAGCTCTGGACTCGACGCACAGTTTGATATGGTTAACCCCTATCAACAAGGAAATTGACCAGCTTTTTGATATGGAGGTATGGACCCCGGTTGATTGCAAGCCGGATATGAAGGTCATAGGAGCTAAATATGTCTTTAGCGTGAAACAAGCGCCGGACGGGTCCATCATTACCCCAAAATCCAGGTACGTGGCAAAGGGTTTCCGGCAACAATTGGGGGTGGACTGCTATGAGACTTTTGCCCCTACTGCGTCTCTGTCTTCACTTTGGCTTCTGCTGGCAATGGCGACGTCCAACAAATGGGTTATTCATAGTTTCAATGTCTCGGCGGCTTACCTTCACTCCCCCATCCAGGAAACGGTATACGTCAAACTGCCGGTGCACGTGCGGCCTGAACTGCGGGGGAAAGTTATGTTACTTAAAAAGTCTTTGTATGGTACAAAGCAGGCGGCCTGCTGTTGGTGGTTGTTTTTCAAGGGGGTTCTGTGTTATTTGGGGTTTGAAGGTGGGACAATCGAGCAAACGGTATATATCTATTGCAAGGACGAGAAGGTGGTAGCTATCTGGTTGCATGTAGACAACGGTTTGGTTGTGAGCAATGATGTGGAGATGGTGGGTGTTTTGAGGCGGGCGATGGAGAGGAAGGTTAAGCTGAAATGGGAGGAGGGATGCAATTGAATTGTAGGCATCAACCTGAAAAGGAACAAGGGGACCCTGGCCCTTGACCAGCGTTTACTGGCGAATCAGATCATTGACAAATGGAACACAACCTGGTCAAGACTCATACCGTGCAATACTACCCTACCCGACACTCCCCTGGTAGCTAATGACGACGGAGACGGGATTGATCCGGCGTCTTTCCAGAGCTACATTGGTTCTGTGAACTTTTTGGCTCTGGGAACACGGCCCAATATCTCTTTCGCGGTAAACTTCCTGTCACGTTTCAGCAAGCGGCCAGACGTTACACACTGGGCGGCACTTGAACACCTCATTTGGTACATATTGGCCCAAGCAACTCCTGTTCAAGCCGCAAGGATCCGGCTTACATCTTTGGGTCAATGTGGATTGGGGTGGGTAATTCCATCAGTCTACCTCAGGGTTCCTTTTTCTACTTGACAGCTGCCCAATATCATGGGCGTCAAAGCGGCAGAAGACAGTGGCCACTTTGACATGCAATGCGGAATTTATCTTGCTGGGTATGGGGGTGGAATTATTTATTTCTTTACATTTCATGGTGCTAGATCTACTTCCTACTATTACAACGTCTTTATTTTGCGATAATAGGGGGGCAGTCCTTGTTGCCAATAATAACGGGTTGCAATCATGGATGAGACATATAGTGCGCAATTTTTTCTTTGTTAATGATGTCATACGGGATTTAAAGATAGAGGTGACTTGTATTGATACAAAAAATCAACTGGCGGATATCTTGACTAAGCGGTTGGGTGCAAATAAACAGTTTCTTTTTTGTCAGTGTTTTTTCTTGGATGCATAGTTTGTAGGGGGGTGTTATGGTTAGGTCAAACTATACATACATGTTACTAGCGGATATCATGAACACTGTGACACTTGTACATATCATATCTACCTCCGCGCAGCCTAGATGTAATAAACCTCATGGATTCTGACTTCTAACATTCTACAGTGACTATGGGTTATTTTTGGTGTAGAATCCATTTCTGAGGTTAAATTTATGATTGGGATTATATTTATACTAGAAAATTGAGTCTGATGGCTATAGATCAGGTTTGGTCTACCACAGCGCCAGAAAAAAGAATGTTTAAGGAGGGAAAAGGATGGGTTATGTATGTATTTTGAGGGAAAACATGATGTCAATAGTTGTGAAAAGTGGCTAGCGCGTGAATTGGCTAAGCAGTCAAAAAACTAGCTTGTATTTATTCTAATACTTGCAAGGAAAACTACACATTATCTAAATTACAGCAATTCAATCTTTGCACTTGGGAGTCACTTGGTGCTCCTAGTTCAAGATTTGTCCTATTTCATTCTGAAAACACCCCATATTTTGTTTTACTTGATTCCGGTGCTAATGTTTCTTTTATAAGTTAATCTTTTTCCATTTCCAAAAATCTTACGCTTTCGAAGATAGATAAGTTTCCCATCTATGTAGTAAGTAGTGCAACCAAGAGGTCTCATTGGGTTTCCCAAAAGGCAAAATGGACCTTTGCACTTTCCAATTTCCCCAGCTATGAATGGGATTTATTTTTCTTGGATATACCCAGAATGGACAATACCATTCTAGGCCATGACTTTCTAGTTTACTGGAATTCAAATGTGAATTGGAAAGAAGTATTAATTAACCTTTGAACCTTGAAACCCCCGGATTCTAACCCTCCTGTTAACAAGGAATTAAACAGCCTAACTGAAACTTTCATTTATTTTGATGAAAATCTCCTGCCCGTAGATTTGCAATATCCTTACCTTCATTCCTTATTTCCCTCTTCAGATTTAGGATTTATCACTTATTTTTACAACTTACCTCTTCCTTGTTTCTTCAAAGAGAAACAGGCTTCAACAAAACAGTGTATTTTGAGCTCCCTAATCCTCTTGCATTGTGCAACCACTTCAAATCCAGTGCTCAAAGATGAAAATATTGAAGATTTAGAAATCATTTTTATTCTTTACATTTGGTTTATCATGAATTTTCTGATGTCTTCTCAGCTGTAAAGGCAGATAAAATTCCTCCTTCCCATTCTTATGATCACAGGATCAAACTTACTGGTCCACCTCCGGCACCTGGACCAGTCTACTCTCTCTCAAAGCAAGAATCAGTTTGGCTTCAAGAATAAATTGCGGAAAATGTATAAAAAGGATTTGTTTGACCAAGAAATTTCAATACCCGCTGTAAGACTCCAAACGGTGCTAGGCCGTGGCAGTTCTGCGGAGGGGAAAGGTGCTGTTTAGGCTGCCCTCCTGAGTGTTACAAAAATATTTAAATGTAACCAAGATCAAGGTCCAGAACCTGGTAAATGAGGAATCAAGGAGTAGATGATAAAGATGATAATAGTTTGGTAGCAATGGAACAGCACTATCTGAGACAAGATTATGCAGGGAAAACTTGAACAAAAGAAGTTAAAGTCTTCCTAGAGTTCAAAGAACAAAAGCTGTTGTGTGTAAAAAACGCCCACAAGCTAATAACTCTGGTCGTCAGCAGAAGATTGGGGATGATCAACTCAAACCCAAGCAACCTCCAGGTTCTCAATGAACCTGCCCAACTCTCCGCAATCAAGCGCTTGAAGGGTACCAGATAACTGAGGGTGGCTGTACAAGACAAAGAACAATGTTTAAGAAGCTCTAAAACAAACAGTAACTGATTTTAAGCAAGGATAACCTCAAAACTTCTCAAGGGACTCAAGAGTAGGCTGGCAGAATGCAACTCCAAAGGAGCTAAGGGGAGGTATAACACTCCAGGTCATAAGCTTAATAAGACCTCTTCAATCAATCATGATTGGCTCCAGAAAGGTGATCAGGGATCAGGACCAGTATGGTCAGAGAAAGGGATCAAGGAGTGGTATGACACACTCAAAAATTCCAACAGACAGAATTTTTCTTCAACCAGCAAGGCTATTGGTTGGTGATAAGGATCAGGGATCAAGGGTTGAGTATGGAGGCTCAAGGATCAAAGGTGTGCTGATTTTGTGCTGGATCATTCCATGCTCCGATATGCTGATGATTTTTTCATGATGATCAAAAAGGCAGGGGAGAGCCCCTCCTTATATGGGCAGGAGGCCCTGTTAGACTATGTAAAACGGATTCTACAAATAGAGCGGAAAAGGGAAGACAACCATGTGGTCACTCGCGTCCGTCTGTGGATGGGCGCGCGCAACAATACCAGAGTCACCCACCCCTCGTCCAAAGGCAGAAGCGGGTGGGAGAGAGAAATGAACCAAACCGCGGCGGATGTCTGCGGGCGGTAGTTGGCACTCTTCCAAAGGCAGAAGCAGGTGGGAGAGTCCCAGGAAAGGTGACGGATGAAGTCCATGAGAGCGCAGATGGGCGGATAGGAGATTGGCTTGAGAAAGTTGAGTAAATCCTGACAGGCTTGAGATTCATGACTGAGAGATCAAGTGAGATGGGAGATTTGACGGATCCAAGGATTTGCCAAATGCTTGGAGGTGCGGTCAGGATGGATCCGGTAAATCATGGATGAGCGCCACGCGACGGTAGCAATGAGGAGATTGGGACGCGCGACGACAAAGATGAAGACGCGCAACAACAAAGATGAGGACGTGCTATGACGACGGCGGAGATGACAAGCAACACGCAACGGCAAGGATGATGAGCAACACGGATAAAGGACGCGCAATGCGCGCAGATGAAAAGAGCGCAGCGCGCGCGGGTAAAGGACGGTTTGGATGAGCCTGAGGATAAGTTTTTCGGCCGGATGGTACGTTTGCGCAACAGTTTATGGATTGAGGTATTAAGGCGGCTAGGGTGTCCAGGCACCACACCGCTTGCCTGTCCTATTCATTCCAAAAAAAGACAGAAGCCTTTGCCTTTGTGTTGAATACAGGAAACTGAAACAGGTAAACTGGAAGAATGCCTACCCAGTACTGCCTATGTTGCACCTCCTCACTCTCTTCCATGGAGCTGCTTATTTCTCAAAGTTAGACCTTCAAGGCATCTGCAACCTAATTTGTATTGCAAAAGGTCATGAGTATTTGATTGCAATGAGAACATGGTTTGGAAGTTATGATTATAACTTCATGCCTTTTGGCCTCTGCAATGCTCCTTCCACTTTTCAACATTTTGTCAATCACATTTTTTCTGAACTTGTAGAGAAATACCTTGTGGTAAATCTTGAAGATATACTTTTCTACTCAAAAACTATTCAGGATAAAATTGCACATGTGCAAGAGGTGCTGCAGATACTTCCAAAGAATAACCTGTTTGCAAAAGCCTCTAAGTGAAAATTTCATACTCATGCTCTTCAGTTCATAGCTGTCATAGTCTTTCAGCAAGGACTATTGATGGACCCAGCCAGGATTCAGTGAATATTGGACTGGCCTGCACCTTCTTCAGTCAAATCCCTTCAAGTTTTCCTTGTTTTCAGTAATTTTTACAGGAGTTTTATTGAGCACTTTTCCAAGAAAACTGTGAATCTTACTAATCTTCTTCAGAAAGACAGACATTTTTTTTACAGAAAAAGCTTCTTTGTAGTTCAAAGATCTAAAGAAAGCCTTCACCACTTCTCTGATAATTTCTCACTTCAACAAGCTGGCTTGCACTATGGTGGAAATGGGAACAAGCAACTATTAAATTGCAGGATTAATCTTTCATTTTTCTTCCTCTTCTTTCCTCTTTCATCCCACAGCTTTCAAGTCTTGAAAATTGCTTGCTGCAGATCTTAATTACAATATTCATGACAAGGAACTTCTTGAAATTTTTTACTGCTTTAATAAATGGTGTTCATACCTTTTGAGCCTTATGGAACCCTTTGAGGTTTTAACTGATCACAACTTTCTTAAATATTTCATGAGCTAAAAAGTCCTTAGGGGAGCACCTTTTCCAATAAAAACCCTGAAAACTTTAGGACACTCTTCTCAACCCAGTCTGCCCAACTCAGTTCAATAATCAGTTACCTGCAAGACACAGCTTTCAAACTACATCAATTTTAACTCAAAAATCCCAAGTGTATCAAACTTTGCAAGAGTGCAAATCTATTAGATAGTGGTTACAGCATTGATGAAAATGGTTATTTAGTTTATAAAGACCATATATTAGTACCAGATAATCCTTTCATTAATTTAGATATCTTTGAGTCACGTCATGATTCTCTGCTTGCTGGTCATCATGGGAAGGATAAAAACTACCAAATGATTGCACAAGACTTCCATTGGCCTGGTATTACCAAGGAAGTAAAAGAATATTTTAGAGCATGCTATGATTGTAATCATAACAAGTCCTCAAAACATTGGAAGTATGGGCTGCTCCAGCCACTTCCAATTCCGCCCATTCCTTGGCACTCGCTGTCTATGGATTTCATTTTTCAATTACCAATTTCTATTGGTTATGATGCTATTTTAGTAATATTAGATTGCTTTTTGAAGATAGCTTTATTTCTTTGCAGTAATTTTACTGCCTCTTTGGAATATTAGCTAATTCATTCATATAATATGTAGTTTTGAAAGATGTTCTCCCTGGTAACATAGGTAGTGATTGTGGATCTTTGTTTGTCTCTAGCTTCTGGACCTCTCTATGCCAACATTTGAGGATCACTTGCAACTTATCAACGGCTTACCACCCGGAAAAGGATGGGCACCCCAAGCAAGTTAATCAAATTCTCAAAAAGTATCTTTGAATGTACATTGCCTATCAACAGGACAACTTGTTGCAATGGCTTCCACTAGCCAAGTTTTCCTACAACAACTCCACTCATTCCTCCACCAAACATTTTCCCTTCCAGAATCTTTATGGTAGAAACCCAAATTTCTCATCTATTCACTTAGCACCTTCTCAACCTGCTGACAATTACCTTAATCACATTCAATCCCTTCAATTGCAACTTCAAACCAAACTTGAAGCAGAAAAACAGCGCTACAAGGAGCAAGCAGACCAAATTTGCACTATGGATCCAACCTTTGAAGTAGGAGACCAGGTATGGCTCAATGCTTTCAAAATTGGCAGTGATTTCCCATCCCAAAAACTCTCTGAATTAAAGCTTTTCCCCTTTAAAATCAAATCATCCATCTCTCCCAACTCTTTTAAGCTTACCTTACCTGAAAAATGGAAAGGCATCCACTCGGTATTTAAGTGTCTCTCCTAGAGCCAGCTTGAATCCTATACCCAGGCAACACTCATCCCCCTCCAAAACTGGTCAATGTCCAAGAGCATCTAGAGTGGAAAGTAATCCGTATTCTGGATTCCAGGTTACTCAAAGGAAAACTCCAATACCTTTTCAAATTGACTGGCTTCCAGTCTAACAAAGATCCCACCTCTTGGGAACCAGCCCATCACCTTTGCAACTCTCTCAATTTGTTTTGAGGCTTCCATGCAAAGTAACTTTTCAAACCTTTCCAATCTTAAATTCCATCCCTTCCAATCCCATTCCACATTTCCATCCCATTCAATCCCATCAACCTCATCACATTTCCTTATCCTATCTTCCTTTTAATTTTCTTTGAATTTATTTCTTTCCACAATCTCTTCTTTTTACAAATATCTATTTCAAGCAAAACCCTATCTCTTAAAAAAAATAGATAAAATAAAATAAAAAAAAACAAATTACAAAGTTTCTTTTATTTCCTGTTCCGCTTCTTCCCAATTTTTGGTAAACTCCGCTACCATCAACCTAAATTCATTGAAGTCTTTTTCATTTCTTGGAATGAATATTTTTTGCAACACCTACATTATATTAGTTTCATTTTTCATTTTAGTCAGTGTCTAGCCTTACTTACCTGGTTTTCGTATACCTAAGAATTTGATCTCCGGCACTGGCAGTATATGGTAGTTTACTTGTGGTGAAGACCTTTGAATTTGCACTTCACTTGTGGATGCCACTGGGTAACCAACTTCCCACTCACTATTTAAGGGAAAGGTTCAAGAAACCTTACAAAGGCGGCATTTTTTTCATTTGCCTTGGAGACCCCTTGCAGCAGTACTGGGGATGCATCATTCATTTTGACAAATGCATTTTTTTCAACAAAAAGATGGAAATGAAAACAAATTAAAATTACAGATTTATTTAATAGAAATGAAGTATAATAGTATTAAGGGTATAAAGTAACTAAAACAACTTTTTGAATTGATGGGAAAATCATCTGAAAGATTTCAGGAGCTTGTTTCTTTATACCCAGGCAACTTTCATGCTTCAAGCTTAAGGGTTATTTTCTTTACCACTTTGACATATCCTTTCCTCAGTACCATCTACCTCAGTCCATAAGTGTGACACAAATAAAGCACAAAATCAATGGTGCCTTCCGCTTACCCCCTCTGGCTTGCCTATCAAACTTCCAATATTGTTGACTGACTTGGTGTATACTTGCAAACCTTGCATTTAACTCTACTCCGTTCAACCATCCATTCAAGCCCCGCACTTTCACCCTGGGTATCATCAGCCCTCAGACTTCAATTCTTGGTCACGCACTCACACTAGTTTGCACACATGCCTAGATAGCCACACCTACTGTATATTTTGCAAATGGACTAGTTCCTTACCCTGCACAAACTAAATCTTCACATTTGCTTTTTCTCCCATTTAATTACTTCCTGTCTCATCCATTACATTCTTGTATGCTCAGATTATATTGTCTTGCACCTACACTTTGACCTTTGAAACAACTGTACTGTCATTTCATTTCCCATTCCATTCTTGTTATTCATTAACTCATGCCTCTTAACTGTAGCTGGCCATCCATCAGGTTGTATCTAGTTGCTTTTGATTACCTTATAAAGGCTGCTTTGCCTGCCTGAAGATTGTCTCCTCAGTTAGTTGATTTCATATGTTCTTGCATTTGCTAAATCTATTAATCACATTGGGCTTGGCTTTAGTTTACTTTCTATTCAAAAACCCCCCTCCTCTTGCTGTTTGTTGATTCACCCAATCATAATTTTGCACTTTGCAGTTAGCCTTGCTATCTTGAATCTACCCTTGCACTCAGCCTCTCCCTTTGTGCTCACAATCATCTAAGATTTCCCTATAGTACGTGGGGTGGTTGTGTAACACTGTAATACTCTTCATAAAAAGCCTTTTCCTGGACAAATTAATCTCAAGTCTTGTGTCCACCCTCTACAAACTACAGCCGTTCACTGTTTAAAACTTGGCTTCCAGAGTTCTACTGGAAGACTTGTGGCAGGTGTCCAATTCCACCAACTCCACCTACTACACCATGGGACCACAGAAGTATTACAAGCTGAATCCCCACATAAACCACACCCATGTCAAAGACAGAGGACAACATAAGTTCAAACCCCAAACCGCTGTACCAACCAGAAAGAATCCGCAGGATCAAGACCAATGGGGCATCTCTGCACAAATAGAATGGTTATATTGAGAAATTCAGAAACTCAAAGGCTCAGGCTCCCTGAACACTGTGGAAGAATGTAAAGATGCTACAAATAGCAAAACTACCAAGGAAGATGCCAACCTTGCCACTGGGCAGCACAATGAATTGTAATACTACGGCTTCCTTGTCCAAGAAAATGAAATATACCGCCTCAACAACACCAAAAACTCACCAAAGGAACTGGTCTAGAATGCCGGCGCCTCAAGTTCTCCGGTTTGCAACTTATCCCTAATTCAAGAAATACAAACAATTCACAAAGATCTCAATAAATACGGTGGGAGAATAAGCATCACACATGTTGGCAAGTTGAACATTGGAGGCACCACCATACACCCGGTATTTTATGCGCCCAACGGTCCTTGCAATCTCATATTGGCTAGGCAACTGGAGGACCATGGGCTAAAGGTGGTACACAAGCAGCGTACCTTCCTGTTTAAACTGGGAAATCAGATTTTCTACCGTTTTCCACGCATTGGCAACCTTTAAGTTGCTCATCACAACCCTTTGTCAGGCATCAACCTAGCCAAGGTGACCAGTGCCAACCTTGACTGGTATATTATTTTTGGCCATCCTTCCAACAGCTACTTAAGAAAATTCCTGTCACTAAAAAACTTTTCAGCTTGGTTACCCTTTCCCTCCTCTACAAAATGCAAAATTTTCTCAAAATGCAAGATCCAATGTTGACCGCACTCCAAGTCTCTACCTACCTTGCTCAAGCCGTTCCACTGGCTGAATCTCAATGTCCTTCAGATCAGTCCACGATGCAAGCATTCAGCCTCATACTTCCTGGGTATTTTCAATGAATTTTCATGATTTAACCAGATCTACGTCATAAATCACAAGTTGGACGCGGCGGACAAGATTGTCAGTTAAAGCAATGAGATCAAAAACCAGCTTGAAGTCACCCCGGCTTTTCTACACTGTGACCACAGTGGTTAATTCATTTAAACCAAGCTCTCTGCTTTCCTATCCTCAAATTCCATTGTACTGGAGCAGAGACCATCCAACTCACCTTAAACAAATGGCTTAGCTGAGCGTTTCAACCAAACAATACTGAAAAAGAAGAGGTGCATATTGGCACAGTCCTTGTTACCAATCAACTACTGGGATGACGCAGCTTGGTACTCATCAATGCTCACCAACATGCTTCCTTCTGCTTCCCTCAAATGGAAGTCTCCGGTCAGCATGCTACTCAACACTAGCTCCACCATAGAGCCTGTGAGGGAAATACTAAAACTCATACCCTTTGGACTGAAGGTACACGTGCACACCAGTCAACATTCCAAGCTAGGCCTTTGTTCAATGCCACTTTTATTCCTTGGGTAAAAAACATACTTGGAAGCTGGGAGGTTCATTGATCCAACCAAACCTCAGATCATGGTAAGCCGGGACTTCATCCCTACCCAGGTAGTTTTTTCCTATGGCTCCGCATTGTTGCTTAAAAAGCCTCCTTCTTCCCTTCCCCAGGGACTCACCCAGACCCATGCTGCCTTGAGTCTTGAAAAACAACCTCCATTTCCCACTGTTTCAGTACACATACCTCCCACAAAAAACAGCAGGCCCCTCCAAGGCATGGCTGCGGATCCAGAAACCCAAGGGGCACTGAGTGCCCCAACTGCTGAGAGCATGCACCTGGAGGAGAGCCCCGCAGCCAGGGGGGCAATGGCGCTGAACAGCCCAGGAGACTTGACCCCCATGGATTGTGCACCCAAGAAAGGATACATGTACATACCCTACTACAGAAATGCTCCAAGGGACATATCCTCCAAGCTCAATCCCACAGCTATTATTCCCATCCATGCCAAAGACCCCGCAATTTTCCTAACCCCAATGCATTTGACAATGAGCTGATGATGAGTGAATTTATCCCGTTTGAAACAGCAATTTTGGACCCACGGGAACAACCACTGTGGATCAAGTCAATGATGGAAGAAAACAACTTGCTTCTCATGCACAAGAACAGCATTCTGGTGCCAAGAATGTCTGATGAAAAAGTAATTGGCAGAATGTGGTTGTTGGTTTGTAAAAAGAACAAATTTGGGGAGTTCATGCGCCAGAAGTCCCAATGGGTGTGCTTTGGCAATCATCAGGAGCACCCCCAAAACTATCTGGACACCTACTCTTTGGTGGGGTGGAGAAAGTTGGTGAAAGTACTGCTTTCAGATTCATTCCAACATGGTTGTAGCCTCTTCCAGTTTGACGTAGAAACTGAATTTTTGTACGGGGAAATTGATGAGGTGGTTCATGTTGCACAGGTTGCTGGATTCAAGGTTCCCAAGAAAGAGGACTGGGTTTGGTGCCTCAACAAATTGCTGTATGGTACAAAACATGCACCAAGGCTTTGGCAGGCTCAACTGTCAAAGACCCTATCAAAACTGGGACTGACTCCCTTGGAGGGGGATGAATTGATCTTCCTGAATGCTTTGAAGACCATGCGCCTTCACATTCACATCAACAACGGTTTAGTGGTGGGGGAAGACCGTGGGGAGGTGCTAAAATTCTTGGATTTGCTGGGGGGCCACTACAGAATCAAAAACCAAGAACGTCCAGCGCAGCACCTGGGTTACACACTGGAATGGAACAATGACGGCTCAGTAAAACTGCATCAATGTGACTTCACCAAAAAGGCACTTGCAAAATTTGGATTTGAAGACATTAATATAGTCAAAGCCCCAGCTCTGATGAAAATAATTGATGTAATCAACCAGGAGTCACCCAGCTATGATGTGAAGACAATGCAGAGAGCACTAGGGAACCTCATTCACTTGGCTATGCACACTCAACCCAAAATCCAAGACACAGTTAACCTACTGTCCCAGAATGCAAAAAACCAACACAGGCACACTGGAAAATGGTAAAGCATCTAGTTAGCTACCTGAAAGGGGAAAAGAATTTTGGTGTCATGTTCACCAAGTCAACCAACAAGGACAATATTTGTGGATGGGTGGATGCCAACTATGGCCACACCACTCTAACCCAAAAGACCACCACTGGATATGTGGCCACCCTGTACAGAGACACTATAAGCTGGACAACCAAAAAACAAACCATTGTTTCCCAATTGACCACCAAGGCAGAATTTTTATCTATGAACCATTGCACCAAACAGGTGAGGTGGCTCTCAAACCTCATCCTAAGCCTTGGAATTGCCTTCAACAAGCCTAATATTAAGAACAAAAATCAAGGCGCTAAAATTATAAGCAAATAAGCGCAACTTAATCCCAACTTGAGGCATATCAAAATCTGTTTCCAGTATATCAGGGACCTGGTACAGAATTCTATCATATTGATCAATCATACACCCTTGGACAACATGATCACAGGCATTCTGACAAAACCACTTTGCTATGCGAAGGTAATTCAGGCCAGAATTCAGCTCCACCTGACCTTGTTGGAGTCTAGTAGGAGTGTCAGCTAGAGACTCCGCAAGCAGACCAGAATGTGCGCACCCTGCACCAACCACAAAGACTGACCAGGACTAGGAACCATTCCTACCACCTCCCAGCTCAAGAAGAACAAACCCACTTGACACCATCAAGTTTTCCACTCTCCCTCGTAGATCTCTCCCTCTCCTGTATTGTCCTCCCATCCCCCGGCCACCTTCAAGATGGAGCCCAACCCCACAAGCAAAAAACCCTCAAATCAAGTTGAAACGTCCAGAAGGAGCAAAGACAAACCCTATTGAAGGTACAATTGGGACCCATTTGTCACTCCCATCTCACCCATCCACCAGCTTACCTATTTCTTATTACTCATCCCATTGGTTTAGTCTGACACCACCTCCTGCCTTTAACTACCAACTTGAGCTCACCTGCTGGTTGTCAAATGCAGTCAATGAATGTTTTTCTCAACTAACTCCTTTCTTGTTTCTTCTCATTACTCACCCTTTTGTACCTCATTCATTTTTTGATAGTTATACTACTACAAGAGTTCTTATATTTGTGCTTAAGTAAAGAGTCTTGAATAAACTTCTCAATCATTTCTTCCTGGTTTCTTTGAAGAAAAAATGGCACTTAAAAAAAGCTGTATCTTGACCTCTTTGATCCTTTCTCATATTCTAATAATTCAAATTCAATCCTTGAAAAATAAGGAAAAATAAAGGATTCAGAAATCATCAGAGGCTCTTTACTTACAATTTTTCATGACTATGTTGATTTCATTCCAGCCATCAAATCAAAATAACTTCCTCTGTACCATCTCTACAATTTTGAGATCAAAATTATGGTTTAATCTCATCCTACCAGTCCCATTAGCTCTAACTAAAAGAAAGAATCTCCCAAAATTCAAGACTAAATAGTGTAAAATTTAGAAAAAGGATTTCTTCCATCAAGCACCACAAAAAATTGGATGGCACTTGCTAGAAAGTGCCACAAAGGAATCTCCAGAGAGGTGTTCTCCATGCTTTAGTTGTATCTATCTCCATTCTTTAACCAAGCTTTTGTTACACAGCAATTTTGAACAGTGAGGCATAATGGCTGTGCAAATTCAAAGTTTCTTTGCACAATGCACAGTGACTGTGCACAATTGTGCCAAGTGACTGTAACAAATGCACAGTCACTGCGCAATATGAGTTACAGCAACTGTGTGCAGTGCACAGTTAATGTGAAAAATGCCCAGCAAATTAGCACATAAATGCACAGTCACTGTGCACCATGAGGTAAAGAAACTGTGCACAGTGCACAGTGATGGTGAAAAAGTTACAGAAAATTTACACATAAATGCACGGTAACTTTTCAAAATTCACAGCAAATGTTCCAAATGCACAGTAACTGTTCCAAATGCACAGCAAGTGTGCAGTAGGGCTTGGTTTCAGCTTGACCAAAGCTTGGTTAGAATCTCATCCTGATATTGGACATTGGTTTGGCAAGAAGTGCTTTACAGCACTTGCTAGCAAGTGCCATCACATTTTTGTGGTGTAGAAAGTTGAAAGCTGTCTAGCCCATACTCTTTTTTCCAAATGAACATGTCAGCCTTTATTTTTTTTTTTGAAAAAAAATGTAGAAAACTGAATCAGTTCATGCACTAAAAAGCATATAAATTACTGCCTAACATGAATATTCTTCCTCTCTTACATGGAGCTACTCATTTTTTGAATTCAAGACCTTTGAGGAGCCTACATACTGATTCATAGAGCCAAATTTCATGTGTATTTTAGTTCTATTGCAGCTGGTTTTGGCACCTCTTATTAGAATTTTATGCCTTTTTTCCTCTGAAATTCTCCTTCAACTTTTCAAAATTTTGTTGATTAAATTTTCTCTGATATCATAGAAGAATTCCTTGTGGTTTATCTTTATTATACACTAATCTTCTCAAAGAAACCCAAATAGTTAAACCTTCATTTTTGAGAATTTTTGGCAGAAATTTAAAATAAAAAAACTTAGTGACTAAGCTATAAAAGTTGAATTTTGACAAAAGGAAGCTTGATTTCATTGTTATTTTACTTTTTAAGAGAGTTTTTGCTGTGGATCCAGTCAAATTCCAATGCATTCCAGACTGGCTATCACCTTCTTCAGTCCTTAAATTTCTGATCTTCACAGTTTTTTGGTAATTTTAATTGGAAATTTATTAATTAATATTCCAAAAGAAGTTGTTGATTTCACTTGGATTCTATGAAAATTAATCTAATTTGTCTTTAATAAACAAGCTGCTTTGGATTTCAAGGCTCTGAGCTCTGAAGAAATCATTAAATTTGGCACCTATCCTTTCTCATTTCAAAAAACATGGCTCACACTATTGTCAAGAAAGATGCAAGTAACTTCTCAATTTAAGGTTTATTTCCCAAATTTCCTTCTTCTTCCAATATATTTCATCCCATATACTTTAACACTCCCATATCCTCAAAAAAATGGGGAGGGTTAAACTTAAGCAAACACCTATGATAATTTCTGAACAACCAGTTGGTTTTCAATTTTTATGATGTCACATACCACTGTGTGAAAGTACCCCTGGGTTAAGGGCAAATTGTTCCAAATTATTTATGTGTTGTGGAACTAACCCATTTTCATCCAGACATGGAGCCACATTCAGACATACTCCTGAAGATCATAAGGAGCCACCAAGACTCAACCAGTCCATTTTCAGTTTTGATGGTGTAGAGAATCCTTTGGGATAATGAGATAAATTTAGAAAATATCTTCCTGTAATTCCTTGAGGGGGAATATAGAATTACAGCTATAAGAGAATAGGAGTAAGACTATGGGTGGTTTTGAATTTCCTGTGCCTCTGATTATTCTAGTCATTCCTACAACAATAAAAAAGAAAAGAGATTTTTGGATGATATTTCTTGATGGCCAATGTTTTCTATGCATTTAAAATCTCACCTTAATCCATGAAAAATTCCCAACTTTCAAAAAGAAAAAGAAACAAAACTTGGGAGAAATTTATTTATGTAAAAAAGGCAGGGTAAATCTTCAGAAGACAACACATCTTGATTTTCAAGATGGAATTACCTAGGTTTCATACTAAAATTTTGGATAAATGAACAAGAGATTGAAATTTGAAAGTGATGGGCAGATAATCCCAAGAATTTCTGAATTTTGAGGAGGATGTGAATTCAGGAGATCAGCAATATTGAATGGGAGATTTTTGAATCCAATTCAGATCAAAATTTTGGTTTTAATTCTTTTTTCCCTTGTTTTACTTGGTGCAAATATGTATATATAAGTAGTCCCTATGATTGAGAGTAAACCATTTTCATTATTCAGGAGAAATTATCAAGTTTTAAATTTATGGATTTTTTAACCATTTTATTTGCAGATTCTATGACGGTATTTTGAGGCAAGATCTCTGGAATTATCTTCCTTCAGAAAAATCTCAAACCTCAATTTTATCAAGAGGGGAAGTTTTTTTTGTCTTTAGCTGATCCATTCTATGGTTTTGGTTCAGGATTCTGAGTTTCATTAATATTTTTCAGATCCTTCTATTTTTTAGGAATATACATGCATTCTTCTTGTCTTAACTCTTGCCTGAACAGCCATCAATTACATTTCTTATCTCTGAAAACACTTTCAATTCCAATCAAAAAATATGAGTTTTAGATATTCTCCAAAGATTAATGATTCTGGAAAAACCAACTTCCATGCACCCTCTTCTTTACCAATGGCCCCATAGCCTACTCTATATTTGAATAAAACCAATTAGTGTGATGATTGAAATAAGAATAATCATAATCTTTTATTATCCCTCCTATGATAACATTTTTTTTTTAGTTTTTCCTGGTATTTTAAGCAATTTGATGTACCTAATCCATACACAAGAACCCTTCCTTATAGAATATTTCCAGTATAAAATAGAAAAAAATGGGTCTATATGGGTCTATATTTTTTTCTATCTTCCCAAACCATGCTACTCTTAACTTCACTCAGCCAGATCTCCCATGGAAATCAATCTAGCTCCAACCTTTAAAATATTTTTCAACCAGCTTCCCATCAATTTTCATCGCTAAGATATTTATTTCCAATCTAACCTTGGTCCTGGATCCTTTTGATTATTCCTTTGAATCAAACAGTCAAACCTTGGCCTCTTCAATTCCTTATTCCTTTTTCCCCTAAAAAAAAAAAGAAAAAAAACCTTGTCAATCACTGATTGATTTCATATCCCACAGATGATTTCTACCCCCATCCATTGGACTTTGTTGGCATAAATTAGCCTGTATCAACTTATTTCATTGTCCACACCTGAATTGAGTTGTACCTCTTTATCATTTAACCATCTATAGTATAATTATTATCATTATGCTTTTGCAACTTACCAAAATTTCCAAGGATTTTAAAATTTTTGTTTTTTGGTAAGATTCCAAGAAGTTCTTGCACCAGGGGAAAAATGGAGGCACATTCTAGCATGTGCCACCGTGTAAAAATTTTTCAACTTGGTTGCAACTGTTTTTTAACTCTGCCCCAATTCAGGCAATCTATCCAAATCAATCCAAAATACCCACTAGGCAACTTCTGATGAAATACTCTACAACCAATTTGAAATCAAATATTATTCATTCTTGAAAGGAGGTTCAATTTCAACTTAAGTTTTCTTTAAAATTGACAATATATTTTGGTGGTGTATGGTCAAAAAAATCAGTTTGATATAGGTTATACCAACATTTTTAAATTTTTCTATTCTTGGAAATTCATTATAGAATTCAAATTTTTTTTTTCCCAAGAAAATTGAATGTTGAATAAATCAATAAATCATGGGAGAATTTGACTGCTGTTAATATGGACCTTGTAATTTGGAAGACAACCCCAGTCAAGCTGGTTCCTTATTCATTCCAAAAAAAAATCTATCCTTTTTTCAAACCTTTTCTTTGAACTAATATACTCACAAGGATGCACCTGCATATGCATCATAACTTTGATAAAAACTCTGGCATTTCAGGAATATTTACTGAATGCTTTAAGCTTTGAAATATTTTCTCATAAGCTCATTATTTCCAACAAATAATGATATTTAGAGTGTAATTTGTTACTTTATTCATACCAAAATAATATTTTTCAACTTTTATTAAATTTTCAGGGCCTTTTGTTGCATATTGAAGTGATCCTCCTGCACACACTCTCTTTTTGTCTTTTCATCCTGGCACCTGAATTTCACAGGCTCCACACGCGCGCACTCCAAAATCTCACCAACATTTGACTCCTCTGGAAGACTCACCAAGAGACCTCATTCAACTCAAAATCAATCACAAAATCAACCCAAAAAGATTGCCTGCTCAACCTTATTTTCCTTCTTTACTCTTCATACTGTCTTATTCCTTTTCCTCTATCTTTTCTTCTTCTCCAATTACTTGTCTCCTTGTCATTGAAAACTTCCTTTTACCTCCTTGCCGCATTACCGCCAGCATTGTCTGTCAATTTTTATATTTCTAGTAAGACTGGTGTCTCAATTCTCTCAACCATTCTTCTCTTCCAAGCACAGGGTAACCTAGCTCTCATTCACTCAAATCAAAATCCTCAGCCAACCTCCTCCCCAACCCTCAATGCCATCTGCAACTCTCACAGCAACTCTCTTCCCAATTGACAAATCTTGTTCTCTTCCAATTTCTTCAGATTCAACCTAAAAATTCCTGATGTTTGTTTTTAGCTTCTTTCTTCCATCTCTTCTTCATGTCTTACTTTTTTTTCTCATCTCTCATCTGATGTTTGGCTCTTCACAGCCCTCTTAAATTGTCATTCTATCATTTTCTTATTCAGAAATTTATCACGGTTAAAAGCCAAAACTCAGTCCAACTAACCTCATCAAATTGATGGAGGTATCAAGCAGCATTGGCTTTCAACAAATCATCCTCAAAGCTGCTCTCAAGGCAGTACCCATCCTCACCAACAAAAATTACTCCATTTGGAAGGACAAAATGACCATGCTCCTCAAACTCAAAGGTGTCAAGGAATCACTCAAGGACAACTCTAAGAACCTCAAACCAACCAACAACATTAAAACTAAGTTCATAATACTCTCCAAAATTGACTCAGTCACCCACAATAACATGGTCAATCCTGTGAAAATTGTCTCAGCTAAACTACTTTGGCAGACTATCAAAGAAATATTTGCTTCCTCACAAACCGCCAACCGCGCTAGATTTTTCAACAAATTCTTATACCAACAATTTAAATCAGACTCAATTAACCTATTCATCACCAAAAACAAAATCACAATGAAGAAACTAATTGACATAGGCATAGACCTTCCAGAAAATATCCTGGCGTATCTTATCTTTGTCAAATTCCCCTCTTCTCTCCAATCCCTACGCCAGCAAATCATGCATTCATACAAAATAATCTTGGTTTATCTAATTCTGAATCACCTCAAGCAACTCAACAACAAAATCAAATCAAAAGCTAAAGAATCTAAAACATTTGACACCACACTTGTGGCCTTGCAAAGCACCAAAAATCCAGTCCCTCAAGAAATCCAATGCAAGAGAGGGGTCCACAATCCTCTATCTCCCAATCACACCAAGGACAAATTCTGGCAAAAGCACAAACACTTGGCCCCTGACTGGTGGAAAGAGGCTCAAGCTAATTGGAGAGCTCAAATCAAATCTAACTCAAAAGGCAAAGAAGTGGTGCATTATCATGGTCTACTCACCACCTGGATCAAAGAATTCAACTCTCAAAACCAAATCATCCTGGACTTGGGGGCATCATGCCACATGTTAAACTCATTGGATTTTTTTGTCAAACTAAAGGAACACCCAGGAGATGAGTCTGTGAGCACTGGAAAGGAAGGAGCAAAACTCCCAATCAGAGGAAAGGGGACCATTCAACTCATCTGGAAGGGAACCACAGTCACTCTCTCTAACTTGTTCTTTGTTCCTGATCTAGTTTTCAATCTCATCAGTCTGGGAGAATTAATTTCCTCAGAAAAATACACCCTCACAGCCAACGCAAATCAATTTCAACTTTGTTGAGATACAACAATCTCCTTCATCCATTCATTTTTAATTTAATTAATTTTTATATTTTATCTTTATATCTTTATTCTTTATTTTATTCTATCTTTATATTTTTATTTTATTCTTTTTCTTTATTCTCTGTGTTTTTTTTTTCTCTCTTGCACTGCGTGCTTCTATGTAGTTCACCCGCGCGCCGCAGTATATTTTTCTCTGTGTGTGCTATCCAATCACTGGCATGCTTTTTTGTAATTGAATATGCATCAAGACCTACCAAGCAAGAGTAAAAGTCAATTTTATCCAGGGGGCAAAACCTGATCTGAAGCTGATCCACACCTCATCCAATCGTCAAGATTTCTTCTTGACCCATTAGGCTCTTGATCTTGGCGTAAAGATTTTGTCTCAACACCTCAGGCTCTCCATCTTTGCATAAAGATTTAATTCTTGAGGGACCTTCAAGGAAATCGTAATCTGGTAATTCTAATTTGGTACGACACAACCCGGAACAAGAGTAATTATAATCTGAATCCTTATCTATTCCTTTCTATTACATAGCGTCATACAACTCTGGAGGAAATAGCTTTTCAAAGTGGTCATCTACTCTGTCTTATTGTCTCAGTCATTTGATGAGAAATCCTGGGTAGGCTATAAGTTTTACACTGTTCTTATAAAATATTCATTAGCCATTTCTAATCTGTTTTCTTCTTCAGAACTGTTTTTAGTTTGTTACTTCTGAAATAAAAAATTAAAAGGAATTCATCACGATTAACAGTTGAATCCCCGAATCCGTCCCAGATCAAACATTCTAAAAACCAGTTATCCAGCATGACCAATTCATTAACCACCACCATTCTTAAGACAGCTATAGAAGCTATTCCTCCACTCACTCATGAAAAATTTTCAATATGGCATAATTTTGTTATAAACATGTTGGACCTGCAGGAGGACCTCCATGCCAAACTTACCAAGAAAAGGTTGGACGCTAACAGAGTTCCTATTGGCCTTAGTCATATGGAAAATGTTTGAATTCAAACGATTCTCATTTCTAAACTTGACATCACCATCCAAGCAAATGTAATCACACCCAATAATGAGAAGGACACACACCTTATTTGGGCGGATATCAACAATTCCTTTGCCTCAAATCACACATCAAATTGGGCTAGAATTTTTAATGAATTCCTTAGGACTCCATTTACACACTCTAACATACTTGGATTTTTCACAGACACTAGAATGGCTATGTCATGCTTACACAAAGTTGAAATCAATTTACCACCCAATATTATTGCTTATCTCATCTTGGAGAAATTCCCTGCTTCAATGGACACCGTTGTTCAGAAAATCACCCATTCAGATAATTCAATCACTCCGGACCAAGTTCTAGATCATCTTTGTATGTTTCACAACAACAAATTCCTTAGCAAAGCGTCATCCCTCCAAGATAAAAAGGAAGAAAGTTTGGTCTCTTTTCTGACTTCTAACATCAAGCCATGTGATGACAAGTGGCATAACCCAAAAGCTAATCACCCTGAAAGCAGATGCTGGAAACTCTACCCTCAGCTTAAACCATTGTTTCCCTCAAAGAAGAAGAAATTGGGATCTAATGACTCTAGCAGTGAGATCACCTTGGTCAGCTCCCTTCATACAAGCTTTCTATTCTCCAAAAACAGTTTTTTACTGGATTCTGGATCCTCAAGACACATAGTGTCTGACCCATCCATTTTTGTTCAATTAGACCAATTGTTGAATGGTCTTATATTGACTAGCTCTGGCACCAATTATTTAGCTTATGAGGTTGAAGGTACTATCATGCTGGAAGACAACAAGAAATCTATAGTCTCTATTCCAAACTTTCTCTTTTTTCCCCAATCAATGGCTAACTTGTTGTCAATGAGAGCTTTGACTCTTGATGGATTTGTTGTGAAGTTCAGAGAAGACTATTTTCTTGTAAAGAAAGGGAATTGGATCATGTTTGGTAGCTATAATTGCAACATTCCAGTTCTAACTTTCTCTACTGAACGGAATCAACCAGTGTCCTACCTTTCTCAAAGTGAAACTCTACATAAATCACTTGGTCATGTGATTTATAGTCAAATTTGGCAGAAATTAGGAATTAAAATATATAAACCCTCCGTTTTTGAAGCATGTGCCATCAGCAAAATATCCTGTTCACCTTTCAAGAACAAACATCCAAGAGCCAAGAGACCCTTCCAGGAGTTACACTTCAACCTTGTTAGACCTATTACCCCTATGAGTTTTAATGGAGACTCTTATTTAATAACAGTTTTTGATAGCTGCACAAGGTTTTTCACAGTGATACCATTAAAGAACAAAATCAACGCGGCAACCACTCTTCAACTCTTGATTAATACCAAGGCTCAGAGGTTCAATTACACTCCCATGATTATTCATTCAGATTGAGGGACGGAATTCTGGAACTCCTCAATGTCCAATTATTGTAAGGAAAATCACCTTAAACAGACCTTTGCTGATTCTTATACACCGGAGCAAAATGGATTAGCAGAACAATTCAATAGCCTAATATTGTAATTGCTGAGAACTGTACTGTTGGATTCTCAAATTCAGAAAAGATATTGGAACGTTGTTATCAAATTGTGTGCCCTAGCACTCAATCAGATTCCCTCTCATAGGTCAAAACCGTCTCCATACAAGCAATTCAAAAGGAAAAAGTTAGATGTTAACTACTTTCTTCCAATAGGAAATCCTGTTTCCTATATTCTTGGAGACAGGAAACCGTTTTCAAAGCTCAAACCTTGGGGACTTATTGGACGACTGATTGGGTACAATGACAATCGTCACTTTTAAAAAGTGCTTACTTCTGACTGTAATATTGTAGACACAAAGCATGTCCTTGCACTCAAATTCAACGGCATTCCCAAGAAGATCAATAACAACATCAAGATTGGAAGTCCTTTTGAAGAATCTGCCTTTAACCAACATGATGTTGCCAGTAACAACTGTTTAATAGAAGAGACAGTGTCCTCCAATCAACATGACCAAGTTCTTCATAATCAACCCAATATTCATCACATGACGCTGGAAAAGAGCAGAGAAGACCCGGACCTCTCAGTCTCTCCCAGTGAAGAAGCACCAAAATACAATTTGCGCAAGCGGGGTCCAACCGTCCAACCAGTCAAGTACTCTTACATTTCACTTCCTAAACAAAACCATTTGGAAGATTGGTCAGTCAAGCGCAGGAGTGAGTTGGATGCTATTGAGGCTCAGGATTTGTGGGAAGACTGTGACACCAATCCAGAAAACTACTTGCAAACCATGTGGGTTGATAGGATCAAGCCAGGGACTATTCTTACACCAGAAAAGCAGAAGTCAAGACTTTGCATTATGGGCAATCACCAAATTCTTGGAGTTGACTGCGGCAATAACTATGCACCAACTGGGAAGTTCACCATGCTGATCCTGCTTCTGTTGAGCGCGTTGGATCTCTGGTTTCCTCTGCGTCAATTTGACGTGAAGGCTGCGTTTCTGTTTTCTCCTTTAGAAGAAGACGTTTATATTTTAAGACCAAAAGAAAGCTCTCAAACATCTAAATTCCTCAAACTCAAGAAATCTCTCTACAGACTCCGTCAAGCACCTGAAAATTGGTATAAAACTTTAACCGGATGGCTTGAGGAGGTAGAATATAAGCAATCTACAGCGCATCCCTGCCTATATCTTTACAAAGCTAGACGTTCATCCTTGTTCTTACATGCAGACAATCTGATTGTTTCCCAAGAAACAGATTGGTTTGAGGGCGTTTTTTTAGAGAGATTTCCTAGATCAAGTGCACATGATCCCAACAAATACTGGGAATGGATTTCCAGCAGGGCAAGAATCAAATTATGCTCAATCAGAGTAAGTTGATTAGCCACGGACTCTCTGAGCTCAATTTGCTATCAACCAAGCCATTTCAAACACCCCTCACTCCGGGAGTTCAACTGCTTCCGGCCTCTCAATGGGATCAAGTAGAGTTCCTCAAACTGGGAATTAACCATTGGAAATATACCGGTTTATTGAATTATCTCTCTTGTAGGACCAGACCCAATCTTGCGGCCGCAGTTTCTATTCTCTCCCTGTTCAATCAAAACCCCGGGCTAACTCACTGGAAACAAGTACTTCATGTTTGGAAGTATTTGGCAGGAACGCAAGAGTTTTCTCTTCTCTTACAACCGGATGCCAGTGCAAAGGACTGCTTAACTGTCTACACCAATTCTACTTGGGCGGACAATCCTCACTTGAGAAAATCTCAAACGGGGTACATCACGTTCTGGAAAAATTCATCAGTCTCCTGGAAGAGTTGGAAGCAATCAAATGTGACATTGTCCTCCACTGAGGCGCAATTGAATGCACTCATTGTAGAGACTCCAAGGAATAATGGGATTATTTAGCAAATAGCTTGCTGGCAGTCACTAGAAGGGGAATTTAGTTTACTACTGGTCTTGAATAGATAGAGGTAAGCTAAGGTGGTTTTGAATTGCCTGCCCTTCTGAACTAAAATAAGTCTGCACAATAATTTTTTTTAATTGGTGGCTGGTTTCTTTGAGACTTAAAATAGGTATCTTATCAGACCTAGATTAATTATTCATAGAGATTTTCAGGAATTTCAAGACTATTCCAGGTTGGATTGGATTATTGGCAAGCTTCCACCAATTAATAATCAAGAATTTTCGACTTTTTCTGACTATTTTTCCAATTCCTTTTAAAGGATTTAAGGGTTGACTAAAAGGTGTTTAACCAGTAGGAGGACCCAAAGATGGGCTTGCCCACAGGGAGCTGTGCTGAAAAAAAAGCTTGGTTGGTTCTTCTGTTGTTCTCTTCCTCTTTTATGAATTTACTAATCAAAAATAAGGGGTTTTCCCTCTTAAAAATAGGTGCTGAAGAACAGGCCTTTTCTCAAGAACCCTTCTTCAAAAACACCAGGATTTGGGTCAAATGGTCAATGATAATTTTTTGTTTGATCCTTTATTTCCTTTTCAATTGATTCTGGTTCACTTATAACTGGGTACTAGGTAAGTAACTGGTCAGGCAGATGCCATAATTCTCACACTGGGCAGAAGCCCTGCTATACAACTTGGATAGGACAAAAGAGGCCCCTTAAATAGAAAAAAAATTCCTCAGGGAATGCTCAGGGCTCCCCTGAGTGCGGTTCTGGGCCTCTCTCTGCACTGTTGAAGCAAAGGAGGGTACAGTTACATGAGACAGATCATTCTGGTTATAAAATGTGTAAATCAGGCTGAGAGATAACTGTATTTTTTAGTTCAATCTTTGAGAGTCAGGCTAAAATATGAACTAAGAGATAAGAATGGTATGATATGGACTCTTCTGAGTGCTTATCTTGTATAAAAAATGATGCAGAAGTTTCCTGCAGCTTGAGTTAATTTTGCTGGTTGGGAAAAGCATGAAACATGCTTGGCAGCTGCAAGCCCTCTTTGGTGGCTTGAATGGTGTGACCTGCATGAGTTTGGTGGTGGAAAGTAATTTTCTGGGTGTTTATTAGGACGCTTCTGAGCCCCTTTCATGTATCAAATGTTGCAGGAACTACCTGCATGCTGTTTCAATGTAATTAGTTGTGGAGATAAGAGGTATGCTGTTTTACCGCATGTCCCCTTGGGTAACTTGAGAGTGTGGCTTGCAGGTGTTGTATGGTTGATATGGTGGCAAACTGAGTATCAGAGCGCTTGAGAGGAAGCTTCAGAGCTCTTATCTGGTGGTGAAAGTTCCAGAAAAGTCAGGTGTACTGAGTTGTTATTGCTGGTTGGTGAGAATTAAGAGATACTTGGCTGCATGAGCCCCTACTTCTGTTGGTGCATGTGTGTGTGTGTTGTATGGTTGGAATCGTGGCAAACTGAGTATCAGAGTACTTGAGAGGACGCTTCAAAGGGCTCATCTGGTGGTTAAATCTCCAGACAAGTCATGTGTACTGAGTTGTTATTGCTGGTTGGTGAGAATTAAGAGATACTTGGCTGCATGAGCCCCTACTTCTGTTGGTGCATGTGTGTGTGTTTTATGGTTGGAATGGTGGCAAAATGAGTGTCAGAGTGCTTGAGAGGAAGCTTCAGAGGGCTTATCTGGTGGTGAAAGTTCCAGAAAAGTCATGTGTACTGAGTTGTTAGTGCTGGTTGGTGAGAATTAAGAGATACTTGGCTGCATGAGCCCCTACTTCTGTTGGTGCATGTGTGTGTGTTTTATGGTTGAAATGGTGGCAAACTGAGTATCAGAGTGCTTTAGAGGACGCTTCTGAGGGCTTATATGCTGGTTAAAGTTCCAGAAAAGTAGTGTAAATTGCTTTCATAGTACTGGTTGTAGTGTAACATTGGTACTGATATGGTTTAAGTCCTGCTGGTATGGGGTATGTTGTTTTTTTGTGTGGTTATTTTGAGCATAATCTTTTGATTATATATTCAATTAAGACTTTCCATTAATCCATGTGACATAATCAAGTCTTTTCCAGGTTTTGGGTTTTTTTTGTGACAGGTGTTGATATGGTTGCAGGGTTTTATCTGGTGATTGATTTGGGTTTTCAGGTTGGTTTGAGTTTAGAGCATAGTTTATGCGGGGTTTGTAATTTATTTAGTATTTTCTTGAATTTAATTTGATATAAGAATAACAATTAATAAGATAAAATGAGTCTGATGGCTATAGGACAGGTTTGGTTTACCACATCCCCCTCCAGACTTAATGCTGTCCACAGCATTTCCACATATAGACATCAGACTCCTCCTCCTTCTTCCTCCTTTCAATGTTTGGCTTAATAATTTTGATTAATTTTCTTATCATTATTCTTTCCTATTTCATTAATTGTTCAGATATAGTCAAATTAATGGGATCAAAAGATCCAAAAAGCCCTATGTGCTCCAGTTGTCCCTGTCAAAATCTTGATGGTTTAGCTCTAAGTTATCTCTTCTTCATTCATCTTGTTTTAATCCTTGTATCAATTCAAAAATTCTAATTAATCTTCTTTCTTCCTCCTAGATTGTTGAATTATAGTTGGTTTCATGTGGGAAAAGACAGGTCTCTTTATATATCTTTTGTATGGGTTATTGATTCTCTTTAATTGGTTTTTTCAGGTTTTCTGTCTTGATCTTCCCTACCCCATGTTCTTTTATGGGTCTGGCTGGGTAAAGTACAGAATATATTTCTTTCTTATTATTTAAATTTCATCATCACTCATCACTTTATATTAACCTGTTTTCATCTACTCAAACTTGATAGATACCTTTTCCTCATGTGCCTACTATAATGTCTTCATTCTTGGTTTTCTGGCCAAAGGCTAATTCATCTTTCCTTGCTACCTTGACACTTCTCAAATCTTGATTGGATCCAATTTGGGTTTAAACTATTGTTGATATCTTCAGGCCTTTCTTTCTTCATAGTATTTCTTGATTCCTTGGTCCCAAGACTTGCATACTGAGCATTAAATCCTTAGTAAGGACAACTTCTTTTATTTTATAAATTGTTTTTGTATATTTTAGTTAGTTTAGTTCAGGAAGTTTTAGGTCTTACCAAGGACCTTATTCCTTGGCCTGAGGATTGCATAAAAAAGATTATAAATTGATTCATGCTCATTTCCAGGAGCTTGAGTAAAAAGATCCTGATCTTCAGATTTCATTTCCTAGTATTTTTTAATTTTTAGTGTAGGCAGTTTAAGGTCTTACCAAGGACCACTATTCCTTTTGATAATTCAAAAGGTTATAAACTAGCTAGGCTCATTTTTTTTGAAATCTTGCATCAAAGGGAAACCTAAAATTTTTAATTACTTGTCTTTATCCTCTTCCCCTTCTTCCTCAGCTGAACTTGAATTGCCTTCTTCTTCCTCTGTAGGAGTTCCCTTGCTGTAAAATTTCTTTTCCTGGCTTGCTGAAAACCTCTTTGAGAGTTTTGTACCATCCAGTTCTTGGAGTATATAAGGTCCTTCATTAATTTGTTTTACTACCCTGTAGGGTCCATTCCATCTATTCTTGAAGAGTATCCCCCACTGGGATTCCAGAGTTCTGTTTTATACCAATACCAAGTATCCTTGCTTCAGGGGTTTCCCTTATTCTATGAGCTAGCCTTCTATCCAAGTATTTGATTGACAGTTCCCTTGATTTTTGCAGTTTTTTTCTAGCCTTTTGGATGTTCTATTCCTTCCTAGCCAGTTGCTCTGCCCTTGCCTCCAGGAGATCTGAGGTAGTTTGTACTTTGTCCCAGTTAATTCCAAGGTAGGTTTCCATTTCTAAGTCAATTGGGATTACTGCTGGTTGGCCATATTGTAGTTCAAATGGGGAGAATCCTGTTGTCCTTTTAGTGGAGATCCTGTCAGCAAAATTTACCAATGGGAGGTATTCTTTCCACTTGGAGCCATTCTCCCCACACATTTTTACTAGTGCATCCTTAATTTCTTTGTGTCCCCTTTCTATCATTCCCTGAGCTTCTGGATAATATGGGGTTACTATCCTGAGCTTAGTACCAACTTTCCTCATTGCCAACTGGAGCTCCTTCTTGAATTCTCCTCCTCCATCCACTGTTACTTCCTTGGGGATCCCATACCTGTATATCCATTCAGACACAAACCAAGTAGCTATGCTCCTTGAATTCAAGCTGGTAAGTCCCACAGTTTCTGCCCAACCTGAGAATTCATCTCTTGCTACCACCAAGTATTTCCACTTTCCTGCCTTCACATGGACTGCATCCATCCTCACTCTTTGGAACAGGGTGTTTGATATGGAAGATTTTCCCTCTTCTTTTTGCTGGAGCTTGCTTCTCCTTTGAAATGATTCACAGGTTTGAACCCATTTCCTAACACTTTTCTTCATTCCTTCCCACCAAAATCTGAGTTTAACCCTCCTATATGTTTCTCCAGTTCCCCTGTGTCCCATGTCTTCATGCAAGCTCTTTCATATCTTCTTTATTCCTTCTTCTGTTGAGACCACAAGCTGGGGACCCCAAATCCCTCTTCTTTTCAGTTTTCCTTCCTCCAGGTAGAAGTTTGGTGACCTCCTTTTGATTTTCTGGAATTCCTTGTCAGTGATACCTCCAGGCCTTTCCAAGGTCCCTAGAAACTCCTTCATGTTTTTCCAGAACCCCTTTTGGACCAAATTTAAATTCTGTTCTTCAATAATGTTTACTTGCTTTAACCCTAGCCCTGGGTGTGGGGTAATCCATTCTTCATCCTCATCAAAGTCATTGTGACTCTCCTCCGGGTCTTCTGGTCTTCTAGACAGGCTGTCAGGCATTGTGAAAGTCTTCCCTGGTCTATGTACCAATTCAAAGGAGAATAGCTGGATAAATGCAACCCATCTAGTCATTGGGTCACTGGGTAGGCTAGGGATGTTAATCATTTCTATGAGGGATTTGGCATCCACTTGAAGTTCAAAGTGCTGTCCCCATAAAGTTGTTTGGAGCTTTTTTAGTATTTTGGCAACCCCACATAATTCCAGCCTGGACTGGGAGTAATTTTTTTCTGTTTTTGAGAATCCAACTGATTGATAGTAGACTGGCCTTGGCCTCCCATCTTGGTCTTCCTGCATTAGTACTGCCCCAGCTGCTAAGTAACTTGAGTCTACTGCTAATATAATTTTCCCAGCCCCTGGTTCATAGTCAATGCTTTTGAGCACTATATATTCTCCCACTACTTTCTTGAGAAGGACAAAGGCCTCCTCAATAGTGGCATCCCACTTAAATTCCACTTCTTTCCAAGTCAATTTCCTGATGGGTGCTGATAGGGTAGAGTAATTCTTGATTAACATCCTGACATAGGAACAAAGTCCCAAAAATCCTCTTGCTTCTTTCTTGCTCCTTGGTTGAGGCCAGCTTTGAATCTTGTTTACTTTCTGTTCTGCTACCTTCCTCCCTTCTTGAGACACCACATGCCCCACTATGTTTAGTGCAGGGACACAGCAGGAAAACTTCTCCCCTGAGATGGTGAGTCCAGCCTCCTCAATCCTGAATAGTATTCTTTCCAGGGTTATGGCATATTCCCAGATAAACCTCCTTATTTTGGGGTTTTCCTCTAGAGTTTCTTCCTGATATCTTGATCTGGGGCCTTTGATCCCCCCATCATTTATGAATATTCCAACATGTTCTGGTATTTCTTTTTGAAGAATCCAGGTTATTTGAGCTTGGTAAACAGCTACTGAGTTGGTGCCCCCCTGAGGTAGTCTGGTGAGCTGTAATCTTCCCAAGGTAGTCTCAAAGGTAGTCATTGGTCTTGAAGTTTTGTCTAGCTCTCTTTCATCATATCCTCCCATGATGTCTCCAAGGCCATAGCAGGCCCTCCCAGAGAAGGATTCTACAAATTCTTCTATCTTTGGTGGCAGACCAGCATCCTTGATGGTAACTTTGTTCAATGGTTGGAGGTCATGCACTATCCTGAGTTTTCCATTTGATTTTACCACAGGGAAGACTGGGCTGGATTAGCTGGAGGTGGATTGTTCATAAAGGCCAGAGCTGATCCTTTTCCTTACTAATTCTGTAAATGCTTGCCTGAAAGCTTGGGGTATTGGGATAGGTCTCTTCTGCCAGGGTTCATGAGGTATGGTGGTTATTTTGTAAGGGAGACCATAAGAGTGTTTTAGCAGTCCCCTTTCTTTTTCTGTAAAGGCAATAGCCTTTTCTCTTAAGTTCATTACATGTTGAAGAAGTTTTATTTCTTCTTATTTGAGCCATCTTTCTGGTCCTAGGTTGATCATCTTCAATCTTTCTAGGGTTATCCTAGGTGTTGGCTTAAATTTAGGGGGGGGGGTATGGTGCCAGGGGTGTTTGGTAAGGGTTCCTGGACAGAGGTGGTCTTTGGAGTTGGGGGTTGAGATCTTGGGGGATGGGCTGGTTGACTGGTCTAATTTTCTTTTCTACGGATTTGTATTTGGCTGCCATGGTCTGGGGGTCCATGGTGGGCTGTTGGTGGTTTTCTAAGATGGTTTATTATTATCTTTTTTATTTACCTTTTTTTTTTCTAAGAAAATTTATTACTGTTATTATTGTTACCCTCTAATACCTTTTGGTTATCATTCACCTTTCTGTTATCACTCCCTCTCCCTCTTTTTTTTTCTTTTTTTTCTTTTTTTTTCTTTTTTTTTTTTTTTTTGGAACACGTCTGAGTTTGTCTGAAGTTTTAGGTCTTTCACAGACTCTGGTAGGTATTAGTTTGAAAAAAAGGGTCTTAAGAACTAGTCTGCAGTTTTAGGTCATGCAGGGGACCCGGATGTGGCTTTGAGATAGGAATCAAATCCTAAGGGCTTCTGCAGTTTTAGGTCTTGCAGAGGACCTTACTGAGTGCTTGAATCAAGCAGACACAATTTTTGGGGCATTCTGAAGTTTTAAAGCTTGCAGGGGACCTGCATGGTTGCTTAATTAGATAGGCCAAGGGGGGTGTTGCGCTTAGCGGCCCTGCTATTGATTGAGTCTGGGCCCGTGCATAGACCTCCTTGGCGTTTGAGGCAGCAGCAATGTTGACTTGTCGCTTGTTTTGTACTTGGAGTCCAACTTGGACTCCAATAAGCTTGCTGGGGGGGGCGGCGGTGGTGTCAATAAGGATTTCCTGGGGCTGGTGGTCTTGTGGTGGTGGCTGGTGGAGTGATGTCTCCTTTTTCCCCCTTTTTTTTTAAAAAAAAGGGGGGGTTGGAGATGGCATCCCTCCCTCCTCCTTCATTAAAAAATTGGTGCCTTTGTATATTTTTTTTCCCTGAGCCTCATGCCCAACCCTTCTTCCGACATTGTTATCTACCTGCGGCTCCCTGGGGCTCTGGTTCCCAGTGGTCCTGCCCCCCATCCCGCATCCCCGGCTTGATTTGGAACCCCCGGCGTTATTTCCAGGGAGGTTTGGGTGGCCCAGTCAACCAACCAATGTTCATCCCACCGGGACGGCTATCCTGGTCCATAATGGCCAGGAGGCCAACCTGTGATTTCACGTTGTGATCACTTCCTTAGATGACATATAATAGGAAATTGAATTACTTGAAATAGATCAACACTAGTTTAGTCCTACGGCGTTAGTCCGGTACAGTATGTGAGGAATGAAAAGGAAAAAAGCCTCCACTTGAACCCAGTTGTGCCCTCCTCCTGAGTCAGCTTCGCGTGGAACCTCCGGTTTTTGTGTTGGTTGCAAGTTGAGTTGATGAGTGGCGGCGTGGTTTGGGTGGTTGAGTGAGGGATGATGAGGGAATGGCTGCGGGGAAGAAGATTCTCTGCCGGACTTTGCTATCTGTTGGTCAAGGTTGAGACTGAGACTTGGCTTGAGAGCACAATTGCGCACGGCGGGCAGCGGAGTGGTGCGACCCTGCGTAGCGTGAATCACACCACCCTAACACTCCTCCTTGATTCATGCAGGAGCCATGTGAATGAGATCCAGAGCCGCCCGATGTTTGACGGTGCCTAGGGGTTTGGTGAGTACGTCCGCCAGCATCTTGGCGGAAGGAACTTGTTGTAAAGATAGCAGGTTCTTCAACACAAGATTGCGGATTTACTGATATCTGACCTTGATATGTTTTGAATTTGGGTTCAGTTGGGCTTCCTTGCTGATCATGACCGCGCTTGCGTTATTGTTTTGGAGGATGACGTTGAGGGGAGGTTTCTTGCTGAGGATCTTCAGATTTTGGAGCAGGATTGACAGCCAGACCAGTTGTTTAGCGCACTTGTTTGCGGAGATGAAATCTGCCTCACAGGTTGATTGCGCCACAACAGATTGCTTCTTTGCAACCCAGGAGATTGGGTTGTTGAAGAGAGTTATCATATACCCAGAAGTGGAATTCTTGGACAGCAGTGACCCTGCGTATTCCGGGTCTGCCCAACCACATGGGATGGACCGTTCAGCGGTGCAGCGTGAGTAGGCAATACCCATGTTTCTGGTTCCGTTGAGGTAGCAAAAAAGATGTTTCACGGCTCACCAGTGAGAGGCAGTTGGCTTCAATGAAAATTGAGATAGAAGATTGGTGGTGAAAGCAATTTCAGGCCGCGTGTGGATAGCTAGATGAAGGAGCATTCCAATGGCCTTCTGATACCTGCGGCAATCCACCGGTTCTGCGTCTTCTGCCACCAGCTTTTGAAGATCCATAAGAGCTGGGGTCTTCACAGGGTGACTGTTCTCCATCTGGAATTCAGTGAGGGTCTTCTTGCAAAAATCGCCCTGGTGAAGAAAGAGGGACCCGTCCGGCCGCCAGTCTAAGCTGTACCCAAGATGTTGGCTTGGTTTCTCTTTGATTCTCAGGTCATAGTGCTTGCCAAGTTGATGAAGAAACTGAAGAATCATTTTACGATCAGGTCCGACAACCAACCCATCATCAATGTGTATGTGGAGCTTTATGGCTAGGTTGGAGCTTACAAAGAGAGATTCATCACCCACCAATGGTGTTAATCCGCATTTTGCAAGTGTTTTGACCAGGTGAGCTTTCCACTGTCTGGGGGCTTGTTTGGTCCCGTAGAGGGATTTGTTCAAGAGCCAGACATAGTCTTCCTTACCCGGTTCCTCAAAACCGCCAACCTGCGACACATAAACCGGGGCGTCAATGAGGCCGTTCAGAAAGGCTGTTGCTACGTCAAATTGAAATACATGGATTTTCTGTTGCACGGCAAGTGACAGGAGAACCTTGAGAGATTCATTTTGCGCCACCAAGGCATACGTTTTGAATTAGTGAATTCCCTTGTCTTGATGATTGCCAAAGCACACCCAGCACGCCTTGCGGCAAGCAACTTCCCCGAATTCATTTAGCTTGTTGACCAAACGCCACATGCCACCGATTATCTTGGCACCCGGGGGAGGCTTGACCAAAGTACTGGTGTTCTTGAAGATTAGCTGGCCATGCTCTTCTTTCATTGCTTCAAGGTATTTGTTGGTGTAAGGTGAGTTCAGGGCGTCCTTTACTGAGATTACTTCAGTGAGGTTGGCTTCATCAATTGGGCCGTGGCGACTACGTGATCCTTCTAGTATATTGGATGGGTCAATATTGGAGCTGACATCTCTAGGGGCTTTGTTGTAGTACGGAACAAAGGCGTAGTGCTTTGCTGTGGTAGTAGTTGAGTCTTGAGGTTGATTATTATCAGCCCCTGGGACAATGCTTTGATCAGTGGCTGTGGCGGGTTGATCCAGTACCAAATCAATTGGCAAGGGGGGTCGCAATATGGCGCCGGGCGTACTGGAGGTTGGGATGGTCCTGAGTTTTGGAGGATTTACGGTGATTGATACCGTCGAGTGGTGGGGGGGTTTCAGGGGCTTGGTCCAAGGGAGCAAGGAGTGATATTTTTTGACCGGGGAAGGTTCCCGGTAGGGAAAATTTAGCGGGGAAGGAGAAAAGTCCCGACTGACAATGATTCTCAAACTGGAGGGTTTGAGGAATCATGATGCGTCGGAGAAATGCTCAAAGCCTAGGTGTAGGAGAGGTTTCAAGGGAGGTCTGACTTTGTCTTGGTTGTTCCGGGTTACAAAAACCTTGAGGCCAAAGGGAAGGAGCTTAGTTAGATCCCGCTGAGGCTTGATGGAGGATTTGGCCTTTGCCAAGGTGTCCATGGGGGATGACCATGCAAGACTTTTGGTAGGGAGTACGTTTATGAGATGGGAAGCGTATCTTTCTGCTTTGTTCTAGAGGTTCACGGGAACCAACAAATGAGCTAGTATGCATCTCATTTTTTTGAGTAACATAGAGTTGAATTTTTCCATGATTCTGTTGGTTTGAGGGCTGTCAGCAGGACCTTTTTTGGTGGTTATTCCCAGATCTGCAACGGTGGTTAGGAAAGAATTAGAGCTAAATTCTCCTCCTTGGTCTGAGTGGAGATACGCTGGTAATTTACCCGTTTTGTTCTTTATTTCCCATATGAAGGAGAGTATCTTTGCTTTGGAAGGGGACTTCTTCTTGAGGGTGTATATACGGTTAAAGCGGGATTAATCATCAATAATCACAAGGATGTATTGATATCCACTACGACACGATGGGGAGATTTGAAGCATTTCAAAATGGAGCTTTTCAAATTGCCAAGTGGCGGAAGGAAGGGGGTTAAGATGTGTAGTTTTTTTCAGCTTGCATTGTCGGCATACTTTGCACACGGAAGCCGGGTTTGTTGTGGTTGGTTTGGGTAGATTGTGATAAATTTCTGGAAAAGAATTGAAATAAATTATAATCTTAAAAAGGGCTGCACGGAGCAAGTCATCAGTACAAAGAATAAAAGCTAAGATGAATGAGATCTTAAAGAAAAGAAAAAAATAAAAGAACCAACATCAAGCAGGTAGACTTAAGACAGTGAGAATAGATCTTATCAGCAGTTGAGTGATAGAGAGGTTACTGGAATTGAATGTAGAAGGTTGGTTGAGTTGAAGAAGAAATTTGAAGGTTAGGTTGAGAAATAAAGAGCTAGGAGAAAGCCAGCCGTGACAGACATACTCAAGAAGAGGAAAGAAAGCCGTTGGTGAGATTTGAGATGATGAGGCTTGAGGATTGTTGTAAATGGGAAATGGAAAGAAATAAATTAGAAAGAAGAAAGAGATGAAAAAGAATTGATGAATAAAAAAGACGTTCGAGATGATTGATCTGGTTTGTGAGTCGAGAAGTGAGATTCAAGAGTTGAATCATGTGTAATTGTGAATTGGTGAGCAGTCGTAGGTTGATCCGGTTTGAGATCTCAAGTTTCACTTTAAGACAGAGTTCGACCGAGAGTAGAGAGTGCGCGCAAGCAGTGACAGTAATGACAGTCAGTAGCGCGCGCGCGTAAGTGAAAGTTAAGTGACAGAATATAGGTGCGGAGAAAGTAAAAGAAAAGGTGAGAAAAGAAAAGGATAGAAAAAGAGAAAACAAAATAGAAAGAAGTTAGATTTAAAGAAAATATGAAAAAGAGAAGAGAAGAGATTGGAAAGAGTAATCAGGAGCTCAAAAATATTCAAAACCCCCCGTGTCTGGTATGGCTGGAGACAACAGAAAATTTTGGATTTATGAGAGTGATGAGATTGGCAAGTAGAGCGGGAGACAATGCTTTCGTAAGTCCATCAGCATTCATTTTCTCTGAAGGAATAAGATCAATGACCAGACTTTCTCGCTTTAATTCTTCTTGAATTGCCTTAGTTTTGATGTCAATATGCCAAGTTTTAGAGTTACATCCGAACTTTTTGAGTTTGTTGATGAGGCCTTTATTATCCACGTAGTGTTTGCTAGGTTCTAAATTCTTCTTCCAGAGTTCGGATACTAAATTTTTCATCCAAATGGCTTCCAAAAATGAGTCTACAAGCGGATTAAGTTCAGCTTTGGTGGTTGAGTGGGTGACATTTCTTTGTTGATAGCTTTGCCAAGAAATGAGTGAACCAAACAGTAAGGATAGATGACCTGATTGTGATTTTCTAGTTTCCAAGTCGTCGCCCCAGGTTGTGTCACTGAAGCATTGAATTTGCGTGTTGGAATTACGTACAGAGAGTGAGAGTTTAAGATTTTTAGTAGAGTTCAGGTACTTCCAGCACCGCTTGACTTCTCGCCAGTGTTGGATGCCAGGTTTCTTGCAGAATCTTGCTAGACTTGACACTGCAAAACTTAAGTCCGGACGGGTTAGACAAGCTATGTAGTTTAAAAGGAAAAGAGCCAATCTGTAATTAATTTTGAGAGCAAGAAAATCCTGATGTTCTTCATTGGAGGCCGGTGAAAGATTGATATTGGCGGTGAGAGGGACAGAAGAAGGTTTGCAATCCGTCATCTTCAATTCCTCGAGTCCATGTTCTATGTGCTTAGGTTGAGATAACAGGATTGAATCATTGGTTCTTTCAAATTTCATGCCAAGGACTGTATTGGGTTCGTGATGGCTAGAATTGGGGAATTGTTTGAGAAAGTTGGACACGAAATTATCGCCGGAACCGACGAGAATTAGATCGTCAACATGAAAGAATAGAACAGAATTGGTTGATGAATGAATGTAAAGACATGGGTCGGACACAGACTCATGGAATCCTTGTTTGCAAATCCACGCGGTGAGTGTATTGAACCAGTTGGCAGGAGCCTGTTTAAGCCCGTATAAAGATTTGTTGAGAATAAGATACTTTGAGGTTCGTTTTGATCCTTTAGGTCGTTTTATGATAACAGTGTTGGACAGTGGGGCGTGAAGAAATGCGCTCTTTACGTCGAGTTGCGTGATAGGAAGAGAATGATATAGGCCAAACAGGAGAGCGATGCGGAGGGAAGCTGCTTTTCCAGTGGGAGAAAAGGTGTCAAGATAGTCAATGCTGTAGATTTGATCAAACCCCTGAACGCAAAGTTGGCTCTTATAAACAAGAGGGTCCCCGTGACAGTTGTCCTTGAGACGATAGACCCAAGTTGTATTGAGTGGATTTGCTGGTTCGGGTCCGTTATAATCGTCCCAAACTTTGAGCTCTTCAATTCCGTTAAGTTCCACATCCATAGAAGCATCCCAATAGATCACTTTGGAGCACTTCTTGGCTTGTTCATAAGTTTTTTGCACGAAATAATGGTGATAGCCGTATCGTTGAGGGGGGTTAATGGATGATCTGTTTCGTAGGGAATAGCTGGGATTAAGTTGAGTAGCAAAATCATTGGAGGATTCGGATGAAGAGTCTGAAAGTGGCTTGTCTGAAGACTTGGAAGAAAGTGAGGGAGAAAGATTGTTCCTATTGGCTACGACAAGATCATTGGAAGAGGGTAAAGAAGGGGAAGAATCTGAAAGAGGAGAGGAAGAATCGGAAGAAGAGACAAAGAGGGGAAGATCAATGTCCAATTTGGGAGGTGGAGAAGGATTGGATTCGAGATTGGAGGAGGATGAAATCTGGGGGGGAGAAAATGTTTTGAGTATCTTTACATGCTTGGAAGAAATAATGGAGTTGTCAGGACAAAAAATGCGATAGGATAGAAAATGAGGGTTGTAGCCCACAAGGATACCGGAGAGACCGCGATCTTTGAACTTTTCCCCCCGAGCAACCTTGGTGTCAAGATAGACCACCTTGGAACCAATGGGGTGAAAGTAATTGAGCGGAAGAGTTTTGTTGACAAACAGTTGATAGGGAGAAGGCGAGTCAGGTGTTTTGGGAATTTGATTAAGAACAAGACTAGCGGTTTTAGAGACTTCAGCCCAGAGGTTAAGAGGCAGCTTGGTGCTGCGGAGAATGGCTCGAATGGATTCCGTAAGAGTTCTGTTGGCTTGTTCGATTTTCCCATTATGTTCGTGATGATAGGGTTCGGTAATTAAATGTTGGATGGAATTTGATTGAAAAAAATCTTTCAGATCAGAGGAGATGAACTCTCCTCCTCCGTTGGAGCAGACAGTAGCAGGAAAGGAGGTTTGTTTAAGCTTTTCAACATTTAAGATGGTTTTGAGTTGAGGACCAGCGTCAGACTTATGTTGAAGAGGGATTGCAGAGATATATCCAGAGTGATTGTCAACGATAGTCATGAGATAATTCATGCCATTTCTAGAAGTTGGAGTAATTGGTCCAACAAGGTTGACGTGGAGTTTTTCAAAAGATCGGGAGGCAGTGATGGAGGTGTTTTTGAATGAGGATTTAGTGATTTTTGCGAAGAGACAATCTTTGCATTGAAAATTGGATATAAGATTGGGAGAGAGATTTGGAAAAAGATTTTTAAGTCTATGAGGACTGGCGTGTCCAAAAGAGAGGTGGAGATTTTTGAGCATGACAGGATTTGAATCTTTTTGAGAGATATAGCATAATTTTTGATTGAGTCCAATTTTGGAGGGATTTTTCAGAACAAAGAGATTGCCTCAAATATATCCAGAGAAAACTGGACAGGAGTTAGAAAAGAGTTGAAATTGGTTACCGTTAGTGGAAAGGGAACAACTCTTGGATAGAATGAGTGCTCCAGGACTAATGAGATTGACTACAAGATCAGGTACAAAGAAGGCATTAGAGAGCATAACCGTTGAGTTCTTCCAGATGAGCTGAACAGTTCCTTTTCCTTTTATATGCAGTTTCGCTCCTTCCTTTCCCGTACTAATGGATTTGTCACCTAAGCATTCATCGAGTTCGCAAAAGAATTTGGCCGAATTGAACATATGACATGATGCTCCAGAGTCGAGGATTATTTGATTGGTTGAGTTTATGTCATTGACCCAAGTGGTGAGGAGGGCATGATAGTGAGCTACTTCCTTAACCTTGGAGTTGGCATTGAATTGCGCTCTCCAATTGGCTTGGGCTTCTTTCCACCAATCTGGCGCAAGGTGTTTGTGTTTGTGCCAACACTTGTCTTCAGTATGATTGGGAGACTGAGGATTATGATACCCTCTTCTGCAGCGGAGTTCTCTGGGTACGGGCTTTTTGATGGTTTGCGAGGCAATCAAGGCAGTGTCGAGAGTCTTGGAATCCTTTGCTTTAGATCTAGTTTTGTTATTGAGTTGGGTGAGGTGATTTAGAACAAGATCAACCAATACACTTTTGTCAGAGTGCATGATTTGTTGACGAAGAGATTGAAGAGCGGAAGGGAATTTGAAAAGAATGAGGTAAGCCAGAATGTCGTCTGGAAGGTCGATCCCTATGTCAATCATTTTCTTCATAGAGATTTTGGTTATGGTGATAAAGAGATTAATCAAGTCTGATTTGAATTGATGGTACAAGAATTCATTGAAAACCCTTGCTTGGTTGGCAGTTTGAGAGGATTCAAACCTTTCCTTGATAGTCAACCAGAGGAGCTTTGCGGATGTAATATTGGTAGGATTAACAACATTGTTGTGAGTAATTGAGTCGATTCGGGAGAGTAAGATGACCCTAATTTCCATATTGTTGGTGGCTTTAAGAGTTTTTGATTCGTCCTCGAGAGCTTCCTTTACACGTTTCAGTTCCAGGAGAATGGTCATCTTGTCCTTCCAAATGGAGTAGTTTTTGTTGGTAAGAATGGGAACTGCCTCGAGCGCTGCTTTCAGAATTATTTGTCGGAATCCATTGCCACTGCTTGATCCCTCCATGACTTCGGTGAGTTTAGTCGGGCTGATTTTTGGCTTTTAACCGTGATAAATTTCTGGAAAAGAATTGAAATAAATTATAATCTTAAAAAGGGCTGCACAGAGCAAGTCATCAGTACAAAGAATAAAAGCTAAGATGAATGAGATCTTAAAGAAAAGAAAACAATAAAAGAACCAACATCAAGCAGGTAGACTTAAGACAGTGAGAATAGATATTATCAGCAGTTGAGTGATAGAGAGGTTACTGGAATTGAATGTAGAAGGTTGGTTGAGTCAAAGAAGAAAGTTGAAGGTTAGGTTGAGAAATAAAGAGCTAGGAGAAAGCCAGCCGTGACAGACATACTCGAGAAGAGGAAAGAAAGCTGTTGGTGAGATTCGAGATGATGAGGCTTGAGGATTGTCGTAAATGGGAAATGGAAAGAAATAAATTAGAAAGAAGAAAGAGATGAAAAAGAATTTATGAATAAAAAAGACGTTCGAGATGATTGATCTGGTTTGTGAGTCAAGAAGTGAGATTCAAGAGTTGAATCATGTGTAATCGTGAATTGGTGAGCAGTCGTAGGTTGATCCGGTTTGAGATCTCAAGTTTCACTTTAAGACAGAGTTCGACTGAGAGTAGAGAGTGCGCGCAAGCAGTGACAGTAATGACAGTCAGTAGCGCGCGCGCGTAAGTGAAAGTTAAGTGACAGAATATAGGTGCGGAGAAAGTAAAAGAAAAGGTGAGAAAAGAAAAGGATAGAAAAAGAGAAAACAAAATAGAAAGAAGTTAGATTTAAAGAAAATATGAAAAAGAGAAGAGAAGAGATTGGAAAGAGTAATCAGGAGCTCGAAAATATTCAACAGATTGTATAGTTGAAGAAATTTCTTTAGGTATACATTGGATGGGTGTCCCAAAGTTACGTGCCAATTGGTAAGTTTGGTTAAGTTGAAGGCTGATACCCGGACAAGGTCCGAGGCATGGAGGTTTCCGTTCCAAGGGAATCGAGCCACAATTTTTTCTCCTTGCTTTACCACCAGCATACAATGATGCTGGGATATAACTAGCCCATGGTCTTCTAGTTGAGAGACTGACAGAAGATTTTGAGGCCCCTTCTGGGCGTAGTACACAGGGTGTATCCAGGTACTGCCGATTTCAAGTCTACCGGAGTGGGTGACCAGGATGGACCGGCCGTAGGTTATCATCTCCTTGTCAATAGGTTCTGGGGAGGTTAGCAAGGATAGATTGCATACAATTGATTTGGTTGCACCGGAGTCTAGGATGAACAATGAGTTGGTTTTGCTTGATGGAACCAGGTAGACTTTGTCCGTGAGACAGAATCCGTAATTGTCTGGATCGTTTGCTGCTTCCATGCACCCAATCTCCTCCTGCGCTTCATTGTTTTTTTCCAAGGACTTGTTGGAAAGATCATGCGCCTTGGGATTGCCTTTGATCTCCTTGAGATGCTTGCCGATCAATCTGGCAATCTTGTCGTCTAATGATTTGCCTTGAGGGTGATTTCTTGTAGGAATTGCACTCCTGGGTTGGTTGGAAGATGAGGGTGGATGGTTGGCCGGCTTTCTAGGTCCAGAGTTGCTCTTGTTGTGTGAGTTGGTACGGTTTGGACCCTTGATTGCCAGGTTCATTTCCTCCTTGGTCTCCAGATTTTCTCTGCGGTTATGTTCAAGTATGAGACAATCTCTTACAGTTTCGTAGGTGAAGGGGTTGACGTCAAACATATTTTGAACCAATGGGGTTAGAGTTTCTCGTAGTTGAGTGTTATCAGAAGTAGACATGCGGCCAGTCCGGTGGAGATTGATGCAAATTCCGGAATGTTAGCAAGGGAGGACTTCAACAAGGTGTAGAGAGAAGAAAACCTGTTGACGTGATTCTGTAGGGACGTTCCAGGTGTGTACTCCATCCTTGTAAGTCGTTGTAACTTGGTTACTATTGTCAGGATGGATCCATCCCCGCAAGCGTTGCACAGGGCGGTATAAGCGTTGATGAAACTTCCTTCGTTTGCCTCAATGTTGTGGTGGAGATCCCTTGAGGTGGTGGAGAACAATTGGTTGAGGGCCCAGGCGTTTCTGCGTCTGAACGTGGATGTACCGCAATTTGCCTTGGTTCATTCCTCGTCCAACAGGTCCTTGTACCCCTTACTGGTTAAGATATTGGCAAATCTCATTCGCCATTGATTCCAGTTATTTCCCGTCAACTTGACCACTTTAACGCAATGACTGGTCCCCGAGCTTGAGTCTGACAAGTCATACTTGGGTATTACTATTGCCGTCCCATTGTCATTGCTCATTCTTACTCAATCAAGGTTGCCTGTTGCCGAGGAAGTTGCTCTTGCTACCATGTGATTTCACGTTGTGATCACTTCCTTAGATGACATAGAATAGGCAATTGAATTACTTGAAATAGATCAACACTAGTTTAGTCCTACGGCATTAGTCTGACACAGTATGTGAGGAATGAAAAGGAAACAAGCCTCCACTTGAACCTAGTTGTGCCCTCCTCCTGAGTCAGCTTCGCATGGAACCTCCGGTTGTCGTGTTGGTCGCAAGTCGAGTTGATGAGTGGCGGCGTGGTTCGGGTGGTCGAGTGAGGGATGATGAGGGAAAGGCTGCGGGGAAGAAGATTCTCTGCCGGACTTCGCTATCCGTCGGTCGAGGTTGAGACTGAGACTTGGCTTGAGAGCGCGATCGCGCGCGGCGGGCGGCGGAGTGGTGCGACCCTGCGTAGCGTGAATCACACCACCCTAACACCACCCTGTTTGTTCGTCCCCCACAGGTCCGCCTCGTTTCTTCTCTGATCGTTCCTTCCTTGCTATCTGCATTTTCTCTGACCGTTCGTTTTTTTTTTCTCTTTTTTTTTGCATCGCATCGGTTGACCAGTCCAATCGCGCCCCGGCCCAAACTCCAACGACCAGCCGCGGTTGCCCTTTGAAGGGGAGCCGTTGGCGGCTTTTCGCAACCTCACTCGTTCCGCGGCCGTGTTCCTCCGATGCCGTGCCCAGAACATCAGGTCCGGGGGGTCGGAACTGGAGGAATTGTATGCTTGTTTATATGATGCCGAGCGTGTGCTCGCGCTTTTTGGTCCGAGGTGAGCTCTCTTTTTCTTCTTTTTTTTTTTTTTTTTTTTTTTTTTTTTTTTTTTTTAATATATTACACCTTCTCATTACGTCGCTCTCTTCTTTGGTTTAAAGCGACGAGGAACGACGCGAATGAATTCAGGTGCGTCTCTCTCTCTTTTTTTTTTTTTTTCTTTTTTTTTTTGACGATTCGTTGGCGGCGGCGATGCCGCGAAAAGCCGCAATTGTGATCGCTCAAGCCGCGATTGCGTTCGCTTTGACCATGGTCGGATGGCCGACGCATGTAGATCGCGATTGCAGTCCCCCAGGTTGCAGGAAGGGGTGGGTTGGGGGCAGCTTGGTATCAATGGTTGCGACCATTGCCGCGATGAGGAGTTTTCTCTTTTTTTCTCTCTCTTTTTTTTTTTAAGAAACCGATTAAATGATAGCGAGATCGAGCCTTCTGCTTGAGTGGGGCCCGGCCATCGGTGTCGCTGTCAAACCGATTCGGTCCCATCTTCTTTTCGATTTTTTTATCTTGCTTTGTTGCGACGAGGATTGTCGTTCCCGCCCGACAGTTGCTTGCCATGACCCTTTCGCACCTATGAAAGGGGCCAAATGGGGGGACTTCTCTCCCCATCTTCCTTCCCAGAAAAAGGAATTGACCCTCGCTCCCTCGCCTCTAGGTCCTATCTGCCGCCAGTCCATGGCTTGTCCGCCAGTCGATACTTGCCATGTCGCGGCTGCTTCCGGTTAAAACAAATCCGGTGAAAAAAAACGGCTGGAGTGTTTGCCGAAGTTGGTGCGATTATGAGCACATATATTTTTTTTGTATCGGGATTGCTGTTGCCGTTTTTTTTTTTTGTTGAGGTACCAACAATATCACTAATAGCCCCCCTTTTTTTTATAGGATTTTTATGGTTTTTTTTTTTTTTTTTTTTTTTATCCATGCTTCGATGGCAAGCGACTCGCCGCGATTAATCGCCCTTCCGCGTATCGCTCGCGAATAACCTGCCAATTTCCCTTTTTGACGTTTTTTTTTTTTTTTTAAATCTTGGAGAAAGGAATACTATTAATTCTTTTTTTTTTGTAGGTGCTTTTCTAGGAATAATAAGGAATGAAATTAAGATGGTGAGTTTGATATCTATTCTTGTTTTGAGAAGGGATTACTGATCTCCCTCTTTTTCTTTTTTTTAGGATTTTTTTGTATATATGTTTTTTTGGATTTATTTTATGATTTTTACAGTTTTTCCGGTGATTGGTGATAGAGAGAGAGATCTGGTATTGCAAGTATGGTGAGCATTCATTATGTATATTTTTTTTTTGTTGGAGGTACCAACAGTATCACTGATACCCCCTTTTTTATTTTTTATAGGATTTTTTATGAATTTTTTTTTGCTTTTATTTTGTGATCTTGAGGGTTTTTCTAGGATTGATGGTAGGAGAAAGATTTTATCCTAAAAAAAGTGGTGAGTATATATTTTTTTTTTTTTTTTTTTTTTTTTTTTTTGGAAGTAAAAAAGAGAAAAAGATCACTGATACCTCTGTTTTTTCTTTTTTTTTAGTATATAGATATTTATTATTCTTGTGGAAATGACATCAGCTTCAATGTGAAAAAACTTACAATAAATATTACAGTGGTGGTGCTGCCCACCCTTTCCCTCAGCTCACCAAAGGAAACTGGAGGCTTACTTCTTCATCAATCTTAATAAAATAGGAGAAGGGACTTACTCCTCCAAATACCCTGACCATCTGATGTGGTCTGGTATTACCTGGTACATTACAACCAAACATTTCATCCAATCCTTGACCCATTCTTCACCATAGTACAAGCTGTACCTGATGACCCAAGGAACTCTTCCATAATGAGATGGCCAATCCCCATCAATCAGAAGAACATTAGTGGCTTGGGTATTGAGTAACTCAATAAATTCAGAGTTGTCCAAGCCTGCTCCAGGTAACTCCTCCCAGTTTTCTCCCTCCATGTCTTCAAGGTTGGTCCCAAACCCTCCAAACAATCTTTGGAAATTTTCCTGGTTCTCTTCAGCTTCCATTTTATCAAGGAGATCATTCCAGGTCCTGTCAATTGGTTCTTCTGCATAGATTGATGGGGTAAGAATATTATTTTCCCAAGGATCTGGCAAGCCTTCCAAGTTCATTTCAGGTATATCCTGTCCACTGGTCCAATCTTCTTCCTGGTATTCTTGGGCCTCCAGATTTGCTGTGATGTTGTTCATCCCCAGTGGTCTTCTTGGTGGTGTCACCTGCCATCCTGCTTGATTTGGTGAACAGATTGGGATTCATAACCTCTCCCCTTCTGCTATTTCATAGCTTAAGACTTCTCCTTTATGCTTGGATAATTCCAACCTGACTTTATGATGCACCAAGAAGGGTCTTCCCAGCACTGTATGCATTGATCCTTTGGCTATGAAGAAGTGAGCAGATTTGGGTTCCCCAGGAGTTATCTCAAACATTGTTCTTTCAGCCAAACCAATTAGTGGAGTTGAGTGGCCTCCAATTCCTGTAACCCTCATGAATAATTCCCTGGACACCAAGCCTGCCTGGATTGCCACATGTTCAGGTATGAAATTTAATTCAGCACCAATATCCACCAGGGCCTTTATCTTTTTTCCTTTTATCCAAATGTCTATGAATCCCAATGGGAAAGCATAGGTAAGATTGCTTCTAATGGAACATGGGTATTCTTCATCAGAATAGTCTTCAAAATGGTGTTGACATCCATTAATCCTCTTATTGTTTTTGCTGGCTGATGATTTAGAGGCTTTCTTCAAGTCCAAGGTTCCTTCAAAGGTTATATCTTTTAGATGCTGGAAGAAATTTGGTGCAACTGAAAGGAGCTCCTCCAAGGTAAGGTTAAAGCTTTGTTTTAATATTTTCTTCTTCAGGCTTTCTTCAATCTTGGTTCCTCCTTCAGTATATACTGGTTCTGAACTTTCCTTGTTCACTTCCACAGGTTCAGTTTCAGGTTTCTTCACAGGTTCTTCTGGGGGGTCTTCTTCTTCATCTGAGTCCTGGCCATCCTCCTCAACCCATGCTCCCGGACAACTTACTCTTCTCTTCCTAGATCCAACCTCCTTGGCTGGTTCATTCTCTGGCTCTGGATGGTCTTGGTTTACTGGTTTGGAACTTCCTTGAGACTTGTCAGCCAATCTCTGGGACTTCCTCATTCCCCATTGGACCTGGGATTCCTTCACATTGACTTCTGGTGGTGTTCAAGCTTTCCAGTTTTCAATCTCCAAGAATGCTGCAACATTGGATGGTTCCTCCTTCTTCTGGGGCTCTTCAACCTTAAGGCTCTTTTGGTTTCCTGAAAACTTCTTCACTTGGTCTCTGGCTGTTTCCTGGCTACTTAGTGGTACTGGTTCCCCATTTGGATATAAGAAACTGGATCCTTGCTTGAACACTCTCCTGTTCTTGAGGTCCTCTGAGAGATCTGGACAGGTGAACTGGGTATGGTACTCATCCTTGCAGTAGTTGCATCTGACTGGCCATCTGGGTCCTGCATTGGTAACTGGGGGTCTGAAGTTTGGTGCCATTCCTTGGTTGGTCCTTTCAAGATGTGGTGGTGCCTGCTTCTGATTTAAGGCCATGGTGAGCTTGGTGATTTCTTCTTTCATTTTTAAGAGTTCATCCATTCCTGCTTGCTGAAACTTGACTTCTTTCTTGGTTTCCACTGGGTTCTTGATGATAGGTCAAGGTGCTTCTTCTTCATCCACATCCCATAAGGCCAAAGTCATTTCCACAAATTCCTTCAAGGTTTCCAGGCCAGGGGGAAGGTATCTTCCATCCCTTGCAATCTTGATTTGACCTGCATGGGCCAATTCTCTGTTAGCCTCCCTCCTAAGATCAGTGGACAAGGCTTTCCAGCGGTTCTCTCCACTTTCCCAGTTGGTGTTGTCATACCCCATCCTAATGAAATAAAGTACCATCTCCTCATAATTACCAATAAACTTTTGGAAGTCCTGTTTGGTCTTGATTCCTCCCTGATCTTGAGTAAGTTTGAGCAATCTAGGTATGGATTCCTCATTAAACCTTCTATGGGGGGTAGCTGTGCCCCATTTCCTCTTCAACTCCTTCTTCAAAAGGTCCCAATCTCCATATTCATGTCCTTCCATATCCTCAATAGATTCTCTAATCTTTTTGTCTTGGAATAAAAAAGGTAATTGCAGAGCTATATCTATTCCTCCTGCCTTCTGAATTCTAGCCAATTTCTCAATTCTTTTAATAAATTGTTCCACCTCTGTTCCATCAAATTCATTATCTACCTTTTTTCCGTCTAATAAAACTCCATTTTGTTCATCATTCTTGATTATTGAATTATCCTGGGCTGGTCCTCTGGCTGGGATTCTTTCAGTGTACTGGCTCCTTATTGCTTCTCTTCTTTCCTCTCTAGGTTGAGAAAATATTTTTTTTCCTGGACTGGTGGAGGGGGCTTCTGATTCTTCAGTGGTCCTTGTTTGCATTCTTTCAAATGGTGATCTTGGGGTGGATGTTTGAAATCTGGTTCTTTGTTGAGTATAAGGAGTTTCTGGGATGCCTTGTGCTGTTCTTTCTTCAAGGATTTGGTTGAGGACTTTGGAAATGTTGGCAAAATTCTCTCTCATTTCTGATGCCATGTCTTGCTGATTTTGAATTCTCTCCTGGTCTTCATCTGGTTTTTCTTGGGGTCCACTGGATAGTTTGGTTTTGTCTTTCAGTTCTTGCTCCATCCTGGTTATTGAGGAAGGTGCTACTTGTTTATTATCTTCAAAACCTTTCAGTTGGTCCTTGAGGTCCTCTAATATCTGGTGAATATGTCTTCCTTTAGTTTCCTGAATTTCTAATAGGCTAAAGGGGCTAATTTTCCAAAAATCTTGTCTTTTATAGGTAATAACTAATCATTACAAAGGAAATAGGCCACTGTTCGGACACCAATTGTAGAGACTCCAAGGGATAATGGGATTATTTAGCAAATAGCTTGCTTGCAGTCACTAGAAGGTGAATTTAGTTTACTACTAGTCTTGAATAGATAGAGGTAAGCTAAGGTGGTTTTGAATTGCCTGCCCTTCTGAACTAAAATAAGTCTGCACAATAATTTTTTTTAATTAGTGGCTGGTTTCTTTGAGACTTAAAATAGGTCTCTTATCAGACCTAGATTAATTATTCATAGAGATTTTCAGGAATTTCAAGACTATTCCAGGTTGGATTGGATTATTGGCAAGCTTCCACCAATGAATAATCAAGAATTTTTGACTTTTTCTGACTATTTTTCCAATTCCTTTTAAAGGATTTAAGGGTTGACTAAAAGGTGTTTAACCAGTAGGAGGACCCAAAGATGGGCTTGCCCACAGGGAGCTGGGCGGAAAAAAAGGCTTGGTTGGTTCTTCTGTTGTGCTCTTCCACTTTTATGAATTTACTAATCAAAAATAAGGGGTTTTCCCTCTTAAAAATAGGTGCTGAAGAACAGGCCTTTTCTCAAGAACCCTTCTTCAAAAACACCAGGATTTGTGTCAAATGGTCAATGATAATTTTGTGTTTGATCCTTTATTTCCTTTTCAATTGATTCTGGTTCACTTATAACTGGGTACTAGGTAAGTAACTGGTCAGGCAGATGCCATAATTCTCACACTGGGCAGAAGCCCTGCTATACAACTTGGATAGGGCAAAAGAGGTCCCTTAAATAGAAAAATACTTCCTCAGGGGATGCTCAGGGCTCCCCTGAGTGCGGTTCTGAGCCTCTCTCTGCACTGTTAAAGCACAGGAGGGCACAGTTACATGAGACAGATCATTCTGGTGATAAAATGTGTAAATCAGGCTGAGAGATAACTGTATTTTTTAGTTCAATCTTTGAGATTCAGGCTAAAATATGAACTAAGAGATAAGAATGGTATGATATGGACTCTTCTGAGTGCTTATCTTGTATAAAAAATGATGCAGAATTTGCCTGCAGCTTGAGTTAATTTTGCTGGTTGGAAAAAGCATGAAACATGCTTGGCAGCTGCAAGCCCTCTTTGGTGGCTTGAATGGTGTGACCTGCATGAGTTTGGTGATGGAAAGTAATGTGCTGGGTGTTTATTAGGAAGCTTCTGAGCCCCTTTCATGTATAAAATGTTGCAGGAACTACCTGCATGCTGTTTCAATGTAATTAGTTGTGGAGATAAGAGGTATGCTGTTTTACCGCATGTCCCCTTGGGTAACTTGAGAGTGTGGCTTGCAGGTGTTGTATGGTTGATATGGTGGCGAATTGAGTATCATAGCGCTTAAGAGGACGCTTCAGAGCTCTTATCTGATGGCGAAATTTCCAGAAAAGTCATGTGTACTGAGTTGTTATTGCTGGTTGGTGAGAATTAAGAGATACTTGGCTGCATGAGCCCCTACTTCTGTTGGTGCATGTGTGTGTGTGTTGTATGGTTGGAATCATGGCAAACTGAGTATCAGAATGCTTGAGAGGACGCTTCAGAGGGCTCATCTGGTGGTGAAAGATCCAGAAAAGTCATGTGTACTGAGTTGTTATTGCTGGTTGGTGAGAATCAAGAGATACTTGGCTGCATGAGCCCCTACTTCTGTTTGTGCATGTGTGTGTGTTTTATGGTTGGAATGGTGGCAAACTGAGTTTCAGAGTGCTTGAGAGGACGCTTCAGAGGGCTTATCTGGTGGTGAAAGTTCCAGAAAATTCATGTGTACTGAGTTGTTAGTGCTGGTTGGTGATAATTAAGAGATACTTGGCTGCATGAGCCCCTACTTCTGTTGGTGCATGTGTGTGTTTTGTATGGTTGGAATGGTGGCAAAATGAGTATCAGAGTGCTTGAGAAGACGCTTCTGAGGGCTTATATGGTGGTGAAAGTTCCAGAAAAGTAGTTTAACTTGTTTTCATAGTACTGCTTGTAGTGTAACATTGGTACTGATATAGTTCAAGTCCTGCTGGTATGGGGTATGTTTTTTTGTTGTGTGGTCATTTTGAGCATAATATTTTGATTATATTATCAATTAAGACTTTCCATTAATCCATGTGACATAATCCAGTCTTTTCCAGGTGTTGGGTTGTTTTTGTGACAGGTGTTGATATGGTTGCAGGGTTTTATCTGGTGATTGATTTGGGTTTTCAGGTTGGTTTGAGTTTAGAGCATAGTTTATGCAGGGTTTGGAATTTATTTAGTATTTTCTTGAATTTAATTTGATACAAGAATAATAATTAATAAGACAAAATGAGTCTGATGGCTATAGGACAGGTTTGGTTTACCACATCGTGAATGGAGCGCAAGAATATATATGGATCAAATCAATTGTTGAGGATCTTTGGAAAGATAAAAAACTTGAGAGGACGGAGTTTATGGTGGAAAACAAAGGTCTGATTGATAGGATTCAACACTTTGGTTTGAACTCAAAGACTAAGTACATTGACATGAAAGTCAAATGGCTGCGCAAAAAATACAATGCCAAGAATATTGATTTCAAGCTGATATGCACGGACAGCATGGTTGCCAACTCTCTAAAAAAGGCTTCAAACAGACAGGCAAATGATTTCCTCATATTGAGGAGTCTGAAAGTGTAGTTTTGCACCAAATTATGGGGGGTGTTGAGATAGAAAAATCTCCTTCATCCATTCATTTTCAATTTAATTTATTTTTATATTTTATCTTTATATCTTTATTCTTTATTTTATTCTATCTTTATATTTTTATTTTATTCTTTTTCTTTATTCTCTGTGTTTTTTTTCTCTCTTGCACTGCGCACTTCTATACAGTTCACCTGCGCGCCGCAGTATATTTTTCTCTGTGTGTGCTATCCAATCACTGGCACGCTTTGTTGTAATTGAATATGCATCAAGACCTACCAAGAAAGAGTAAAAGTCAATTTTATCCAAGGGACGCAACCTGATCTGAAGCTGATCCACACCTCATCCAATTGTCAAGATTTCTTCTTGACCCATTAGGCTCTCAATCTTGGCGTAAAGATTTTGTCTTGAAACCTCAGGCTCTCCATCTTTGCATCAAGATTTAATTCTCGAGGGACCTTCAAGGAAATTTTGATCTGGTAATTCTAATTTTGTACAACAAAACCCAGCCCAAGAGTAATTATAATCTGAATCCTTATCTATTCCTTTCTATTACATAGCGTCATAGAACTCTGGAGGAAATAGCTTTTCAAAGTCATCATCTACTCTGTCTTATTGTCTCAGTCATTTGATGAGAAATCCTGGGTAGGCTATAAGTTTTAGGCTGTTCTTATAAAATATTCATTAGCCATTTCTAATCTGTTTTGTTCTTCAGAACTGGTTTTAGTTTTTTACTTCTGAAATAAAACATTAAAAGGAATTCATCAAACTTCATTCTCTTTCTTGTCCTGTCTTTTCATTTTTTATTCAAGGCAATCTCTTTGTCCTAAACAATCCATCCCTTGTAGGGCAAAACCTCAAACTTTTCTAAGTTACGCAAAAAAATGGAAACTTTGACAAGTTGAAGAATCTTCATTTATTGTTTGGAAATACCAGCCCCTATTGACTCAAGAATCTCTATCCAGAACTCACTTCCAGCTCCTTGTCCAGCTTCCAGTGCAAGGAATGCCTCTTCTCCGAGATCACCAAGTCTTCTTTTAAAAACACCTCAACCACGGCCTCTCAACCATTTGAACAACTCCATGTAGACTTGGTTGGTCCCATCACCCTGTCCTCCAGAAACAACATGAACTACATAATGACAATTTTCAATAACTTCTCTGGTTACATCTTGGCAATTCCACTCCAACAGAAGTCTGATTCTGGTCCTCAACTCAAAATAATTCTAAATTTTGAAAGGCAAATGCAAAATTTTTACCCTGCTGCCATCTGCTCAGATGGTGGAGGAGAGTTCATCTCCTCTGATCTGAAAGAATTCTTCTCAGCTGACTCTATACAACATCTCATTACTGAACCATACCACCACAAACACAATGGCAAGATCAAGCCGGCCAACAGAACCATCACCAAATCAATTGGGGCCATCCTCAGAAGCTCAAAGTTACCTCTCTATCTCTGGGGGGAAGTGGCTAAATTGGCTTGTCTTGTTCTTAACCAAATTCCCAAAATACCATTTTCACAATCTTGCTATCAAATCTTCACCAACAAATTGCTTCCCCTCAATTATTTTCATCCCATTGGCTCCAAAGTGATCTATCTCAATAACAAGGTAGCTTGAGGTGAAAAATTCAAAGAGCGCGGCCTGTCAAGCATCCTTGTTGGATACAAACCTCATTTTCTTTCTTACCGTATTCTTTGTCCTGATAAATATATTATTTCTTCTAAACAGGTAAATATTCTGAAAAATTCTTCTTCTTCCCAGTTAATGTCTCCTCCTCCTATCCCTAACTCCAACTCCTCTGCTCCAATCAATCTCAATGTTTATTTTCCACTTTCCTTCTCCACTCCAAACTCTTCCTCCAAACCACACTCTACTCTTTACTCTGTCAAACTTGTCAGCAATCACTTCTCTCCTTATTCCCCTCCCATCTGCCCAATGATTGTTCCTCAGATTCCACATCCAAATCCTCTGACAACCTTGCAATCCAACTCAATCCAAATTACTCTCTTTGAGACAGATCTACAATCAAGCCTCCTGAACAATTTGGCTACCATAACTACTTTGTACCCAAATCCTACAAACAGGCCAAGAAATGCTCCAACTCCCCCAAATGGGAGGCTTCCATGGATCTTGAACTCAATGACATCAAAGACCTCAAGGTATGGGAAGATTATGACCGGCCCCAAACAGCCAATCCCCTCAATAAAACCTGGGTCTACCGACTCAAAGACAACTTTCACAGCAATCCCTTGATTTAAAAAAGTAGGCTCTGCATACAGGGTTTTGATCAAATCTACGGCCTGGATTACCTTGATACATTCTCTCCGGCGGGCAAGGCCGCTTCCCTTTGTATTGCTCTCCTATTTGGTCTCTACAACTTTCTTCCCATCACTCAACTTGATGTTAAAAGCGCCTTTCTTCACGCTCCACTTACTGACACTGTCATCATAAAGCAACCTAAGGGTTCAAAACAAACTTCTAAGCATCTTCTTCTCAACAAGTCACTCTACAGGTTGAAACAGGCGCAGGCCAAATGGTTCTTTACTCTTACCTCTTGGATTTGCAAAAAAGGATTCCACAAATTGATGTCCAATCCCTGTCTCTATATCCATCCCTCCAGCAATTCCTTTCTTTTCTTCCATGTTGATTACCTCATTTTGTTTGGCTCTGGCAACAACTTCCTAACCAACTTCCTCAATTGATTCCCCAACTCCTCCCACCACGCGCCCAACACCATCTTAGGAATGAAGTTCAAAAGACTAGAAAACTCCATCCTCTTGTCCCAACCAAAGCATATCAAACACAGCCTCAAGGAATTGAAAAGACGGTTTTCAAACCGTCCTCCACTCTGCTTACCGTCAACTCCAATCTCACATTGGCCTCTGACAACAACCACCAAGAATTTCTTGCCCTCAATATCAACTATTGGTCGGTGTTGTTCCTAATGAACTACATTGCTTGTCTCACCCGGGCAGACTTGAGCTTTGCAGTCTCCAGCCTGGCTAGATTCTGTGAAAGGCCAGGTATCCAAAACTGGAGAGAAGTCAATCAATGCTGGAAGTATCTTAACGCCACAAAAAATCTCAAAGTTGTTCTCAAAATTTGCAACTTCAACACTCAAGTTCAATGCTACAGCAATGCAACTTGGAGCAATGAACTAGAAACTAGATAATCTCAATTGGGCCATCTTTCCTTACTCTTTGGATTTCTCATCTCTTGGAGGAGCTATTGTCAACATAATGTCACACACTCAACAACTGAAGCAGAACTCAACCCTCTGGTGGACTCCTTCCTGAAGGCAATTTGGATGAAGGAGCTAGTATCCAAGCTGTGGAAGAAGAGCGTGGAACCCAGAAAACACTTTTTCAACAACAAGGGTCTTATAAACAAACTCAAGAAGTTCAGCTGCAACTCAAAAACTTGACACATTGACATCAAGACAAAGGCCATTCAAGAAGAACTCAAACAAGGAAATCTTTAGATCAACCTCACTCCCGCAGAGAACATGAAAGCAGATGGACTCACCAAAGCCCTACCACCGGTTTCCCTAGCTAATCTCATCCTGCTGATCAACCCTACCTTCTCTATTGGCTCCAGCCATACCAGACATGGGGGGTGTTAAATATTGAAGTCATCCTCCCGCACACACACTCTTTTTTTCTTTTCATCCTGGCACCTGACTGTCACAGGCTCCACACGCGCACACTCCAAACTCTCACCAATACTTGACTCCTCCGGAAGACTCACCAAGAGACCTCATTCAAGTCAAACTCAATCACAACATCAACCCAAACAGATTGCTTGCTCAACCTTCTTTTCCTTCTTTACTCTTCATACTGTCTCATTTCTTTTCCTCTTTCTTTTCTTCTTCTCCAATTACTTGTCTCCTTGTCATTGAAAACTTCCTTTTACCTTCTTGCCGCATTACCTCCAGCATTGTCCATCAATTTTTATATGTCTGGTAAGACTGGTGTCTCAATTCTCTCAACCATTCTTCTCTTCCAAGCACCACGTAACCTAACTCTCAATCAATCAACTCAAAATCCTCAGCCAACCTGCTCTCCAACCCTTGAAGCCATCTGAAACTCTCACAGAGACTCTCTTCCCAATTGTCAAATCTTGTTCTCTTCCAATTTCTTCAGATTCAACCTAAAGCTGCCTGCTGTTTGTTTTTAGCATCTTTCCTCCATCTCTTCTTCATTTCTTTCTTTTGTTTCTCATCTCTCAACTGATTTTTGGCTCTTCAAAGCCCTCTTAAATTGTCATTCTATCATTTTTTTCTTCAGAAATTTATCACTTTTTACCCATGTTTTTGTCACACAACCACCCCATGTACTATAGGGCAATTTTAGACAATCCTGAGCGCAAGGGAGAAACTGAGTGCAAGGGCAAGTGCAAGGTAGCAAGGGCTAACTGAAAAGTGCAAACTTATGGTGGAGTAACTTGGCACACAGCAAGAGGGATGAATTTTCCAATGGAAGGTAACCAAACTCAAGCCCAATGTGATGACTGGATTTAGCAAAATGCAAGAAGGTATGAAATTAACTAACTGAGGAGACAATCCCCAGGCAAGAGGTGTAGCTTTTATAAGGTAATCCACAATTACTAGATACAAACTGATGGATAGGGTAAGACTCCAAACGGTGTGGTGTCAATTTATAGACACGGATTGGGAACTGCGTTGCGGCTGCGCGCTCAGCATTGGGGGCAAGCGGGCTCAGCATTAGGGTATGCGGAGTGCTCAGCAGCGGCAGCTGCTGGATCAGCAGCAGCCGCTGTTTGGCTCCGCACCTGGTGGACGGGTCGGGCTCAGCATTGAATGCGGCGTGGGCGGCAATCCGCCCCGGAGATTGGATTTGGAAGGTATTGCGCTTGACTAGGTTCGCGGGCGCGCCGGTTTGGATATGTAGGGGCGGAGCAATCCGCGGGCTATGAAGGAACGGATGAGCGCGCGCGCAAGCGCGCAGGTCATGCCAGATATTACTGAACACCCACGACAGGCGCGGATGAACGGATACAGACAGGCGCGGGGGGCTCCAAGTAGGGCGCGGTGCAAAGACCGCGTCATGAGAAGGACGAACCGGATGAATGGAATGGCGTACGGACGACGGGGGGAGTATGGTACGGAGGAGGTGGGGAGAGGAGGCTAGGGTTTCTGTTTTGGGATTGTTTTCTGTTTTGTTGTCATACTGTTATTTGCGCGTGTACTTAGGTTAGGGTTGAGAGGGAGGACTTATCCTCACTCTCAACTCCGGGTTAGGAGGAGGATGGATGAAGAGAGGGGAAGAGGAAGAATCACATCATCAGATTGAATCACTCATCTCACCAGGAGATTAAAGGAACTCATACCGGATACACATCCAGGTAGAAAGTTCTTAGGATTGAAGGATTGGCAATTTCTCTCTCTCTCTACTTTTCTTTATCTCTTATCTCCTTATCTCTATTTCTTATTTAAGTGCGACTTCTGACATCCTCATCTCCTTTCAAACGCAGGGAACCGTTAACTTCCAAACCTTGGGACAATTATAGGGGGATAACCTTTATTCTTTCCACAACGGCACAGGGCGTTGGCAGTTCTGTGGAGGGGATAGGTGCTTTTTTAGGCTGCCCTCCTGAGTGTTACAAAAATATTTTAATGTAACCAGGATCAAGGTCCAGTAACCTTTTTAATGAGGAATCGAATGGGATAGGAATACATTGATAGCAACAATAGCTGAGGGGGAAGCAGCACTACCTGAACCAAGATGATGAGGAGAAAGACTTTGAAAAAAATAAGTTAAAGTTTGCTCAGAGCCCAATAGATCAAAGCAGTTGTAAGTAACGGCGCCCACACACTAATAACTCTGGTCGTCAGCAGGTGCTTGGGAGCAATCAACTCAAACCCAATCAACCTCCAGGTTCTCAATGAACCTGCCCAACTCTCCACAATCAAGCGGTTGAAGGGTACCAGATAATGGTGGGTGGCTGCACAAGACAATGCAATATGTTTATGGATCACTGAAACAAACAGTAACAATTTTGGACTAAGAGTAACCCAACACTTCTCAAGGATTCAAGAATAGTGTGGCAGAATGCAACTTGAATAATTAAAGGGAGGTTTAACACTCCAGGTGTAAACTTAATAAAACCTCTTAGTCAAATGTGACTGGTCCAGAAAGACAATCAAATGAATGATCAAGACCAAATAATGGTCAGAAAAAGAGATCAAGAGTGGTATAACACACTCAAGAATTCAATTTAATGAATTCTTCTTCAACCAGCAAGGCTATGGTTGGTGATAAGGAACAGGGCCACAGAAGGGCAGATCAGATTTTTGGACTTTAAAAAAAGTCAAGGGTAAGGGATAAGGATCAAGGGATAATCAAAAGATATATCCGGATAAGTGATCAATTTCACAAAGGAAGGAGCTCTTGGATCAGAAGCTCATAATTCTTATTAGTTTGAAGAATTGATGATGGAGAAAAGCAGGGGAGAGCCCCTCTATTTATAGGCTAGAGAGCCCTGTAACTATTTACAATTGGATAACACAAATGAAAGCGGATTTTTTTTTTCACAATGATGAGGCTCAAGCTTGGGGAGGCCCATTTCCCTTCTGCCAATCTTCCAGACTGGGGTGAGAGATTCTCACCCCAGCCTGTTGCTTGTGAACGTCTGTGCGGACGTTTGCACACCTAGTAACAATGCAACACCCCCTCCCATCCAAATCTGGAGGGGGTTGAGAAAGAAAGAAATTGTACAATAAAAGAAAATAACAAAGCGGTGATGATGGTGATGATGAGGATGTAATAATGGATGAATCAATGATGAGAGGGAAGGAAATCATTTGCGCATGGCCAAGCGATGGGGAGGGTCATGATGAACAATGCGATGAGGCTGAGGAGGAGCAACGCAATGAGGATGAGGATGAGCGATGCAATGAGGATGAGGAGGAGCAACGCAATGAGGACAGGAAGGGTTGGAGTGAAGGATCCAAATTTTTTCTAAGTTCAAATTTTTTTTGTTTTAAATTTTTGAATTCTTATCCCAAGGTGTCCCAAATGGTTCACCACATCTCTCCCCAACTTACAGACTGTCCCTAGTCTGCATCATAATTTTGAAAACATGAAAAAAGAAAATAATTGGCTGTTTCTTGATCCTCTAAGTAAAAAAAATGTTGAAACCTATCTTTATCCATCCAAAAGAGCCTAAATGTGGAGAAGATAAAAGAAAAGGCGTCCCAGGTGCTCACGTATGTGGCATAAAGTAGATTTTTTACAACAAAACGCAGCAGAAGACCCTGGTGGTGCACAACTGGGAGGACTTACTTTGAACCCAAATTGCCCCCACAACAATAAAATCTCTTAACTTGATCAGCAGAGAACCTTCTGGCCAACTGAGTACCATCCAGTTCTTCCAAAACATAAGATCCACCTCTAACTTGACAAACCACTCTATAAGGACCATTCCAAAGATCCAAAAAAGTTTTCCCCACTGAGTCTTAAAAGATCAATTATAAGCCAATACCAGATCACCAGGGTTTAAAGGATCTCTGATTTGATTTAGATGTTTATCTTCCCAATACTGAACTGATTTTGCTCTTGATTCCATCATCTACTGATAAGCTTTTTAACAAATATCTTCACTCCGCTCCAGTTGCTTTGATCTGGCAACAAATAGATCAGTAGTTGAAGAAACTTGTTCCCAAGAGATGCCCAAGAAAGACTCCATTTCAAGATCAAGAGGAAGAACAGCCCTTTGACCAAAGATGATTTCATAAGGAGAGTAGCCAGTGGTTTGCTTAGTGGAAATTTGATCAGAGAAGAGGACCAAGGTAAGAAACTTTTGAAAATTCTTGCCACTTTCACCAGCCAGTTTAACCAAAGCAGCCTTCAAGGGAGCATGGCTCTTTCCACCATGCCTTGTCCTTCAAGATAATAGGGATTAGTAACTCTATGTTGTTCAGGGAGCAATTGGATCATTTTAGCAAGTTTTCCACCAAATTCCAAGCCACCATCAGTAGAATAAGATTGAGCCAAACCTTAACACATCTTCCAATTCTCACGAAGGAAAGCTGCCACAGATTCAGAACTAAGGTTCTTAAGGAATTTGGCTTCAACCCATCCAGAAAAATCATCTCTAGCCACAATGAAGTACTTAGCACCACCTGCCTTGATATGAACCACATCCATAGCAACCCTTCCAAAGACAGTGGACTCCCCATTAGGATAGCAAATTTCAGCTGGACTCCTAAGATCACGTTTTTGACAAACTTCACAACTCTTGCACCATTGAGAGACAGATTTCTTTAGTGATGGCCACCAGAATCGTTTGGATAATCGTTGATATGTTTTGGTTTCCCCACGATGACAAAGGCCCTCATGGAGACTTTCAAGGATTGAATCTTGCTTTGCCGGGATAGTAACCACAAAAAGTGCACAAGGAGTTCCTCTTTTCATAAGCCTAGATCCTTGGACAAAGAAACTAGAGGACTTTCTTTTAAGGGATCAAAATTCTTTGGCAGAGAGATCAAGGAGTCTTTGGAGAGTTGAAAGGTACTTCTCTAACTTAAGCCATAAACCTTGTTGGAAACCCAAGTAATCTTGGGAGGAGAAAGAAAAAACAGGGCAGACCAAAGGTTCTTCCTCATCAAAATCCATTCCAACATCCAATTCATTGTCTCCAATAGGTCTTCTAGATAAACCATCAGGCATAGTAAAAGATTTCCCAGGCCTATGAACAATATCAAAAGAGAAAAGTTGGATAAAAGCTACCCAGCGAGTCATTGGAGCATTTGGAAGACTGGGAGCATTGATCATTTCCACAATGGATCAAGGATTAACTTGCAATTCAAAATGTTGTCCCCAGAGTACTTTTTGGTGTTTCTCCAGCATTCTGGCGACACCACAGAGTTCCAGTTTGGGATGAGAGTATCTAGATTCCACATCCAAAAACAGCAAAGATTCATAAAGAACAGGGTGGTCCAAACCATTTTCATCTTCCTGAGTAAGGACAGCCCCAACAGATCGATAACTAGAGTCAACAGCCAATTTTATTTTGCCAGCTCCAGGCCCATAAGAGATCTTTTTCAAAACTATGTAATTGCCAACAATAGTTTTGAGAAACTGAAATGATTGTTTGCAATCTTGGGTTCAAATCCATTCAGCTTCCTTTCTGGTTAGAAGATGCAAGGGTGCACAGATTTTGGATAGAGAGGGAATGAAGATCCTGACATAAGTTACAACACCTAGGAAACCTCTAACTTCAGTTGGATTTATTGGAGTAGGCCAGGAGATGATTTTGTTGACTTTAGAGGGTGCCATCCTTCTTCCTTCCTTGCAGACTATATGACCAACAATTTCCAAGGCAGGGACACAGGCAGAAATTTTTGATCCAGAGACAGTAAGGCCAGATTCCTCAATTTGAAACAAAATCCTTTCCAAGATAGTAGCATACTCCCAGATAAATTGTCAAATTCCTGAGTGCCAAGGTAAGATCTCATTATCATAGTCAGAAACTGGACTTTTAATTCCACGATCATCAATAAAGATAACAGCATGATCAGGTATTTTGTCTTGGAGGATCCACATTATCTGAGCCTGATAGACTGCAACCAAGTTGGTGGCACCTTGAGGCAATCAAGTCAGTTGAAATCAACCAAGAGGAGTATTGAAAGTAGTGAGAGGGCAAGAAATAGGATGCAAAGATTGTTTTTCATAACCCCCCATGATTTCTCCTAGAACATAACAGGCTCTCCCAGAGAAGGATTCAACAAATTCTTCACTGGCAGGAGGAACACCAGAGTCTTTAATAGTAACTTTATTGAGAGTTTGGAGATCATGAACTACTCTAAGTTTACCATTACTCTTTAGAACACAGAAAACAGGGCCAGAGTAGCTGGAGGTTGACTGTTCATATAGACCGGTACAGACTTGTTTGCGGAACAACTTGATGAATTTGTTGACTTTTGCAGCAGGAATAGGGATCTTTTTCTTTTGCCAAGGATCATGTTCAACTACAGGGATGATATAAGGGAGACCATAGGATTCTTTCAAGAGACCTCTCTCTTCTTCACAGAATGCAATAGATTTTTCCCTTAGAGATAAGATATTTTTGATCAAATTTAACTCATCAGGTAAAAGCCATCCATCTGGACCAAAGTTGACCACCTTCAATTGTTCTTCAGTGACACAACCACAAGGTCCAAAGGGGCCAGTAAGAGAGTGAGATAGACCACAATAAGGATCACAAGATAGAGGAGGACGCATTAGAGGAGGATTGAGATTGAGAGGCATGGGTTGGTTGACAGGTTGGACCTTTTTTGCAACTGGCTTATACTTAGTGGCAAAAGAGAGAAGTTCTTGTTTCCTCCAAGCATTCACCAGCAAGACCTGAGTACAAAAACTGAGACCAGATTCCAGCATCCTCCAAGTTTGATGTTCCATAAAATTTTCAAAAGGTGCCTTTTCCATAAAAAAGGATCCAAAAGATAACTCTTTGCTCACATGTGTGGCACAAGGTAGAGTTTTGAAAACTATGGTAGAAGAATGCCCTGATGGTGCACAATTGGGAGGACTTACTTTTACCCCCAAGTGCCTCCACTGGAGCCAATACTCCTCCATACCAAAACCATTAAGAAAAGAATTGAGATCAGGATCTAGTTTATACTCATTGCGGAGAATCAAACCAGAGCTAGAGGAAGATTGATCAGTGATAAGAGTACAAGGAAAAGAAGAAACAACAGAACCAGAGAGAAGAGAAATATTTTTGGAATTTTGTGTTTTAACATGTTTTTGATTTTGGAAATTTTTGAGATCAGAAGAAAAAGAAGAAAGAGATGAAAAGGATGAAAAATATGCCTCAGAGATAAAAGTTGGCCCTGTAGTTGAAGTCTGAGGCTTAGAATAAATACAACTATTATTATTACCAACTATTCTGCTAAAAAATGAGAGGAGTTAGAAGAGTCCTTCTGCTTCCCCTTCAGAACTGATTTAGGTGAAAAACCAGGGAAATCTCTTTCCCAACGGCCACAATCCAAAGAAAAGAGAGGAACTTCAATCTTCCTACCATCAGCATCAGGAAGAAGAATTCTCTCCCCAACTTGATCAGAAAACATCAGGGTGGCTCCAAAGTCTATTAAGAAAGGACAACCCAAAATCATAGGACCTTCCAAACAAGTGATCCAAAAGTGACAGGCTCCAACAATATTTTGACCAATTCAAACTAGCACATCTTCAGCAATACCCACAAACTCACAAGATTGATTCCCAATTCCATAAAAAGCAGAGTTGAAGCTGACCCTTGGACTGAGATTGAGCTTGCAGGCCATTGCATCCAAAATTAAGTTTAGTTGGGACCCAGAATCAACAAGTAGAGAAACCGTTTTGGATGAGTCACCTAGAGAGCATGGTAAAAATCCAAGAGGACAAGAATAAAGATTTGAATCAGAAGGAGGATCTGTTCCACCAGAGTCTTCCATCAAGGTTCCAGAGGAAACTTTCAATTCATCAGGACCAATCTCCACACGTTGCTGAGAAACCCATTTCTTCATGCCTTCAGCCACAGATGGTGAGATGGAAAGGAGTTCAGCCACAGATAGATCAGGGATTTTAAGATCAGAGATTTTCTTTAATACCCCTTCCACATCGTTGAAGTGGTCTTTGGAAATTCCCCTTTCAAATCAAACCTTGGATTGAGTTGGAAGAGGAAGTTCAGGTGAGGGTGGCACTATAACTGGATCAGTTGGTGAAGGTGATTTGGATTGCAGAGGAGCAGGATCAGAGTATTCTGGGAACCTATCCATGAGGGGTTCCTTTTCTACTTCCATGTCTTCTACCTCAGAAGAAGGAGGCTCCAGTGAGTATTGATGTTTGACAGGTTTTTGAAGAATTGAAGATGGAACAGGAGGAGCTTTATGAGGTCTGGGTTCTTCATGTCGATTCCTAGCTGGATCAGATTGATAAGTTCCAGAAAATCTGGAAGAAGAGACAGCAGGAGGATACCAGGGTTGAAGAGTTCCACAAGCAGATCAAATATCAAAAGAGGCCAAGGATGCCTTCTTGGGAGCAGAAGGCTGGAAAGAGGGCACCACATGACGAATTGGACAAGATGAATCAAAAGGGATAAGTGCACCATTAGGCAGAAAGAAGTTGCTCCCTTTCTGTTCCACCAAAATTTCCTCCTTTTCCTTCTGGAGTTCAGGACAGCAACCAGTTCCATGACCTTCTCTGTGGCAATAATAGAAAGCCATGGTTGACCTAGCAACAGAGTTGGAGGGTTTAGGGACAACCAGAGAGGAGAGTTTCTGATCCATTTTATTCTCAAAAGCTTGCAGGAGTTTGGTGATCTCATTGATAATAGGTGTTTCCCGTTGGGTCTGAGGATTTGGTTTAGGTCTGCAATTGGCTTTCATCTTATTCATGATTTTGTTAGATGCTTGAAAAGAGGGGGCAGGGACTGGTTCAGTAATTCTAGGTTTTTCAAAGGTGAGAGCTGTTTGACCTTTCATTACTTTATCCACAGTATTCCTAAGAACCATGAAAGCAGGGAGCTTGAACCAATTATCTCTTGTAGTGATCATGGATCCAGATTTCACCAATTCATCCTTAATTCTTTCCTGCACTCCTGGAGAGAAAGACTGAAAAAATTGCACTCAAATTTTGTCCACCGTATCAATGTGATTGTTTTGAATAAGATAGGATTAGATAGGGTCCCAAGATTTTCTGAAAGCTTGATAATCAGAGGCTGAGGAGATACCACCATTGGAGGTCCATTGAGAGACTAGGGCATCCATATCTTGGAGAGTGAACCTAGCTATATCAATTTTGCCCCAGTAGGCAATCATTGCCTCCTTAAGAAGTACCCAGTCATGGGATTCAAATCCATCAAATGATTCAATCACTTCCATGACTTCATCAGAGGAGATAAAGAATTGCAGTTGATAAGCCATGTAATATTTGCTAGCACCATCCACTTCAGCAGCCATCTTGTAGGAATCCAGGAACCTTTCAACATTTGTACCATTAAAGCATAAGTTCTTGTTCTGAGGTTTTATCTTGATCATCTTGGCCCAAACAGAGGTAGAAGGGGTACCAATAGATTCCATTTTGACAAAATATTTCCTAAGGGATCCAAAGAACAGATTTCCAAAGTGGCTCACGAGTGTGGCAAGGGTAGAGTTTACAAAAAAACGACTAGGATCAAACCCCTTGATGGTGCACAATTGGGAGGACTTACTTCTGGAACAAGTTGCCTCCACGGATCAGATCTAGATGATAACAGAAACACAGAAAAAAAAAAAAAAAAAAAAAAAAAAAAAAAAAAAAAAAACAGAAAAAGAGAAAAAGATTGGATTTCAAAGTTGATTCCACAATTTTGGGACTGTAAATCCCAAGGCTGCTGGTTTGATCCCGGCCCGGGGGACCAAATGTATAACTCCAAACAGCGCAGGGCGTTGGCAGTTCTGTGGAGGGGATAGGTGCTTTTTTAGGCTGCCCTCCTGAGTGTTACAAAAATATTTTAATGTAACCAGGATCAAGGTCCAGTAACCTTTGTTAATGAGGAATCAAATGGGATAGGGATAAGTTGATAGAAACAATAGCTGAGGGGGAAGCAGCACTACCTGAACCAAGATGATGAGGAGAAAGACTTTGAACAAAATAAGTTAAAGTTTGCTCAGAGCCCAATAGAACAAAGCAGTTGTAAGTAACGGCGCCCACACACTAATAACTCTGGTCGTCAGCAGGTGCTTGGGAGCAATCAACTCAAACCCAATCAACCTCCAGGTTCTCAATGAACCTGCCCAACTCTCCACAATCAAGCGCTTGAAGGGTACCAGATAACGGTGGGTGGCTGCAAAAGACAATGCAATATGTTTATGGATCACTGAAACAAACAGTAACAAGTTTGGACTAAGAGTAACCCAACACTTCTCAAGGATTCAAGAATAGTGTGGCAGAATGCAACTTGAATAATTAAAGGTAGGTTTAACACTCCAGGTGTAAACTTAATAAAACCTCTTAGTCAAACGTGACTGGTCCAGAAAGACAATCAAATGAATGATCAAGACCAAATAATGGTCAGAAAAAGGGATCAAGAGTGGTATAACACACTCAAGAATTCAATTCAATTAATTCTTCTTCAACCAGCAAGGCTATGGTTGGTGATAAGGAACAGGGCCACAGAAGGGCAGATCAGAGTTTTGGACTTTAAAAAAAGTCAAGGGTAAGGGATAAGGATCAAGGGATAATCAAAAGATATATCCGGATAAGTGATCAATTTCACACAGGAAGGAGCTCTTGGATCAGAAGCTCATAATTCTTATTAGTGGGAAGAATTGATGATGGAAAAAAGCAGGGGAGAGCCCCTCCTTTTATAGGCTAGAGAGCCCTGTAAATATTTACAATTGGATAACACAAATGAAAGCGGAATTTTTTTTTCACAATGATGAGGCTCAAGCTTGGGGAGGCCCGGTTCCCTTCTGCTAATCTTCCAGACTGGGGTGAGAGATTCTCACCCAATCCTGTCGCTTGCAAACGTCTGTGCAGACGTTTGCACACCTAGTACCAACGCAACACCCCCTCCCATCCAAATCTGGAGGGGGGTGAGAAAGAAAGAAATTGTACAATAAAAGAAAATAACAAAGCCGTGATGGTGGCGATGATGAGGATGCCATGATGGATGAATAAATGATGAGAGGGAAGGCAATGATTCGCGCATGGCCAAGCCATGGGGAGGGTTGTGATGAACAATGCAATGAGGATGAGGATGAGAGATGCAATGAGGATGAGGAGGAGCAATGCAATGAGGATGAGGATGAGCAATGCAATGAGGATGAGCAGGAGCAACGCAATGAGAATGAGGAGGAGCAACGCAATGAGGATGAGGATGAGTGATGCAATGAGGATGAGGAGGAGCAACGCAATGAGGACAGGAAGGGTGGGAGTGAAGGATCCAAATTTTTTCTAAGTTCAATTTTTTTTTTTTTTTGTTTTAAATTTTTGAATTCTTATCCCAAGGTGTCCGAAATGGTTCACCAAAACGGTCAACTACAGTTACAAGCAATGAGGCAATGAATGATATGAACAGAGTGCAAAATCAAATAACAGTATGAACATTTCCCAGGTCTTAGCACAAGTGGGAGACCATAGAGGGCAAATGTATTGGAGTGTAACTGGTGAGGCATGAGGGAGTGAAGTCAGAGGTAATTCAAATATGAAGATGTAGTCTATGCAGGGCAAGGGACTAGTCAATTTGCAAACTATACAGTTGAGGTGGCTTGACTAGCGTGGGTGAAAACTAGCAAGAGCATGTGACCGGTAATGGGAACCCAAGGTTTATTGATACCCAGGGTGAAAGATTGGAGCCCAAATGGATGGTTGGCTGAGGTAGAGTTAACTGCAAGGTTTGCAAGTGGGTGCTGAGTCAGTGGCCAAGGATTGAAGGTCATTATGCAAGCCAGAGTTGGTAAGCAGAAGGCACCATTGATGTTGTGCTTCTATTTTTGTCACGCTTATGGACTGAGGTAGATGGAACTGAGTAAAATTGTATTTCAAAGTGGGAGGACAATGATCCTTAAGCTTGAAGCATGACAGTTTCCCGGGTATAAAGGCGGGAGCTCCTGCAAGCGTTCAGACAAATTTCCCATCAATTCCAAAGTTGTTACTAATACTGTATACCCATTATCATTACTTCTTTGCCTTTAAATAGATTTATAATTAATTATTTTTTCATTGTCATTCCGCCATTGCAAAAACTGAATTCAACCCAACAAGCAATGCATACCTAGTACAGCCACACAAGGTCTCCAAGGCAAGTGCAAACAATGTTGTTTGTGCAAGGTTGCTTGCATGTTCCCTATAAGTAGCAAGCCTGTTGTGGATGTCCCAGCAGCTTCTGGAAGGGAGGTGCAAAGTTGAAGGTCCGCGCCGCAAGTCAACTACCAAATACTGCCAGTGCCGGAGATTGAGTTCTTAGTTATTTGGAACCCTGGTAAGTTGAGGCTTAGAGACTAAAAATAAGTAAAATAATAAAAGAAAGGAGATGGGACTAATATAATTTTTTTCTTTTGTAGTACTGCCACAATTCCGGCAATATACCACTAATACACCTCTGCCACCGCTGCCATATATTGGGTTGATTGGGTTTGAAGTGCAAAGTGAAGTGCAAGCTGAGGAACCACAGAAAGTCAAAGAGGCAAGAGAAGAAGGAAAAATGACTGAAAGGGAGGTGGAAACGGAACGAAGGGAGGAAAATGAAGAGGAATGAAATGGGATAGAAGGAAGGAGTGGAATGGAACGGGAGGTGGTGGAGCGGAATGGAGCAGAAAGGGATGAGATGGAGGGCCAAGATGAGGAGAACCGGGTGCAATTCAAAGGGCCCATCAAAACTGATGCAAGGTGATTGACTGGTGATGTTGGGGAAGGTTCTTCAAGGGGCTGAAGGAAGAGAGCTCACGAGGAACTCATGGAGGAAGGTGAATGGAATACACAACCAAAAAGAGCTTGGACTGCAAAGTGCAAGGAGATATTTGAGAGACATCTGTTGGTGCAAGTGATGATCTTGCAAAGGCTGTCTTCTTTGGTAGACAACAAAGATTTGGAAGAATTTAGGTCAAGGATAGAGGAATTGAACAAGAATTGGGAGGAAGCGGAGAGAGAAATAAAGGATAATTTGTGAAAATGTATTTTGTAATCTTATATATATTATTATTATTATTATTATTATTATTATTATTATTATTATTATTATTATTATTATTATTATTATTATTATTATTATTATTATTATTATTATTATTATTATTATTATTATTATTATTATTATTATTAATTTGTTTTTTTTTAATTTTTTTTTTCAAGGAAAATAGGATTCTTATTTTGAAATAAAATAAAACATGGAGGGATAAAGATTGTGAAAAGAAAAAAGGGGATAAGTTTTGAGAAAGGGAAAGGAAATAGAATAAGCAAATGGGATGAGATTAATGAGAAGGAATGGGATGGAAATGTGGAATGGTATGGAAGGAATGGAATGGAATGGGAGCTATGATTGGAAATTTTTGCAAGGGTAACTTGCATGGAAGTCTCAAACCAAATTGGGAGAGTTGCAAAGGTGATGGGCTGGTTCCCACAAGGTGCAATCTTTGTTGGACTGGAAACCAGTCCATTCAACAAGGTATTGAAGCTTTCCTTTGCGTAACCTGGAATCCAGGATACGGCTTACTTTGCACTCTAACTGATCTTGGAAACTGACCAGTTCAGGAGGAGGATGAGTCTTGCCTGGGCATAGGACTTGAGCTGTCTCTAGGAGAGACACTTGAAAGACCGGGTGGATACCTTTCCATTTTGTAGGGAAGGTGAGTTCAAAGGTGTTAGGGGAGACAATTGATTCAAATTTGAAGGGGCCAATCTTTCTTTCAGAGATTTTACAAGTTGGGAAAGTACTGCGTATATTGCAAGCATCAAGCCATACCCAATCTCCTACTGCAAAGGTTGGGGCCAAAGTGCAAAGCCAATCTGCTTGTTCCTTTCAGCGCTGGTTTGCTGCTTTGAGGTTGGTTTGAATTTGCGTTTGAAGGGATTGGATGTGATTAAGGTAATTGGTAGTAGGTTGAGAAGGTGCTACGTGAAGGGAAGAGAAAGTTGGATTTCTGCCATAAAGATTCTGGAAGGGAAACTGTTTGGTGGACGAATGAGTGGATTTTTTGTAGGCAAATTTGGCTAATGGGAGCCATTGCAACCAGTTGACCTGTTGGTAGGAGACATACATTTGGAGATACTTTTCAAGGATCTGATTGACTTGCTTGGTTTTCCCATCTGTTTCTGGGTGGTAAGCCGTTGATAAATTGCAAGTGATTTTCAAATTCTGGCACAGCAAGGTCCAGAAGCTAGAGACAAAAAAAGATCCACAATCACTAATTATGTTATCAGGGAGACCATGCTTTGAGAATACATATTCTATGAATAAATTAGCAAAGTCTTCAGAATAGGCCTTCAAATTACTGCAAAGAAATAAAGCCATCTTTGAGAAGCAATCTACTACTACTAAAATAGCATCATAACCACTAGAAATAGGTCATTGCAACATTAAATCCATAGAAAGAAAGTGCCAAGGAATTGGCAGAATTCAAACTGGCTGGAGCAGCCCACACTTCCAATCTTTCAAGGACTTGTTCCAATTGCAATCATAGCACGGGTTAACATATTCTTTTACTTCATTGGTCATACCAGGCCAATGGAAGTATTGTGCAATCAATTGGTAGGTTTTGTCCTGCCCATAATTACCAGCAAGCAGAGAATCATGCCTTGAATCAAAGATATCTAACTTAATGCAAGGATTATCTGGTACTACTATACAATTTTTATAAACTAAATAATCATTTTTGTCAATACTATAATCACTATCTAATAAGTTTGCATTCTTGCAAAGTTTGCTACACTTGAGTTTGTTGAGTTGAGCTTGTCATAGTTCAGAAGCTAGATCTCAAAGGTGAGTGATGATCAAACTGAGTTTGGCAGATTGGGTTGAGAAAAGTGTCCTAACGTTTTCAGGGTTGTTGTTGGCAAAGGTGCTCCCCCCTCCTGGGTGAACGTTGTCCCAACATAACAAAGCATCAGGGACTACCGCTTTTTTCCCAGGACAGTACTTGATTTTAAAGTTGAACTTGGAGAGATATTTGGCTCAACGTGCCTGTCTTCCTGTAAGGACTTTTGAGCTCATAAAATATTTTAAAGAATTTTGATCAGTTAAGACCTCAAAAGGTATGAACACCATTTTTTCAATAAATAAACAATTGCAAGAAGTTCCTTGTCATGAATCTTGTAATTGAGCTCTGCAGCAAGCAATTTGCAAGACTCAAAAGCTAAAGGATGAAAGAGAGAAGAACAGGAGTAGAACTGCAAGATTACTCCTGCAATCACATAGTTGCTTGCATCTGTTTCTACAATAGTGCAAGCTAGCTCATTAAAGTGAGCAAGTATCAGAGCAGTGGTAAATGCTTTTTTAAGAGCTTCAAACCCCAAAGCAGCTTGTTCTGTAAAAAAAACAAAAGTTTTTTTTTTGAAGAAGGTTAGTAAGGTTTTGGTTTTCTTGGAATAATGCTCAATAAACTTCCTGTAAAAATTACTGAAACCAAGGAAGATTTGAAGGGATTTAACAGAAGAAGGTGGGGGCCAGTCCAATATGTGCTGGCTTTTGGCTGGATCCATTGATAGTCCTTGCTGCAAGACTATGAAACCTAGAAATTGAACAGAAGTAGTATGGAATTTGCACTTAGACGCTTTTTCAAACAGGTCATTCTTTCAAAGTTGCTGCAGCACCTCTTTCACATGTGCAATGTGATCCTCCAGAGTCTTTGAGTAGACTAGTTATATTGTTAAGATACACCATGAGATATTTCTCTACAAGGTCAGAAAAAATGTTTAAAAGTGGAAGGAGCATTGCAGAGGCCAAAAGTCATGAGGGTATACTCATAACTGCAAACCATGTTCTCATTGCGGTCAAATACTCATGACCCTTTACAATGCAAACTAGTTTATAGGCCCCTCAAAGGTCTAACTTTGAGAAATAAGCAGCTCCATAGAAGAGAGTGAGGAGGTGAGACATAGGCGTTACTGGGTAGGCATTCTTCCAAGTTACCTGGTTCAGCTTCCTATAGTCAACACAAAGGCAAAGTCCGCCGTCTTTCTTTGGAACAAATAAGACAGGTGAACCGGTGTTTGAATTGCTTGGTCAAAGAAATCCTTTTGATACATTTTGCACAATGTATTCTTGAAGCACTGTTGATTCCTGCTTTGAGAGAGAGTAGACTGGTCCGGATACCAGTGGTGGGCCAGTAATTTTGATCTTATGATTGCAAGAACGGGATGGAGGAAGTTTATCTGCCTTTACAGCTGAAAAGACATCAGCAAATTCATGATAAACCAAAGGTAAAGACTCTCAAATGATTTCTAAATCTTCAATGTTTTCATCTTTGAGAATGGGTTTTGAAGCGCTTGCATGATGCAAGAGGATTAGGGAGCTCAAAATACACCGTTTGGTTGGTGCCTGTTTCTCTTTGAAGAAACAAGGAAGGGGTAAGTTGTAAAAATAAGGGATAAATTTTAAATCTGAAGAGGGAACTTGGGAATGAAGGTCAGGATATTGCAAATCTCCTGGTGGAAAAGTGTCATCCAACTCAATGACAGTGTCAGGTAGGCTGTTTGATTCCTGTTTGACCAAAGGGTTGGTTTTCTGGGGTTGCAAGTTTTGAAGGTTAATTACTCCTTCTTGCCAATTCACATCTGGATTCCAGTGCACTAGGAAATCATGGCCTAGAATGGTATCATCCATTCTGGGAATATCCAAGAAAAATAAATCCCATTTAAAGCTGGGGAAATTAGAAAATGCAAAGGTCCATTTTTCCTTTTTGTAAACCCAATGAGATGGCTCAGTTGCACTACTTACTAAATAGATAGGGAACCTATCTATCTTGGAATGCGTAAGATTTTTCGAAGTGGAAAAAGGTTCACTTATAAAATAAACATTAGCACCAGAATTGATTAAAACTCAATAAGGGGAGTTGTCAGAATGGAAAAGGAAAAATATTGAACTTGGGCAACCTACTGACTTGCAAGTGCAAAGATTGACTTGCTGTAATTTAGATAATGTGTAGTCTTCCTTGCAAGTTTCAGGAAAAATACAAGCTAATTTTTTGACTGTTTAGATGCTTTGCACAACTATTGACATCATGCTTACCTCCACAATACATACATAACCCATTCTTCTCCCTCCTTAAACATTCCTTGTTCCAGAGCATCCAAGTTTCTTTGTCCAGGAACTTTGGAGTTTTGGTGACAGGCTTCCCTTTTGGGTTGGAGTGCAAGGTTTGATTTGGTCTGGATTGCTTTGGATTCTTCAAGGATTGTTTCAAGGAGTCATCTGCCTTTGGAGCCAAAGTTGACGGTCCATGGTTGTTTTGTCAAGAGCACTTCTTGTTGTGATAACCATTATCAAGCTCAATCACCCAGTTGATTAAATGCTGAAGGGAGGTTTTCTTATGTCTCTCAAATGCAAGTTGTTTGATTAGGCCTTCTGGTAAACCTTCTCAAAAATGAAATAGGAGGGCTGCCTTGTTCCATTGGATGCAAGACTGCAGAGTTTGAAAATTGGAAATATAAACAGAAGCTCTACTATTTTCCTTCATGACTAGACTATTGAGTTTGTATTCAGCGTTTCAAACTTCATTAGGGTTGCAAAACAGGGTGAACAGCTGTTGCTCAAACTTGTCCCAATTTTTGAGAATACAAGTGGGACTGGTGTTGTCTAATAGTTCAAGGTAGGGTTTGAACCACTGCAAGGCTCTTCTGCCAAGGAAGGAAGATGCATAAGTAACTCTAGGTCTATCAGTAGGGAAATTGTGAGGATTTTTTGAGAAAATTATTTTGCAGGACTGTAGGTAGGATCTAAGCTTATGAGGGTGTTCCCCAGTAAAATGATCAGGCTGCTTCATTCCCAGGGTACAAAGACTAGGACCACTCGGACCAGATTGCAAGGCAGTTTGGTTAAGCGCCTGGATCAGGGTCAAGAGTAAGGTCAAAGTGTTGGGTTTGGGAGCATTAGTGCAAGCACACAATCTGCCACAAGTCAAGGTTTCACCGGAAGAGTCTTTGATTTCTTCAAGAGGGTCCACTGCTTCCCAAGAGGAAGCAAGGTGATAATCAAGTGGTTTGACCAAAGGATATTTAGAAGAAGGACAGGATCTAAAGTTTTTCTGGCCTGAGAAATGCTGGATCTCCCTACCCAATGGATATCATCATTGCAAGGGGTGAGGGAAGCATTCCTGGTTGAGAAAGTATGTGAAATTGTAAAAGAAATCTATTATTGGTTGGCAAGCTACAATAGATGAGTTGAGTTAGTTAATTTACTGTCACACAACCACCCCACATACTATAGGGAAATCTTATAGTATTGTGAGCGCAAGGGAGAAACTGAGTGCAAGGGCAAGTTAAAGGTAGCAAGGGATAACTGAAAAGTGCAAACTTATGGTGGAGTAACTCGGCACAAAGTGAGAGGGATGAATGTTCCAATGGTGAATGTTCCAATGGAAGGGAACCAAAACCAAGCCCAATGTGATGACTGGATTTAGAAAAATGTGAGAACTTATTAAATTAACTAACTGAGGAAACAATCCCCAGGAAAGTGGCATAGCTTTTATAAGGTAATCCGCAATGACTAGATACAACCTGATGGACGGTCAACTAAAGTTAAAAGCAATGAGGCAATGAATGACATGAACAGAGTGAAAAATCAAATAACAGTATGGATGTTTCCAAGGTCTTAGCGTAAGTGGGAGACAATAGAGGGCAAATTTATTGGAGTTTAATGGTTGAGGCATGAGGGAGTGACTTCAGAGGCAATGCAAAGATGAAGATGTAGTCTATGCAGGGAAAGGGACTATTCCATTTGCAAACTATACAGTTGAGGTGGCTTGACTAACGTGGGTGCAAACTAGCAAGAGCATGTGACTGGGAATGGGAACCCAAGGGTTATTGATACTCAGGGTGAAAGAGTGGAGCCCAAATGGATGGTTGGATGAGATAGAGTTAACTGCAAGGTTTGCAAGTGGGTGCTGAGTCAGTTGCCAAGGATGGAAGTTCATTATGCAAGCCAGAGTTGGTAAGCAAAAGGCACCATTGATGTTGTGAAGCTTCTATTTTTGTCACGCTTTTGGACTGAGGTAGATGGTACTGAGGAAAAGGGTATGTCAAAGTGGGAGGAAAATAATCCTTTAGCTCAAAGTGTGACAGTTTTTAGTTGAAATTGAATAGAACCTTCACTCTTGTTTCTGATTTTCCATCATTTTCAGTACTGTGAAGAATGAATTTCTGAAAAAAAACAACAATCAATCAATCAAATAAGTTCATTATTTAACTTAAAAAAAAAATAAACACATTTTTGTACCTAAACTTCTTAAAGAAGGAGAATTCTTTCAAATTAAAATTTTTTTAATCTTTTATTGGTTACTCTTGTTGGCTTATTATGAAAAATTGAATCATTAGATTCAAAAAAAAAAACCACAACAGGAGTTGAGTAAAATAATCAGTGAGTCAGTAAGATAACACCAATCTATAATTTCTTTCCAATTTTTGTTCCCCTTTCAGATAATCCAATTTTTTGATACCATTGTAGAAAATCAATTTATCTGGATATTTTGAAAAATTTTATTATTTACCTTCCATCCTGATTTCCCCATAGCTTTCTTAGTTTGATTTGTTTTCATGATGGGGTGTAATCTCGTTTTGGTTTTTTTCATTGACTCCACAGCATCTGCTTTGTATCAAATAAATTTTAAAATATCTTTCACCGGGTGTTTTTAGACTACATCAGGATTTCTAAATTTTTCAAATGGCATTTTTAACCATTCAACTATTGAACGTTCTTGAAGCTATCCTTCAACAAACCTTGTTAAATTTCTTTCCAAATCATTAATTGTCTATGATTTTTTATGGGTGAAATTTGGTTGGTTTAGTATGCACCCATCAATCTTCTTGTAATCTCTCCCAGATATAGATAATTCCAACAAAAAAATCACAGTTTTTTTCTAATGGAAAAGGGGGGATACAGATTCAAGTTATTTAAAATTGTGGCAATTGATTTGCAGCCCCTTCAAGATATAATTACAACCCAGATTTTTCTGGAGTTATCCATGTTGAAAATGTGGTATTTGATGTTTAACTTTCTGTTTTAAGGATTCCCAATATGAATTAATTCCAAAAACGCTTCAAAATTGAGACAGAAATTTCCCCAAGACCTTTGCCCAAAGGTCTGGGGGACACTCTTTGCATTGAGGATTGAAAAAAAAAAATGGCATGCACATACACAGTGTCCTGGTGCATGGCTCCAAAAATTTCTTTCAAATTGGATTTCTTCATTTTTTCTGAAAATAAATCATACTCCAGTACAATCAAAATCATTCATAAAGACTTCTGCAGTCATAAAAACCAAAAATATCCCAAAGAATTTCATACTGAACAATTCCCCATCTGAAAATCTTTTGGGATGTGGTATTCAAAATCAATTTGATCTGTTTTAAAAACTGAACCATTCATTGGTGTTCAATTCTTTCATTTTAAAATTTTTCCTTGATCTGTTTTAGTCAATTCATTCAAAAAATGAAGTTCTAAAGATCCTCCCCCCCTTCATTTTCAATCAGCATTAATCATAACTTAGATTTTTCCTGTCCAACAAAAACTCCAAATAAATTCAATTTTTTGGTTTTTGGGATGAAATCTTAGTCCAACAGTCTTTTTTGATTGGTTTGGTTTGAGCTGGTGCACTGCAATGAATATTTTTTTTTTTTTATGAAGCCTTGGAACACAAAAACCTGGATTTAAAGAGATCAATGGATGATTTTACACCTCGTTTTAGATAAAAATGAAAAAAAATAAAATAAAATCTGGCAGACAAAAAAAAAAAACAGAGACAAGATCAAATAGGCCTGGGATGAAACTCAAAGTGGATTGAGGTTGTACAAGAAGTGAACAAGCATTCCACTGGTTGAGAGTCAGTTTTAATTTTTTTTTTTTTTAGTTTTCTGTTAGATTTTTTCTGTCAAAACTCTTCAAGCTTGGTGAAATTGTTGATAAGTGGACAAGTTAAAATCAATTTCTGAATTTTTTTGAGCTTGAAGATACCTTTGATAAATGATAGGTTTCATGAATAATTTTGAATAAAAAAAACTTCAAAGTCATCTTCCTGTCCCAATTAAAGCATTCCATTGATGCTGAAATCTGGTCTTTTCAATAATAAAACTGAGTACTTGGTAATTAAATCCAAAGAACATGATAAATTCAAATACCAGTCAAATCATTTTGGCATGATAGAAGCAATTGAAGGCCTGGTTATGGGCACAGCCAAAATTCTCACCGGTCATAATTATTCTTCATTCTTTTTTTTCATGTGCCTCATCAATAGTTTCAATTTGATTGTCTTGGAGTTTGGAGCTAATTTCCTTTGTTAAACCTGGGATACATATACATTTTATCAGAATTAGAACTGAATTTGATGTTGGTTTGAAAAGAGCTACATGTTTTTTATTTTGGAGATATGGTTTTTATAACCTCCAGTTACACCAGAGTTATTTCTTTCAGTAAGACTGACATTAAAGGCAGCACATGCTAGCATGTGCCTCTGTTATTCCCCTGGTGTTGAGACTCAAGATTTCACCTTCTCAAGTTATCAATTCAATTCTTCAAATCATCCTTAAATAAAGCTCTTGTACTCAGAACCTTAACTTTTTGCCAATCTTGGGACTCCAGAACACCACTGACTCAGCATAAAGGATTTATCAGAACTCTGGTACTCTGAATGTAAACTTTGATCCATGGGATTCAGGCTCAGTTGATTTCTATAGATAACCATCACAGAATCAAGGGAGGGATAGGTAGATGAACCAAGGTTTTTTTACCATACCAGAATAGGTCTCAAAGGTATTCACCAACAAGCCCCCAATCTCAGACTCTAGCATGCTTAAATCCCTTTTGAAAGTTTCATTATGATGCTTCTTTCCACTTTTTTTTTTCCCTTTTCCCATATCTCTTGATCATTTCATCTTGTCTTCAACTATGATCTGAAACCAAGAACATCAAACTGATCATGGAATCTCATATCAAGTCTGAAACTGGTCCCCATCTCCCTCCCCCCCCCCCCCACCACCACCATCAAAAAAAAAAAAAAAAAAGGGAAAGGTTACCTAAACAATTTAAGTTCCACTTTGATCTTGAGCCTCAAATCTCATCCCCATTCCCCTCTGACCTCAATCCATCCCAAGAATAGTTCAAACCTTTCTCACTGGGGTGATATCTTTTAATTTTTCTTTGATGATTTGACTCACTCAATACTATAAACTGAATCATAATCTTGATCTTTTTCTTTTCAACTTGTAAATCTTAGTTTTAAAGATCCCTCTACCAGACATATGTGTATATAACCATCAATCTAAAACAAACCACTGATGGATTTTACTCATTGATTTTACCAAAGCTTTTGCCTCATGTACCTATGTAATTAGGATTAAATACCAATGGATTAGCTGTTTCAAATTCTTTGTTTTTTTTTTAAAAAAAAAAATTTCTCCACCATCTTCCTTTCTCTCTTTTCTGGACACAACTGACAAGTTTTTTTTTTTTTTTTTTTGCATTTTCAGCTTTCTGAACACCTTGACTGGTTCCAGACCAAAGAAAAAACTTGAATTTTGAGATAAGTCAATCAATCAAGTCCATGAGAATGACATGCTAGGCTGTCCCCAAAAAGAAGACTTCAGTGTTTTATGTCCTGTGAGCCAGATTCACTTTCAATAGTTTCATGACTTCAACCTAATGTTGACCAATCCCTCTGCAATTCTAGGACTAACATATTCAAATCTCAAACTATTTGAGATCTTTCTTACACAGATCCCATCTCAAAGGTTCTCTTTTTTTTTGTGTGTGTATGTGTATGTGTTCAGCAAATCAATCAGCACACATGGCCAGATTAATTTGTAGGATTTCCCTGATTTGATAATTCAGTTCCAAAATTCTTATGATATTCTCAAGAAATAGTATCAGAAAATTAAAAAAGCTAAGAGCATGAGATTTTTGAAATTGTCAATCTCCTCTTGAGAAATCTCAAGTAGTTGTTTTTGGTCGATCTGATTTTAATCTTGCTGCTTGGACCTCAAACAGCCAATGCTGTTGCCTGGGAGCGTATATTCCTATTTGATACTCGAGGGTGTGGGGGTTGAGTTAGCATTTCACGCAAGCCTTACTCAGACCATCAAGTTCCAACCCTTCTCGTGTCAGGCAAGAACCCATGCCCGTGCAAGAATATAAAACTGCCGATGATGAATTTTCTAAATATTCTGGCCTTTGATGAACGAAGGGTTGAATAGATCTAATGAATCGAAAACAATCCAGGGTTTTGGTCTGAGACTGGACCCTGGGTTGTTGGATTCGATCTGTAATCCAACGAGTTATGGATCGAGAAACTCAATAGGTTACTCCAACGTCTAACCTCCCGATCCATTTCACGTTGGAGAACGAGGCAGGCTTCGAGACCGATCTTGAGAAGTGATTCGAAGGTGAGGATATTGATTCGAGTATCCAATTGGAGTAGTGTCAGTTTTTGAGTCCGTGGTAGGACCGCAATCGTCAGATTAGGTAGGTCCGTTTGTTCAATATTGGTCAAGTCGAGCAATGGGCTCAGAGGCTTCGAAAGCGCTCCGACAGAGATCGAGAGGACATAATCGGTCACCGAGACTCCAGCTGCCACTAGTGCCAAGGAGGTCAGATTGATGGCCGCCTGAAGGAGAGCTAGTCGAGAAGGATTTGATTTGATTCGATGGAACTCGAGGTTAGCGAACCTGAGTTGGAGAAACGATGATGGCAGGAGAGTAGGATGATGACGAACCACCGTCTTGTTGGAGGACTTGGATGTAGATGTCGATCGTGCTTCTGGGATAAAGTTGGAGCATGACGACGGGCTCGAAGGTGTTTTGAATAGATTGAGCCAAATCGGCAAATCTTTTATCGGTTCTACCCAGTTTCTTACGATCGATCGAACTGAATGGAGTGGTGGAGATATGGACCGAGATCGCAGCGTTGGTAGTCGTAGTATTCGAGGAAGCGTTAGTCGATGAGATGGCGATGGGATTGCCTAGTGCGGTGGTGGTAGCTGTCCGGTTGGATTCGATCGAATCTCTCGGTCCCGATACGAAACCCAAGAGTCTGGTGAGACCGTGTTGGAGGGTTGCAGCGGCATCGGATCCTAGGGGAGGATTGGGTAAGATGTTGAAGTTGGTGGACCTTAACTCGTAGGGTCGTCTGTTATCCAACCGAAGTCCACCGGATGATAATAGTTCTACCCGTGACTAGTCAAAAAGCGCGGATGAGTTGGTTTGATTGAATCGGTTGAGCAGGAACGAATGAAAGTTTGAGAAGATTTGAATGTCCAAGAGGAAGTGAAGGATAGGATCAAGTCTGGCCACTCACCATCTCAGTAGTTCTTCGGTTCGCAACCAGCGTTCGCTCGGTCAGTCGGGCAGCTAGCCGGCTACACCGGATCCGACGATGGACACTGACACCACTGAGACACTGACGAGTGACGAGTGACGACGACCCACGTCCCGCGCCACTGCCAGGCCGAGGCCGCGCAGACGAAGCCGACCACTGACTCTTGATCAGTCTCATGACGATGTGGACTGTGGATGGGATTAGTCATCATGATGCATGCGGAGGTCACAACTCGTCACCCAACCAGATCTCATGATGGTCTAGAGAGAGAGAGAGACAGAGAGAGAGAGAGAGACAGAGAGGCAACCATGACCAACGCTCACTCGTCCCCCTCGACTCCCCCCTGCATTCCACTCATCAATTTCTCTTCATTCCACGATCCCAAGGCCACCATCCAGGATCAGGTGGTGGTGGCCAAGGAAATCTTAGAGGCATTCAAAACCAACGGCTTCGTCTATCTTGATCACATCCCCATCTCACCCCAACTGGTCTCGGAGGCCTTCGAATGGGTTCGTTGGCCATCCTTCCCACCTTCTCCAATCTCTCCTGCCCTGCTCTCCTCTTTCACTCCGATCCAAGAATAATTTCAGCAGGGATCAAAGTCAGCTTGAAGAGCATTAGAGAACCTTGAACTAATTTCCTCTACGATCCATCATCCCAGAGTACAAGATTCTTCGATCTACCCATCCATGTCAAACAACAAGCTTTGCATCCATCCGATGGATCGTCTCATCGAGGCTACTCTCCCATCGGATTAGAAAAAGTTAAACCAGTACAGACATCGGACCCAACAACCGATGACCAAAGAAAAATATCAGGGATCGATCATAAGGAAACCTTCGATCTCGGTAAATCACGAGGGATACCCTACAACATATGGTTACCTACCGAGACCGAGGAACGACACGCTCTGACCGGCTTTCGAGATTTTTTCCAAGAGTTTTATGAACAGTGCGATCGATTGGCGATGAAGATCCTACGAGCGATCTCGATCGGATTGATGGGAGTCGACAATGCCGACTATCTAGAAAAATTTCATCAGGAATCAAACCATCAGATCAGATTGGCGCACTATCCACCGATCGAAGATCGTGAATTGATAGACCGAGTCAGGCAAAGGTTCGGATCACATACCGATTTTGGTTCGATTACGATCCTATTCCAAGATCAAGTAGGCGGTTTAGAAGTCGAGAATCCTGTCGAACCGGGTAAATTCTTAAGAGTTAAACCGATCGATGGGACCGTGGTAGTGAACATTGGCGATCTGTTGATGAGATGGTCCAATGATACCCTTCGATCCACTTTACATCGCGTCGGCCCACCTGACGTCATCGGTCTGTTACCTTCGCGTTACTCGATTCCTTACTTCTGTGGACCAGATCCTAAGGCTCTCATTCACTGTTTACCTGGTACGACATCCGAGCCTAAGTACGAACCTATCTATGCCGATGATTATCTCAAGATGAGAATGAGAGCCTCTTACTGACCTAGGGCTGAGTACTCTAACTGAGTCCGTGAATCAACTCTATCCCGACAAAGACTCTTCATGCTTTAGTAATCAACGTCATGGGTAACATCAGTCATTACTGGCCATGTATCCCACTTTGAACATCATGAGTAAATAGACCATCCGCAGTTAAATCAACCAGTTACGTTTCCTTCATCTTTGCATCTGTTGTAATAACACTACTTCAGACCATTCATAAGCAGGGCTGGGAGATAGCCGGTGACAACAGCAGACAGTAAGATGCATTTCTCCAGTATTTGGTTCCCTAGAGCAGTCTCAATTCAACAGCTTGAACTATTTTTTTCCCCTTTATTTTTAATTTTTGAAAATTCTGAACTGACAGACATGTATCTAATCAGGCAGGGGGGTTTCAACCCCCTTCCTCAAAAAAGAAAAAAAAAAAAAAAAAAAAGGAAAAAAAAAAAATTGCAGAATATTTGGAGTGATTTGAGTGTTTGGAAGAAAGAAGACCATCAAATCAAAAAGATACACAACTTGAAATAATAAATGGGATCTTGATTAATCAAGATCCTAGTGACTGTTTTCAGTTCTTCACAAAACCTTTAAAGCTTTTGAAAGTTGATGAAAGAATCTTGAGCTCAATCTGCCATGATTTCATCCTTGATAGCAACAAGATCCATCTTCAAAGATCATTTGAAAATTCAGAGATCCTACCAAATTCTTGAATTGAACCTTGACAAAGTGTATGTAAAATGAGAATCCTAGATTCCATTTGGAATTGGAGATTGATCTGGAACAGATTTCATGTTTTTTTTTTATCTCTTGTTTGATTGGTTTATTATTTGAGCTGATATATAGATTCCATGACCATGATGGATAGGTGCTTTATCAATGACAATGAGTTATCTTGGTGTTTGTGACTTGTGTTCTTCTTGAATGTGAAAGTTTGAGATCCATCAACAATCAACATCCCATTATTCCTTACCTGGATCATTTTGGAGATGTGAATTTGATAATCCTGAAGTTCAACAAGGTTTGAATGGGATCAATCTTGGCTTTCCTGGGGTTCTCTTGGATCCTGAACAGCTTGGTTTCATTCATCCTTTGAAACCAAGGATGCTTCCTGAATAAAAAAAAAAAAAAAAAATTGACAAGAGTCTATAAACTGAGTATAATCTAATGTTGGAGTAAAAGAATTAAAATCAAAAGAATTCTAAAAAAAATCAGAAAGGTCTGATTTGATAAATCTTGGAACTAAGGATTGTGAACCTTCATTTTTTTGAATAACTCAAGTCACTACTTGGAATTTATCCTCAAGCCTTGTACTTCAACATTGACTAAATTCCATCCACTCTGCAATTGATCTTTGAATCCTTTTCAATCTTCTTCATCAATCAACCACAACCTTTCAGACTGTTTTCATCGTTTCAATAAATCATCACCAGTCACCATTCAAAAAATTCTTTTCTACCTTGCTCTGTCTTCTGAATTCTCAAGTACTCATCTGTATTCATCATTCATACCCAGGATTAAATTCCATAAATTATATCTCAATAATCACCTCACCTTTGCCATCCTTTTTCCATTAATTATCATTTGAAGTAATTTTCATTAGGAGCACCAGGGTAAAAAATTTAGGCAAATGCTAGCATGTGCCTCTGTTTTTCCCCTGGTGGAGTAAATACCATTCTATCATATATCTTTTTTTTAATTGTTTGTGATTTTTGAAATACATCCTATCATTAGTCTTTAGTTTGATCTCAACATTTCACCTTCATCTCAAGTTTCCCACACATTCCTTATGCATCTCATCAATTCAAATTAGAGCAGGAATTTTTTTTTTTTTTTTTTCTAGTTGGATATCAACCAATATACATTAGACTGTAGATCACTTCAAATTAATCAAGATTTGGTCGGTCTATTTTTCAATCAGTTATTTGATTTCAAATTTTCTTGAATTTAATGATTAAAAAGTGTGTGTCATGCTCCAAGGTTAAGTTTTATTGTCTTCATCAATTTGACATATTCTTTTCCTCAGTACCATCTACCTCAGTCCATAAGCATGACACAAAGAAAGCACAACATAAATGGTGCCTTCCGCTTACTACCTTTGGCTTGAATAACAATCTTTCTTGGTCACACACTCACACTAGTTTGTACTCATGCCTAGATAGCCACATCAACTGTATATTTTGAAAATGAACTAGTCCCTTACCCTGCATAAACTACATCTTCATATTTGCATTATCCTAACATTTCATTCCTTCTTGTCTCATCCATAATGTCCTTGTATTCTCATATTGTATTTCATTGCAACTATGCTAAAATCTTGGAAACAAATCTACTGTTATTTTCAATTTCCCATTATTTTCCTGTCATTCATTGCCTCATTTCCCTCTAGCTATAAGTGGCCATCCATAAGGTTGTATCTGGTCACCTTTGGATTACCTTATAAAGGCTGTGTTTCCTGCCTGAAGATTGTCTCCTCAGTTGGTTAATTTCATATTTTCTTGAGTTTAATAAATCCATTCATCACATTGGGCTTGGGTCAAGTTCCCTTCCATTGGAACACTTCATCCCTCTTTTTTCTGTTTGCAGTGCCATTGAATCATCAAGTCCACACTTTTCAGTTATCATTTCTATCTTGAATGATCCATTGCACACAGTTTATCCCTTTGCACTCACAATCATCTAAGATTTCCCCATAGTACGTGGGGTGGTTGTGTGACAGTGTGAAATCAAAATTTTCCCATTTTGATCATTGGAAATTTGTCTAAAAACTTTGCAGCTTACTCCAAAGCTTCAGGTTTGAAATTTGAAGGAGAATAAAAGTTTTAAAGTTTAAACTCATTGTAGAATTTTTCTGTTCAATTTGTGTCATGACCACTCAAGCCTTTTTCAACTCTTAAGTGCATGGGGTATGTGAATCCTGGGCCAGTTAAGTATCAAAAAAAAAAAATGAACAGTCTCAGGTTGTAAGAATTTATGTTAAATTTTCAAACAAGTAGAAAAATTAGAAATTAGAATGAACTATGAATTTTTAATTCCCAGAAATTCAGTCCCTATGAGTGGGTTGATTCTGGGTATTCTAGCCAAGAGGGCCTTAATTGAAACAAAAAACTTTTCCTAAAATATTGAAAAAGTTGATGAAAATATAATGTGTGTGATTCAGGAAGGATGCATGACCCCATTTCCAAGTTCCTGGAATCAATTTATTTAAATTTATTTTGATATTACTTGGAAGCACTTGAATCAAAATTAAAGATGTATAAAAAACAATTTGACTTCCTGAATCATGTGACTGTTGAAAACCTTTGAAAATAGAAATATTACCTTAAAGATGAATCAAGATAGAGTCAATGAAATATTCAAAAAAAATTTATTTTAAACCTCTTCAATAGTTCAATTAATCATCCCTTTCAACCCAATCATTCCAGATGACTCTTCAATATTTAAAATATTGAAATAATTTAATTGATTTAAATCAATCTTGATTCAATCTGGGTGTCTACTTGCTGTATGATTTTAATAATTTAATGTTTTTTTTTTTCATGGAGAGGATCTGGTGATGAGTTTCAAAATTGAGAAAAATGGGTTTTAGGTTTAATATAATGTAATCATTAAGATAAGAAAGTGAATGAAAGATGATTTGACATTCAGGTGAGTTGAATGGCTTACCAGAGTACTGACTAATATTCAATAATTGATGTGGTTGGTGAGCTTATGGATTGAATGAAATTTATCAATATCCTCAAATGGTTGAAAGAACTATGGAAAGGAATCCAAATAAAGAAAGATTTTTGAGATAAATTTTTTTTTTCAAATTGGTTTTTACTTCAGCACACCCAGATCTATTCCCAGGATGGCCTAGAATCTTGGAATTCAGCCAATCAGAAAGATTTCTTAAAATTTTCTCCAAATCAAAATTTGAATGAAGGTTTAGAAGGTATTGGGAGGTCAGTTCATTTTTGGAATACCTTTTTGAAAATCTTTTTAACTGATCTTTTGGGACTTAAAGTTTTTGAGGCACCTTTAAATTAGTTTAATACCCTCACCCATGTTTTTTTTTTTTTTTTTTTTTTTTTTTGGAGGGTGGGGGGTGGGGGGGGGGGGTCTGGAGGTTGGTTGATTTCATGGAGGGATTTTTGAAATATCAAGGCTTGGAAAAGAACCTTTAAGAAATAATGATAAAAAGAAAGGTGCCTTTTTTTTTCCAGGTTTGAAATAAATTTTTTTGAATGGAAAGTTTTGAACAAATGTAGAATGCCATTGAAATCATCAAAACATAATCTTTTAAAACCATCTTTTGGAGTGAGTTTTTTCCCCTGAAAAACATGGGGAAAAAAAAAATTGTTTTGGTCTGCTTCTTTTGAAACATCTCACAGAGAAACTGAAATTTAAATTCCAACTTTCTGAAAATTTGAAATAAACTAACCTCTAACTCAAAGGATTACTTGATCAATACATAAAATCTTTGATTCTTGTCACAATTCTGACACAGATTTTTTTTTTTTTGGTTATATAATACAGAATCTTTGATTATCAATCTTCTACTTTATAATTAATATTTTAAAAATTTAAGATACAGTTATAATCAACATGTTACAGATGTAAGATATCACTTATTTTTAATTTCATAATATAAACTTGACTCTTTCTCCACTTTCTAGTCTTTCCTTGTGAAATAGTGAAATATATTCTTGTTGTTTGCACCCTTACTTTCATTCCACTAAATTTCTGGAGTTTCCTTCATCCTAGGACCATAAAGACTCATTTTGATTCTTCTTTGAGTTCTGATCCACCTTTAGGTCTTTACTCATCCCACTTACTCTAAAGCTTGATACATTTTTCATCTCTTCTATTACTAGCCTTTTTACCCCTGTTGGTTGTTTCCACTCTGGTTGATAAAAACTAAAATTTATCTTTTCCAGACTTCTTTTTTGAATTTTATGACCAAACGATTGAAAGACTATCTTAGATTTTTCAATCATTTCAAACATAAAACTTCATTAAATCACTCAAATTATGAGCTTCTTCAGCCAGCTTAAATTCAACCTATTCCTTGGAAATCATGTTCTATGGATCAAATTTATCAATGAGCCTTTTATGATGGATATGATTCTATCCTATCAATGTTAAACTTATTTTCAAATATGTCTTTCTTTTTTCAAGGCAATACCATGGCCAATTTGGAAGAGCATTCCAATTTATTTTTTTTACTTTTTCTTTTTCTTTTACTTTTACTTTTACTTTTACTTTTACTTTTACTTTTACTTTTTCTTTTTCTTTTTCTTTTTCTTTTTCTTTTTCTTTTTCTTTTTCTTTTTCTTTTTCTTTTTCTTTTTCTTTTTCTTTTTCTTTTTCTTTTTCTTTTTCTTTTTCTTTTTCTTTTTCTTTTTCTTTTTCTTTTTCTTTTTCTTTTTCTTTTTCTTTTTCTTTTTCTTTTTCTTTTTCTTTTTCTTTTTCTTTTTCTTTTTCTTTTACTTTTACTTTTACTTTTACTATTACTTTTTCTTTTTCTTTTTCTTTTTCTTTTTCTTTTACTTTTTCTTTTTCTTTTTCTTTTTATTTTTCTTTTTCTTTTTCTTTTTCTTTTTCTTTTTCTTTTTCTTTTTCTTTTTCTTTTTCTTTTTCTTTTTCTTTTTCTTTTTCTTTTTCTTTTTCTTTTTCTTTTTCTTTTTCTTTTTCTTTTTCTTTTTCTTTTTCTTTTTCTTTTTCTTTTTCTTTTTCTTTTTCTTTTTCTTTTTCTTTTTCTTTTTCTTTTTCTTTTTCTTTTTCTTTTTCTTTTTCTTTTTCTTTTTATTTTTCTCTTTCTTTTTCTTTTTCTTTTTCTTTTTCTTTTTCTTTTTCTTTTTCTTTTTCTTTTTCTTTTTCTTTTTCTTTTTCTTTTTCTTTTTCTTTTTCTTTTTCTTTTTCTTTTTCTTTTTCTTTTTCTTTTTCTTTTTCTTTTTATTTTTCTTTTTAATTTTAATTTTCTTTTACTTTTACTTTTACTTTTACTTTTTCTCTTTCTTTTTTAAGATTCTGAACTTTGTTATTCAAGAATTTATATATTGATCAAAATTTACCAAAAGCTTACAACCAAGAAATAGCAAACCAAGTTAATAAATCAGATTCTCAAAATATATATTTAATATATGTAAACTATCAACCAGATTAAAGTTAAACTTTTCTTCAATTTTATCAATTTGCATAAAATAGCACCACTCATTTCTCAATTGAAAAGTCTCCCTTTCAAACTCTTGATGGGAGAAATTTAAATTTTCATTCTATCCACATAGAACCTTCACAGACAGCCAAAAAATTCTTTCTTTTATTCAATAATTCCAAAAGCAAATTCAAATCAACCTTGAAGTTTCTTATTTCTTTTCTAACAAAAAGTCTCACAAAAATTGAATTAGGAGAGTAGTTACAGCATTATGCTTGCAAAATTTGTACTACTTGAACTACCATCTCTCTAAACAAAAATTATTCCATCAAATCTCAAATCATTTTATTTTCCAAAATCTTTCAAATTAACTTAACCCTTGAAATGCAAAGATGTAAATTCATTCTTTCAAATATCTTTCCTAGAGTCCAATTTTGGTCTATACCCAGGAAAAAACCATCCCACTCTGTAATCTTTCAAGATTGAAGATCATTTTTAGTATGAATTAATTTGTATACTTGATTCCATTTCATGAAAAGGAAATTGCATGTAACTTTTGGAGTTCAATGGATACAAGTCTGATTGCAATTTCAAATATGGTAACAAGCCATCAATTTACATGCCTGATGCCCAAGCTACCTCCCTCACAAAGAAAAAAACTCAAACTTGGTAAATCCAAATGCACACTAGAAAAAAAAATTAATCATTTTTGCCTCTAGAAATCTTTGCTTACCTTTGGTGAAAATTTAAAAAATATTTTTCCCCATCCATACACCACTATCTACCACTTTTTAATTTCAAAATATGACCCATGCCTAAATTCTACATATTACCTCAGTAATATTAGATGCAAAATGCCAATACTCTACTCTGGTACTTTGATTAAATAAATATTCCACCAAGGCTATTGAATTGCAGATATTTCACATCCTTCAACTCACAAGCTAGCCTGTTCATCATTTAGCCACAATATTTAGTATCCTCCATGGCTCTTCTTTCAATACTCCAATTTGTTGGAATTCTCATGTTCTGCTCACACATAAGTTCCATTTCTTTCAATCATTTATATCTAGAATATAAGGATTAACAACACTTTTAGATGATTAAAAAGGTCTGCTAGTATTTAAAATCAAAACTCAAGAGTCATAGGAGACCCAAGAGGCATGTAGAACCAGTGGCTTAAGACCCAGTTAGTTTTCTGTGACTGTACTGATTTTCTTTGTCTTCTCTGCTAGTTGTGAATCTTTTTAAGACTTTATCCCGGTTGTTCTATTCATTGTCTGGAAATTTATTCATACTTCCTCTGATCATTAAAACCACTTTTTGGCCCTGTTAAGAATAAGGAAGTTGTATTTATATAAGACCTCTTAAGATTAAGGAATAAACATTATCATTTCTTTGACAAATTTCAACCTGAGTTCCCCCTTCCTCTGAGTCACCTGATCCGCTTCTCTCAGTTTCATAAAGACTAAATTCATTTTCTTCTTCTTTTCCTCTTTCCTGGCCCTTACACTACTTATTTTAACACAATTAACAGTCAAAAATGCCAAGCCTATTGCACTCCTCCCAGCTTATCCATCTCACCTTGCCTAAACCATGAGCTCCAACAGTGACCCCAACTGCTTTCTTTTGAACTCAGAAAACTACGCAATATGGGTTGTCCATATGGAAGCCAAAATTTACAATATCAACAAACTTGACATAGTGACGGGGAGGATTACCAAGAATCAAGTCAAAAAAGCCAAAGAAAAGATTTTAATCACTAAAGCAAACAGAAAGGCTTATATGTTAAAATATGTATGCACTTAGGCGTGTGCTACGTATAAGTGTAATCCACATGGGATGCACATATGGGCCTCTCCGTTCCATTGGACACTCACACGGACCATACGGGCCTGTTTGGATGTTATGGATTTGGGGAAACTGGCCTCAAAACACGTGAAACAGGCCTATTGGTACAAGGGTCCTAACGGGCCCGGTGAGGTATATGGGTAAATAAAGCCAGATGGGCTTGTATGGGCATAATTGGGCCCAAGGTTTATTTTGGACATACTTGGCTAGACGGGCTTGCCTGCCAAAGTATGGTTTACTTAGTTTTTGGGCTTGGGGAGGCCCATTGGGGCCCCCGCCCATGTCGCAGCCCGGTTGGGGCTGCCGCCCATGTTGCGGCCCACTCAGGGCCGCTGTTTTGCTTATGGCCCATTTATGGGGCCTGACGGCCCGCGCGGGGCCGTTGTAGGGGGCAGGGGGACTCAAAATGGAGCCCACCCACCCCGGTTGCTGCTGCCGCACTGGGTGGCGGCCGCGGGGCTGGTGGCCCTGGCTCCTCCCGCTCCCCTTGCTTGCCATTGCAAGGAGGAGGGGGAGGGCTGGCTGGATGGAACCAGCCAGCAACCGGTTGCAAGGGGCAACTGGTCATGGTGGGGGGGACTTGAGCACCCCCCACCAAAAGTGGCGGCTAGGCCGGTTGCATTGAGGCAACTGGCGGTGAAGGGGAATTGACCACCCCCCCACCATCAAAGGGGCACTCTCCCCCCCCTTTACCAAGGGGGAGGAGCAATGGGCTGGAGGGGACTTGACCACCCCCCAGCCAACCTTACCTTGACAATGCCCTGGGGGTATTAACCCCCAGGGCCCCTGGTAGGAGGATTTGACCGCCCCCTCCAGGGATCTGTGAGAAGGAGGGGGGGACAGCATGTCCGCTGGTCACCCCCCCCCCCCCCATGTGTGTCTGAGACTAGACCCAGGTGTGTCCTGGGTCCCTCCTGGCCATTTTTATGGCCATGGGCTGGTTGCATGAGGTAACAAGCCAGCATGTGAGGTAACAGGATGGTTGTAATAGACAACAGTCTAGGGTTTTGAACAGCTAAGGGGCTGGTTCAGCCCCATTGAGGTTGAAACACCAGAAATAACCAGAATAGGCTGGTTGTAAGGTTACAGGGATTGATGCCCTGCGGGCTGATGTAGCCCAAACCAAGTAACAAGGACTATAGAGCCTGTAGAGCTCTTTTGGAGCGGAAAATTTTCCTTTTGGCTTGTTGTATCATGGGCTCACAAGAGGCCAATCTTTTGTACTTAAGGAGCTCCTCTCCCTTCTGTTTTCCATCATCCATTCATCATCCAATCAAATTCATAACCAATATCATCATACGTATTGCCCCATTGTGAGAGCCCATCAGCAATTATTGACACAAGGTGTCCAGTGAAGAGTCCAAGAATTCTTAATTACCTAGACCAACATACTGAAAGGAAAGATTAAAAACTCTTGTAGAAATGAAGGTGGTGATTGGAAACAAGTTGGATAGAATCTCACTCAATGTGGTCACAAACAGAGTAGAGCGCTCAAAAGATAAGGAGGAAAGATAATGGGAGACAGGACGGGAAAAGTGACTAAGTGAAAAAGCATGAGAGTAATCAAAGTGAATCAGTAGGACGTCTTGGATTCTTGATTGAAGCAACCTCACATGTGAACAGGATGAGGAAATCAAGTGAGATGTTTGAGTTTGGGGCTGATCTTTGGAGGTTTTGGATTGTGAGATGTACGGATTGTTGTCGGTTTTTGAGGCTTGAGTTGGGAGAGAAGGAGAAGGTAATTGAGGGGGAGTCGTATGTGAATGAGAGTGGATGGATGATGGAGCGGAGGAGATGTTGGAGCGGATGGGATGAGGGACAAATGAAAGGATGAAAAGGAAGGAACAGGAAGAAGGGAGATGGTGGAGTGATGGAGGAGTAAAGCGGAAGAAAGCGGGGCTGGTCACGTGTGACAGGGAACGGGAAGAAGGGAGATGGAGGAGTGATGGAGGAGTAAAGCGGAAGAAAGCGGGGCTGGTCATGTGTGACAGGTTGGAGACAGGTTGTAAATGGGAATGGGAGCGGAGCTGGATTCAGGAGATTTCCTCTCAAAATGCCGCCATGTTCAAATGAGAGGTTGCATTATCATATTGGTGAGGTTTTTAACTGTGGGTTGAACAGCGGATTTTGTCAGAGGGTCTGCCAGCATTGATTTGGAGGGAATGAGATTGGTGATAAGAAGTTTTGCATCCTTTTGTTCTTGGAGCCACTTGATCTGAGTATCTACATGTTTGAGTGTGCTGTGATGGGATTCAAAGTTAACAAGGTCGTCCAGGGCCTTGTTGTCAATATGTGAGCAGTGGGAGAGAGAGAGAGATGGATTCAACTCCTTTAGCAGATTTAAGATCCAGACTTTTTCTTGTGTCGCCAAGACCAGTGATTTAAGTTAGCCTTTGGTTGAGGAGAGTGAAACTGTGGGCTGGAGCTTGCTGTGCCACGACACGGCACAGCCGTAGAGTAATATCAAGTAGCCGGTGTGACTCCTCCTTGAAATGGGATCATTACCTCCATCCGAGTCACTCCAGGACTCGAGATCAAAGCTGAAAGAGTCTTTCTCCAAGCAAAGGGCAAGATTCTGAGTTGTTTTCAAGTATTGCCAGGCATGCTTGGCTTCCGTCCAGTGAGAGTGACCGGGTTTTGCATTGAACCTGGACAAAGAGGAGACTGCGTAAGAGAGATCCGGTCGAGTTTGGGTGGCTATGAAGTTGAGGTAGCCCGTTGCCAAGCGGTAGTTGATGTTCAGGTTGGAGAAATTGGAGGCATTGGCATCAGTTGCGGGTTTGAGAGCAATGCCAGGGGTTAAGGGAGTGTTGATTGGTTTTGACTCAGAGAGCCCAAGTTCAGTCAGGGTGGTATTAACGTGGTTGGGTTGATGTAGGCAAGGACCATTTGGGGAGTTAACAAGATAGTTACCAAGGATTTTGGTGAGGGGACCTTCATGTGAGATGGCAAACCTTGATTTTAGTTTTGCTCAAAATTCTTCCAAGTTTCCAATGATAAATAGATTGTCAACGTAGCAGAAAACAAAGATTTGAGCGGACTGATTTATGAAAAGACACGGATTGGCGGAAGAAGTGATAAATTTTTGGTCAAGGATCCACTGCTTGAGAGTATCAAACCAACTTTTTGGCGCTTGTTTTAGGCTGTATAGGGCATTATTCAACTTAAGATAGGGAAAAGAGGTGTTGTATCCAGGAGGAGCCTTGATTTAGATATCTTTGTCTAGTTTGGCATGCAGAAACGCGGACTTGATGTCCATCTGAGTGATGGGCAGCTTGTGGTGAAAAGCGTAGACTAGCACCGTCTGGAGAGTCGTGATTTGTCCTGTGGGTGCGTAAGTTTCTCCATAGTCAAAGAACTCCAACTGTCTGAATCCTTGGACACATAATCTGGCCTTGAAGATGAGACCGTTGTTGTCTGGGTCAACTTTGAGCCAATAAGCCCATACCATTGACAGCGCCTTTTTGCCTTCCGGTAATACGTGATAGCCACTCCAGAAGCCCATGGATTCAATTCCATTAAGTTTATTTTTCATGCCTAGAGCCCAATTTTGATAATCGGGTGAGCGCTTTGCCTCCTCATAGTTTTGAGGGACATTTCTGGTGAGAAATCTGTAACGTTGAGGACATTGGAGGCTGGAGCGATCCCTGAGGTTGACACCCAAGGAGGTGAGTTGGGGAGTAAGGTCCTTATTGTCTGAGGACTCAGAGCTGGACTGATTGGTTAGAGGTGATTATTTACAGTTTTCAGTGTTGAAGGAGAGTTTGTTGGCCTGCAATTGGTCTGCGGTTTCAGAGCCGCTAGGGTTTGAGGAGTGAGGTGAGGGCTTATTTTCATTTGTTGAGAGCAGAGTGTCCAGGAGATTGGAACCGGTTTGAAGTAGGGGGTCAAAGGGAGGTTTGTATGGGGAAGAAGATTCAGTTAGTCTCACATTTTAAAAAATTTTAACATGCTTAGAACAAATTGTTTCTCCAAGCTCTGGAACAAAAGTTTGATAGGAGTTGAATTGTAGGTCGTGACCCACAAGGATTCCTTCCCAACCCTTCTGATTGAATTTCCCCATGTTGTGACGGAGATTTAGGACAACAGCTTTGGATCCTAGGGTTTGAATCAGATTTAGTTTAGGTTTGAGTCCATTCCACATTTCCAAAGGGCTTAACTTTAGTTCCTTGGCTGGCAGGAGATTGAGTATTTTGCAGCATCCAACTAGGATTTGATCCCACAAGTTGGTAGGGATAGACATTTCAATGAGAGTGGTCCTAGCAGCTTTGACTAATATTTGGTTTCCTTGCTCGGAAATAGGATTGTGTTGTGGTGTATGGGGTTCAGATGTTGTGTGTATGATTCCCGAATCCAAAAGGAAACTTGAGATTTTGTAGTTAATGAATTCTCTGCTGTTATCAGAGTGCAGTGACTTGAGTTGGTATCCAAATTGATCTGAGTGTATTTTGATGAACTTGATGATCTCATCCGTTATGTTGGATTTAATTTTAATGGGGAGACAGACTTTGAAGCGGGAGAATTTGTTGGTGAGCAGTAGGAAGTACCAATTGCCAGTCTTGGAGATGGGATTGATTGGTCCACAAACATCGGCATGTATTCTAACAAACAGTTTGGTGCAGCGGGGCATATGACCCTTGAAGGATGATCTGTGAATCTTACCTAGGGCGCAGGATTCACATGAAAGATTGTTCCACCTGATCTTTGGAAAGTCTCTAGACAGAAGTTTGGTTTGATCCAGGTGTGGATGACCAAAACGCTTGGGCAGAGTAGTGAGAGTGACAAACGCGTGCTTTGATTCTGACTGAGAGAGAGAGAGGTCCTTGACGACCAGGAGATTGTCTTCAATTGATCTGGATAGAATCTCTTCTTGCTTGAACCTTACCACAAAGTTTCTGGGACTTAATAGATGAAATGAGCATCCCTTATTCAACAGTTGTCCCAAGGAGACCAGATTCACAGCTAGTTGAGGGACGTAGAGTGATTGACTAAGATGAACGTTGCAGCTTTCCAACATAAGCTTAGCAATTCCGACACCTTCAGCGTACAGTGATGAATTTTCCTTTGCCGTTTGAATTTGAGTGTTGTCTTCTGCCAGAGTTTCAAAAAAATTGGGTGAATTGAACATAGATTGAGATGCGCCAGAGTCCAGGATGATGGCGTTTTTGGTGAGGAATCTGGAGTTGGTCATGGCAAAGTTGTAAGAGGTGCAAGATAAGTTGGGGGATGCAGGTTTGTTTTCATTAGGTTTGGCGTTGTTGTTGAAGTTTGGGCGGAGGTGAGGATACAGCCACCAGCAGGCATGTTTGGGATGGGATGACTGTGGATTATTCCAGGTTGATCGGCATTTGATGGCTTCCTGCTTTGTGCCTTTATTCATCATAGCAGAAGTGTAGGTACCTGCAGCGATTTTGTTCTTAATCTGATTCAGATGTCAAAGGATCAAGTCGCTGTTGATTTTGGATTCTCCAAGCGAGTGGGTAATTGTCATCTTGAGATGTTCAAGCTCTGGAGGAAATTTGTAGAGTATGAGATACGCAACTATGTCCTCATCCATTTTTATTCCAATTTCCGAAATTTGAATAAGACAGGCCTTGACTTTGGTGATAAACTTGTCAACGTGTTTTGTGTCAAACTGAAGGTTGAGGAAGTTGAAGAATACTCGAGACCTGTTTGCTTTTTGAGATGATGCATAGAATTTGTTGATTGATTTCCAGAGTTCTATCCCATTGGTAAGGTGGTGGTCCTTGACGCAGTTAATGTATGTTTGATTATCAAGCTTGGCCAAGATGTATACAACCAGTTTGAGATTAATTTTGGGGGGGCATTTTTTGGAATCGGGTGATTGGAGCCATTTAGCAACGCCTTTAAGAGCAAAAATGGTCATGAGCTTTGAGCGCCAAAGTGAGAAGTTTGACTCAGTGAGAGTGGGGATGGAGTCTGTGAGGGTTTTGAGGAGAGGTGATTTGAGGTCCGTTGGTCCAGGTGACAAATTCAAGTCCATGTTATCTCTCGGAATTGTTGGTAGAGTTGCAGCGATTTTGGCTTTTAACCATGAAGAGTTCAAGAATTCTTAATTACCTAGACCAACAGACTGAAAGGAAAGATTAACAACTGTTGTAGAAATGAAGGTGGTGATTGGAAACAAGTTGGATCGAATCTCACTCAATGTGGTCACAAACAGAGTAGAGCGCTCAAAAGATAAGGAGGAAAGATAATGGGAGACAGGACGGGACAAGTGACTAAGTGAAAAAGCATGAGAGTAATCAAAGTGAATCAGTAGGACGTCTTGGATTCTTGATTGAAGCAACCTCACATGTGAACAGGATGAGGAAATTGAGTGAGATGTTCAAGGTCAGGGCTGATCTTTGGAGGTTTTGGATTGTGAGATGTATGGATTGTTGTCGGTTTTTGAGGCTTGAGTTGGGAGAGAAGGAGAAGGTAATTGAGGGGGAGTTGTATGTGAATGAGAGTGGATGGATGATGGAGCAGAGGAGATGTTGGAGCGGATGGGATGAGGGACAAATGAAAGGATGAAAAGGAAGGAACAGGAAGAAGGGAGATGGTGGAGTGATGGAGGAGTAAAGCGGAAGAAAGCGGGGCTGGTCACGTGTGACAGGGAACGGGAAGAAGGGAGATGGAGGAGTGATGGAGGAGTAAAGCGGAAGAAAGCTGGAGCAGAAGAAAGCGGGGCTGTTCATGTGTGACAGGTTGGCGACAAGTTGTAAGTGGGAATGGGAGCGGAGCTGGATTCAGGAGATTTCCTCTCAACATCCAGCATTTCTTTTGCTTTAAATTATTCTCATTTTCCTAAGCTAATTGCTGGCCATAATTATAAAACTATACACTTATTGTTCAGAATATTGATGAATCAAACCTGGCATTGGTGAGCACCACCCTGTCAACTAAGAACAATTCAATAGACGGGCCATTTGGACTCTCCTATGTACCATATATGCCGGCAACAACCTTGCTGCTCAATCTACCGCCCTTGATCAATTCCTCAACCTGGAATTCTCCTTGGTTGAAACATTTTGCCTGGCAATCAGATTATCAAATTAAAAAATGGTCCTGGCCGGCATCAGACTCAATGATCAATTCAAGATCCTTTTGATGCTCAGGAAGCTTCCAAAAAAGGAGTTCAGATCCTTCCAAGACATTGTGGCTATGGGCTTCTCTACTGAATCATTCAAGGCAATCATCAAGCAACTCAAATCTTACTCCATTACCTCAATCAACCAAGACAAAGACAACTTGGGGATCAAGAATCCCCAATCCTTATTCACCCGTTCCAATGAGCACAGAGTCAAGAATAAGAATTCCCAGGCTCAATCTTCCTTTTTTGCCTTCTGTAAGAAACCCGGACACTGCACTGTCAATTGTGGGAATGTAAGCATCAAGAGAATGACCTACCTCAAAAAGGGTCAAGCATTGTAGCGGCCTGTTCAAATTTTGCCAGTGCTTCTGTAAGAAACAGACTGGTCTACGCAGGTCAACAAGAAGAGAAAAACGAAGTTGAAGGTGTCTTGACTTACTTTCTGACCCAAGATGGTCATTGATACCACTATGACAACATCAAATTTGAAAACGTGACCTATTACTAAGAACATCCATTATGCACTGGCAAATCAAAACCTTGTTTGATTGCTTTTTAACGGCCAATCTTGTCTTCTCTCATATGCGGAACCTCCTTTTTCCTCCTTCATCCACACTGCCTTGCTTGACTTACTCTCAATTACCGTATTTAACCTTCCAACTGATTTCCCGCCTTTTCATTTCTTCCATCATTTCTGCTCATCCCACTCTGCAATCTCCTTCAAGTTTGATTGGCCTATTGGCTCTCTTGTCCTTAAGCATGAGCAGAGGAGGTGTGTTGGACTTCTCATGTTCTTCTCACACTTAAGTTCCATTTCTTTCCATCATTTATATCTAGACTAGAAGGATTAAGGAACCTTTTAGATGATTGAAAAGGTCTGCTAGTATTTAACATTAAAACTCAAGAGGCATAGGAGACCCAAGAGGCATGTAGACCCAGTGGCTTAAGACCCAGTTAGTTTTCTGTGAATTTACTGATTTTCTTTTTCTTCTCTTCTAGTTGTGAATCTGGTTAGGACTTTATCCCGGTTTTTCTATTCATTGTCTGGGAATTTATGCATACTGTCTCTGATCATTAAAACCACTGTTTGGCCCAGTTAAGAATCAGGAAGTTGTATGTATATAAGACCTCTTAAGATTAAGGAATAAACATTATCAGTTCTTTGACACATTTCAACCTGAGTTCCCCTTCCTCTGAGTCACCTGATCTACTTCTCTTAGTTTCATAAAGACTAAATTCATTTTCTTCTTCTCTTCCTCTTTCCCAGCCCTTGGACTACTTTTTTTAAAACAATTTTTTGACTAAAAAAAGAGTAATTATTTTTTTCCCTTTCCACTTCCTTCCTTATAAATCAATTATTATGTATTATGAGCTTTTAAAATTCCACTCAAAATAGTAAATTCTTTATGGAATTCCACACTTCTACACTATTACTTTGCAAGAAATAGGATTATTTCAATCCCAGTACCATCCCAGGAAACTGACCATTCAATCCTAATCATTCCCTTGTGTCAAAAATGCTACTGGTGTGGAATTTATGGATAAAACAGGTGCTACTGTCAACAGAACTCTTAGATTTTATGATTAGATTATGAGAATGAGGATTGGTATTTCAAAGTGATAGTTTTCAACTAAAATTATGGTGAAAAGAGTAGAAGAGAAAGGTTCCAAGTAGATTTTTAAGATGATAATTTTTTAACTATAAATGTATATATATATATTCATATTTTTAACTTTATTCATTTTTATTTCATGATTATATAAAATATTTCAAAAAAATCTAAAATCCAAGAATAAGCTATTTTTAAAAGAAGGAAAAATAATTATATATAAGAAATTATATTCAAGCATCTTTTAATGTCTTCCCCATCTCTTATAATTCATTATTCAATTTGTTTTTGATTTCATAAAATTCTTCCATATCCTCTCAATCTATTAAGAATGATCACCTCTTTAGAATATTTACTTGTGTTACAAGACCTTTCTTGAATATATCTTTGAAATTGGCCATTTAATCCCTCTTTGCTCCCCCACCCCCACCAATCCTTCATTCTCCATCTCTTCTACATGGGCTTGCTTCCTCTGAAGCTTTCATGAGGAAAATTACCCAAAATTTCCCATCAAGATTGTACAATATGTCTCACTTGAGCCTGAACTCATTGATGCTTGGGTCCAGCTTTGATCACTGGGTCTTGAATTCCTTCAAAATATTCATATTTCACTTGTTTCTTGTTAATAAAAATCATTTTTTGGTTTTTTGGTAAGTTTAGGGCCAATATGGGGAGGAGGTGGCAGAGGTGTATCTGTGGAATATCTTTGAAATCTTTGTAATATTATCTTTAATTTTTCTCATTAAATTGTTTTATATTATTTTATTTCACCTTCATTAATATTATATTGATTCATCAATGGTTCTCTGGCCAAAAAATATCAATCTATCAATCTGGAAGTGATTGAAATTTGAAGCTTGTAGCAGCACAGAAAAATTGGAATTTAATGGCTTGTGCTTCATTTTTCTCATTTGATCCAAGACTGGAATCTAATGTGGTATATTGGAAACCAAAGTGCAAAGCTGGAACCATTTTCATTTCTCCCCAATAAATTGGGCCACAGTAGTAAGGATTAAAAACATACAATGAACTCTGTGAATTATCTTTGGACCCCTGGCATTAACATCTATCATCAACCACAGAATTGAAAGATAGTTCCAATTAGGGCCCAGGATAAACTCATGCCTTCATAATTACTAAATCAATTTCTCTTTTTGAAAGATGATGTTGTTTTAGAATTTTTTTTAAAAAATCCTTGTTTTAAATAAAAGTGTGAATTCAATAATTTTCTTACTAGATTCACATCTTCTGGTGTGTTTTTTCACCCTAGGAAGGTGTGTGAACCTTAAAAATTTGTGTCATTTGAAGAAAGGTGTTAGTTTAGGCAATTTAAAGTTTTGGGAAAAATTTCTAAGTTTTAAGTTTTAGAGGAGTGCCTGGGTGGGAAAACACACCTTTTGAGGGCCTTTTGGGCCCCAAAGGCCTTTAAACATCAATTGATGTTAAAATAACTATGCACTTACGCGTGTGCTACATATAAGTGTAATACAAATGGGATGCACATGTGGGCCTCTGCGGCCAATTGGAAACATACACGGACCATACGTGCCTGTGTGGATGTCACAGATTTGGGGAAACTGGCCTCAAAACGTGTGAAACAGGCCTATTGGTACACAGGGCCTAACAGGCCCGGTGGGGTATATGGGCAAATACAGCCAGATGGGCTTGTATGTGTTGGATCTCTGGTGATCACTGAAAGATTAAATGAAATTAAGATTTCAAGAGGGCTGGAGAACAGGGGTAATCAGCGTGAAGAAATTACAAGAGAAGAGAAAAGGAAGAAAATAGAGAAGGAAGAAAAAAACATCAAGATGCTGCAGAGCTGAGATAGGTTTGATAAAGTAGGGACGCTGAGGATGGAAAGACAATTTGGTAGAAAAAGGAAGATTCTTTATACGGCAAAGAGTAAAATCAGAATTGAGGAACAACAAATGGGCAGGAAAAGAGATTGGGTTAAATTCTTACCAGACAGAGCTGGCTGAAGATGAGGCCAAAGATGTGAGGTTGAAGTGGCAAATTTGAGTGAGTTGAGGTGGATGCATAAAGAAGAATAACAGACGGAAACAAGGAAAAAGGAGAAGGCTTGGAAAAGGAAAAGGAGAAAGGCGGAAAAAGATTGACAGATTGAGTAAGGCCTCTTTGGATGTTTTGGAAAAGGAGAAGTAAGAATTGGATGATGAAGATGCCAAGAGAAACCCTCAGGTACGGCCGCAACATAAATTCTTAAGGTAGAGTAAGGAGCGCGCGGTCTGTATGTGTGACATTAGAAAGACAGTGAAGGAAAAGAGAAAAAGAAAGAAGAGAGGACGCAGGGTGCTGTAATTCTGATCAAGGAGGTGGGTGAGAATGTTCAGATGTTTCAACACTCCCCGTGGCTGGTATGACTGAAGACACAATTGAGTGAGAGGGATTGATAAGATTCAGCAAATGGGATAAGGTGAGGTAAGGCAGAGCTTTTGTGAGACCATCTGCTTTCATCTAAGGAGAGGGAATTAGTTTCACAATAAGTTTTCCTGAGGAGAGTTCCTCTCTTAGGGCTTTGGTTTTGATGTTGATGTGGCAAGTTTTAGAGTTGCAACCAAATTTCTTGAGTTTGTTGTCTAGAACTTTGTTATCTATATAGTGAAGACTGGGTTTGAGTTCTTTTCTCAAAATTTCAGCTACTAAATCTTTCATCCAGATAGCTTCCAAGAAGGAATCTACCAATGGGTTCAATTTGGCTTTGGTTGTAAAGTGAGTAACATTTCTTTGTTGGTAAATGCTCCAGGAGATAAGAGATCCAAAGAGAAGAGAAAGATGACCCAATTGGGAGTGTCGAGTTTCCAGGTCATCACTCCAAGTGGAATCACTATAGCATTTGATTTGGGTGCTAGGAAAGTGAATTTGAAGGGTGAGTTTGAGGTTTTTGGTTGCCTTGAGATATTTCCAGCAGCTTTTGACTTGCCTCCAGTGAGGCATTCCCAGTTTCTTGCAGAATCTAGCAAGACTAGATACAGCAAAACTAAGGTCAGGTTGGGTGAGACAGGCTATATAATTCATGAGAAAAAGGGCCAATTGGTAGTTGATTTTTAAAGATTTAAATTCTTCATGTTCTTTGTCAGAGGCAGGGGATAGACTGGCATTGATGGTAAGAGGAATGGAGGAAGGTTTGCAATTTCTCATTTTGAGTTCTTCTAGGCCGTGATCAATGTGTTTTGGTTGAGAGAGAAGAATTTTATTGTTGATTTGTTTGTACTTCATACCTAGGATGGTGTTGGGTTTGTGATGACTGTAATTTGGAAAATGATTGAGGAAAGCGTTTTGAAAGTCTTCTCCCGCGCCTACAAGTATTAATTTGTCAACCTGAAAGAATAAAACAGAGTTTCTTTCAGGGTGTATATATAAGCAAGGGTCTGAAATAGACTTGTGGAAACCCTGCTCTTGAATCCAGGATGTAAGACTGTGGAACCAATTTGCAGGAGATTGCTTGAGTCCGTAGAGCAATTTATTGAGGATTAGGTACTTAGATTTTCTTTTGCTTCCTTTGGGTGTTTTGATAATGACCTTATCTGATAGAGGGGCGTGGAGGAAGGCGCTTTTGATGTCAAATTGTTTGATGGGAAGAGAAGAGCCATTCTAAGAGATGCAGCCTTTCCTGTAGGAGAGACACCCCCCCCATGTGTGTCTGAGACCGGACCCATGTGTGTCCTGGGTCCCACCTGGCCATTTGTATGGCCAGGGGCTGGTTGCATGAGGCAACCAGCCAGCATGTGAGGTAACAGGGCCAGTTGTAACAGACAACCGGCCAGGGGTTTGAACATCTAAGGGGCTGGTTCAGCCCCATTTTGGTGGAAACACCAGAAATGACCGGAATAGGCTGGTTGTAAGGGTACAGGGACCAATGCCATGCGGGCTGATGTAGCCCAAACCAAGTAACAAGGCCTGTAGAGCCTGTAGAGCTATTTTGGGGCAGAAAATTTGCCTTTTGGCTTGTTGTATCATGGGCTCACAAGAGGCCAATCTTTTGTAATTAAGGAGCTCTTCTCCCTGCTTTTTTCAATCATCCATTCATCATCCAATCAAACTATCACCATTATCATCCAACGTATTGCCCCATTGTGAGAGCCCATCAGCAATTATTGACACAAGTTGTCCAGCATTTCTTTTGCTTTAAATACTGCTCATTTTCCTAAGCTAATTGCTGGCCATAATTATAATAATTGAGGCCTTTGGGGCTAGAATAAAGTCTTCAGTCCCCCTGTGGGGCCTGTCTGGGGTATAATCTTTTCAAGAATCAAAATAATGACACTAATTGAGGCAATTTAAAATTTAAGAAATTCAATTAACATATTTTTTTGCAATTAATAAAAATATAATCTCATATTAAAAGAAAAAATTCATGCAATATTATAAAAATAGGAAAAATGATATAATTTCACTTACTATAAACTGGTGTATTTCTGGTTTTATTTAACTAAAATTACATCAAACACAATAAACATAAAAATATTCTACATATGCTTCTTTTTTGAGAGGATTTGAAATGGTTTTCCAGATGTTTTGAAAATTAATAAATTTCCTTTTCATAATAAAGGATATTGAAAATAGGTTGATGATAAATTCACAACTCCCAGTCGTGTGGGAGTTTTGTAGGGCCCCACACAACCCAATCAAAGTTTTGAATGGGTTGTTCCAAACACATTTTATTTATTTATTTATTCATCTATCTATTTATTTATTTATTCATTCATTTATTTATTCATCTATCTATTTATTTATTTATTCATCTATCTATCTATTTATTTATTTATTTATTTATTTATTTATTTATTTATTTATTTATTTATTTATTTATTTATTTATTTATTTTTTATTTATTCATTTATTTTTTATTCATTTATTTATTTATGTATTAATTTTATGATTTAGGGTTTTGGGTTTTTCACACCCCCAAACCTGGAAATCACACAGTTTTGACATCCCCACAACGTCCCCCAACATCCCCAACACACACGGTCAACCTGAAAAAAAATGGTTTTGGGGGGTTTTCAAAAAAAATACTAGGGGATAGGAGGGCATCTCAAACCCCTGTAGAATAAATCTGAATAATTTTGGCCATTTTAAGGCCTTCAAAATTGCCCTCAAAAAACTGAAAAAAAGGCTCCACATCTCAAATCTTTTCACATTTTTAATCTTTTTTCTTTGTTTATTTTGAGAAATCTGAAGAGACAAAAATTTTTCAAACATGGAAGGCCATTCAATCAAAATTTTTTCAGAATTTTAGTACTTCAATTTACTGCCGTAAAATGGTAGTTACATAAAAAATGAGACATTATTTTCAATTCTTTTTTTTTGTTATTTTTCCATGAGATTTTCCAAATTTTCAGTTTTCATTGTTTTAGTGGGAATTTTGAAGGGCCAAAAAAGATGATCTGGGGATTTTTAGGATCAATTATTCACCCCAAAAAAATTGATGCATCTACAACAATAATGGGAAGTGTTGGTTTTGGGGTGCGTTTTGAAGCAATTCCTGATACTATTTTGATTCTTTTTATGAACAAAATAGGGCGTATCAAAGTTAGCAAACCCGCCATTAGAAACCCGCCATTTTTTTTGACAAAACCCGCCATTTTTAATGGCGGGTTTCTGAAATACACATACCCCCTAACTGGTGTATTTCAAAATGGCGTGTTTCATGAAAATGGCAGGTTTCAATCATCAAACACGCCATTAAACCAGCCATTTATGCATCATCATCCATCCACCATCCATCACATCAAAAACACCCATCCACATCAGCAAATCCATACTGGTCCCATCTCCATCGCATCACACACATCTCTATCATTTTTCACATACCTTCACATACCCATCTTCACACAAATCCCATCATCATCTCATCACCCCACATCACTCACCACCTTTCTCAACATGTCCAATCAAACATCCCGCCAGCAAGTTGAAAACGCAAAAAAGCTGACTGAACTTTTGCTACTGTTTGACTCCCATTCAGACTCTGATTCAGACTCCAATTTGGAATCAACTTGGTTAGCTTTGAATTCTCTGTTGGCAAAGCAATACATGGTTCCAAGAATACACACTCTCCATAACCCTATGTATGAAAGGCAAAAGCTTCATCTCATCCCTGACTTAAGCTTCCAGCAACTGTTCCAAACTTTGTTGCCTTCTTTCATGAAACTTTTGGCAATGATTGAAGACCACCACATCTTCCAGAACAATTCTTGAAATCCTCAACGCAATCCAGCCATCCAACTTGCCATTGCTCTTTGTAGATTGGGGTCAAATGGAAATGGAGCAGCAATCCATTGATTGGAAAATCTATTCTCAGTCAGTTACGGAAGCATTGACTTATACACCAAAAGAGTCATGATTGCTATACTATCTTTCCGTCGCTCGGTCCTTTCATGGCCAACCAAATAAGAACGCAAGGAGATATCTCAAGTAATGGAGACAGAAGGCTTTCCTGGTTGCATTGGTTTTGTTTATGGAAGCACCATCCCCTTGAGTCAAAAACCCAAGCTAGATGGCAACCACTATTTTGATTGTAAAAAAAGGCAATTGATTCATTTCTTTTCCAATTGCTTTGATAAAACTTTGGATCACACACTGACCAAATATGTTCCATCTCTTTGTTTAGATACTCTGTGGAACTACAACTTGTTTGCAATAACAACAAGAAGTTCATCTCCCTCCATGCTGGCCTTCCAGGTTGTTGTCATGATTCATATGTTTTCAATTGGATGCAGATTGCCCAACAACCAGAGATCTACTTTGACCAATATCAATACCTTCTGGCTGATTTGGCTTATGCTAGTGGGAAATATGTAGTTCCAGCATACCGGAATGTTTTGTCCAATGATCAAGGAAAAACAAATTTTAACTATCATATTGCCCAATCACAAGTTTGGATTGAGCATGCCATAGGAATTCTGAAAGGAAGATGGGCCAGCTTATGGGAGATGCGAAACCAGCTCCAATGTTCCAAAGATATGAGGTTCCTCATCAACTGGATTATCACTTGTGTAATCCTTCACAACCTTTTGGCCAACATCAAAGATGAATGGGACGAAATATTCCAAGACAATATTCCTGATCCGCCTCAAGTCATCCCTGTCTCATCTGGTCCCTCATCTTCTTCTATGAGAGAGCGGATTCTTCCTCTCACCCTTGCTTGCTTTGATGAGTAATTTTTGATTTTGAAATTGGTAAAAATTCCCTTCACCGTATTTTTTTGGTTTTGGTTGTTCACCCAAGATTCATAGGCTGAGTTTTTTTTTATTTTTTTTAGTGGACTTGAATCCAAAAACACCTCCACCTCAAACCCTGCCACTCACCAAATGCAACCCCACTCACTCACCGGTCAAACCCTGCCTCCTCCTCACCAAACCACCTCACTCATCACCACCACCTTCAAAACCTCACCAAAACACCACCACCTTCACTCTTTACCAACCTCACCAACATCCACATCACCAACAACATACCTACCTCCCACCCAACCTCCATCAACCATCAAAGGTGAGTCCCCTCCCCTCATTGAATCACCTTTCTCTTTTTTCACCTGGCTGATCTCCTACCATAACCCTCCCTTTGAACCCCCCCAGGTCCAGCCAGCCCAGTCCCCCTCCCCCTCCTCATCCTCTGGTCCCTCCTCTGCCCTTGGTGAGTCCCCCCTCCCCTTCATCTTCTTCCTGCCATCAATCGCAAATCAATAGCTCAATCAATTTGCAATCAATCGGGCAATTGATTGCCAATTGATCGCTCAATCAATTGCAAATCAATTGGGAAATCAATTGATTGCGAATTGATTGAGCGATTGATTGGCAATTGATTGCCCTATTGATTGCAAATCAATTGAGCGATCAAGATTGCCCAATCGATTGCGAATCAATTGAGCGATTGATTGGCAATCAATTGCAAATAAATTGAGCAATTGATTGGCAATCGATTGCCCAATCGAGCGATTGATTTGCAATCAATTGGCCAATCGTTTGGGCCAATCGATGCAGAGTTTTTGGAGGGTACAGGGAACTGACTTTCCCTTTGTTTTTTATTTTTTATTTTTTCTTTTTTTTTAGGTTTTCTAGCTCTGCCAGGTTTTGATTTTCATTTCTTTTTCATTTTTTTAATCCCACCATTTGTTGCCAATAATGAGAACGTTGCTGACATTTTTTTTTTTATTTGTTTGATCGGTCTTTTTGTTTTTCCAACCCCTTTTTTGATATCAATTCCTTCACTGCCTACCAAACTCAAAATGTTATACAACCATTCAAATTTCACCTTGATCCTCACCTTGGGTGCAGAAAGTGCCTGGGAGGGAGAAAGATGGAAGGAGATGGTATGAAAAACATAAAGAGAGGTGGCAAGCAGAGGAATGGTAGAAAAAGGAGGGCTCAAATGAGGGATTCGGAAATTTCTTTGGAAGTGACTGACGACTGGATCAAGGAAAAGTTTGCCTGGTCTAGACAAAAGCTATGCCCTTTGGATCTGTACCCTGCTATCACGGCTGAAAAGAAAAAGAACCCTTGAAAACCCACCCAGGAAGAATTTAAGCAAGCAAAACAGACAACTGGGGCTTTCCACTTCTTCCACCATGGAAAAGTTATTGTTCTCGACCAATCTGATCACCATGCTCTGGTTGCCGTCATTGAATTTGTGCCTTTGGATTGACTATCTGAGCAAGATAAGAAAGATATCAACTTTGTGACGGCATTCCTTCACTGTTTGAAAAAATTTGTCAACCCGGTTGGTCCCTCAAGATCTTGGGGTGGAAAAATGTGGGTTATTGGTTGGCAAAAATCAATGAACCCTTTGGAGTTATTTGGACATTATGTGAAGAAATCATCCATTAGATCTTCTCCTCAAGAGTATGCTGTCCTCAACCTGAAGGCCGACAAAATATCCCAAATTTTAGGACAAATGTTTTGTAATTTGGCCAAACTTGCCTTTGAATCAAACCGTGATACCATGAAGGACAGCAACATCCCCTCTTTCTCTTCTTTGGAAATTGTTTCCAAGCCTACACCTTTTGATTGCTCCCCACACCTCACTTTCACCTTGGATTCTTTTTACAATTCTCCTCATATTGACAAAGGTGACATCTCTGGCTATTCCTTTTTACTTGTGGTCCCAACCAAAAAATCAAATGGTTGACTTATTGAAGATACGCATGAATAACAAGTTTTGGACGGTCAATTTGTTTTTCCTGACCTTGGCTTTGGAATTTATTTCAAGCAAAAAGGTATATTCAAAATGGTTTGGGCGGCTAACAAGTACAAGCACTGTACCTTTCCAGCTGTGGACACAGCAACCCATACCAGAATGGCCATGTCACTCCAAATTAATAAAAAAACTCAGAGCACTTGTAGGGACATAAAAAACGGCCAAATTTACTCTAGAGAAAAAAATATCAATAAAAACAAAAAAGATCTGTATATTGGTGGGGTTTAGAATGCTCTAAAACGTTGTTGTAGTAAAAAATAATTTGTTTTTCTTTCATCCATGCAAATATATTTACAAGCCCAGCATTTGAGTAATCTGCTGTATTTCTTCTACCGATCTACCACTGCCAATGCAAGCCAAAGCTACTGATACCTTATCCTTTTTTTTTCCCGTTGTTCCCTCTCCTCTTCCAGTTGCACTTGCTGCCAATCCTTCTCCTTTTCCTCTTTTTGAAACTCTAGCTCAGCTTGTTTCAACCTTCACTCAGCATCCAATTTTTGTTGATTAGCCAAAGTCTTGGCTTGCTGCTTTTGACCATCCATGGCCAGTTGACGATCCCACTTTTGCTTTTCAAACTGAAGTTTATCTGATTCAATTTGTGATTTCACTGTTTTTTGGAGGGGAATGGCAATGAGCATGATTTTGAAAGCAAGGATATTGAATCAATCAACTTACATGAATCTTGCTTCTCCATGATTTCTTCAAAGCCCAAAAAACTGGAAGTGTTTCTCCTCTTTTGATGAATTTTGGGGTTGACATTGATGGAATTGGAGGCCTTTTGCTTACCCTTGGCAGAGGAGGTTTGAGTCTGAAAGTCCTCACTAGTATTTGAAGGCGATGTGGGAGGCCCCATTGGCTTGAGTTTTTGGCCAATCAAAAATGGATGAGCCTGTTTTTTTACAATGTAAATCAGTCAGGAGCAACCAGAAAGAATCAAAAACAATTTAGTTCCTTACTTGAGCAGATGTTGATGGCAAAGGTGATCCAGGAATAACATCCTCCTCATTGGGCAAGTTCTCCAGTTGTTCTGCCCCAGAAAGAGAGCAATCAAAAGAAGGAAGTGAGGGGTCCAAGGTTGGGATTGACTGATCAATCAATACCAAAGTAGAAGTGATTGGAGCCAATTGTGTTTGAATATCCTCCTCGTCATCAGATGGGGGCCACTCCAAGGCCAAGGTTTCAACAAGGTCCCCGTTGGTAGGCTGAGCATCCCCAGCCAAGTCCTTGGCATCAACGGAATCGGATTTTTGGGCATCAAAAGCAGCTAGGGGGGTGATGTTGGCCTTCTTTCCGAAGATTTCATCCATTTGAATATAAAAAGGACAAATGGAGTCCAACTTATCAACCACCGAGTTGATTCCTTTGGCTTTGTCCAAGTCGGTGATACCAAAGCCAGTGGAGATAGACATGGAGTGGGCCTTTTTGTACTTGGCTCAATAGTTTTTGAACCGCTCCCTCATCTGTTTGGATGACAGATCCAGCCTACCTTTTGTTTTGTTCTTGAGTTCATTGGCCATCAGGAGATAACCATTGACCTTAGAGGATTGAGGTTGGCCAACACGTGTTTTGTTGTCGGATCCAAAGCAGGCATTGTAGTTGGAGGGAATTTTCAGCCAGTTTACCAGGATGATGTGATCAGCTCTCTTGAGCTGACTTGAGCCCTTGGAAGCTGATGGGGGAGGATTGTTTGTTTTGGAGTTCCTTGGCAATGTTCTCTTGGGTGTGTTGGACTTGCAGGGGGAGGTTCACTGAGGGGCCATTTGAAAGAGTAAGGGCTACGCAAGTGATGAGAGCAATAAAGTGATGAGAGTGGTGAAGTTTTGAGAGCAATAAAGTGGATGAGAGTGATCAAGTGATGAGAGCGGTTAAGTGATGAGAGTGATGAAGTTTTGAGAGCAATGAAGTGGATGAGAGTGATCAAGTGATGAGAGCGATGAAGTGATGAGAGTGGTCAATCAATTTTATGATGAGGGTGGGGGTAAAAAATTTTCCGATGAGGTCGGAGGTAGAAGGAGGTGGGAAGACAGGGATGTATGACGCGGACAGGAGGTGGAAGCATTTAAATACTTTATTTGAAAAAACCCACTTATTTCAGGTTAACTTTGACACGTCTGATCTGAAATAAGTGGGTTTTTTTGATTTTTAATGGCGGGTTTGAAATGGCGGATTTGGGTTGAAAACCGCCATTAAAAAATGGCGGGTTTGGTTAACTTTGATACGCAATAATGAGTTTAAAGTTTTAAAATGCAATTCAAATGAAACAAAAACATAATTTTTTCATATTTTTTGGATTTTTTTTGGCCCTCAAATTTCTGACCTCAAAATAACATGTTTAAACCCCTTTTTGGGGTAGGTTCGCATTTTTGGGCTATTCTATATGAATAATCTGATATTCAATATGATTTTGAATTATTTTATGCCTTCTACTCACCTCCTGGGGAGGTCCAATCTTCTCCTCAACCACAAAATCACCTGTAAAAATCCAGAATCCACTCCACACCACACCAATAATCACCACCATCACCAATCATCACAACTGAACACCAATAAAACAATCACACATTACTACTGAACACAACTCAAACAATAAAATTGAACACTCCACCACAACTAAATAAACCCCCCTGAATACAAAAACTCAATTAAAAATCAAAAAAATCAAGTCTTCATAAAAAAAACCATCTCAAAATCAAAATCCCAAACAAAAAGTATCTGAACAACACATCAACCCGCTTCTACTATCTGCCTCTTATTGTTCTTCTTCTGCTTCACTATCTTCCCCTGCTGCTTCTCCTTCTACTTCTTCAGCTGATTTATATCACCCCCATGATTTCACCCCTTTGGCTCCTCCACCTGAATTATCATATCATTCAAAGGGGGAACTTATGGATGCTTTTCAAGATTGGTCTAAATCCCATGGATATTCCATTTCCACCCAATTCTCCAATACTAAGAAGAAAAGATATAATTACCAATTTGACAAATCTGGGGAATATAAACCCAATTTGGATAGCAAAAGACTTTCATCAACTATAAAAACAAACTGTCCCTTCAAATTCTCTTGAAGCTTTTACAAGAGGTCTGGTCTTTGGGAAATAAAAATCCAATTCCCTGATCAAAATCATCCACCATCAACTGATCCATCCACCCATCCAGTTTGTAGAAGGGTTCAGGGTGATCAACAGGATATGGTCAATTCTTTAACCAAATCTGGGGTTCCTCCCCTGAAAATTCTCAATTCCTTAATGCAGTCCTCCAATTCCCCTGTTCACACAACCCTTAGTGAAATCTATTACAAAAAATCAAAAATTAAAAAAAGAAAAAATGGAACAAAAATCAGCCATAGAAGCTTTGATGATGGAATTAAGAAACTCTTCTTTTACATATGAAATCAATAATGAAAATGGTAATATTAGTTCTTTATTCATTTCTCACCCATATTCTATCAAATTAATCAAACTCTTTATTTTGAAGGCCTTAAAAATGGCTAAAATTCTTCAGATTTATTCTACAGGGGTTTGAGATGCCCTCCTATCCCCTAGTATTTTTTTTGAAAAACCCCAAAAACTGCATTTTTACCAGGTTTACTGCGTGCATTGTGGAAATTGGGGTACATTTTGGGGACTTCAAAATGGCGTGATTTCCAGGTTTGGGGGCGTGAAAAACCCCAAAAAATTTATTTATTTATTTATTTATTTATTTATTAATTTATTAATTAATTAGTTAATTAATTAATTCATTAATTAATTAAATCATTTTTTATTTGTTTATTTATTTGTTAATTTAATTAATTAATTAATTAATTAATTAATTAATTAATTAATTAATTAATTATATATTTATTTATTCATTTATTTATTCAATTATTTATTAATTTATATATTGATTTATTGATTGATTTATTGATTGATTGATTTATTAATTAATTACTTTATTTATTTTAAACAAAAAATAAACATATCTTGATTTTTTGGTTGATTTCTGTTAAATATGTTGATTTTCTTGTTTAAAATAAATATTGTTTTTTTTGAATTTTTATTCAATTTATTTTACTTTTTTATTTTTTTTATTATGTCCCACAACACTTGTAGTTGTGTGGAATGCTACACAACTAAATTTTAGTTTTTTACAGCCCCACACGACTAGAATGTAGCCGTGTAGGGTGCCACAGAACACAAAACCATTGTGTGGGGGCTACATGACTACAGTCAAGTTGTGTAGAGGCCACACAACTCAATTCTAGCCGTTTATCGTGCCACACGGCCCATTTGAGTTGTGTAGACAACTCAAATGGTCATGAATTTATAATCAACCTTAAAAATGAATATTTTTAAACAAATTTTCATATTTCTGATTAAATATAAATACCTTCTTTCAAATATAAAAAGAGGTAGAAAAATGAAATATTTAAATTTTTTATGAATTGAACTCAGAGATTAGGGCTGATTTCAAAAAAAAAACATCGTAAAGTACATAAATAATGAAAATATATCAAGAAACAATGTTTTTTAGATAAAATTTAATATTCATGTGAGAGATAGATATATTTTTACCAAACATGGAAAATAATTGTAGAGTGCTGAATATACCTCTTTCATGATTTAAATTGAAATTTCTGGAAATATCACCACAAAAATCTTCATAAAATACAAAATAGAAACAAACTATTCAAAAATTTATTTCTTTGAATAAAAATTGGGTATCTGTGGTTGAATTTAAATTCCTTGTAAAAAAAATCAAAAAATTTCAAAAAAAATATAAATATCTCTATATTTTGAGGATAGAGGATAACTCCCAGAGGCCCTATTGGAGTTATCAAAACTACCATTTTCTTGATGGTGTGTTTCAGTGAAATACCCCAATTTCAAACATGCAATTAAAAATAAAAATAAAAAAACACTTATTTCACATCAGAAGTGCCAGAGTTAATTTGAAATAAAAGGGTTTCTTCCAATATAATATATAAATTTTTATCTTATCTCCTTCTTCTTCTTCATCCCCACTCATTCTCCCTCAATTCTTATCCGCCACTTATCCTCCCTCAATTATTATCCACCCCCTCATTTTTGATCCCTTCAATCCACTCACCCCCACATTCACCCCTCTTCATTATAATCTTGTTAACTCAGACCACCCACCAAGTAATCAGGAAACAACAGCAATGGAGTCTATAGGTGGGCCAAAAAAAAAATTCCAACCATCCAATCAGCTTCCACCATCCTCTGGTCCTCTCAATTCTCTAAGTTTCCATCATTGCCTGAGATTGAGTTGCACTCAATCTGTCTCAATATTGGGTAGATTTGGTGAAGAAAAACTTGCTGATCTCAACCTCTCCAACTTGGATTCATTCAATCAAATCAACCCTGAAACCAGTCTGGAATACAAGGATATCATGAAACTGCATTTTCTCAGCTACCATGAACTTCAACACTTGACTAACAGTCTGGCTACTTGGCTCAATGCTTCTGGCCTAACTCAGAAAACAATCAGTCTGAGTCTGATCAACTCCATCAAATTTGTTCTATCCTTCCTTTCACTGGCCAAAAACTCTTTCATAGGCCAGTCTGAAGCTAAACCCCAACATGAATATTGATTTTATCATCCATGCTTGTTGCTTTAAATCCCATTCTCTTTTTCAGCTACACCCTTGAATCCAGTCTATACTCAAGGTGAATCTGGTATGCTGCGGACCCTCCTGAATTCTTCCCTAAATCTCTATCCCTCTGCACATGAATCTCTTGATGTTCATAAAACTCCAATTGATTTATTCTACCCATTTTTTTTAATAATAAACCAAAACAGAGTTCTATTTAAGATAACCCATTTTTTTGAATAATAAATCAAAACAGAGTTCTATTTAACGTAATAGTTTGCATTTTGGGATTGCAAGGGAGTTTGTAATTATTCAATCTGAAAAAATATTGATTCTGAGAAGGGATTAAAACACAAAACTTCTTCTAGTAAATACAGGCAATTTGAGCTCCAAGGATGCATTTTGGGGTTCAATCCAGGCGGCTTGCAAGTTGAAGATTCCAATTTTTCAATTCTACTATGATTTGAAAAATTGCTTGGTGGATTTCAGTGGTGACCATTAAAACTTGAAAGTTTTATTTAAAAAGCTCACCTGAACACCCCATCAACATGATTTACTTCTATTTCTCCACAACAGAAGTACTAAAAGAGGACCTAAATTTCAGTCCAATATTTTTTTAAATATCTAAACAAGTTTTCATTCATTATTATGATTATTATTTTGCTACAACTCATGGGGTTAATTGAACCAGAGGTCAACCTATAGATAACACCCCCTTTTCTTTCTTCTTTTTCCACCCTGCCCCCACTTTGTTCAGCCAGTTAACCTCATTGATACATTGACATCCACATCATGCTCGCCAGCTCAGACCCCAATATCATGTTCTTACCCAATCATCCCTCCAACCTCATCATCAATCACCCCCCAAAATCACCCCCCAAGTCAAAGCTAGATTTGCCCAAGATCAACCCAAAGATCAAAATAGGTAGATATAAAAAATTGGTGAAAAGGTAACACAGTTTGTGGAAATAAAACACTCATTGACCCATTGCATGCAGGCTTCTCTGGCCATGGAGCTGCAACCACTTGGTGCAAGGTTTAAATCACAACACCCCCCCATACACCAACCACCCATTTGGTGTTCCCCTAAACCCATAATTTAGTCTTTTTTATTCAGTTTTGCTGTGATTTGGAGAATTTAATTCAATCTGGATGCTCCAGCTTGCATTTCTGGGCTCATAAACTAAGGGGAATTGGGTAAAATGTAACACAGTCAGTGGGAATCAAACCCACATTGACCCATTGCATGTGGGTTTCTCTAACCATTGAGCTACAACTGCCTTTTGCAAGGTGTATGAAGTAATTTGGCCTTTTTATGAGTTACAACTGAAAACAGAAACCAGCCACCAGTTAACAGTAAGTGAGGAACGCAAAGAGGCTGTGAAGGAGGAACACCAAGGAGGAGAGGAATTGAGAGAGAACCGTGGCCATCTGGTAAGGAGGAGGACGACTAAGAAGGTTACGGTCAGATCTTCAGGATGAGAGGAAATGGAAATCTGAATCACTCTTCTCACCAGATGAGAGAGACAGTCTAAGTGGAAGGCAGCCCACGAGAGCTGGGATGAGTAGACTGAAAGGTGAGGAGCTCTTTGTTGGAGATGATGAGAAGAGCGCTTGTTAGAGATGATGAGTGGGGCTTGAAGGTAGAGTCTGAGATGACTGAAAGAGCCTGATTGAAAAAGGTTGAAAGGGATGCAGAAGCAAAAAAATAAAAAATAAAATAAATAAATAGGCAGGACAAGAAAGAGTAGAAAGAACAAGAAAGAGAAGAGGAACAAGAATGGAGGACAAAAGAGAACAGCACAATGATGAGACAATGGTACAGGTGTGTGACATTTAGATGTTGTGCGCGTGAGTGTGAGAACAGTTTCTTCAATTTCAACACCCCTGGTCATTTGATGAGAAGAGATCTGACAAGCATTTTTCCACCAGAAGGGTCAGGGATGTCAATGATGAAGCCTTGGTAAGCGCGTCAGCTGTCATTTCTGAGGTTGAGATAAGCTTTACTTTGATTTGTCCCAAGGCGTAAAGATCCCTCAGATACTTAATTTTTATGTCAATGTGTTTAGTTTTAGAGTTTGAGCCAAAGTTCATCAGCTTTTTGAGTAAACCTTTATTGTCAACGTGGAAGACTGTGGGTTTGTGAGATTTTCCCCACAGCTCCGTGATTATGTGCAACAGCCATGTGCTTTCTTGAACACCGTCTGATAGTGATGATAGTTCAGATTCTGTTGAGGACATTGCAATATTTTGCTGCTTTTTACTGTTCCAGGACACGGGACAGCCGAGCCAGAAGGCAATGTTGCCGCTTTGAGAGATTCTAGAGGCTGGGTCATCAGCCCAGGTGGCATTGGTGTAGTACAGTAGGGACAATGAGGCTAAGTTTTTATTTGGCTGAAACACAAGAGGCGCCGATTGAGTGCCTTTCAGGTACTTCCAGCAGTGGACAACTTCCTTCCAATGGTTAATTCCAGGTTTGTGGTTGTATCCAGACAAAAGAGAGACAGCAGCAGAAAGATTGGTTTGAGTTTGGCACGCAATATAGTTCAACAGGCCAGTGAAAGTCCTGTAGTTGATTTTCAGTTTGTTGAACTCCTCCTGTTCTTCTTTGGAAGTTGCGCTTAGATCAATGTTGGGCGTCATTGGAGTCGCCACAGCCTTGAAATTTGTGAGTTTGAGCAGTTTCAAGCCCTTGTCAATTAAAGAGAGTTGATTCAGCTTAGCAGAATCTTTGTTGATCTTGACATCCATTCCCAGAAGTGTGTCAGGCTCATGAGCAGAGGAATTGGGGAATCGTAGGAGAAAGTATTGTTCAAAGGCATAGGTCCTGCCCACGACGATGAGATCATCAACGTGAAAAAAGATGAAGGAGTAGTTGTCCTTGTGTATAAACACGCAGGAATTGGCAGTGGATTGTTTTTAATCCAGTTCTTTGAACCAGGAGGTGATGGTTGTGTACCAATTAGCAGGAGCTTGTTTCAGTCCATAGAGCAACTTCTTCAGTTTGAGAAAGGGAGCTGAGCTTTTGGACTCTTTTGGGGTTTTTATGTAAATGTCCTCCTCAAGAGGTGCAAACAAGAAGGTGCTTTTGACGTCAAACTTTCGGGCAGGAAGACCCTTGTCCAAGGCAAGAATGAGAAGTAGAAGCAGAGAAGGAAATTTGCTGGTAGGAGCAAATGTGTCGGAGAACTCTATCCCGGGAATTTGCAAGAACCTTTCTATGCAGAGCCTAGCCTTGACCTTTTCCTTGGAGGACAAGGTGCCTGGTTTGAGACAAGTGGCCCACGTGGTCAGTAAGTAGTGCTCAGGCATTTTGTGGTGATCTTGCCAAACGTTGTGAGCTTTGATGTTATCCAATTTGGCGTCCTTGGCTACCCTGACTAGCTTGGGATCAAGGACGTGACTCACGTAGCTGTACTTTGTTGGTTTAACCTTGGAATTCCTGGGTCTTATTGATCTGGAGGGAAGACTCTCAGGTACAGAGGGGATGTTGGCTTTGGATTCTAGGTTAGCTTTGGATTCTGGGTTGGCAGATGGAGGAGAGTCAGAAGCTGTTTTGGGATGGTCATCCTCTGGAGTCTCTGGATCAGCAACAGCAGTGTTGAGTTTGGCGTTGGAAGTGGATGGTTTCATAGAGCCATCAGTGAACCATTTGTTGGAGGTGGATATGGCATTGACAGCTTTGGGAGTGTAGGTGAGAAATTGGAAGTTCTTAGTTTCAACAATTTTATTCAAGAGAGTGAGTATTTGGAAAGATTTTAGAGAGGGATTATATCCAATCAGGGTGCCCAAACCCCCAGGCAGGTGCAGTTTTGCACCCAATTCTTTGGGAAGCAGAAGGTAAGAGACAGGATTGCCAATGGGTTTAGAGTAGGAGAGAGGCAGGGAGTGATTTTTGAAGAGTTTGTAAGGAGACTTTTTGTTTCTATGAGAGGGAATTTGGTTCAGGGTGAGTGCAACAGCTGACAGAACTTCACACAAGAGATATTTTGGAAGACCGGCGTCTAAGAGGTTTGTGCGGAGCAATTCAAGGATGGTTCTGTTGAACCTTCCAGCCAAGCCGTTCTGCTGAGGTGTGTAGGGGTCTGAGAATGTCTGATTAATGAGATTCTTTTTGCAGAAGAGATCCAATGTTTGGTTCTTGAATTTGGTTCCACAATCAGAATGAATTATGGAAGGATAGTAACTGAATCTTTTTGCTTCACAGTCAATGAGATGGACAAGAGTCAAAGGAATGGAGTCCTTGCTGGAAACTGGTACAGCTGTGCAGTAAAGAGTATTGCCATCAACAAGACTAAGGATGTATTTCCTGCCCGTTTGAGAGGTGGGTAGTGGACCAATAGTGTTTAAGTGGATCTTGCAGAATGGTTTGTCGGCTTGGGACTTCCTTTACTTATATGAGGCACGGGTGATCTTGGAAAGAGCACAGGCGTGACACTCCGTATCTTTCTTGACTGGCAAATTCAGCTTGTGTCTTAGTCTATGATAACTGATGTGGCCGAGTGATTTGTGGAGAAACTCAGAAGAGGACAGGAAGGCAGAGACCAAGTGGGAAAGAAATTTAATGCATGGAATGTTGTTTGAGTAGAAACCTTTCATTGCGAGTTGGTTATCAATATAAAAAGACACTGTGTTTAGGTTGAAATCTACCAAGTACCCGTCTAACAAAAACCTCCAAAGGGACAACAGGTTGACCGACAGGTTGGGAACGTACAAGAATTTCTTTAGCTTCAAACAACCATGGTTGTGTCGCAAAGTGACCGGTCCTTCTCCCTTGATCACCAATGACCCTAATCCGCAGCTTGTGTCTATCAGTCCTCCTTCTTTTGATCCGTCTATGTGGGCAAAGAGTGAAGTATCAGCCGTCATGTGGTCCAAGCACCCGGAATCTACAATGAATAAGAGAGAGTTGGAGCAAAAGCACAAGGGAGTGCTGACATAGGCAGATGGACGGTTGTTGTTCTTAGGACAAAGGTGAGGATGAAGCATCCAACAGCGGTGTTCAGGATGATTTGCAAGAGTGTTGTGCCTTTTTGGCTTGCACTTCCCAGACAAGTTGGTGAACAGAGAGGTTGATCCCAAAGCTGATGTGACTGTGTCATCCATGGAGGAGTTAATTTGCTGCTTGTTCATGTGAATAAGGAGGTGATCCAAGACGGCTTTGGGGGTAATTTCAGAAGAGACGTTATAGTGTGTTACTTGCTGTTTGATGATTTTGAACGTGTCTGGTAGCTTCCGTAAGATCATGTACGCCAAGACGTCTTGGGGAAGTAGAATCCCAATTTCTTGCATCCTGTTTTTTCACGTTTTGATTTCTAGCAGAAAAGATTGTATATCTCTCTTGTTGAACACTATGTTCTCAAAGGAACTGTAGACTCTGGCTTGATTAGCTGGTTGCAATGAAACAAAATGCTTCAATATGTCCTTCCAGATCTGTTTAGCTTCCTCCTCATTTGTTGTGTTGATTATGGTGGTATGAACTGAGGCGGATAGTTTGCAAATTAGAATCAAGGAGAGTATTGAGTTGTTGTCAGACTTGAGAGGAGCCTTGTTGTTAGAAAAGGTGTCCTTTAGTTTGGCCAGGTTCAGTAGGGTGTTCATTCTGGTCCTCCAGATAGTGAAGTCTTCATCCGTAAGAAGAGGGATGGCCTCTATGGTGGTTTTTAGAATGGTGGGATTTATGCTGTCCATGTTAGTAGCTGGTTGTCTGTAGAGTGGGTAGTGAGTGTATCCTTTGAGCAATTGGCAGACGCGTTTTGACTGTTAATTGTGAAGGAATTTGGCCTTTTTATGAGTTACAACTGAAAACAGAAACCAGCCACCAGTTAACAGTAAGTGAGGAACGCAAAGAGGCTGTGAAGGAGGAACACCAAGGAGGAGAGGAATTGAGAGAGAACCGTGGCCAGCTGGTAAGGAGGAGGACGACTAAGAAGGGTACGGTCAGATCTTCAGGATGAGAGGAAATGGAAATCTGAATCACTCTTCTCACCAGATGAGAGAGACAGTCTAAGTGGAAGGAAGCCCACGAGAGCTGGGATGAGTAGACTGAAAGGTGAGGAGCTCTTTGTCGGAGATGATGAGAAGAGCGCTTGTTGGAGATGATGAGTGGGGCTTGAAGGTAGAGTCTGAGATGACTGAAAGAGCCTGATTGAAAAAGGTTGAAAGGGATGCGGAAGCAAAAAAAAAAAATAAATAAATAAATAGGCAGGACAAGAAAGAGTAGAAAGAACAAGAAAGAGAAGAGGAACAAGAATGGAGGACAAAAGAGAACAGCACAATGATGAGACAATGGTACAGGTGTGTGACATTTAGATGTTGTGCGCGTGAGTGTGAGAACAGTTTCTTCAATTTCAACAGTGTAAATCACAACAGTAGATAGACAGCTCTCCTCCCCCTTTGATGCAGGCTCTTGGGAATTATTAATTGCAAACCTTTTCTTGCCCTCCTTCCTAGAAATCTCCTACCATCAAGCCAACCATCATCACAGGCCCAGTCACCAACAACCAATCACCAATCAAAAATCTGACCCAATGCTGGACACTTAGCTTGGATCCCACCCCAAGAAACCAGAAAAAAGCCAGGTATGAGGAAAATTCAAAGAAAATTGTGCCACATTTGACCCCTCAAGATTAGACAACAAACCAAACCAATTTATTGCAGTGAGGTGATAGTGGTGGCAATAAATGTCTAACAAGTTGACCAAATTTCAAGCTCAATGATTTCCAAGTTTTTTTCTCTCAAGATAATGATAAAAAATATTACTCCAGAATCCTTGGCCATCATGCTTGATGATACTTATTGGGATTTTAGGAGTAAGAATGCTGGTGGTGAGATCATTCATCACAACCAAAGTGATCCTTGTCCAAGTGTGATTCCACCCCCTATTCTCAATCAAACCAATGAAGCCAAGATTTTGACCCATGGTCACAATTAGTTTAACCTTTTGAATCTTCAGCAATAAAGCCATAAACCTGATTAATTTAGCCTCAGTAATACAAGTTGATGTTAATGTCATTTAATCTCATGGGTTTTGTTGTATGGAGGCTCCTTTTGTTTTATGATTTTAAGGAAGATTCAGAAGACACAGAAGCCAAAAAAAAGTCAGATTTCAGAATGCAATGGCAACTAAAGAAAGTAACAAGGATAGCTCAAAGCTCTTGATGAAAAAAGGAGAAGATAAGAAAAAATAGAGAGAATGAACAGAAGGAAAAAAATTTTGGACAGTACAAGTTTAAAAGAAAAAGAAGTCATGATGCAGTTATGAGGGCGTGAATTGACTGGTTTCAGAATCCCTTGGGAAGCAGTGGGTCTCTATCAAAGAGGCGCTCAATTTCAAAATTCCTGGTGGTGCATATTTTTTTCAAAGGTTTTGGTTAGTAGATGTGTGCAAGAGTATTTTGGGGCTCAAATCTTGAGCTTCATTATGTTTAGAAGCAGATGTCAGAGAGATGAGAAAGATAGTTGTTGAAGCAATAGTAAGGAGTTTGAAAACCTGGAATTTATATTTTGTTTTCTTAAGAATGATTATGGATGTGGTGTTGTACCTAGGCTTTTGGAGATTATGTTGCTGCCTGTGCGGTTGATCTTGGAGAAAATGATTGGAATGGTTGTTCTTGACCCCAGGCCAAATCAGTATGAGTTTCAAGGTATTTCTAGGTAAATATTGGTGTGAATTCTCACCAAGTTAATGTAGCTCTGTGCCACAATTAAATTTTTTTATTTATACTTTTGAATTTTGGAATGAAGTTTTCAAGATGGATAGGCAAAGATCTTTTTCAGTTCACAGTCAATTCATCTTGAAAAAAATAAAATAAAAAAACATATTTATAGGATGGTGATATTACCAATTTGCCCTTTGGTTTTCCTATTTTTGAGCTGGAGGAATCCAAATTGATGGTAGATTTACCAGTCTTAAGGAATACACTGCCCCGTCCTGTAGGATTGGCCTTGGTTGTTTTATGTGGATGTTGGGTTATCATGGGGGTCCCACAGACTGCCTTTGATTCCAATTGGATACAAATGGTGATTTATTTCTTTTTAAATGGCTTGGAGACCCTGAGGATCAGTTTAGGATGTATTTTTTTGCAGTTCTGTATGTTTGGCATAGATCTACATTGGTTAGGTGTCAGAGGAACTGTAGGAAGGTAGAAGGCTGGGTAGATCAGGTGTTTTATCCTGCTTGTTAATGGTCACTGTGCTGGTAAGAACAACCACAGAAGAATAGAAGGTGACCTGAGAGGTTTAATGGGCCCATTTTAACAGTCTCTCTTCTTTTTGAAATTCACTTTCCATCTTTTAGCATGCCTTCTTGGATGATAGTCTTGATGATGATGTGAGTCTTCACAACCAAGTTTCTCTTAAATTCCTTTCTTGGATTGATGGTTATTCTTTGATGATTTACTGATGTGTGGATGGGGTTTTTTCATTTGATTTATCAAGATGAATAAATGGGGTGTTTGATTTTTGAAAACTGCCAATTTTAAATCTACCAGTTAAGGATTATGTGTATTTCAGAAACCCACCATTTAAATGGCATGTTTGGTCAGAAAAAAATGGCAGATTTTTTAACTCTGATATTCCCCAATATGTGGAAAGATATCAACAAAAAAAATCATTAAATACAAAAATAATAATAAAAATTATCAAAAATCAATTTATTGAAATGAATTTCATTTTTTCTGGTGAATCTTAAATACTTGTAGCCAACAGAAAAACTGTTAAAGATGTCACAAAAAATATCTCAATTACTTTCAAAAAATGGATATTTGGAGTAATTTTTTTATGTGTTATACAAATTGATTTAATTTCACAAAAATTTTAAATCCTATTTGAAGAAATTAGCCATCAAATTGTTTTTGGCCTTTTTTTTACCTTATGTTTTTTTTGACTTATTGCCACATGTATTAAATATTTTTATAATAGATATATATGTAGCATTGTTTCATTTTGTTTATTTTTGGTAAAAATGTTTTTAAATCCCATCAGAGATATCAAAATTTATCTATAAAAATCCAGAGATATCAAAATCTATCTAAAAAATCTATTTTTGACATTTTTTCATTATTTTTCTACTTTATGATTTTTGTGTAAAACAAGCCCTTACATTTGGATTTAATTCATAATTTTATATTTCAAAAAAAGATATTCATACCCCATCAAAACCATCAAAAATTATTCCAAAAGAATCATTTTCAATATTTCTTATCATGACTGATGTAATTTATGAATATCTTTCTCAAATCTGGAAAATCTTCTGAATACTCTCCAAAAATAAGTCTATGTTTAATTTTCTATGTTTTAAGGAATTTTATTTACATCAAACTGGAAAAATTCATTTTTGTTTAATGAAATTGATTTTTTATCATTTTTCTTATTTTTCACAAATTTAATGTGGTTTTTTGAAAAAAACTGAGCTTTGATTTTGATCCCTTACAAAAAATTGATATTAATTTCATTTTGAAATGTTTCATTCACTCAGTTGGTATCCATGTTTGGACTCTACAGAAATTCTGCCTCAGAAAGGCCCCCTCTGAGTCAAAAGGAATTAATTTAGCCCCTCAAGGCCACAATTAATGTCCACAGGCCTGGGGGGCTCAAAAAATCCTCAATAGGCATGTTCTCCAACCCCAGGAGCTCCTTTGAATCTAGAAGGCATGGAAAACCTCAATTTTTATAAACTCAAACCTCTTCTTAATTAGCACAAATTTTCACTAATTACACACCTTCATGAGCTTGCAAAACACACCAGAAAGTGTGAATTTAGTGGAAAAATTGCCAAATTAATTACTGTCTTTGAAATAGGCCTGAATCTAGCAAAAAAATCAAAACCAAAAATCATACCAGCTCTGAAAAAATGCATGGATGTAGTAATCCTGAATGTGTGAATTTAGCCTGGGCCTCTTGATAATCAGCCACCCTTTTCCATTCACCTTCAAATAATAAGTTTTCACCTTGCTTTCTTTTGTGGATTAAATATTAATAATCTGGATTAACCAATCATTCCATGTATCTAATAATTTACCTTGAATCTCAAAGTTAGACTCACACTCATAACCTCATTCAAATTTATTTTTGACCACTGCATTGCATTCCCTTGCATTTGCATTCTAGTCATAAAATAAAAAATTTTCTTGCATTTCATTTTTTCCTCAATGATCCATTTTTTTGCATCTTGAATTTACATAAATTCCTTTCTAATTCAAATTAGATTGAAAATATCTCAGGTTTTATCTCATCTGCACACAAGGCTGCAGATTGAAAACCTTTTCCCTGTCAATTTCTTCCTCAGTTCTTCAATATCATACATCCTTGAATCTTTCTGAGGAAAAATTCATCACACTGAGGTCCCAGGTTCCTTATAAAAACCTTGTTCCTCAATCTTGCACTGTTCTTTGAAGCATCACCTTTTAACTTCAAACATAGAGTTCTTGCTTTGAGATTGTTTGTAGTGCTGGTCTCTTCCTTTTGTGTCACATCTGCAAAATCCCTTTTTCCCTCTCAAGTATGCGCGGTAGGAATGTTACTGTATTGTTCATTCATGATGTTAGGAATGAGGAATGTGGGGGTAAGAATCAACCTGATAAATTTGGAAATTGTGTTGATAAGGATTGGATAGGAAGAGGATCAAATGTACAAGTTTGGAGATTTGGTGGGGAATCTGGATACAGTCATACACTATTTAAAAAAAAAACTTTTGGAGGCAATTCTGAAACCCCTCTTGTGAAATAAGTGAGTTTTTTGATTTCACATAGTATTTTTGGCCAAACTCTATAGTTAAAAAGACCCCCCTTTTCTCAAAAGAAGCTAATTTTTCACATTAATGTTTTTAACCAAGAATTCCTTTTAGTACTCAAAGTTTGGGTTTCAAGGAAAGGAGTTCAATGAATTCCTTTTGCCCATAGAGAATTTTGCTCTCAACATTCTTTAATAGAAACTTTGTTTTTGGTGATGCTTTTGACTAGGCAAGGTTTCAAGTTTTCAATAGGATCCCTGCAGCATTGTTCAATCAAAATAAAACTCCTTCAAAACTATTATTTTCATGCCTTTTATAAGAAAATGATGTTCCCAGGAACAGTATGGATGCTGAAAGAAAGGTGAGAATAGTTGGAGACATTGATTGATGTTTGAATATGTTACAAAAATTTGAAATCAATTAAGTTAGTTTTTCTTATTAATAGATTTACAAGCAAGACTTCTCAGAGTTTCCAAAACTCTGAATATTTTTTGTCTTTTTGGAAGGGATTGATAATTTTAACATTAGCTGTTATATAAACTGATATAAATTTAGGCTTTGAATTTAGATAGGAAAAAAGGAGATCCAATGAGAGAATACATGGTTAGAGGGGGCTGCAATTCTTCAGATCCTTTGTTTATTTTGGCCAAACCGCAATGTAGAAGAAAAAAAGGCTATTGTGACTTCCGCTGTTGATATGATGCTTATTCTTGCCGAATTGCAAGAATTCCACTTCAAGTTATTTTCAATGACTAACAGGGTTGTTGAAAGCTAATTTTGAGAAACGAGATAAATGATATCACCCTATGTATTTAAAGGCCCCTTGTGAATGCGTGTTGGTCCTGAGATGGTAATCTTGTGGGGTCATTTTACCTGACCTCCAGGTTTCCGCTCATTCAGGCACAAATTTTGAAGCTACAGCATCGAAAAACTTCCAGCCGTCCGGTCGTCCCACGCATGAATTGGCGAGAGAGTGGAAATGAGTGGGGGCGATTGATCGCTTGCTTTTGAATTCATTCCTAAGTGAGCCAAGCGGGACGTAGAGCTGTTGATTTGACTTGCAGACGGAGCTTGCGGCATCTGGCTAGCTTGGAGGATGCATAATTGAGGGTGTTGGGTTTCGGATACATCTTTAATAATCCTGCATGATGTCAAAAAAACAAAAAAAGGACTTGATGAATCCTTTGTCTGGTCTATTATTGCACCGCGGGAGTACTTTAGTTTAATGGCTTATATTGATGAACGGTACCTACAAATTTTGCGTTTCATCCGAACGCTCGCGTCGATTGAAGCCGAGCAGTATCCATGTCCACAAGTTGCGATCAACTTTGGCACTTTTCCCTTGTTGAGAGCAGTCAATCCTTGGCGCGTTTACGATCACGAGGGGGGTATGAGCCGAACAAGCAACTTGTTGTGAGGCGCAAACCTGTGCCGTGTACTGGGGCCCAACAAGATACTCCCATTCAATTTTTCGACTCTTCTGCAGTCTTCTCCGTTTCAGCATGTAAAGCCGAGCCATTAGCCCGCCAATCACAAGTATAATGACGCCGCCTATCATGATGACTATTATATGAGCAGGCTTTAAGACGGCTTTCGGAGAAAGCCCCAGTATGGCCGGAACCACAGGCGTACTCGCCCGGGCTGAGTTTGATTGAGAGATTGATCTCCGCTCCAAAGTCCCATTCCATCTTCGGGTGGATGGCGACGGACCCAGCCGACGTGAGAACAGAACAGGGGAACCGCGGGGACGGCGATTGATGACTACAGATGTTTTGGGTTTCCAAAGTCGCGATGAATTGCCACGGGGGTCTCGGGGGTCTCGAATATTGAAGTCTGGATGATAACTGGCCGTTAAGACTAGTTGCTTGGCAGGGTTCGCTGTGTTGAAATCGATGTAGGGCATTGGCGACATGAGCCACGGCAAGATTGAGAAAATAAATGGTTGCTGAGGAAGACAACCCCGATGGCGGTGCTTCGTAATTGGTTTTGACCTTTTCTCGAATACCTCTAGATTGGTTTTGACGTTTTCTCGAATACCTCTAAAGGGTCTACGCTTAATTCAACTGCAGCGCGTTAAGAAGACTCTGGGAGAAAAACTCACTGATATGTCAGCCATCAGAATAATTGAATGAATCTGTTTGGAAGCCGTGGCTCGTTCTTATAGAAATAGTGTTTTCCTAAGTGACCGGAAGTTATCACTATCCTACTTCGACACTCAGGCTATGTGCTACCTCAGGGGACTTTTTCTCCAAGGGCCCGCTCTGGCACATTCATGCGAATGTCTTGAATTTCCTATACCAACCGCAGATACCGAATAACACTTCTCCTAATGTTGAGTTTCGAGACAATTCAATCCGAAAAAGTAAGACGGGCAGGGTGCGGAACAGCCGGGTAATTAGGCTCTTGCATACCGGCTCTTACAGTTAGAACATCAGTCACTGCACCTCCTTTGGGTCCAAGTAGGCTGAACCTGCGAACTCATCCGCTCAATTCTAGTGTAAAAACCGCCCAGTCAAATAACGCCCAGCTGAGGTAACTTCATTCACTGAAATGGTATTGTCACAGCTAAATTTGGAATCCCCAGGGAGAGCCGGGAGCTAAGGAGTAGAAAGTTAGAATTTTTTTCGTCTCAGTTTACAATGCGCCGACTGCCCCAAAGAAACCTGCCAGCATTTCCTCAGTTGAGCACGTCAAGCGGAGGCGGGCGCTATGACTACTAAGTGCCCCTAAGGCTAGATCATCTCAGACAAGCAATTCCGAATTAAATGAAATAATGGGGAATCAATTTTAGGCGGGTGATTTCTTGCGAGCGAGCGGTGTGGTTTACTTCCCATTGAGGAAAGAGCTCAGCTTCGTGTGGTGACTTTCACCGCAATGCCTACAGAGGGTGGTTGAAACTCCAGTTGTTGATTTTCTTTTTTTTTTATGAGCGTTGTATTGTAAATACAATAGAACTTGTCCTAACCCCTACCATTCCGTGGACTGGTTTTTCCATGGGTTAGGCCGGCTTATGGGATTGGAGAGGAACCTATAATAACCCATGATTTTCATGGGTTAGAGCAGGATATTGTACTAACCCATGAAAATCATGGGTTATGAAAGGCAATTGGCACGGAGTAAATTTGTTTTTCAAGGCTGGCTTCACAAAGGTCAACTTCAGTTTGATCTAGCGTTGTTGAAAAAGAGAAATAATGGGTGCTTGAAAAAGAAATCAAATTTCCATGCCACAAAATGTGTATACAGGGGGATTGAGGTGCAGATCGGAGATGATATGGGAAATATGCGGACTAAAAATCATGGGCTAGCAGGGTGAGGTAAAATAAGGTTTACAGCCAAACTTGCAGTTTTTTTGATTTTCGACCTATGTGTTACCGCGTTTGGCAGGTTCATGGGTTAAGAGTCGACTTTTGGCTGGAACCGATTTGGTGGATCAATTTTGCCATGGGTTTGCGCAAGTTATGGGTTGTCACAAGTATGGATTAGGACAAGTTCTACTGTATTCAATATCCAAGTTGAATGTATGCACATACATACATATATGTATGTACATACATACAGTCTGCCTGCAGCCCGGTCCAACAAGGCACTCCTATTTCGGGTTTGAGTTTGAGTTATCAGCGGCAGCCACCCTTGGGAGCGGGGCGACCGATGAGACGCCCTCGGAGGGCTCGCACGGTACTGGGGGAGGGACACCCCAGCGCCAGTGCGCCCCACTGGAGCCTGGTTACGACTTCGGCGCAGCGGCCGTAGATTGTTCCTGTGGGTAGGCGAACAACTAGGTTTTTTAAACCTAACCATCACTGGGTCCCAGGCCCTTCTTTAACTCGCCCCGCCCACAGTCACCCCTACACCTCGCCATCGCCTCAGTCTTACCGCACCCCGGACAGTACTATGTTAGTCTCTGATTCTCTGCCCTTCAACCGCCCTACTCCCTCACTGACTAGCCGATTTCTGTGCACATCACACAGGCGAGACAAGTGGAAAAAGAAGCGTGTTCGTCGCTTGAAACGTAAAAGAAGAAAAATGCGTGCTCGATCAAGTAAGTCATTCGAGCTTCAGCAAGCAACTCATGCCGTCCTTCCCTTCGTTAATTATCAACATGCTACCTTTCGTGTCTCTTCAGAATGATCGCTACCACAAGCCCAATGGCTACTTACCCTCGCACGACACAATCTTATTCTTCGGCATGAGGCCTTTTCTGACATCGACCAAGCTCATCACCCCTCCAAGGCTCGGTTCCAGATGTAATGAAGCGAAGATCACTCTGTTAACAGTTCGATCCCCCCGCGGCCCCCTCTAGATAGTCGGACTCGCTCTTATCATATGGTTTTCCTTATGTAGTCCCCAGAAACTATGCCTGCAATCCATTCCAATCCTACCCCGCTTTCTTATATCCAGGCGGAGCACCCACCAGCTGTCCAATAAAGCTCATTTCTCTCTGTTTGATGTTAAGCCTCCCCGTACTTGCTGCCGTCACAATGGTTCTCGAGAAAGGTTTTCCCTCTCTTACTCGAGTGTATCCTAACCTATCGCCCGACCCCCACCCTGGTCTTAGTCCATTCTCACTTTTGAGCCTTCCCCCCACAAGCATTGAACGGCCTGGTTGGATGATCCTTGCTGCATCAATCCTGCGATGCACTACCGACCCAAGGGCCACCCTCGTTAATTCTCTTGCGCGCTAGCCCTCTCAGAACTTAGCTCTCCGGGGCCCCGTGAATCCAATCGGCGCCTCAGAACACAGAGAACCCCGAGAAGCCTGATTTGAGTTTGTTGATAAATCAGGCGCAGTGATGATGCAGAAACACTAGATATGAAAGAGGACTCAGGGTGCTTATGGGGCCATGCTCACCCCTTTTTGGTGAGCCCAGAACCGGCCCAAATACTATGGGGCTGTGATGAGCCGGGTGTCATGAAAGGCTTATTGGGCCCAAACCTGACCCAACGGCCTTTTTGCGGGTTCGGCCTAGTTGGTAGGCCCTTGTTTTTTTTCGAACTGGAAGCTGTTATGTGCTTTCAAATAGCTCAATTCAATTTTGTAAAAAAGGAAACAACTTTCAAAGCATGAAAACGTGAAGATATGGGCGGGAAAGACATCAACTTTTTGTTGATAGAGAGAAAAGCTAAAGAAATAGTGTTCAATTTTTCATCCAATCTTGAGTACAAATGAGGGCTTCAAGGGCCTCTGGAGCTAGTTTTGTTCTGAAGTCATCCAAAACACAACCACTGGGAAAGAAGGCCTACAAGAGCAAAAATAAAAATGGATTCATTATCACACAGAATTTAATCAAAGGAGATGAGTCTTACTGATTCTGATGCAATAGAGGTCATTGGAACCCTTGACATTGTCATTGCTAACAAGCTAATGTTGGAATTTGGCATGAATTTTCTTCAACCAGTTGAGTAAGCTGAATTCTCAAGTGCTTTCCAGTATCTCAATCAAGTTTTCTCAAAGGTATAAATCCAATTCAGCCAAAGGAGTGCTTGATTGTGCATTTCCTTTTAAGAACTTGTGGAAACTGTCTGATTTGTATTTTCTATAGCATTTTTCAACAGTTTCACTTGAAGTATTTTTTTTCATTGATGATTTTGGAGGATAAGATTCAAGAAATCAATATATTTTTCTTCTGAGGTCCTGCATGTAATTATGCACTGATTCAATATTCATAGTCCTTGAAATTGTGTGTTCTATGGATTTGAACTTGTAGTGGGGATCAAAAATAATTGCAAGAGCTAGAAATTCATTCATGTTGGAACAGTACTTGAAAAATTTATTAATCATGGGCTTAACTATTCAGGTAATATGATTGTTTCCAAATTCTTGAGATGAAGCTTCCAGATGATATTCTGTGTCCTCCATAGTAAGGAAATATAGGTTGGCAGTGGGATATTTTGTACTAGCAAGCTAATCTGTGCACCCCTTCATACCTCATCAATTCCCTGGTCTATCTAATACTCCTGAAAATAACATCAATCCCACATTTGACATCTTTGAAGCCTTTGTTTGACCCATTTGGAGGAAGCCAGAACACCAATCCCCTTGCCACATACTTATGTGACACCATGCAGTCAGATTTCTGTCTCTTGGTTTGTCAAAAACTGCCTTGAAACTCCTCCTCCATCTCTACTTGGTTTCCTGAAAAGCAGCCCAAATCACCAACTCCCAGCCAAGCCCAAACTTCAAAGCCCTCTGGGCTTCCTCAAAATATGATTTTTTTCTTAGGGGTAAGCCCAAACCCAACCTCTGTCCCACTGGGCACAGGCTAGACCATGGCTGCCCAGACTGATAAGCACCCTGAGAGAGAGCATGTGGCCTACTTTAAGGGTCAATGTTGATCCCTACCATATGGGAAGAAATCTCCCTGCATCCCAGTCACAAGAAGATTCAGATTGGCAGTTTTAACTTCCCACCCAAAGTACAGAGTCCTCCCTCTAATCCAATATGGGAACACAACACCCCCAGTGGAATCCCCCAAGCAGGCAGCTCACTGCTGTCAATTCAATCTGTAGGCAACTGTGGAATTTTGAACAATCATTTAGAACACCTGCACAATGGGATGACAAAAATAATGGGACTAACACCAGAAGAGGTTTCATGTTGCTTGCCAACAAGCTTCATCAAGGAAGTTCTAGTTGAAGCTTTCTCTATTCTCTAGTTGAATTTATCTTCATTCTTGAACCAAAGAGTTGGTGCACATTCACTTTGAATAATGCACAGTGAATGTGCAGCAGAGCTTGGTCAAAGCTTGACCTCAGCTTGTTGAAAGGTTGACCTGAGCTTTCTGATGATGATTGCTACCAAGCATTGTCAATTTTTTTGCAGTGTGCTCCCCTTATTTTTTTCAACCAGTGTTTCCAGGCTTGTTGAGAATTTTGTTTTCTCACAAAATAAAATGAAAAATTTTCTAAAATATTAATTTATTTACTAACTGATAATCTCAATTTTAATGTCCAATGAGTTTGTTTTTACAAAAAAAATACCATAAAAATGAGTAATAAACAGAAGGCATAATGTGTGTTTCAGTTGATGATGAATCCAAAAAGGTTTTGAGAAATTATCTACTCAAAAAAATTTATGAGGGTTCCAAAAATGCTATTGAGATGATGATAAATAAGAAAAGTAAACAAAAAAAATACCCTTGGTCAGGGCCACCATTAGACTTGAAAACAGCTTGAATACAATCAGGAATTTAGTTGGTCAGGTTTGGATGCAGAAAGTTGACCTAGGAAATTTTGAGGTACTTTTCCATTTCAGGAATTGAATTTGGTTGATAACTTCTTTGAGTACTTCTTTTAATACTTTCCATAAATTTTCAATTGGGTCCAAGTTGGGTGGTTGAGCAGGTCAAAAAATCCTTTCAATGTTGTTGGTGAATCACCAGTCCTTGCTGATGTTGGCCTGGTGAACTGGCAGTCTATTTTACATCCGGAAAATCTTAGACAAACAAAAAATGCTGATCCAGGAGCCCAGAGCACCTTTATAGATGATTTTGATGTGATAATTTGCATTTTTTTTTGTTTTTTGGGGATTAAAAAAATCAGAGAGGTGCTTTCACCAATGAAATAACCCAAAATAATTATTTTGGATCTCTCACTCTTGAAATTAGGGGCTGAGAAATTGGCATCAATTTTTTCTTCAAGGGTTAGCTGAGAGAACTTGTACAAATCCTTTATCAAATTGAAATTTAATCAACAAACAAATATTATAGAAGAAGATGAATTTGAGAATTGTAGATAGAAAAAAAAACTGTTATTAAATAACAAAAATTTAAAGACATGACGGAGTGGTGAGATTTTTAAAATAGTTCTATAACCTTTAGGAGTGTTCAACTGGTAGTTCCTATGCCTGGGTCACATTGCAAGGATGGTGGGCTGGAAGACAGACCACAAGCCATCATAATCAGTCAGAATATTATTTAATATTGTATCATGCAAGAGGAGTCAAAAAATTGGACCCCAGCCTGAAAGGGTTTTATTTTCCTCCTTTTAGTTTTATTATTTGAGGGCCTTTAAAAATTAGTGCCAGAATAAAAAAAACACTAAAAAAAAAATTTTTTTCAAAAGAAATTTTTGAACCAATTCACTTGTCTTTTTGTTAAGATTTTATTTGGTATTTTAAATTGAAGTTTAGTTTCAAACTCAATTGAAGAGCTCGAAATATTGATTGGGGACTTCCTGGATGTGTTCTTGGCATCAAAAAATTGGAGCCCATGCCAAAAAATGAATAAATAAAAATTAATACAACCTTTTCAATGATTTCTTTTAGCATAAAATTCAAGCTTCACCTCATGGTTTTTTGTAAAAACCCTTCAAAATGTCTCTTAAGAACACCCACCCACTTTTCTGTAATGTTTTCAAAGCTCCATCCTACATTTCATACTCTAATCAAACTACTTACTAAACACCTATTTCCCCTAATCCCAAACTATCATATAATAAAAAGGAGGAGCAGGTTGAGGCTATAAAATTATGGTAAAGGTCCCATGTACATATATGCTACATTTGCCAAATTCTACAATTTGAATAAGGGTGATGATAAATTCATGGCCCAAATGAGATGTGCGGCATGCTACATGGCTCAATTGTAGTTGTGTAGCCGCTGTACAACTCTAGTGTTGTTTTGTGGCTTGCACACAACAACCTAGGCCATGTGGCAAAATACCCAACTACATTCAAGCTGTGTGGGCTTGTAAAAGGCGGGAATGTAGTTGTGTTCCATTCCACATGGCTTCAAGTGTTGTAGGCCTAATAAAAAATAAACAATAAGACAAATAAAAAGCTAAAATAAACTAAATAAAAATACAAAAAAAAAAACAGAAATCAACCAAAAGATCAAAAAATGTTGATTTGTTGGTTAAAACAAAACAAGAAAAAAAATAAAAAAAACTAAGTAAAAAAAATAAATAAAAATAAGAAAACCAATAAAACTGAATACAACCAAAACACCAAAAATTAAATAAACAATGAAAGAGTCCATGGAGCAGCCCTAAAGTATAAGTGCCAAAAAATAAAAGTTCAACTTGACAAGCCCTAAATTAAAAGTGCCAAAAAAAACAAGTTCAACTTGACAAGCCCTAAAGTAAAAACACCAAAAAAAAAGACAAGTAACTTGAAAGGCCCTGAAGTAAAAGCACCAAAAAAAATCAACTTGTGTTGAGCTGATCTCATCACAGGAAGTAAAAATACCCCTTATGATGCGATCAGCCCAACACAAGTTGAACTGACTTACCAATAAAATCTCATTCAAAGCACACATCCTAATGATTTCAACTCAAAACAATCAACATAATTATGTTAAAAATGTGATGAAACCAATGATGAAATGATCCCTATAATTGAAGTCTATAATCTAGAATAAAAATGCAGTTGATCTTTGAGATGATCAACCCAACCAGAAGCTTTCATTGAAATGAAAGCAGAGGGTTTTGCTAAAATGGGTGGGATTTGAACAATTTATCCCTCAAGTAATAATAGAACGCAGTGGTTATTGTTGAAAAAGGAAATATAAATAGGCTCTGATTGATCTGTAACACCCTTTTTAATTGGAGTATAGGAAAAAAATGACTCCAACAAAATGAAAAATGTAGGTCTGGCATATGTGTTGGTTATTATTTGACCCATATCCAACTTAGCCAGCCATTTTGAAGAAGGAATATTTTCATTGATGTCTTCAACATCAAGTCTTTGTTTAATATTTTCTACCTATTTTCAACCAACAAGCATCTTAATTTAGCATGCTTTATGTTTCTCCAATTTTTAAATCATTTCCTTTCTCACTTTAAACCAACCATGTTCATCATACCCAAGTGATTTAGCAATGACTCTGAATATGCAATTCCCATAACCATTTGGATCCTAAACCTCACCCAGGAAATTATGTGATTTCTCAGGTATTTGATTGAGGTGTTTCAATTTGGGTTACTATAATCAAAACTCACTCAGCCAAACTTCCAATAACATTAATTAATCACATCATAATCACAAAAGATGAGCTTCTGGTTGATGCTTCCTGCACATCTTCTTCCTCTGAAGAGGATTCCAATTCCAAATGAAGTGAATCTAATTCACTTTCAGTCCCTTCCTCTGAGCTATGAAATTTAGATTCTGATCCTGTGGACTTTGACCAACCATCAACATCATATAATCATCAGTTAATTAAACCCAAAAAATGAACATTTCACAAAAGGAAAGGCTTAAAATATTTTGTCTTTTCTTCTTTGGTGCCCCTCTAATTATCTTTTTCCACTCAAGTTGCTTCTAAATACTTTCAAATCAAGAAGCATCTCTCTGGGTATCTGTCAATTTTGGATGTCCTCTGCTTGATTGCAAGACTTGAGGTTCAAGTCTTGGCTTTGATCAATACTTTGTGGTCTTCTTAATCAAGTAATTCAAAATCCTGCAATAATCTTGTTCAGTATTTCCCAAGATCATTGCATTGAGATTCTCAAGTAACTGAGAATTGCTGAGCATTTAATCAGCATCAAACTTTGAATATCCAAAAGGATCACATATTAGTAAAGTAGGAAGTATCATTCAAAAAGCATTAATCCCATTGAGCCAACTTAAAGAACTAGAACTGCAAGGGTAATAATCCAGCCTCCACTGAGGATGAACATCCTCAGGCAAAACAGATCCTCTTGATACTAGTAGGTCAACTATCTGGTCAGAACAGGGAAAACCCATAGTCTTGCAGTACAACTTGGTGCACACATTGCCATCATTTTTCTGCTTTAATTTCTCAAATTGTTTCAAAAAAATTTTAAAAGACAACTTGTATCCCAACGGTAACAGTTCAGTAGGAAGAAATATTCCTATCTTAATTTGAGATTTGTAAAGCGCAGCCTGAACCAATTTAATTTAATTGGAAACTGTTACCTCAAGGATTTGCCAAACATCCAACATGTTTCCCAAAGAATTTTCAAGGAATTTTTTGAGAGTAGCATGGGCCCCTGCAACCCAGGATGTTGTTTTATTTCCAAAGTCAGGTTTTTCACAAGTTCAAGCCGTTACAAAGGTATCTTTGATACAGAAGATTTTATGATCCATATACTCAAACACCTCTTCATGGTCTTCCAAGAAACTTTTAGATTACATAATTCCCATGAGCATGATCATTGAATAGTATGTGCCACCCACATCATAGAATGCTGGGATAAGTAAACCTCTTCTGGGATGATTGGCCAAATAAATATGAATCAACCCCTCCTTACTCAACAGCAAACTTAGCTCAATTGGTAATAGAATCACTCATATAAAGAGTATGAGGTTGTGGGTTTGAATCCCACTATGTTCATTTGTTTTCATATGACTTCTGAAAGAAACACTTTATAAAAGTCATAATGTAAGAAAAAAAAACTAGGAAGATTAAAAGTAGAGGCAGTGATTTGGCACTTAGTCTAAGTTCCGCATCATTGACCTCTGCCTCCTCCTTGGTTTTTGAGGCCCCATACTTAGACCACAGAGACATAAATCTTTGCCACCCTTCAACATCATTATTGAAGTGAACTTTTCAGTTTGCATGTATGTTTTTAGACAAGTGCCATTGACAACACTGTCTTGTAGACTCACAGAAACGTTTTTATATAGCACAAATCAAAGCTTTTTCATGTTAAATAACAAAGAATTTGGGAAGTCTCTCAGTATCATAAGCCAGCTCCTTTAGTGAATTTACAGAGCAACTGTAGAACTCAAAAGTTTCTCTTGTTATAAAAAAAAGAGCTTCTGTGAAATTTCTTTGGTTGGCTGTAATTACTATGAAATGCAATAGGGTGATGTTGTACTTATTTTTTTTATAAGTACAATCCAACATAGCAATATGATGGAATTGATTTCAAAGATTTAATAAATTGGGGTGATCCAAGAATAGGGCCTCCAAGTGACCCTCTCCACTGAAATTTGCTCAATGAACCCAACCTGAATCACCAAGTTGTTCAAAGAGGACCTGCATAACACTTTTTCCCTTCAGTTCTTCAAGCGCTACCTTATTCTTAGTGTTATAGATTGTTTGTTCATCAACATTTCTGCTGCCATCAATCTTCCTCAATTTTATTTTCAGTTGAATATTATTGGGCCCATCATTCATGCCTTCTTTTAAATTCACTAAGGCCACCCCAGAGATTCTCCTGAGGTGAGGATGAACTGAGGGGTGTGGAGATGGTTAATGGTTATGTTGATCATGTTGATAGGAGATTTGCCACAAGGAGTCTGCCTTTGTGGGACTTGAATGGATTAAAAAATTGCACCCAACCTTCCTTGTGTGAGTTTTCCTTGACCATTGGGTGAGAAATTGCCCAGAGTAGGAACCATTTCTATCACAGGCTAAGTCCACATATTTATCACGCTTTGAGTTGAAAACATTCAAAGCATAACCATGCTTCATTGCCAATGTTTGACAATAGTTTTGTTCCTCTTCCCTAGTAGAAAAATCTCTCAAAGGAGGTGGGTGAAGTGGATCTGTCATAGTTACATAGTCATAGTTACAAGCTGCCAATCAGTTTTGATCAAATTAAATGAGTCAAAGACCAGAGTAACATAAAATGTTATGCACCACCAGAGGTCATGTCCATTTGTGAAACATTTTTTTCTTCAATTGTCACCCTAGATGAGGATGCAATTGGGGCTTCCAATGATTCATTACCAAAATCATTTTTTTCTGCAGCTTTGTTCATGGCACTATCAATGTAGTCCTTCAATGCAGCCATGTTAAAAAAAGGAGGGCTTTCCACTGTTCCCATAATGCAAAGAGAATGCAACAATATTTCAGTATTCAATCCAAATTTCAATTGAAAAATACCAAGTTTTATCACTTTTGATTTGAGAAAGATCAAGTTTATTGGGACATTTGTATGCAGTTTGCCTTTAGTTTCACTTGAATTTCAATTTATTTCAATTTAGATTCACTTGAGATTCACTTGGGGATTGCTAGGTGTGGTCCAACTGTCCCAAATAGTATGCATTGATCCCAAATTTGGGTTGATGGAACCCAAATGTGGTCCAGGGTGTCCCAAAAATTTTGACCCAACCCCTGGGGGCTATGTACCCCAAAAATGCCTCCAAACCACCGTGTACTGGGGTATGCAACCCAAAAACACCGTGTACAGGGGGTATACAACCCCATGGGGGTTGCGCTTTTTTGAAAAAAAATTGTTGATGTGTGTTTCCCTCTGCAAACATGCTTTGGATGCGCATATGGGCCCCCACGCGTCTGTTGGGCCATGTAGGGCCCCACAAGACTCCCACACAGCTGGGAGTTGTGAATTTATTATCACCCTTCAAATAAACAAAGCTAAAAATACCAATGTGATAAATCTGGGTAATATAAACCAAACAATGATGGGAAATTCTTTCCAAAAACAATAAAAAGCAAGTGCGCTTTCATATTAACTGGAATTTTTTGCAAACAATTGGGTGCTTGGAAGGTTAAAATTGAATTTCCAGACCACAAAAATCACCTTCAAATGATCCTTGCACCCACCAATTACATGGAAGGATTCAAGGGAGGCAAGAGGAGACAGTAAAAAATTTAACAAAAGCTGGTTTCCCCCCTCTGAAAATTTTAAATTCTCTCATAAAATCCTCCCCATCTCATCTCCATAAAAACCTCAGTTCCATTAAAAATAAAAGAAAAAAATCAAAAAGATTTTTCCATTGGAAATATCCTGTTGAAGCCTTAATAATTGAAATTTTTGATTCTTCTTTTGTTTAAAGAATCTATAATATGTATTTACACAGCTTTCCTGAATTTGTTTTAAACCCTGATTCTATCATAACTGTCACATTTTTCCCTACTTTTCCCATGATTGACTGCACATACAAAAAAAAAAACCATTTTGTAATCCCCCTACTTCATATTATTGGGGTAAATAACTTTTTTGAGAAATTTCTTAGTTTCTTTATGTTCTTTGTCCAAATAAAAAGAAAAAAACTAGGAACTCACTGAAATTTGGAGTATATTACAAGATTAATAAACCAGGGTAATATTGAGAGACACAGAACAAGAATTGACTGGTGAAACTGAAACAGTATTCCAATCTTGCCATCATATTCTCTGTCTCTTGTATACTTTCAAAAACATTCAAACTCAATTACAGAAGCATTTTAAATCCAAAGAAGACAGGATAATTTTCTAGAAACACCACAATTTGTTGGTCAATTCCAAATCATATTATAAGTTTTTCAGGAAGATTTTTCCAAGATTTTTCTAGTCTGGAATTTTGCTAATTTTGATTATATCCTTGAAAAATTGATTCAAAAAATAATTTCTTTTTTCTCTTATTTAGTAAGCAAAAACTTTCAGCTTGGAAGAACTAGTAACTCAAGAATAGAAAAATTCATTTCTTATATCGAAAGATTCAACTATTCCTCTATTGTTTCCTTTTAAAATATAGTTCATAAAATTCATCATTCCATAACCATTGAACTTCATGAAAGAGCTATTGAAGACTTTCAGAAAAAATTCAAGCATCTTGCTAGATTTTCCCACTGTGTGGATACTTTTTCTGGAAAAATCAGGCACTATGAAATAAAAAATATTCTTTCAATTCATCATGTATCTGATTCCTCTACTTACTTTTTTAAATGTGAATAATCCTCTTATATATCCCATGTATCAACAAATTCTTAATCATATATCATAAAAAATTAACTATCCAAATTGGATAATTTCTATCATAAATTTCATGTCAAACCCTCCTTTGTGGTTTTATTTTATTTTATTTTTTTTCAATTGCAAAAAATTATTTTTATAATTTATTTCTATCTTTATTTATCTATTTGACTGTTAAAAATTATAATGAGAATTACCAAACTCCCCAAGTTTCTTCCCAATAAAAGAAATTAAAATAGACCCCTACATGAAAATTTTGAAGACTTTCAGAAATTGCCACCTGACAGACAGCAATATTATCTTGGTGAAATGAAGAGCATTTTCAGAGGGAAGTATAAAAGTTTTTACATTAAAGATCCCACTTCTACTCAAATATAAAAAAGAAGAGGAATAAAAAACAGAAAGGCCAATAATTTCTAGAAAATATATTTCTTATCAGGTAAGAGATCCATCTGTTTTTGGATATTTAGAAGGAAAAAAAGAGGAGAAGAAGGCACATAAGAAGGTTGTGAAAATTTTGATGGTCAGTAATTATTTTCAAAGAAAAGAAACAACCAAGTTTCAAAATTGATCATTTTGTGTATTTTTTTGAGAAATTGGAAGGTAAAAACAAAAAAAATAGGAAGTGAAAAAAGGAGGAGAAATAAAAGAAATAGTGAAATTTATATATATAAAATTGTTTATCTGAATATGAATTGGTTTCCTTGGAAATTTTTTTAAATGTTTCAAAATTACATTTTTTGTGACAGAAGAAGAATTTTCATAAGATAAATAGCTCCCATATTTGCATTTTATCAATGATGAATTTTTATTTTTATTCTTTAGTTAATTTTATTTTTTTATTGATGTTCAATTTATCCTTTTTGCATAGGCATGGAACCATTTCCAATGGGAGGGTGATTTTGCATGATAAAAATACTTGGATAAGAATAAAGAGAAAAATAAAAAGAAAATTAATATTGTGAAGCTCTTTGAAATCCGATTGAATTCTATTGGTCCCAAGCATCTCTAAGGAGCTGAGGGCGCTGTTCAACCAACTAACCAAGAGAGAGAGTGTGTGTGAAAATTATCTGTAGTTCCTTCCAAGCATAGTGGGAGCTTGTTCATATGCTATCATGCTCTAACTACAACTCAGAGTTGAGAGCAGGATATTAGGACCCTCCTCTCAACCATAACCTTGGTACACAAAAAACTGAGAACACAAAACTAGCCATCTTCCTGCCATTAAAACCATCCGGTTATGTCCTTCTCATGGTGTAACCTTGCATGCGCCCTACTTGGAGCCCCCCACGCCCATTGTTGGGTTTTGTCCCCTGGGTAGCCCTGCGCAACAGTCCCACTCCTGCTATCCCCAAACTAGCAATATCTGAGAAACAAACCGGATATGCTTTGTTCCTTGGTCTTTTTCCCCAGAGCAGATTGCCAAAATTCCACAGCCAATGCTGAGCCAACCAGGAACTGGATGCTGATCCAGCCACACACCCAATGCTGAGTCTCATTTGGACCTAAAGTTGAGTGCACAGACTGCAACACACTTCCCAATCTCACAGCTATATAATGCCACCACACCGTAAAAAACTCAAAATGGGTTGTTTGGCATGGTTCAAAACCCATTTGAGTTTCTTATGGCTTTCTCTGACCCACAGAGTTGTGAATGGCCATTCAACACTCAGATGGGTTGTGAACTGTGCCACAAAACCCTTTGGAGTTATGGCATGACACTCAAGACTTGCTCACAACTCCAGTATTGTGAGCAAACAAACAAAAAAAATTAAAATCAATTAGAATATATAAAAAAGAAACTAATAATAATAAAAAAAAAGGAAAAACAAAGGAAAAAAAGGGAAAAACAGGAAAAAATAAAAATAAACTAAAAATAAAAATAAAAATAAAAAAGAAGAAAAAAATAGAAAGGAAAAGAAAAAAAAGAGGAAAAGAAAGAAAAAAAAAAACAAAAAAAAAGAAAAGAAAAAAAAGAAAAAAAAGAAAAAAGAAAAAAAAAGAAAAAAAAGAAAAAAAAAGAAAAAAAAAGAAAAAAAAAGAAAAAAAAAAGAAAAAGAAAAAGAAGAAAAAGAAAAAAAAGAAAAAAAAAGAAAAAAAAGGGAAAAAAAGAAAAAAGAAAAAAAAAGAAAAAAAAAGGAAAAGAAAAAAAGAAAAAGAAAAAGAAAAAGAAAAAGAAAAAGAAAAAGAAAAGAAAAAGAAAAGAAAAAGAAAAGAAAAAGAAAAAGAAAAAGAAAAAGAAAATGAAAAAGAAAAGAAAAAGAAAAGAAAAAGAAAAGAAAAAGAAAAGAAAAAGAAAAAGAAAAAGAAAAAGAAAAGAAAAATAAAATAAAAAGAAAAGAAAAAGAAAAGAAAAAGAAAAAAAAAAGAAAAAAAAGAAAACAAAAAATAAAACAAAAAATAAAAAAAAGAAAGAAAAAGAAAGAAAAAGAAAGAAAAAGAAAGAAAAAGAAAGAAAAAGAAAGAAAAAGAAAGAAAAAGAAAGAAAAAGAAAGAAAAAGAAAGAAAAAGAAATAAAAAGAAAGAAAAAGAAAGAAAAAGAAAGAAAAAGAAAGAAAAAGAAAGAAAAACAAAAGAAAAATAAAGAAAAGAAAAAAAGAAAGAAAAAGAAAAAGAAAGAAAAAGAAAATAAAAGAAAAGAAAAGAAAAAAGAAAAAGAAAAAAAAAATAAATAAAAAAGTGAAAAAAGTGAAAAAAGTGAAAAATAGAAAAAATAGAAAAAAATGAAAAAAAATAGAAAAAAATAGAAAAAAAATAGAAAAAAATAGAAAAATAGAAAAAAAATAGAAGAAAATAGAAAAATAGAAAAAAAAATAGAAAAAAATAGAAAACAAAGAAAAAAAATAAAAAATAGAAAAAAAAAACAAAGAAAAAAAAGAAAAAGAAAAAAAGATGTGTGATTCACAACCCCCAGTTGTGCATTTTGTGAACAAAAACCTCCGTTTGCAACACAGGGTTGCAAATTTAACACTGCCCATATAAATTTTTTCATTAAAACATAAACAAAACAGGTTTAAAAATGTAAACAACCCCTCTTTATCAATTATTTTAATTGTGATAAATGGTTGATGGGGTGAAGCACCTGAGGAAAATCAATGAATTTTTTATCTCAATATTTTAAGGTTATTCTAGAGGTCTGAAAAACCAAATTTGAAGAAATATGGAAGCATAATGATGGAAAAAATATTGAAAATATTTTTTTATTCTATTTCATTGATTTCAATTTTTGGAGGCAAAAATTAAATCCAAAAAAACAAAAGGTATTTTTCATCTCTTTAATTTATTTCATAAATTTTTTCCAATTAAAAAAAACCAAAAAAAAGCAAAAAGGCAAACAAATTGGTTCAAAAATGTGTTGTGGATTTTCTTTTTCTTTTCTTTTCTTTTCTTTCCTTTTCTTTTTTTTAAATTTTTTTCTTTTTAATTTTTTTAATTTTTGATGGATTTTTAAAGGCCTTCAAATAGTTCAAAGGATTTGTGAATATTTTTCTGGGGTTTTAAAAATAAAAATATCCATTTACGCAGTATCAGAATTTCCAAAAAAAAAATTCAAAGAGTGCATGAATTTAAGGAAAAGGATGTGTAATCCAGGCAGCACTGCAACATAGAAATTGATCAAGTTTAAGGGTTGGGGGTGTGAAAAAAAAAATTTCCTGATTGATGATAGACCATAGATAATAGATAATAGATAATAAACAATAAATAAAAAATAAAAAAATATCATTTGTTATTTTGATTTTGGAAATATTTTTAAAAGCCTTAAAATAATTGAAAACATCTGACACATCATTTTTGGGAGTTTTAGAAACCAAAAAAACGGATGCACATTTGTAATTTTCAAAAATAAAAAAACTAAAAAATGTTTTTAATTTAAGGAAAGGCACTATGTATATAATACTTTGGGATATGGAATAGATTTGGAAAACAGCTTGCTAGCAGTCCTGGAGGGGGAATTCAGTGTTAAAAATTTGAGCAAGTAGAAATGAGACTATGGCTTGTTTTGAATTTCCTGCCCCTTTGAGTACTATATTAAGTCCTAAAACAATAAAATAAAAAATATTTCTGGCTGAAATTTATTGATAGAGTTTCTATTATTTTGATCTCTATTGGAAATAGCATAAATTGTTAAGCTTCCTTGTTTGACTTATTTATATTTCTTACTGATACATTTAATGATAGGGAAATTTGAAACTGGGTTTGTTTATCTTAATTTATGTTTTTTACTAGGGTTGGTATCCTTGATAAGGTGATGATGGTTGATGGTGATTGTGATGTTGAGTGGTAGTGGCTTATTCCAATGCTGATGATGCATTATTGAAAATGGTGGTGATGGATGATAGTTATGGTGAGTGGCTGTAGTTGTATATGATTATGATGAATTTAGGTAATGATGGTGATTGGTGATAGTGGTTGCAAGTGTTAGTGGTTGGTGAAGATGGTGATGAATGATGATGATTGTGATGTGTGATAGTAATGGTGAGTGGTAGTGGCTGGAAAGATGATGATGATGATGGTGATGAATGATGATTTATGTAAGATTTTATGTTTTTTGAAAGGGTTTGTATCCTTTATAAGGCTTAATATAGTTGATAAGGTATTGAAGAAAAATTTAAGAAAGGTTAATTTGTGGTTACAAGAGTCTTGAATGACTATAATTTTTGGTTATGGGCATTGATAGTTGGTATACGGGTTTAAAATTTTTATAAGAGTTTTTTTATTGATGTTGATAAGGGCTTTTATCCTTTATAAATTCTTGGAGAAAAATTTATTAAATTTTGATTTTTGGTTGTTAGGTTCTTGTGTTTATAATAGTTGGCCATAGGTATTTATATTTGTTATAAGGTTTTATAGTTTTTATAAGGGTTTTTTATGGAGGTTGATAAAGGTTGGTATAAGTTTTAAGGGCTTGGAGACAACTTTTTCTAGGGTTAATTGGGTATAAGAGTAAATTATATATATAAGGGGATTATGAATGTTCTATCCCAGGGGGAGCTACCTCCCTTTGTAAGAGTCTTGATATAATATAAGGGTAAGATAAATGTTGATGCCATCACAGTGAGATCTGGATGACTTGGGGGGGATTGGCTGGAGGGTGTCACACGACCACCCCACTTACTATAGGGCAATTCTTAGATGATTGTGAGCGCAAAGGAATACCAAGTGCAAGGGCAAGTGCGAATAGCAAGACCCAGTTGCAAAGTGCAAACTTGGTTATGCCACTCAACAAACGGCAAGATGAATGGAATGTGTTCCAAAGAAGGAAACTCAACCTGAGTCCAATGTGATAACTAGGTTGCAGCAAAATGCGAGAACGTATGAAATTAACTAACTGAGGAGACAATCATCAGGCAAGGGGATATCCCTTATAAGGTAATCCAAAGTGACTAGATACAACCTGGTGATGAGCTAACTACAGGTGAAGCGGTGAGGCAATGAATGACAGGAACGGAATAGGAAATGAAGCAGTGGTATAGATCCAAGGTCTTAGCGTAAGTGAGAGACAATAGAATCTGAGAGTACAATTTCATGACAAATTGGGATAGAAGCGAGTGACGTTGAAGGTAATGCAAATGAGAGGTAATAGTGTATGCAGGGTAGGGACTAGTCCAATTGCGAACTATACAGTAGTGATGGCTTGGTTAGACGTAGATGCGAACTAACAAACAATGCATGACCAAAGATTGAAGTCCAAGGCTGTTGATTGGCCAGGGAAGGAGATTGGATCTCATAATGGATGGCCGACCAGTATGGAGTTAACCGCGAGGTTTGCAAGTATATACTGAGTTGGTCACCGAGATTGGAAGGTCAGCGCGAGCCAGAGGAAATAGCGGATTGCACCATTGATGTTGTGCTTTTATTTGTGTCACGCTTTTAGACTGAGGTAGATGGTACTGAGGAGAGGATATGTCAAAGTGGTGAAGACAATAATCCGTAAGTGCGAAGCGTGACAGTTGCCAGGGTATAAAGACGCGAGCTCCTGCAAGCGTTCAGGTAAATTTTCCCATTGATTTTAAGTCGTTTAATTATCACTGTATACCCTTATACGTTACTTAATTCATTACCCAATAGATTTTTATAAATTTTGTAAGAGTGTTGTCATCGTCGTCCCGCCGTTGCAAAAACTGTATTCGCCGCAACAAGCAATGTATTCCCAGTACTGCCGTCCGAGGTCTCCGAGGCAAATGCGAGCAATGTTGCCTTTGCAAGGTGGCGTGCAACTTCCCTATAAATGTTGAGTCAACTGTCAAGGGTCCTTTGGAATCATCAAGGGAGATGCAAAGTTGTAGGTCTGCGCCGAGGGTTAATTACAAGATACAACCATTGCCAGAGATCAAATACTTGGGGACGCAAGTTCCTGGTGAGTACTAATCAGGACTAACTAATGAACTTGAAATAGTAACTAATTGTTTGCTTTTTTGCTAGTGTTGCCTTGTTTTCAAAGATATACTACCAACACACCACCACCACCACCACCTTACTGGGGACCGCCGACTGAAATCCCGGGGACCCAGATGAATGCCGAGGTGCAAGGCGAGGTATCCGGTGCGGAACCAGTAGGAGTTATAACCAAGGAAGCAAGGGAGGGAGAAGAAAACACAGTGGAAAGAGAAGCGGAAAGAGAAGCGGGTGAATTAGAAGAAGGAAATGAAGGAGATGGAAGGGATGGAGGGCCAAGGCAAAGCGGATCCGGTGCGAAACGGATGCGAGGCGCCTGACGGACAATATTGGAGAAGGCACGTCGGGTGGCCAAAGGAAGAGAGCGTATGAAGAGCTCTTGGAGGAAGGTGGATGGAATGCTCAGCCAAAGCAAGCTTGGGTTGCGAGGTGCAAGGAGATTTTCGAGAGGCACATTGTAACGGAGGTGCTGGTACTTTGAAGAATGTCCGCCTTGATCAATGATGAAGACCTTGATACCTTTTGGTCCATGGTTGCGGAATTGACAGCAAATTGGGAGGATGCGGAAAAAGAAATAAAAGAAACTTTGTAATTTTAATATATATATATATATATATATATATATATATATATTTATATATATATATATATATATATATATATATATATATATATATATATATATATATATATATATATATATATATATATATATATATATATTTATATTAAAAAATAGAATTATTATTATTATTACTATTTTTTTTTTAATAATAAGTGGAAATGAAGGGAAAATGAGAAAAGAATACCACAGTGAGATGGAGGAATTAACTAATTAAATAATGGTGAAATAAGATGGGTTTTAATGGGATGGAATATGGAATGGAATGTGATTGAGTAAGATAAATTTGGAATGGAATGAAATGGGATTGGATGGGATGAAATGTGGAGTGGAATGGAATGGAATTGGATGGGATTGGATGGGAAAGAATCATGATTGCCGAGTTTTGCAAGGGTAGCTTGCATGGAATTCTCGAATCAGATTGGGTGAATTGCAAAGGTGATGGGCTGGTTCCCACGAGGTGCGATTTTTGTCGCACTGGAAGCCAGACCATTCAACAAGGTATTGAAGTTTTCCTTTGTGTAACCTGGAATCCAGAATACAGCTTACTTCCCACTCTTGATGATCGAGGACAGTGACCGGTTCAGGAGGGGGATGAGTCTTGCCTGGGTATAGGACTCAAGCTGGCTCTAGGAGAGACACATGAAAGACCGGGTGGATACCTTGCCATTTCGCAGGTAAAGTAAGTTTAAAGGAGTTAGGGGAGATGACTGATTCTACTTTAAAGGGGCCAAGCTTTCTTTTGGAGAGTTTGCGAGTTGGGCGAGTGCTGCAAATGTTGCAAGCATTGAGCCATACTTGGTCTCCTACTGCAAAGGTTGGAGCCAAAGTGCGAGATTGGTCTGCTTGCTCCTTATAGCGCTGGTTTGCTTCTTTGAGGTTTGTTTGAAGTTGCAATTGAAGGGATTGAATTTGTTCAAGGTAATTGGTAGCAGGTTGAGAAGGTGCTACGTGAAGGGAAGAGAAAGTTGGGTTTCTACCATTAAGAGTTTGGAAGGGCGACTGTTTGGTGGAGGAATGAGTGGAGTTGTTGTAGGCAAATTCAGCTAGTGGGAGCCATTGCAACCAGTTGTCTTGTTGATAGGCAACATACATTCAAAGATATTGTTTGAGGATCTGATTAACTCTCTTGGTTTGCCCATCCGTTTCCGGGTGGTAAGCCGTTGATAAATTGCAAGTGATCTTCAAATGTTGGCATAGCAAGGTCCAGAAGCTTGAGACAAACAGAGATCCACGATCACTAACTATATTATCAGGGAGGCCATGTTTTGAAAATACATATTCTATGAACAAGTTAGCCAAGTCTTCTAAAGAGGCCGTCACATTACTGCGTAAAAATAAAGCCATCTTTGAGAAGCAATCTACTATTACTAGAATAGCATCATATCCACTAGAAGAAGGTAATTGAGAGATGAAATCCATAGACAGCGAGTGCCAAGGACAAGGCAGAATTGGAAGTGGCTGGAGCAGCCCATACTTCTGGTGTTTTGAGGACTTGTTACGATTGCAATCATAGCACGCGCTAACATAGTCTTTTACTTCTTTGGTCATACCAGGCCAGTAGAAGTCTTGTGCAATCAATTGGTAGGTTTTATCCTGCCCATAATGACCAGCAAGCGGAGAATCATGCCGTGAATCAAAGATATCTAACTTAATGCAAGAATTATCTGGTACTACTATATGATTATCATAAACTAAAAAGTCATTATCATCTATACTGTAACTACTATCTAATAAGTTTTCACTTTTGCAAAGTTTGATGCACTTGTGGTCTTTGCGTTGAGCTTGTTGGAGTTCAGAAGCCAAATCTTGTAAGCAAGCAATGATCGAACTGAGTTGGGCAGATTGGGTTGAGAAGAGTGTCCTAACGTTTTCAGGGTTGTTTTTGGCAAAGGTGCTCCCCCCCCCCTGGGTAAACGTTGTCCCGACGTGATAAAGCATCAGGAACTAGCGCTTGTTTCCCAGGAAGGTACATGATTGTAAAGTGAAACTTGGAGAGGTATTCGGCCCAACGTGCCTGTCTACGCGTGAGGACTTTTGAACTCATGAAATACTTTAAAGAATTATGATCAGTTAAAACCTCAAAGGATTCCCTAAGACTCAAAAGGTATGAACGCCATTTCTTCAAGCAATAAAAAATTGTGAGAAGTCCCTTGTCATGAATCTCATAGTTAAGCTCTGCAGCAAGCAACTTGCAAGACTCAAAAGATACAGGGTGAAAGAGAGAAGTGGAAGAAGAAAACTGTGAGATGACTCCTGCGATTGCATAGTCGCTTGCGTCTGTTTTGACAATAGTGCGAGCTAGCTTGTTGAAGTGAGCGAGTATTGGAGCAGTGGTGAACGCTTTCTTCAGAGCTTTGAACTCCAAAGCAGCCTGTTTGGTAAAAATAAAAGGAGTGTCTTTTTGAAGAAGGTTAGTAAGATTCATGGTTTTCTTGGCGTAACGCGCAATAAACCTTTTATAGAAATTACTGAAACCAAGGAAAACTTGAAGAGATTTAACCGAAGAAGGTGGGAAACAGTCCAATATGTGTTTTCTTTTGGCTGGGTCCATCAATAGTCCTTGCTGCAAGACTACGACACCTAGAAAATGAAGAGAAGAGGAATGGAACTCACACTTAGAGGCTTTTGCAAACAGGTCATTCTTGCAAAGTTGCTGTAGCACCTCTTGCACATGTGAAATGTGATCTTCAAGGTTTCTCAAGTAGACTAATATATCATTGAGATATACCATGAGGTATTTACCTACGAGATCGGAGAAAATGTTGTTGACAAAATGTTGAAAAGTGGAAGGAGCGTTGCAGAGGCCAAAAGGCATGACCGTATACTCATAACTGCCAAACCGGGTTATCATTGCAGTCAAATACTCATGACCTTCCTTAATGCGAAATAGGTTATAGGCACCTCAAAGGTCTAACTTCAAGAAATGAGTAGCTCCATGGAAGAGGGTAAGAAGATGTGACATAGGCGGTACTGGATAGGCATTCTTCCGGGTTACCTGGTTCAGTTTCCTGTAGTCAACACAAAGGCAAAGTCCGCCGTCCTTTTTTGGTACAAATAGGACAGGGGAACCAGTGTTAAAATCGCTTGGTCGAAGAAATCCTTTTGCTACATTTTCTGCAATGTAGTCTTGAAGCGCAATTGATTCTTGCGTCAAGAGAGAGTAAACTTGTCCTGCTGCCGGAGGTGGGCCAGTAAGTTTGATCTTGTGGTCGTAAGGATGGGATGGAGGCAGTTTATCCGCTTTTGCAGCTGAAAAGATGTCAGAAAAGTCATGATAAACCAAAGGTAAAGACTCTTGAATGATTTCTAAATCTTCAATCTTGTCATCTTCAAGCACCGGGTTTGAGGTGCTCGCATGGTGCGAGAGGATTAGGGAGCTCAAAATACACCTTTTGGTTGGTGTCTTTTTCTCTTTGAAGGAACAGGAAAGAGGTAAGCTGGATAGGTAAGCAATAAATCCTAAATCTGAAGAGGGAATTTGAGAATGAAGGTCAGGATATTGCAAATCTCCTGGCGGAAAAGTGTCATCCAACTCAATGACAGTGTCAGGTAGGCTAATTAATTCCTGATTGACGGAAATGTTAGCGTTCTGGGGGTGCAAGGTTTGAAGTTTAATTACTCCTTCTTGCCAATTCACATCCGGATTCCAGTAAACTAGGAAATCATTGCCTAGAATGGTATCATCCATTCCGGGTATAGCCAAGACAAATAAATCCCATTCAAAGCTGGGGAAATTGGAAAATGCAAAGGTACATTTTGCCTTTTGGGAAACCCAATAAGACGGTTCAGTTGCACTACTTACTAGATAGATGGGAAATTTATCTATCTCGGAACGCGTAAGATTTTTTGAAGTGGCAAAAGATTCACTGATGAAGGAAACATTAGCGCCAGAATCAAGTAATACTTGATAAGGAGTGTTATTGGAATGGAATAGGATAAATCTCAAACTCGGAGCACCTAGTGACTTGCAAGTGCAAAGATTTATTCGCGGTGATTTAGATAATGTGTAGTTTTCCTTGCAAGTATCAGAAAAACTACAAGCTAATTTTTTGATTGTTTAGCCTCTTCACGCGCTAACCGCTTCGCACAGCTGTCTACATCATGTTTACCTCCACAATACATACACAGCCTGTTCTTTTCCCTTCGCAGCCATTCCTCACTTTGAAGCATCCCAGTTTCCTTGTCCAAGAACTTTGGAGTTTTGGCAACGGCTTTCCCTTTTGAGTTGGAGTTCAAAGTCGGGGTTGGTTTGGATGATTTTGGGTTCCTCGTGTTTTGCTTTGAGGAGTTTTCCACCCTTGGAGCCAAGGTGGATGGCCCATGGTTGTTTTGCCAAGAGAGATTCTTGTCATGGTAGCCATTATCAAGCTCAATTACTCAATCAATTAGCTGCTGAAGCAAGGTTGTCTTATGACCCCCAACTGCGAGCTGTTTGATTAAGCGTGCCGGTAAACCCTTTTGGAAATGGAATAGAAGAGCGGCCTTGTTCCACTGGATGAAAGACTGCAAGGTTTGAAAATGAGAAATATAAACAGAAGCTCTACTATTCTCCTTCATAACTAAACTATTAATTTTGTATTTGGTGTTTCAAACTTCATTGGGATCGCCAAACAGGGTGAAAAATTGTTGCTCAAACTTGTCCCAGTTGTTGAGAATACAAGTGGGGCTGTTGTTGGACAAAAGTTTGAGGTACGGTTTGAACCACTGCGAGGCTCTACCTCCTAAGAAGGACAAAGCATACATAACTTTATGTCTATTGGAAGGGAAATTGTTGGAGTCGTTTGAAAAGATGATTTTACAAGATTGTAGGTAGGATCTAAGCTTATGAGTGTGGTCTCCTGTAAAGTGATCAGGTTGTTTCATGCCCGGAGTGCAAAAACTAGGAGTGCTTGGACTAGATTGCTGGGCACCATGAGTGAGGGCCTGGATCAATGTTGAAAGCAGGGTTGGAGCATCGGGCTTGAGAGCAGTATTGCAAACCCCTGGTCTACCACAAGTCAAGGTTTCATCGGAAGAATGGTCGGAGTCTGCAAATTCCGCGAGAGGTTCCGTCGGAGCATCCCGTGGAGGAGCCCGAGGATCATGGAGAGGTTCCACAGATGGCAATTTGGAAGGAGGAACTGGGTCTAAGGGTGGTTGGGCCCGAGGAGCGCTGGTTCTCCCTACCCAATGGATCTCATCATTGTAAGGGGCAAGGGAAGCGTTCCCGGTTGAGCAAGTACGTGACATAAAAAAAGGAAGAAGTCTACTATAGGTTGGCAGGCTACAATAGATGAGCTCAGTTAGTTAATTTACTGTCACACAACCACCCCACGTACTATAGGGCAATTCTTAGATGATTGTGAGCGCAAAGGAATACCAAGTGCGAGGGCAAGTGCAAATAGCAAGACCCAGTTGCAAAGTGCAAACTTGGTTATGCCACTCAACAAACGGCAAGATGAATGGAATGTGTTCCAAAGAAGGAAACTCAACCTGAGTCTGATGTGATAACTAGGTTGCAGAAAAATGCAAGAATGTATGAAATTAAATAACTGAGGAGACAATCATCAGGCAAGGGGATAGCCCTTATAAGGTAATCCAAAGTGACTAGATACAACCTGGTGATGAGCTAACTACAGGTGAAGCGGTGAGGCAATGAATGACAGGAACGGAATAGGAAATGAAGCAGTGGTATAGATCCAAGGTCTTAGCGTAAGTGCGAGACAATAGAATCTGAGCGTACAATTGCATGACAAATTGGGATAGAAGCGAGTGACGTTGAAGGTAATGCAAATGAGAGGTAATAGTTTATGCAGGGTAGGGACTAGTCCAATTGCAAACTATACAGTAGTGATGGCTTGGTTAGACATAGATGCAAACTAACAAACAATGCATGACCAAAGATGGAAGTCCAAGGCTGTTGATTGGCCAGGGAAGGAGATTGGATCTCATAATGGATGGCCGACCAGTATGGAGTTAACCGCGAGGTTCGCAAGTATATACTGAGTTGGTCGCCAAGATTGGAAGGTCAGCGCAAGCCAGAGGAAATAGCGGATTGCACCATTGATGTTGTGCTTTTATTTGTGTCACGCTTTTAGACTGAGGTAGATGGCACTGAGGAGAGGATATGTCAAAGTGGTGAAGACAATAATCCATAAGTGCAAAGAGTGACAGAGGGAGGCCCTCTATCTATATAAATTGGAGGTGGTGCAACCTTTCAGCATGTTTGTGATGGGTAAATGATTTTTTTTACTTTGTGGGTTGTGCTTCTAGGTTCACAGGAATTTTCAAAATGGTTGAGTTGAGGTTAAGGCTGTGCTGAAAGAATACATAAGATTTTGTTAATGGAATCTTGAAATTTCTAACTTGTGGTTGTATCTAAGTTTCTCTTTCACTGGTATCTACCAAGATTTCCGGGGAATTTCCATTGAGTTTCACTATTTTTGTGATATGTGGTAGAGAGAATGAGGTGGAGAGAATTTATTGGTGCCATATATTCCAAAATCTAAGAGGTAGGATGGTGAGTTGACTAAGTGACCAGGGGTTGTTGTGTGCTTAGAATCCATATCTGATATTTTATTTGAAGATTTTTCTGATCTTTATGGTTTAAAATTAGAAAAATAGGGTGTATCAGAGTTAGCAAATCAGCCATTTTTAATGGTGGGTTTCTGAAATACACATACCCCCTAACTGGTGTATTTCAAAATTGCGGGTTTCATGAAAATGGTGGATTTCAAACATCAAACCCGCCATTAAACCCACCATTTATGCATCATCATCCATCCACCATCCATCACATCCAAAGCACCCATCCATTTCAGCAAATCCATACCAATCCCATTTCCATCACATCACACACATCTCATCTCCATTGCTTCACATCTCTATTGCTTCACATCTCTATTGCTTCACATCTCCATCTTCATAAAAATCCCATCAGCATCTCATCAACCCACATCAAATTGCCATCTTTCTCAACATGTCCCATCAAACTTCCTGGCAGAAAGTTGAAAATGCCAAAAAGCTGACAGAGCTTTTGTTAGTATTTGACTGCCATTCAGACTCCAATTCAGACTCCTATTTTGAATCAACTTGGTTGGCTTTGAATGCTCTATTACAAAAGCAATACATGGTTCCAAGAAGAAAAACTCTCCACAACCCTATGTATGAAAGGCAAAAGCTTCATCTACTCCCTGGCTGGGACAAAATATATGAAGATGATATTCCTAATCTGCCTCAAGTCATCCCTGTCTCATCTTGTCCCTCATCTTCTTCTATGAGAGAAAAGATTCTTCCTCTCACCCTTGCTTGCTTTGATGAGTAATGTTTGATTTCAAATTAGGTAAAAAATCCCTTCACCATTTTTTTTTGGTTTTGGTTCACCCAAGATTCCTAGGTTGAGTTGGGTGTTTTTTTTTCTCATTTGGTTGGGTGGAATTAGAAAAAAAAGACTCAAAAATTCCAAAACCCCCACCTCACCCCACCAAATCACCGGTCAAACAACCCACCTCACCGCACCAAACCACTGGTTGGTCCACTCCTTCCTCCTCCTCACCAACCACCTCCACCTCACCCATTGCCTCCACCTCACCCACGACCTCCCCTGTTCCTTTGGTTGGCACCCCTGGTAAGCTTCCCCCCACTCCTCCTCATCCTCCCATCATCCAATGCCCATCCTTTGATTCATCCACCTCCATAACCCTTCAGACCCCCCCACCCCCTTGGTTGATTCCCCAGGTAAGCTCCCCCCTCCCTCCTCCTCATTCCCCTTTTCCCTCCCTCTCACTCCCTCCCACTCACTCACCAACACCCCCCCTCTCCTCCCTCCCTTGGTCTCCCTCAGCTTGCTGGCCTTTCCCCCCCCCCCTTGCTCTGGTCCACCCCCCCTTCCCAACTTGCTTGCCCCCTTGCTCTGGTCCCCCCCCCTCCCATCTGGCTTGGCTCAATGGCCTTGCCCCCTCCTTGCTCCAGTCCGCCCCCCCCCCTCCTTGCTTGGCTTGCCACCCCCCCCTCCTTGCTTGGCTTGCTGGCCCCGCCCACCCCTTGCTCCAGTCCGCCCCCCCCCCCTTGCACCCCCGCAAGCCACCCCCCTCCCTTGCCTTGCCGCCAGGAACCTTCTCCCTGGCCCACCTAGCTTTGCCCAAAGCCCAACCCAAGGCCCTGCCCAATCTTGCACCTAGGTGTTTTTTTTTTTTTTTTTTTTTTTTTTTTTTTTTTTTTTTTTTTTTTTTTTTTTTTTTTTTTTTTTTTTTTTTTTTTTTTTTTTTTTTTTTTTTTTTTGGTAATAAGCCCAGCCCAATTAGTTCATTCCCATGCCTAGTTATTGTTTATTTTTTTTTTTTTTTTTGGTGATCATGTGACGGAAGCTTGTTTTTTTCTTTTTTTTTTTTGGAAATCCGTATTTGACAGCTTTTCCTTCAATTTCATCCCTTCTCCCACCGTACTCACAATGTTATAGGCTAAATTGAATCCCTTCTTGATCCTCACCCCAAGCGGAGCATTTGCCTGGGAAGGAACAAGATGGAAGGAGATGAGGTTCCAAACATAAAGAGAGGTGGAAAGCAGAGGGCTTTGAAGCAAAAGGGTGATCAAATGAGGGCATCGGAAATCTCTTTGGAACTTGCAGAGGAGGGCATCAATGAAAAGGTTGTATGGTCTGGAAAAAAACTAAAACCTTTGGATCTGTATCCTGCCATCACTGCTGAAAACAAAAAGAACAATGAAAAACCCTCACCTTCCAAGTTTGAACATGCCAAGCAGACCATGAAGCAATTCCATTTCTTCAGCCATGGGAAAGTAATTGTTCTCAATAAACTTGATCACAATGTTCTTGTTGCAATAATTGAATTTTTCCTGTGGAAGAAACTTTCTGACCAAGACAAGAAGGACATCAACTTTGTGACAACTTTCCTTCACCAGTCAAAAAAATTTGTCAACCCTGTTGGTCCCTCAAGATCTTGGGGTGTATCCAATTTGGGAAATTGGATAACCAAAACTTATGGACCCCTTTGAGTTATTTGGACACTATGTGAAGAAATCATCTATTCAATCTTCCCCTCAAGAGTATGCTTTTCTCAATATTAAGGCAGACAAAGTCTCTCAAATTTTAGGACAAATGTTTTGCAATTTGGCCACACTTCCCTTTGAATCAAACTGTGAAATAATGAAGGACAATGGCATCCCCTCCTTCTCATCACTCAAATTTGGTTCTTGGCCTACTCCCTTTGACTTCTCTCTGCATGTCACTTTCACATACAACTCTTTTTAGAACTCACCTCAAATTGAAAAAGGTGACATCTCTGATTATTCCTTTTTACTTGCAGTGCCAACCAAGAAATCAAATGGACAACTTATTGAAACTACGGATGAATATGAAGTGTCAGACTGCCAATTGGTTTTTCCTGACCTTGGCTTTGGAATTGATTTCAAGCAACAAGGTATAGTGAAAATGGTTTGGGAAGCCAATAAGTACAAGCACTGTAATTTTCCTGCTGTGGAGACTGCCACTCATACAAGAATGGCAATGTCAATGAAAATCAACAAATCAACTCAAAACACTTGCAGGGACTAGGGGAGTGGGAAAATATACTCCAGGAAAAAAATATAAATAAAAATAAAAAATATTTTTTTGTTGGTGGGGTTAAAAATAGTCTTCAGCATTGTAGTAACCAAAAAGGTTTTTTTAAAGTTTTTCATAAAAGCAAATATATTTAAAAGCCCAGCATTTGAGTAATCTGCTTTGATTAATCTAATTTTCTACTGCTACCAATTTATGCTGCAGCCATTGACCACTTATCCTTATTTTCTGTTGCCAGTTGTTCCCTCTCCATTTCCAGTTGTGCTTGCTTTCAATCCTTCTCCTTTTCCTCTTTTTGAAATTCTAGCTCAGCCTGTTTCAACTTCCACTCAGCATCCCATTTTTGTTGATGAGCCAAACTCTTGGCTTTCTGCTTTTGAAAATCAATAGCCAGTTGAAAATCCCACTTCTCTTTTTCAAACTGAAGTTTTTCAGATTCAATTTGCAATTTCTCTGTTTTTCAGAGGTGAATAGGAATGAGTTTGATTTTGAAAGCAAGGAGAATCCAATGGTCTTACTTGAATCTTGCTTCTCCATGATCTCCTCAAAGCCCAAAAAATTTGAAGTGTTTCTCCTCTTTTGAATTCCATTGGGGTTAATGTTGATTGAATTGGAGGACTTTTGCTTTCCCTTTGCAGAGGAGGTTTTTGTGGGAACATCATTTCTCTCATTTGAAGGGGATGTGGGAGGCCCCATTGGCTTGAGTTTTTGGCTATTCAGGAATGGATGAGCCTGTTTCTTTTGAATCTAAATCAGTCAGGATTAAACAGACAGAAGAGAAAAGAACTTGTTTCCTTACTTGAGCAGATGTTGATGGCAATGGTGATACGGGAATGACATCCTCCTCATTGGCCAAGTTCTCCAGTTCTTCCAACCCAGGAAGAGAGAAATAAAAAGAAGTAATTGAGGGGTCCAAGCTTGGGTTTGACTCATCAATCAATGCGGAAGTAGACGTGATTGGAGCTGATTTTGTTTGAATATCCTCCTTGGCATTGGATGGGGGCAACTCAAAGGCAAAGGTTTCATCAAGGTCCTCATTGCTAGGCTGAGAATCCCAAGCCAAGTCCTTGGAATCAACTGAATCAGATTTTTGGGCGTCAAAAGCATCTAGAGGGGTGATGTTGGCCTTCTATCCAAAGATGTCATCCATTTGAAAATAAAAAGGACAAATGGAGTCCAACTTGTCAACCACCAAGTTGATTCCCTTGGCTTTGTTGGAGTTGGTGATACCAAAGCTGGTGGAGATTGACATGGAGTGGGTCTTTGTGTACTTGGCTCAATAATTCTTGAATTGCTACCTCATCTGTTTGGATGACAGATCCAGCCTAACTTTTGTTTTATTCTTGATTTCATTGGACATCAGGAGATAACCATTGACCTTAGAGGATGGAGGTTGACCAACATGTGTTTCATTGTTGGATCCAAAGCAAGCATTGTAGTTGGACAGAATTTTGAGCCAGTTTACCAGGATGAAGTGATCAGCTCTCTTGATCTGACTTGAGCCTTTAAAAGCTGATGGGGGAGTATTGTTGGATGTTGAGTTCCTGGGGGATGTGCACTTTGGTCCATTGGATTTTTTAGTGGAATTGCAGTGGAAAGATTGCTGAGGGTCCATTATGAGAGTGATGAAGCAAAGAGGATAGGAAGAGATGAGAGTGATGAAGTGACAAGAGGGATAAAGAAATGAGAGTTAGGATTTGATGAAAGAAATAAAGGGATGAGGGTGAGGGAGTGATGAGGATAGTGATTCAATGAGAGTTAGCTGGATGTGATGAAACTGATAAAGGGATGAGAGTGATGAAGTAATGAGGATATTGATGCAATGAGATTTAGCTGGATTTGATGAAAGCAATAAAGTGATGATAGTGATGAAGTGATGAGGATAGTGATGAAGAGATGAAGAGAAATGAATCAAATTTTGTTCCAATGAGGTTGGAGGTAGCATTTTTCCAAGGTTGGAGGTGGAAAACCAGGGGTGTATGAAGTGGACAGCTGGTGGAAGCCTTTATATACTTTACTTGAAAAAACCCACTTATTTACAGGTAGCTATGACACGTCTGATGTGAAATAAGTGGGGTTTTTTGATCTTTAGCTTTGGGTTTGAAAGGGAAGATTTGGTTTGGAACCTGCCATTAAAAAAAAGGTGGGTTTGCTTAACTCTTATATTCCCTAATATATGGGTCTGATTCTAAAACAGGCCTATATCACCAAAAAATTTAGGTCAGATGCTGCAGAAATGTAAAAGGATGCAAAGTTAAGGGTTGAGGCTGTTAAAAGAAATGCCCTAGAAAATCAGAAAAAATCAAAGGAAATGATTTTGTAACACCCTTTTTATTTTTCCACACCATCTGGAATAAATTTGATTTTGATTAAATTCACAGATTTTTTGTATCTTTCATTTTTTTAGGAGAATCTGGTTCAGAAGCTTTGTAGCTGGGTGTTTAAAACCCTCAAAAATATTTTTTCAGATTTTTGGAATTACTTTAAGAGCTTTAAAAATCCATCCAAAAATTAAAAAATTTAGCAAAAATATTTCACATCACATTTTTGGGCCAATTCCTTTGCCTTGTTGATTTTTTTATGTATTTTAAATTTAAAACCATTTTGATAAAGAATGGAAAATCTCAAAAAAAAATTATTGGAAATTTTTTTGAATGTATTCCTTCCCTCAAAGAATTAGAATGAAGATTAAAGAGATCCTGACCATCCTCATGGAAAGCACATATCTGCACAAACAGTAAAAACTGAAAGTAAGAAAGTGAGTAGATCTCTTAGGCTCTGTTTGGAAACTGGGGTGTAGGTTGGGCTGCCATTCCAAAGAGAAGTTACACCCTGTATGTCCCAGATGTGACATACAGGGATGTTTGACAAAGTGTATGTGTAAGTGTGCATTGCCATGCACACTGTAACTTGTGGTCCACAATCCCACTGGGGCCAGACAAACAGGGTCAAACCTGTATATTTTTGGGAAAAATGTTGTTTTGGGCCTCTTCCGCGGGCATACACACATACACATACATTTATGCAATTGCCAAATGCAGACTTAATATCTTAATTTGTGACTTCTTTCAGTTTTTCTGAATTTTTCTTTATTTCATTATATATTTCCTGTATACTATATTTTTATTTTTCTAAAAATTTTGAGAGAGATGAAATTTAAAAAGTGAGTGGACTGTTTTAGGTATATTTTTAACCAAAAAAGAAAAGCAACAATTTAATAACTGGATTCAAACCCAATTTTTAAGGACCAAAAATTAGTGCATGAAATATTGGCTGAAACCTTTGAAGAATAAAGAAGGTAAATCAACCACAATTATTGCTCAGATTTAATTGCTTTTTTTATGAGATTTAAATTCAATTTTTCACTTCTTGCTGAAACATACAATTGTCCAGTGGTTAAATTTTCTTCCTCAATGCCTTTCAGTTTTCTTCCCCTTTATTACCCACCCACTCCAAGTCACCAATCTTGAACTATCTTCCTAATTATTTGAGAATGATTCAAAAATATGGTTTTTCTAAATTTAAATTTGGATCCTTGAACAAACCCCTCATTAGATCCACTTTGAAAAATCTTTGTGACCAAGTATACAAAATCTTGGAAGAAAACTGTTTGGAAGAATTTGGATTTTTTTTAATGAGTTTTTTTCCCTCCAAGGAAATCCTGAAAACAAGCCAATAGAACTGGATTGATTTTTTTAATCAATTTTTTACACATTTTTATTTTTATTTTTTAAGACAGGAAAAAAAGGGGGGGAATTGAAAAATTTAAACACCCCTTTTTTGAATTATTTTCATTGTGACCAAAATTTGGGTGGTGGAGGGATGGTAAAAACTCAGAAAAATTTTGAATAATTTTCATACTCTTTTACTTTTTCTATAACAACCTGAAAAATAAAAGTGAAAGAAATCTTTAAGCCTGATTTTAAAAGAAACATTGAAAAGTTTGTGTTATTTTTTTTATTTTTTTGGTGTTGGTTCTGATTTTTGGAGGGAAAAAATACCTCCAAATATTTCCCAAAAAATATTTTGAACACAAAAAAATATTTTGAATCTATTCAATTTATTTCCAAACTGTTTGTTAATTCAAAATACCAAAAATAGAATAAGAAAAAAAGGCAAACAAATTGGTCCAAAAATGTGATCTGAAATTTTTGATTTTGGAAGGATTTTTGAAGGTCTTAAAATAAATCAAACATACTGAAATATTTTTATGGGTGTTTTATAAACACAGATCAATGTGTAGTCTTATTTTTTTTTTTTTAAAAAAAAAAACTTTGAATTTAAGGAAAAGGAAGTGTATACCAGAAGTCCTGGCAACATGAGAAAGGCATGTGTGTAAGGGTTGAGCGGGTAAAAGAATAATCCCCAAATCAAAAAAAAATAAATAGATAAAATTCTTGGAAAAAATCTATGAGCAATTAAAAGAAAAATTGGAAGATAAAAAAAATGCAAAGAAATGAGATAATGGTTTTTTCAACATCCAAGGCAAAAAATAGAAATATTTTGTTTTTTTTTCTCCTTCCAGAAATATTTTTCAGGAAAAAAAAATCCAGGCCAAGATCAAAATTAATCAGAAAAATATCCTTCCAATCAACTTCTTTCTTGGATGAAACTTGAAGATATAATCAAAAATTGTGAAAAAATGTCAAAAATGCACCTCAAACACACTTAAACTATCTCATTTTCTATGTTGGGGAAGTTTTCAGGGATAAAAACAAAATTTCATATCTCCCAAATAAAGTTTGGATGCTTTTTTAATAGGTTTTAAATACTTCTGGGGGGTTATAAATGTCAAAAATTGAAGCATAATGTCACAAAAGATTCAACACAAATATGTTAATATTTTGCTATTTTTAAACTTTTGATCCATTTTTTGGGTCATAAAGACTGCCAAATCATTCCACAAAAGTCTTTTTATTTTTATCAATTTTTTTTGATTATTTTTACCAATTTTTTTTACTAGAAATTTATGATTCAAATTTCCCAAAATATTTGAGAAAATTTGATGAATAAATTGCTGAAAACAATCATTCAAAAACTTTCATTTTTTTTTCAAAGGGACTGGGAAGGTATTTAAACCCTTCAAAAAATCTGAAAGTTTGTTTCTGGTTTTTTATAACCCTCTCCAAATGACTGCAGAGCTGTGGTAGACCAAACCTTCCTGAAAGAAATCAGACTAAATTTTATAGTATGAATATAATCCCAGAACTGAAAATAACTTCAAAACAGGATTATACACCAGAAATAACCTATATTCACTCAGAAAAAGTACCCCCCTATCTCTCTTGGACTAGAAGATAAAGCTCAAATCAATTATGGCCAACTAATATCCCAATTGGTTATCACAAACCGGTTAAAGGCACATGGACATCCTTCAGAAAAACTTCATTCATATGATTGAAAGCTTACCTCAACACCTGGAACATACACTCTGGTGATTTATTTTGCCACCACTTCAACACCAATCACCCCATCAACATACAGAATCAATATATGCGGAGGCACACGCAGTAAAAACCCAAAAGAAATAATAAATGTACAGAAGTACATAGGAAATATACTACATGAAGTACCACAAAATCTGTACCAATCAAATTTCCAGAATACAGAGGGAATATATTCAAGAGACCACATGCACCTCCAAAAAACCATTGAAAATCAATTCACCAGCATACAAGGGAAATAAATGCAACAGACATGCAGAAATAAAAGAAATCAGTACCCAGCACCTTTCCAGAATATAGAAGGTATATATGCAAGATACCACAATAATTATCAAAAAAACACAGTTCAAATCACCTCCTCAGCATACAGAGGCAACATAAAACATACCAAACAACAAGAATCAGTAAACTCATCAGCATACAGAAGCAACATATGTAAGAAGAACACAAATAACTAGCCAAAAAAGAACCAATCACCTCATCAGCATACAGAAACACTATTGGCAAGGAAAAAACACAGTTACAATCATGCCTCAACCTATCACCAAACAGAAAAAAGTAACCCAGTACTTTAGAGAAGCATTATCTGCAAGGAGCACATGCAGTTCCAATCTTGGGTCAACATTTGGACAAAAATCATCAATACCCCATCAAAATGAACCACTTTTTTTCAAATCAGAAGAAATACCTCATGTGGCTGTATCAATTTTGACCAAAAAGCAGAAATAACTCATGTAAATTAAACTCAATGTTCCTCACCAGGAGAGAGAGAGCCTCATGTGAAGCATTTAAAATCCCCTGGGGAAGTACTTTTATATTTAAGAAGGGCCTCTCTTCCCTATAGAAATTTGCATAATCATGCCTCCAAGAAAATATAAACTCATCATCCCACTCAGGGACATCATCAATATGTGGTAACTACCCAGATAGACTCTTAACAGTGAATCAACCATAAAGTGAAAGAAATCAGAAATCAAAAATCAAGCCTCATCTTTGACCATTGAACTAGCCTAAAAGGTGCCTGAATAAGGTTTCTTCTACAAAATAAATTATTCAGCACATTTACTAATAAGGAAATTTTAAATTTGCAACCCTATGCAACTCATTCACAACCCAAATCAGGTTGTGTGGCGCGGTTCACAACCAATTTCAGTTTTGAATGGCTGCTTCCAACCCATTTCAGTTGTGAACAGCTGCTCATGACCCATTTCAGCTTTAAATGGCTGCCCACAACCCCAAAATTGGTTGTGAGTGTCCATTCACAAACCATTTGTGGTGAGTAAAAAAAAGAAATAAAGAAAGAAAAAGAAAATACAAGAAATTAAAAATAAAATAAACAAAAATAAATAATAAATTGAAAAAAGAAAAAAAAAAACACCAAAAAAAGAAAAAAAAATTGGAAAAAAAATTGGATGGGAATTCAAAAAATTTCACTAATCTGGGGCCATAAATGCGCAACCCATTAAATAAAGATTGAAAAATTATATGGACCAGCCCCAAAGCAAAAACAACAAAAATTAAACAAAAAATGAAAGTCTATGGACCAGCCCTAAAGTAAAAATGCCAAAAAATACAAGTTCAACTTGTGTCAAGCTGATCCAATGAGGTGGACTTATATCAAGCCCACCTAAATGGACTAGCCCTAGAGTAAAACACCAGAACAGAATTCTATCCCAAAAGAGAATTCTATCAAGTGCAACTAAATGGACAGGCCCTGAAGTAAAAAAACCAAAAAAAAACAAGTTCAACTTGTGCTAAGCTGATCCCATAACAAGAAGTGAAAATACTCCTTATGCTGGTATCAGCCCAACACAAGTTGAACTGAATTACAAATAAAATCTCATTCAAAACACTCAACATAATGACATTGACTCAAAACACTCAACATAATGACATTGACTCAAAACACTCAACATAATGACATTGACTCAAAACACTCAACATAATGACATTGACTCAAAACACTCAACATAATGATGTTCAAAATGTGATAACCCTTTATATTAATAGAATTAAAAGATCAGCATCAGAACCAAAACCAAAATGATGAAATAAAAATGACGTTCATAAATGAGAATACAAATTAATTTGATCTTTTAGATGATCAACCCAACCAGAAGCCTTTTTAGAAGTCAAAGAAGCAAGTTTGGAAACAATGGGTGGGATTTTAATTGTTTCTCCCTCAAGTAAAATATTAAACCAGTGATTATTGTTGACAAATCAAATGAAGATAGCATCTGATTTTTCTTTTAAATCCATTTTCATAGGAGTATGAGTACAACATGAATCCTGCAATGAAATGAAACATATTGGTTTTCCACAAGTATCAGCTATTAATTGGCCCATGTCAAGATTTTCAAGCCATTTTGAAGAGGGAATATTTTCATTGATTTCATTAAAATAAATTTTTTGTTTTATATTTTCAACTTCTTGACTTCCACAAAGGATCTTAGAATAGCATGCCTGATTTTTCATCAATGTTTCAATAATTTACTTTTGTACTTTAAACCAACCATTCTCATTTTACCCAAGTGATTTAATTTAGAAATGACTCTAAATCTGCAATTCCCATCACCAACTGGATCCCAAACCTCACCAAAGAACTTATGTAAGTTCTCAGGTATTTGATAGAGGTATTTAACTTTTGGTTCCTAAGATCAAAACCAACTTAGTATTCTTTTTTGGTTTTGATAACATCAATGAAATGAATACTCACAAAAGATGAGCTTCTGGTTGACTTATCCACTTCTTCTTCTTCCTCAGAAGAGGAATAAGAATCAAAATGAAGGGAGCCTAATTCAATTTCAGTCTCTTCCTCTGAATTATGAAATTCAGATGAAGAGCCTTCCTTGAAATGCAGAAAAAATTTTATCATCAGTTCATTAAACCATAAAAATGAACACTTGAAAATAAAAGACTTGATATCTTTGGTATTTTTAGTTCCCTTTTAACACCTTTTCCCTCTTAAGTTCTACTTCAAAGTGTCCACATTTTGGAAGTTCACAACAAGTGGCTTTCAATTTGGGTCAACCTCTGCTGAACTGTAAGACCTTTGGCTTGGAAATAAAAGTAGCTGTATAATCAACCACAGACTTCAAAATCTTCAATCTAACTTCTTGAGGTTGTCACATAAGCATGGAATTAAAATTATATTTCAAGCACAGGATCTGTGTCAATCCTTCAAAAAGAGAAGAAATAATTAATCTTTCAATCCTATAAGGGGTACCCTTCAAAAACCTAAAAAGGCAACTTACTTCCCTGGAAGGGTCATAGCCTAACCTCCAATGAGGATGAACATCATCAGGCACAATAGATCCTCTTGATGATAGTATTTCATCTAAGATGTGGGAACACGTCAAGCCCATTTTTTTGAATAATACTTTGAGCATACCTTGCCATCATGGTTTTGCTTTAAATTCTTGAATTGTTTCCCAATGCTTTCAATTTCCTCAATTGAAAATTTTTAACAAAAAGTTAAAAGTTATTTTGGAAGAAAAGTTCCTAACTTCATTCAAGAATTTTTAATTGATGCATGCACTTATTGGATTTGGCTTTCAATGGTTCCTTCAATTTTTTTCCACACATGCAAAATGTTCCCCAAAGATCCTTCAATTAATTGTTTGAAATTAGCATGGGCCCTTCTACCCAAGAAATTTTTTTATTTCCAAATTCTGGGTTGACACAAGTCCACACCATCACAAACGTCTCTTTGATAGGAAAAATGTACTTTTCCATATACTCAAGCACATCCTCACAGTCTTTCAAGAAACACTGTATACAAGTTTCAACATGAGAATTCCTGGAAGAGATGAAAAGAAGAATTAATAAAGTTGCCTACTCTGAGCTCTGCATCATTTACTCCTGCCTCCCCCTTGGTTTTAAAGGCCCCATACTTTTCCATCCTTTTTTGTCATTACTGAAGCAAAATTTACAATTTGCTTGAATATTTTTAGAAAAGTTCCAGGAGAAAAACTGTCTGGATGACTCAGGGAAACTATGTTCAATAGCACAAATCAGAGATTTTTCACGTTCTGTTGTTATATCATTATATAGCCTCTGATTGGTAACTGCATTGCAACCTGCACGCTCAGCATTAGGTAGGTCAGGCTCAGCAGTTGGGGTGCGCGCGGTCTCAGCAGTGGCCGCTGCTGGCTCAGCAGCAGCAGCCGTGGGCTCAGAAGCAGGTGTTGCGGGCTCATCAGCAGGCGCTGCAGGGCTCAGCAGCTGGCTCTGCAGGCTCAGCAGCAGTCGCTGCAGGGCTCAGCAGCAGGCTCTGTGGTGCAAGACTCCAAAAGGTGCTAAGCCGGTGGCAGTTCTGTGGAGGGGAAAGGTGCTGTTTAGGCTGTCCTCCTAAGAGTTACAAAAATATTTAAATGTAACCAGAATCAAGGTCCAGAACCTTATAAATGAGGAATCAATGGAAGGGATGAGTTTGGAAGTATTCAGTAGCAATGGAAGACAACACTATCTGAGGCAAGATGGTGTGGGAAAAGACTTGAACAAATAAGTTTAAAGTTTTTTCAGAGTTCAATAGAACAAGGAAGTTGTAAGTAACAACACCCACAAGCTAATAACTCTGTTTTTCAGAAGAATATTAGGAAAGATCAACTCAATCCCAGCCAACATCCAGGTTCTCAATGAACCTGACCAACTCTCTGCAATCAAGCACTTGAAGGGTACCAGATAACTGTGGGTGGCTGCAAAAAACAAAGCAATTTTTTCTATGAAGCTCTAGAAGCAAAGCAGTAACAAATTTGAACAAGAATGACCCAACACTTCTCAAGGGACTCAAGAATAGTGTGGCAGAATTCAACTTTAATGAAATAAAGGGAGGTTTAACACTCCAGGTTTCAAACTTAAAGAAACCTCTCATCCAAATGTGACTGGTTCCAAAAAGACAATCAAATGAATGATCAGGACCAAAGCAGTTGGAGAAAGGGATCAACGGAGTGGCTTAACACACTCAAGAATTCAACCCAATGAATTATTCTTCAATCTGCAAGGCTATTAGTTGGTGATAAGGATCAGGTCACAGAGGATGGATCAAAGGATTTAGTATGGAGGCTCAAAGGATCAAGGGGCAATCAAAAAATATACCCAGGATAAGGATGATGTGATGCTCAGATAAAGGGGATGTACCCCACGGATTTATTGATTCCAAAAATAATGGATGGATGATAGATAGATGATGTGATATATGGGCAAAAGGCAGGGGAGAGCCCCTCCTTTTATAGAAAAAAGCCCTGTATACTATTTACAAGAGATGAATACAAAGGAAAGCAGAATTTTTTTTTTATGATGAATGATGAAAGAAAGAATGTATATGAAAAATTTTTAAAAAAACTTACCCTTTTACATGGTTTCCCAAATTGGTCACCACAGCGGGGCTCAGCACACCAGCTACCAGTTGGGCTTTATCAAGGTGCGGAAGAGGGCTGTGTTATGAGAAGGACAAACTGGATGTGTGTAATGGCAGGCAGGCTTGAGGGATTTGGGCGGTATGGGTATGGGCTAGGGTTCTCTTCTCATTTGTTGTTGGGCTTTAATTGTGCTTGTACCTAGGTTAGGGTTGAGAGGGAGGATATAAAGTCCGCCCCCTCAGCTTGGGTTGAGGGGGGGGGGATCATGCCACCACAGATTGTGGTTTTGGGAAAAGGAATTCATCTATTGGTCTCTCAACTTAAAGGGCACATCCCACACCTCACAGATTCTAGAATCAATAAATTCCAGACACTAGGACAATTTTGGAAGTTCCTTTCTCTTATTTCCACACCTTCACAAAGAATTTGGAAAGACTCTTGGGATTATAAGCCAACTCCTTCAATGCATTCAATTCCAAACTGTAGAACTCATAAGTTTCTTTTGTTACAAAAAAAAAGCCTTGGTAAAATTTTCCCTGCTGGCTGTCATTCCTACAACATTTAATAGAGGAATGTTGTACCTATTTGAAAGTAAAATTCAACAAAGCAACATGATTGTATTTTTTACAAAGTTTTATAGAATCAGGATGAGCCAAGAACAGGGCCTCTAATGACCCTCTCCACCAAACTTCAACCTGGAAACACCCTGGGTTTCCTGGAGCATTTCAAATAGAACATCAATAAAGTTTTTCCCATTGATTTCTGATTGCTTCACCTTGCACTTAGTGTGATAGATTGTTCTATTTCCAATGTATTATCCACCAGAAATCATTATATATTTCCTTTTGAGTTGAATTGTATTGAGTCCATCTTTCATGCCTTTTTTAATTTGATCCAAGGCTTGACAAGAGATTCTCCTTGTTTGAGGATGTAATGAGGGGTTTCAGATGGCTAATTATTGTTTTTGCCATTTCTAATGGAGAGATTCCATGTGGGATCTGCTACTATAAAACTTGCAAAGATCATGAAATGAAACCCAAACTTCCTTGTGTGAGTTTGCCTTTGCCTTTTGGTGAGGTAAGGCCCCTCATATACTCCAAATCTGTTGCATGCTAGGTCAACATATTTTTCCTTTTTTTCATTGAATGTTTTCAATGCATAAACATGCATGGCTTCCCATTTTTGACAATAAATCTCTGCATCTTGCCTACTATGAAAGGCTCTCAAAGGAGGAGGTTCAAGGGGTTCTGGAACCTCTTAGTTACATAGTTAAATAGTTACATAGTTACACCCACAAGGTATGTTAGTATTGATCAAGCCAAATCCTTCTCAGTCAAATGGAATATGAAATGTGACCCACCACCTTTAGTCAATTCAAGTTGTGAAGAAAAATCTTGTTCCTCAATTGTAACCCTAGATGAGGATGCAATTGGGGCATCCAATGTTTTCTTTTCCAACTCCCTACCCAAAACCCTAGAATCCAAAGCTTTGTTAACAAAACTTTCTATCAATTCTGTTACCGCAGCCATTTCTAAACCAGGGGGGCTGGGCTTTTGACTTTTCCCATAAAACAAAAACAATCCCAGGTCAATTTATCATTCAACCCAACTTTTTCAACAACTCCAAAGTGTGCTCACTTTTGGGTTGAGAAAAATAAAATTATCCAACAAGAAAGTGGTGTGTACGTTTTTTGTATCTGAAAAGGAAGTCTTGTTTAAAGTTTGTGAAAAGTGTTTGTGTTCCCAAGTCCTTTTTTTGGTTTAATAATAGTCCCACATAGTATGCCACATCCCCAAATTTGGGTTGAGGGCACTCAAATGTGGTCTAGGGGTTCCAGGAAAACAGGTGAAACCCCCTCTCACAACTTGCGCGTCCCTCAGGGGGTTTTGAACCCCCAATTGCAACCCTTTTTGAGGTTTGATTTGGGATTTGAAACCCTTTTTGAGTTGAAATTTTTGATGCGCAAGTCATTAGTGAATTTGCTAGATCCTTGTTGAGTCGTGATTTGCAACCCCAGGGTTGTGAATTTAAGATTGCCCTTCCTAATATTCCACATTATATTTCATCCATTTGTTTTTTGAGGAATTTTCTTTTGCAAATTTAAAATTGATTGGTTAAAAAGAAATTAAATTTAAAATTTCAACGAAAAAAATTCATTTCAAAATGAAAAAGGTCATTGGAGGGAAGAAAAGGACTTGAAAAAGTGATGGAATGAAATAGAAAAAGAATTATCTGAAACAAGGGAGTGATTCCTTATTTGATGTAATAACTTTAAGTGAGCTCCTTTCAATCTTGAGAAAAACCAGATGGGAAAAAATATATGGGTAACTGGTCACATAAAGGTTTGTGAAATTAATTTAAGCCAAGTATTTCTCTTTTTTCTGAGGGATGTCCTGATTTTGTAGGATTTTTCCATCATCAGAAGGTTTTTGAAGAAATAACAGCTGATAGATAGATATATACAATTGATTCTGAGATCCAAAGTTTTTCCAAGGTTAATTCAGATGAAAAACTTCAATCAATTTAGGATATTTTCAACTATTATAAGCCATTTGATATGAATTCTCATATTAATTAGAATTATACCTTTTCCATTAATTATATTTTGTAGGATTCTTAAATGTTTCTGCTCTGTTTTAATTTTTTTGACTTTTAATTTAATCAATTTCCTGGAAAGAAGAAAACTCTGTGAATAAGGAAAAAATTATTGGAGTAAAAATTTCAGTGAAAGGCAATGTTAAATTCACAACCTTACAACCCCTGTTCACTACCTAAAAGGGGTTGCGTGGCAAAATTTTAAACACAAAATGGGTTGCAAACGGGCATTCACAATCCACATGAGTTTCAAACGGCCATTTGTGACTCAGGTGGGTTGTGAATGGCCATTTGAAACCCATTTTGGGTTGTGAATGGCAAAAAAAAATGATTTTTTTTATATTTATATTTTTAATTTAACTGGCTGATTTATTTTTTATTTATTTATTTATTTGATTTTATTTAAATTTGTATTTTAAATTTAATTCATTATTTTATTTTTGATTTGTTTTTTTATTTTTTATTTTTTTTATTAAAATTAAAAAAATAAATAATAGATGAAAAAGGTAAAAAAAATGTTCAAATATATATATATATATATATATAATATAAAAGTTTGAAAACCACCATTCACAACTCATGTTGATTGCAAATGGTGTTTTATGCCCGTTTGCGACCACAGGATTGTGAATTTAACATTGCCCTTCAGTGAAACTTAAAGCAAAAACTTGCATTATGAGTACAAGCTTGAAACACTTTCCAGATATTGAGATAAAAACTTCAATGAAAATTTACAATTTTCCAATCCAAATTAAGTTAATTTAATGCATACTTGGTGCTTTTCTAAGGAAATGTATTTAGCCTTTTTAAAAAATTTCAAGCTCCATATAATATTGCCTTGATTAATGAAGAAATTTCATTAAAATGCTTCTCAGAAAAGTTTAGTATTTCAATGAATGAAGCAAACATGTTTTACTCTTTTAGTGGAGGGATTGCTGTTTAATTGAAAATGTAAATTATTTCAGCTTAAATGTGAATAAAAATTAAGTATCCTAAACAAGGGTGAATACCATCAATCTTTATAGCCCAATTAATTTTGAAGAAAACCAATGATAATCTAAAGCTATTTGGGAAATCAGAACAATGGAAGCGGTTTTGTTCAAATTTCACCAGAAAGATAAAACTTCAAGTTGTATTTTTCTACTCTCAAAAATATCAATTATCTGGAAATGACTAATGAAAATTATCAGTGATTTTGATAGGATTAATTTAAGATCCTGTGATAATAATAATAATAATAATAATAATAATAATAATAATAATAATAATAATAATAATAATAATAATAATAATAATAATAATAATAATAATAATAATAATAATAATAATAATAATAATAATAATAATAATAATAATAATAATAATAATAATAATAATAATAATAATAATAATAATAATAATAATAATAATAATAATAATAATAATAATAATAATAATAATAATAATAATAATAATAATAATAATAATAATAATAATAATAATAATAATAATAATAATAATAATAATAATAATAATAATAATAATAATAATAATAATAATAATAATAATAATAATAATAATAATAATAATAATAATAATAATAATAATAATAATAATAATAATAATAATAATAATAATAATAATAATAATAATAATAATAATAATAATAATAATAATAATAATAATAATAATAATAATAATAATAATAATAATAATAATAATAATAATAATAATAATAATAATAATAATAATAATAATAATAATAATAATAATAATAATAATAATAATAATAATAATAATAATAATAATAATAATAATAATAATAATAATAATAATAATAATAATAATAATAATAATAATAATAATAATAATAATAATAATAATAATAATAATAATAATAATAATAATAATAATAATAATAATAATAATAATAATAATAATAATAATAATAATAATAATAATAATAATAATAATAATAATAATAATAATAATAATAATAATAATAATAATAATAATAATAATAATAATAATAATAATAATAATAATAATAATAATAATAATAATAATAATAATAATAATAATAATAATAATAATAATAATAATAATAATAATAATAATAATAATAACTTAAATTGGTATTTATAGACAAGAAAGGGTAAAATTTCATTAGAGGGTGGTAAAACAGGGGCCCTTTTTGAGAATTATTAAGTGGATTTAATTTAAATGGGGTGTTTGGATGGCATTCAAAATGAGGTATGGGGAGGATTGATTATTTTTTAGATGGTGATTTGATTGATTTTGAGTTTCATGGTAGATTGGATGGGTTCAGAGGAAGGTTTGATGTATTGAAGGTGTTGGTCATTCAAAATTTAGGTTGATGGGAAGTTGGGAGGGGAGATTTGACATGGTTTTGTGGTATGGAAGACTAAGTTCAGGATGACCTGTGACCTGAACCTGGAACTGATGAGGCAGAGGCTATCCAATTCCCAAAACAAAACCTGGGTATAAATATTTGGTAGTGGTTTTGTTTTTCAAAAATGTTTTAAAATAAAAATTATGAATCAAATTGAGCTATCTTCAGTGGAATATTATACTCTCTCATAGAAAAATTTACGGATGATGATATTATTTAATTGCTTTGGAAAAATCAGTGGTCTCATATTTAAATTTCTCTTCCCATTAATTATTAAGATAATGACTGAGCATAGAAGTTAATGGTCCATTTCCTCTTAGGTAGTACCAGAAGATGTTTCATGTTGCTTGCTAGCAAGCATCATTATGGAGGCTCTAGTTGAATCTTTCTCCACTCTCTATTTCAATCTATCTCCATTCTTGAATCAAGGATTTGGTGCACAGTGACTGTGCAGTGGAGCTTGTACAAAGCTTGAAATTAGCTTGCTGAAATTTTGACCTTGGCTTGGTCATGGGCATGGCCTAAGATACTTGATGACACATTCTAGAAAGTGTTTTCAAATTTTTTGTGGTTTATTAAGCCCTTTTTTGAAACACTGAATGCTTAGTTTGATTTCATTTTTCATATTTTCCAATTCAAGCCATATTTTATGGAGGAAAATTTATTTTATTCTCATTGTAAAAAGTCTCAGTGTAGGTTCCTTGAATTTATTCATTTATGGTAAATTTCATGGTCTTCATGAATTGACTTTTTTTCAACTCAATTTTGTTTTTTTCCTAATTCTTTTTCCTGATTTTAATGAGTGGGGCTCAATGGGTCCTCTTGGTATTTATATAAAAAAAAGAGAATTAATCTTTGGATAGAAATGAGCAAAATATTAGGGAGGAAAATGTTTTCAGTTGAATACCCAAGGTAATTTTTGGTCAAGATGGTTTCAATGGCATTGCAGGGGGGGGGCTTTGTGAAATGGAAATGGTTCTAGTGGTTTTTAAGGTAAATTTTCAAATTTTTCCATATGCTGTGATGAAAGGGTTGGAAATACTGGTGCTGTGTATATTGATTCTGTGGAGTTTCAGAAAATTTAATTTTAATCTTGATCAATGATGGTGCATAAACTGTGTGTTTGATGTTGGAAATATTACATTTTGAGATTTAACAGTCAGGGGTATGTTTATTTAAGAAAAATTTCATTAAAAATGGATGGAACGGTCAAGAAAATGGCAGGTTGATCATGGAAGACCAGCCAGCTCTTGTAAAAACTATAATTAAAATAATTATTATTGTAATTATTCAGATTTGGCTTAAAAGAATTTCCTGATCCAAATAATTTCATTCTTAAAAGAATTCCTTGATCTTCAATTTTTTCTTCACAGGCTCAATCAACCGAATTTTATTTGAAAAATTGCATTTAAATTGAAAAAAATGCATGTTTTTTCAGTATATTTTCTTGTAATTCATTTAAATTTGACCCATCATTCACTTTGCTCTTTGATATTGATCCTGATGAAAAGTTTATCTGGATCAATTTCTAAATGATCAATAAAAACTATTCCATTCCATGTTATAATGAAGACTTGCATTTTTGAACAGCCTCAAATTTCCACAAAAAAAGGAAATTTTGGAACTAGGCTAGAACCAGGATGAAAAAATCAAATAAATACTCAAAACAAAATAGAAAGAGAATTCTCTTTTGGAAAAAAAACAAATGAAAGTTTAAAAAGCTCAAATAATTAAAGAATACCCCTGAAAAAATTTCCCAGCTTGAATTTTTCCTTGGTTCTTATGAGATTTACACTAATAAATCAACACCAAACTAGGGAATTCTACCTCTTTAAACATATTGTTTTTTTTAGGCTTGGAAAATACTGAAATTAAACTCCTTCAACAAAAAATTGAGTAGCCAGAATTTTTATCTGAAATCTTAGCTTCAAACTGAATGCAGGCCCTGAATCTGCTTCAATCAAGTTTTTGAACCATGAAAAAGGCTTCCCTCCCCCAATTCCAGGGAAATATACATTATTCTTTCTGATTGTATGCTACTATGCTCAGAATTCCTATCATTCTCTTCAAAATCTTGGTTTTTTATCTCTCAGGCTACTTCTCTCCATTACTCAAACTGTTTTTTTATTTCTTCAGCCACTCAGACCATTTCGTCTTATTTTCATCTCTGCAGCTGTATCAGACTTTGTTTTTTGATTGCATCTAACTTATCTTCTGTCATGCTTCAGAATTCAACTTCTAATTTTTGAAAAACTGATAAATATAAACCTCTAAAATTTTATCCAATTTCAAACCAAAATCATGAAACCCAATAAAATTAATTGAAACACTTGGTGAATTCAGTTTACTAATTTTGGAACCAAAATCAAGAGACTATTTCATCACTTGAAATCAATCTCCAAAGCAGCCATCTCAACTTGAACTTACCTCATTGAATTTGAAATTGTGCTTTGTCACCTTTGTATTTCCTTGAATAATCAACCATGGAATTTGAATCTGGTTTACCAATTCATTATATTCATCTCTTGTCACCTTTTAAAACTTATTTTTCAGCTTGCTTATAACATGCATTATCAATTAATTATCAGAAAAAATCATACATTCTAAGGATCTAATCCTAAACCTTGTATCTCCTCCTTCAGCTTACTATTTCTCACCTCATTGGGGTTTATTTTCATTTGCATTGTATACCATCTGCTAGATTCATATCTTCTTTTGATATCTCTTTTGTCAATCTCAGCCTGTTATTCAATGACAACATTAATTCTGATCCTGAAATTTTTGCAAATCTCTTATGACCTTTACTAAATTTTAAATAATGCACATTCCTAAGGCTGTATCTCATCCTTAGAATAGGCTGCAGATTCCTTCAAAAGAAACAAGCTTTTTACATTGTATTTTTTCCTCAGTTAGTCAATTTAATACATTTTTGAATCTTCTTCATAAAAAGTTTTACATAAATATTGTGCCTGATTTCTGTTCAAAAAATTAACCTCAACCTTGAAATATAGTTTAAAGCATCAGCTTTGAGATTTGAAGAAAGACTTTTAACTTTGTGGCTTATTGTAGGGTTTTTCTCTTCAATTCTGTGTCCCATCCATCCAATTCCTTTTCCCCTTCTCAATTTTGTAAATCGGGTGGGTGGGTGGGTGAAATATTTTCATCCTTGTGGATTCTCAATTTTTTTTCCCACATTTTTATATTCCCTTAACTCTGTTCTATCTATCCTTTCCCTCATCATTGTGGATGCGTATCTCCTCATATCTCCTTGTATTTCTTTTTATAATTCTTGTTATAAAGAGTTTTCCCTGGTAATTGAGTCCAATCTTTTATTTGCTTTACATTCTCAATCAAATTTTAAGTGTGGTAGTTTAGCAATTCCCACACAATATACTTAAAATTTATTTTTCTAGCAAATTATTTAGCTTCCATTGAAGTGAGTGTTGTCATCAACTCCCTGTTGATTGTGATTCTTTTGAGTGAATGAAGCTAGTTACAAGTTTTATTCATCTCCATTTTTTATTTTGACTATCCTAAAGACTCCTCTTATTCATACCAATTTTTTTTTCATTATTCATCATGATCTTTATTATATCAACCACTATCCAGACTCATGTACTTATTCTATTCAAGTCTGAGAAGTCTTTCTAGTGGAACCAAACCATCTGTTCCTCCTCTCAACCTACCACATTCCCCCTTGAGTTCCTCTCCAGATTTGTTACACTTGACATCATAAGCTTCTCTTTCTCAATTTATCTCATCAGGCCCCCTCAATCAGTCATAGAAGTTAACAGTCTTTTACATTGCTTTCTTCAATTCTACTCATCTTCTCATTGTTGGAGACACCTGACTCCTCATATCCTCATATTGTCATCTTGTTTTCTCATCTTTGTGGATGCTTGTCTCCTCAGTCACTGACTGCTCTCTCTCAGCTACTATTTCTGGCTAGTCCTTTTTCCCCTTCTGGGGTTTCTTGTTGTCTTCAGCCCCCCTTTGTGGACTCATAAGCTTAATCTTCTTTATACAGGAATTTTACTCACTTGACTTCCTCTCTCACCCATTTGATCTTCCTTTGCCTAAATCTATCCCTGCAGCCTATTCTCCTGGATATCTGGCCCACTCTACCTCTTCTCACAGTTGTTGGGAGACTGAGTCCCAATCATTCTGCTTGACTTTTTACTTCCTCACAAGCCTTACCCAAGTCTTGAGCTCCTAGGTTGACCATGCAGCAATCCTGTTCTTTGGTATTGTCGGCCAAAGAGTAATGTTTCTTATGATGAAACAAAGGAGGCAGCAACAAAACATTAAACGTATCATACTTGAGAGAGTTTTCCTCAACAATGTGATGCAATGTTTTTTCACAAAACCACAAGGTTGTCATGTGCAATCAGGGCACATTACTTGCAAATAATACACGATTCTACGACTGAAGGCGGACTCTATCATGGCTCAGCCTCACGCTTTGGTCAAGTTATGCGGTCAATGTCACACTCCATGTTCAAATTAAACGAGTAGAAACGAAAGTCCCGTGCGCAGACAGAAATGAAGTGAATGAGACCCGCAACAAACGATGGTACAACGCGAGTACTCAAATCATGCTTCAAAGTTTTTCCAGGCGTGTTTTTCGACCTGTTTGAACATTCTGCCCTTTTGAAAGCGAGGGCCTTTGATCAAACCGATCTTGGGACGAGAATCAAGTTTGCCTCTTCTCATATTAGATCGAGACCAATCTCTCCACAGGTTACCCTCGGGTTTGAGACCTCTCAGTCCAGATTCGGTTAGATCTTCAGTTAATTGAAATTCGTGTCGATCTTCAATCGATTGCAGACCCTTGGGTTTGCCTCCGCGTAATGCTCTGACACCGTATTCGGCGACTAATGCGGTCCTCTTGGCTTTCCGTGCAGCTCGGGCTCGTAAAGCTTCTCGTTCGGCTGCAGTTAGTCCTCGAACCAGTTTGGGAAGTTCGTGCAATGAATGAGCGACACGTCGCGCTTCCTTTCTCAAGGCAAACAGTCGTATCTGGCAAGAAGGAATGATATTAGTAAGCAAGAAACAATAGCCTGAGACATAATCATCAAGTCACCTCTTCTCGTTGTCGCTCCTGACGTTTCCGTTGTGCCTTTGTCTTTTTCTTGGGCTTTCGTGTTTTGCGTTCGGTGGAGGACAAGACATTGGTAGGCTCGCCGTTTTCGCTGTCACTCTCCCCTTCACCTACATCCTTTTCACATTCTTCCCAGCTGCAGCTGGCCTGTCCTACTTTCAAGCCATTCGTGACTCTTCGTTGGATTTCAATTGCTTTATCGACCTCTCGCTGTTCTTCCTCTAATTTTTCGAGTGTCGTGCGGAGAATCGCTTGATGGTCGTTGAGCGTAGGATTATAACTCTGTCCAGGATGTGGTAGAGGGACCGCCATCAGACCAGTTGCAGGTACAGTTTTGGCAACTTCGGCTATCGTTTCGTTTGGCCTAAGACTGGGTGGGGGTTTGACTCCCGACACACTATTAGGGGTCATGATCATGCCTGAAGGTTTCGCTTGCCAGATGTCTGAGTCGGGTGCTGGAGGCGCCTTGATGGCAGCGGCCGTACCGTTACGTTTCTCTGGATCAATGCTATTAATTCCACTATCATGCCGCCTACGAATGACCATTTGCTGAAGCCTTTTTCGCTCGGCTGCCGTGAGTAGTTTAGTCTTGATTACATCTTGACTGGCACCACGGACGCGTCCTGAGATTGCTGGGGGACCAGTTGTGCTAGTCTCACTGAGAATTTGGTCTACTTGTAAGGTTCGCTGGACGCCTTTCCTAGCCCTGGCGGCAAAGGCACCATGGAGAACGGAGTGTCGGATGGAGGCAGAACCACTTGTATCAACCTCGAATAGCGGTGATTCGGTAAGGGAGGGGTCTGTTCTGGAATATTTAGACTTAGACTTGCGGGGTGGCATGGCTTGTAGATAATATCGGGTGAAGGGGACTGCTGGGTGTGGCTCGATCAGCGCTGAGGGGTTCGCGCCCAAGTCCAGGTTGAAAGTGGGTGGGTCGGGTGCGCCGTGAATATTGCATATCCAAATGGAATCCAAAGCTCGGCAGACTTGCAGTTTCAATTAGGGGGGGCCCATGGGATACCCGAACCCGAAATCAATGCCGATGCAGGACCCGCGGGTACACCCCCAGGATGGGTATTGGGTGGATACCTGAAACTTGATACCTGTTGAGCTTCAGCCAAGATGGACGACAACTTGTCACATCACATGTAACATATTATAACACATGTGAAACTTGTATATCTAATCTACATAAGAAAATGACCTCTTTTTGGCTAGCATCATGCCCTTGGGTTGGTATAATTTTTGGCAGTTTTAGTTTTATTTTTTGCCCTTGGTAAAAACCAGTGTTGTTCTTTCTGTCAATATTTTACATCAGGCAAAGCAGAAGTTGTACACAGCTGGGGTAAAGGAGCATCCTCCCCAAATTGAAGGGCAATAGGGTGTATCAGAGTTAACCAAACCCGCCATTTTTTAATGGCAGGTTTCAACCCAAATCTGCCATTTGAAACCTGCCCTTAAAAATCAAAAAACCCACTTGTTTCACATCAGACATGCCAGAGTTACCTGAAAATAAATGGGTTTTTTCAAATAAAGTATTTAAAGGCTTTCACCACCTCAACCCATTGTTCCACATCATCACCCCTGGTTTCAACCTCCAACCTCATTGGAAACATTCTACCTCCAAACTCATCCAAAAAATATGATTCATTGCTCTCATCACTTCACCACTCTCATCTCTTCTTGCTATCCTCATTGCTTCATCACTCTCATCACTTCATCACTCTCATCACTTTATCACTTTGATCACATCCTAACTCTCATTGTTTTATCACTCTTGTCACTTCCTCACTCTCATCTCTTAATTGCTATCCTCATGGCTTCATTGCTCTCATCACTTTATCTGTCACATGACCACCCCATGTACTATAGGGCAATCTTAGATGATTGTGAGCGCAAAAGGAAAGCTGAGTGCAAGGGCAAGTGCAAGGTAGCAAGGGCTAACTGTGAAATGCAAACTTATTGTGGAGTAACTTAACACACAGCAAGAGGGATGAATGTTCCAATGGAAGGAAACCAAACCCAAGCCCAATATGATGACTGGATTTAGCAAATGCAAGAATGTATGAAATTAACTAACTGAGGAAACAACCCCCAGGCAAGCAGAGTAGCCTTTATAAGGTAATCCAAAGTGACTAGATACAACCTGATGGATGGTCAACTACAGTTTTGAGCAATGAGGCAATGAATGACATGGACAGAGCACAAAATGAAATAACAGCATGAATTGTTTCCAAGTTCTTAGCATAAGTGCAAGACAATTATAAGGGACAAATGTATTGGGATATAATGGTTGAGACATGAGGGAGTGACATCAGAAGCAATGCAAATATGAAGGTGTAGTTTATGCAGGGTAAGGGACTAGTCCATTTTTGAACTATACAGGTGAGGTGGCTAATTGACTAGTGTGGGTGCAAACTAGCAAGAGCATGTGACCTGAAATGGGAACCCAAGGGTTATTGATACCCAGGGTGAGCAGGAAGAGCCCAAATGGATGGTTGAACAAGGTAGAGTTGACTGCCAGGTTTGCAAGGGGATGCTGAGTCAGTTGCCAAGAATTGAAGGTTGTTATGCAAGCCAGAGTTGATAAGCAGAAGGCACCATTGATGTTGTGCTTCTAGTTTGTAACGCTTATGGACTGAGGTAGAAGGTACTGAGGAAAGGGGTACGTCAAAGTGGGAGGACAATAACCCTTAAGCTTGAAGCATGACATTATTGCTCTCATCACATCCTAAATCTCATCACTTTATTGCTCTCATTGCTTCATCCCTTCATCCCTCTTACTCTTTTTAAATGGCCCCTCAGCAAACCTCCCCCTGCAAGTCCACACCAAAATCCAATGGACCAAAGCCAAAATCCCCAAGGAACTCTACATCAAACAATCCTCCCCCATCAGCTTCCAAAGGCTCAAGTCAGCTCAAGAGAGCTGATCACATCAACCTGGTAAACTGGCTCAAAATTCCCTCCAACTATGACACTTGCTTGGATCCAACCACAAAGCACAAGTTGGCCAACCTCCATCCTCCAAGGTTAATGGTTATCTCCTGATGGCCAACAAACTGAAGAATAAAAAAAAAGGTAGGCTTGATCTTTCATCCAAACAGATGCGGGAGCAATTCAATAACTATCAAGCCAAGTACAAAAAGGCCCACTCAATTTCAATCTCCACTGGCTTTGGAATCACCAACTTGGATAAAATCAAGGGAATCAACTTGGTGGTTGATAAGTTGGACTCCATTTGTTCTTTTTATATTCATATGGATGCAATATTTGGAAAGAAGACAAACATCACCCCTTTAGCTGCTTTTGATGCCCAAAAATCCAGTTCAGTAGATGCTGAGGACTTGGCTGTGGATGATCAGCCTAGCAATGATGATCCCAAAAAAACCTATGAGTGGCCCCAATCTGATGTGGAGGAGGAAATTCCAACAAAACCAGCTCCAATCATGTCTAAATCAGCATTGATCAATGATTCAAACCCTTCCTTGGACCCCTCACTTCCTTCTTTGGATTGCTCTGTTCCTGGGGTGGAAGAACTTAAAAACTTGGCCAATGAGGAGAAAGTTATTCCAATATCTCCATTACAATCAACATCTGTTCAAGTAAGGAAGCAATTTCTTTTCTTTTCTTTCTGGTTAATCCTGACTGATTTAGACTCAAAAGAAAGAGGCTCATCCTTTTATGAATGGCCAATAACTCAAGCCAATGGGGCCTCCCACATCACCTTCAAATGAGAGTGATGACATTCCCACACAAACCTCCTCTACAAAGGGAAAGCAAGAGGCCTCCAATTCCAATTCCATCAACATCAACCCCAATAGCCATCAAAAGAGGAGAAACACTTCCAATGTTTTGGGATTTGAAGATATCATGGAGAAGCAAGATTCAATTAAGTGAATTGATTGAATCTGCTCACTTTCAAAATCAAGCTCATTCCTATTCCCATCCAAAAAACAGTGAAATCAAAAATTAAATCTGAAAAACTTCAATTTGAAAAGGAGAAGTGGGATTTTCAACTGGCAATTGATTTTCAAAAGCAGAAAGCCAAGAGTTTGGCTCATCAACAGAAATTGGATGCCAAGTGGAAATTGAAACAGGCAGAGCAGGACTTTCAAAAAGAGGAAAAGGAGAAGGATCAACAGGAAGAGAGACTGGAAAAGGAGAGGGAACAACTGGTAATGGAAAAAAAGATAGGTTATCAGTAGCCATAGCATGTATTGGTAGCAGTAGAACTGTGAAATAAATAAAGAAAATTACTTGATTGCTTGGCTTGTAAAATATTTACTTTGATAAAAAATTTCAAAATAAAAACAAAAAAAATTATTTTCAAATAAAACAATTTTTGTGCCTATTTTTAACCCCACCAATAAAAAAATGTTTTTTATTTTTATTTACATTTACTTGTCTAGAGTATATTTTACTGATTTTCATTTATTTGAAAGTGTTTGTCATGACTTCCCCAGGCGTGAAAGGGGCTGAAGGCACAGGCACTACTACTCATAGAACTCAAGGATGAATTTGGTGGAATTGCAATGAAGAAGATCAAAGGAGGAGTACAAGTGATGATAAGGGGAAGGATGGAATAGAGAAGTCCAGGAGGAGGTTGTTAAATCCTATAAGAGTAACACCAGGAAGGGGCAAGGTGATATGAGTTAAGCAGGCTGGGTGAAGGATGTCTTGTGCTGAGCTGACACCTACTGGAAGAGGAACTAACCAGTAAGAAGTAGTATCCTAATTCCTTCAGGGGAATTAGTCCAGGAAGGGAAGGAGAGGCCAGTATATGTGAGAGCTCAGAAGGAGGCCTTGAGGGATGAGTGGCTGGTGTGGCAGGTTGGAGTTCCCATGGTATTACATGTTGACTGATTGGGCTGGAGGCTGTAGTTGACTGATTGGGTGATGGGCCTGTCCAGGAAGTTTTGACATGTACTGATCTGGAGTCCTGGGAGTATGGGCTGAACAGGCAGTGGAGAGTATGTACTATGTATATACTCAGTATAACATGTACTAACTCATATACCAATTGGACTGATGAGAGAGGGAGGATGTACCAATCCATGGAGAGAAGGAGAGATCCTGGGAAGGTTGAGTGAATCACATGAAACAGTGGTGAGGTGTACATGGACATAGAGCTTATACCATACAGGGAAAGGGTGAAGCTGTTAGAAAAGGATGGAGACTGCAAGAGATGCAGGAGTGTTATCCAGTGAAAGGTAGGATTAGGTGGAGTTGGGTTTGATATGAGGCTGCAGCGGATGAAGAAGTTTGGATTGGTTTAGTTGAAGTAGTTTCAGGACTGTGGTCATGACAGTGCCCCCCCAGAAAGGGAAGGGGCAGCTCCTGATGCCCAGAAAAGGATGTGCTGGGGGTGAAGATTGAGTTTTTCTGTACTTTCTGATTGGAAGGTGGGAGGCTTGGAAGCAAGGCTGAATAGCCTGAAGAAGTTGAAAAATTGCACAGCGTTGGGGCTTGAAGTCTGAGACTAGGATGGAAGTTCAAGAGGTTAAAGTTGAAGATTTGAAGTAGGGGATTGAATTTTGAAGCATGAAGCTTGAGAAATTTGAAGTTTGTTTTTTGAAGCTTGACAAGTTAAGTTTGACTTCAAAGTTCAAAGTTTGAAGTTTGACTTTGATTTTTTAATTGTGAAAGGTATTGAAGAGGACCAAGGAGGACTCCTTGGGTTAGGATGATGATTAGATTTCTCCTGGAGAGCTAGAGGAAAAAAATGAAGGAAATTTAGTAGATGAGGAAGAATGAAGAAGTATAAGGGGGTTGTGGAGGAGAAAAGGTTTGGCGTGGAAGGGAAGAGAGAAGGAAAAGAGGAGGTTCTGGAAGATGGTTGAAAAGGTTAGAAGTATTTGAGATGAATGCTCATTGGGAAATTCTGGTGTATTGAAGATTGGTTTGGAGTGCTGATGGTGATGAATATCCAGAAGTAAAGTTGGAAGGTTTCCAGGAATTTTTGGGATGGATTATTGGAGATAACAATGAGGTGACTTTGATTGATTTGAGGATTGATGATATTAAGGAAGAAGGAAAATAAGGGATGGAGAATGAATTGATAGATGAACTGAAGGATTTTTGATTTGGAAGTATTTCTGATATGATATGTAGGATGGAAAGGACTATTTGGAAGGTGAAGGATAGGAAGGAAAATATTTTATTTCTTATTAATATTTTTTTTTCTTTTGTTTTTTGATTCAATTTTGGAATTTATTGAAAGAAGTTGAGTTTTTATGATGATGGAATATTTTTATGTATTTTATCTTGATGGAAGATGAATAGGGCGTATCAAAGTTAGCAAACCCGCCATTAGAAACCCGCCATTTTTTTTGAAAAAACCCGCCATTTTTAATGGCGGTTTTCTGTAATACACATACCCCCTTACTGGTGTATTTAAAAATGGTGTGTTTCATGAAAATGGCGGATTTCAATCATCAAACACGCCATTAAACCCACCATTTATGCATCATCATCCATCCACCATCCATCACATCAAAAACACCCATCCACATCAGCAAATCCATACCAGTCCCATCTCCATTGCATCACACACATCTCTATTTTTTTTCACATAACTTCACATACCCATCTTCACACAAATCCCATCATCATCTCATCACCCCACATCACTCACCACCTTTCTCAACATGTCCAATCAAACATCCCGCCAGCAAGTTGAAAACGCAAAAAAGCTGACTGAGCTTTTGCTACTGTTTGACTCCCATTCAGACTCTGATTCAGACTCCAATTTGGAATCAACTTGGTTAGCTTTGAATTCTCTGTTGGCAAAGCAATACATGGTTCCAAGAATACACACTCTCCATAACCCTATGTATGAAAGGCAAAAGCTTCATCTCATCCCTGAATTAAGCTTCCAGCAACTGTTCCAAACTTTGTTGCCTTCTTTCATGAAACTTTTGGCAATGATTGAAGACCACCACATCTTCCAGAACAATTCTCAAAATCCTCAACGCGATCCAGCCATCCAACTTGCCGTTGCTCTTTGTAGATTGGGGTCAAATGGAAATGGAGCAGCAATCCATCGATTGGAAAATCTATTCTCAGTCAGTTACGGAAGCATTGACTTATACACCAAAAGAGTCATGATTGCTATCCTATCTTTCTGTTGCTCAGTCCTTTCATGGCCAACCAAAGAAGAACGCAAGGAGATATCTCAAGTAATGGAGACAGAAGGCTTTCCTGGTTGCATTGGTTTTGTTGATGGAACCACCATCCCCTTGAGTCAAAAACCCAAGCTAGATGGCAACCACTATTTTGATCGTAAAAAAAGGCAATTGATTCATTTCTTTTTCAATTGCCATGATAAAACTTTGGATCACACACTGACCAAATATGTTCCATCTCTTTGTTTAGATACTCTGTGGCACTACAAGTTGTTTGCAATAACAACAAGAAGTTCATCTCCCTCCATGCTGGCCTTCCAGGTTCTTGTCATGATTCATATGTTTTCAATTGGATGCGGATTGCCCAACAACCAGAGATCTACTTTGACCAAGATCAATACCTTCTGGCCGATTTGGCTTATGTTGGTGGGAAATATGTAGTTCCAGCATACCGGAATGTTTTGTCTGATGATCAAGGAAAACCAATTTTAACTATCATCTTGCCCAATCACAAGTTTGGATTGAGCATGCCATAGGAATTTTGAAAGGAAGATGGGCCAGCTTACATGAGATGCAAAACCAGCTCCAATGTTCCAAAGATATGAAGTTCCTCATCAACTGGATTATCACTTGTGTAATCATTCACAACCTTTTGGCCAACATCAAAGATGAATGGGACAAAATATTCCAAGATGATATTCCTGATCCGCCTCAAGTCATCCCTGTCTCATCTGGTCCCTCATCTTCTTCTATGAGAGAGCGGATTCTTCCTCTCACCCTTGCTTGCTTTGATGAGTAATTTTTGATTTTGAAATTGGTAAAAATTCCCTTCACCGTATTTTTTTGGTTTTGGTTGTTCACCCAAGATTCATAGGCTGAGTTTTTTTTTTTTTTTTTTTTTTTAGTGGACTTGAATCCAAAAACACCTCCACCTCAAACCCTGCCACTCACCAATTGTAGGGACATGAAAAACGGCCAAATTTACTCTAGAGAAAAAAATATCAATAAAAACAAAAAAGATCTGTATATTGGTGGGGTTAAGAATGCTCTAAAACATTGTTGTAGTAAAAAATAATTTGTTTTTCTTTCATCCATGCAAATATATTTACAAGCCCAGAATTTGAGTAATCTGCTGTATTTCTTCTACCAATCTACCACTGCCAATGCAAGCCAAAGCTACTGATACCTTATCCTTTTTTTTGTTTGCCCGTTGTTCCCTCTCCTTTTCCAGTTGCACTTGCTGCCGATCCTTCTCCTTTTCCTCTTTTTGAAACTCTAACTCAGCTTGTTTCAACCTCCACTCAGCATCCAATTTTTGTTGATTAGCCAAAGTCTTGGCTTGCGGCTTTTTACCATCCATGACCAGTTGACAATCCCACTTTTGCTTTTCAAACTGAAGTTTATCTGATTCAATTTGTGATTTCACTGTTTTTTGGAGGGTAATGGCAATGAGCATGATTTTGAAAGCAAGGATATTGCATCAATCAACTTATATGAATCTCGCTTCTCCATGATTTCTTCAAAGCCCGAAAAACTGGAAGTGTTTCTCCTCTTTTGATGACTTTTGGGGTTGACATTGATGGAATTGGAGGCCTTTTGCTTACCCTTTGCAGAGGAGGTTTTAGTCTGAAAGTCCTCACTAGTATTTGAAGGCAATGTGGGAGGCCCCATTGGCTTGAGTTTTTGGCCAATCAAAAATGGATGAGCCTGTTTTTTTACAATTTAAATCAGTCAGGAGCAACCAGACAGAATCAAAAACAATTTAGTTCCTTACTTGAGCAGATGTTGATGGCAAAGGTGATCCAGGAATAACATCCTCCTCATTGGGCAAGTTCTCCAGTTGTTCTGCCCCAGGAAGAGAGCAATCAAAAGAAGGAAGTGAGGGGTCCAAGGTCGGGATTGACTGATCAATCAATACCACAGTAGAAGTGATTGGAGCCAATTGTGTTTGAATATCCTCCTTGTCATCAGATGGGGGCCACTCCAAGGCCAAGGTTTCATCAAGGTCCCTGTTGGTAGGCTGAGCATCCCAAGCCAAGTCCTTGGCATCAACGGAATTGGATTGTTGGGCATCAAAAGCAGCTGAGGGGGTGATTTTGGCCTTCTTTCCAAAGATTTCATCCATTTGAATATAAAAAGGACAAATGGAGTCCAACTTATCAACCACCGAGTTGATTCCTTTGGCTTTGTCCAAGTCGGTGATACCAAAGCCAGTGGAGATAGACATGGAGTGGGCCTTTTTGTACTTGGCTCAATAGTTTTTGAACCGCTCCCTCATCTGTTTGGATGACAGATCCAGCCTACCTTTTGTTTTTTTCTTGAGTTCATTGGCCATCAGGAGATAACCATTGACCTTAGAGGATTGAGGTTGGCCAACACGTGTTTTGTTGTTGGATCCAAAGCAGGCAATGTAGTTGGAGGGAATTTTCAGCCAGTTTACCAGGATGATGTGATCAGCTCTCTTGAGCTGACTTGAGCCCTTGGAAGCTGATGGGGGAGGATTGTTTGTTGTGGAGTTCCTTGGCGATGTTCTCTTGGGTGTATTGGACTTGCAGGGGGAGGTTTTCTGAGGGGCCATTTGAAAGAGTAAGGGCTACGCAAGTGATGAGAGCAATAAAGTGATGAGAGTGGTGAAGTTTTGAGAGCGATAAAGTGGATGAGAGTGATCAAGTGATGAGAGTGGTTAAGTGATGAGAGTGATGAAGTTTTGAGAGTGATGAAGTGGATGAGAGTGATCAAGTGATGAGAGCAATAAAGTGATGAGAGTGGTCAATCAATTTTATGATGAGGGTGGGGGTAAAAAATTTTCTGATGAGGTCGGAGGTAGAAGGAGGTGGGAAGACAAGGGTGTATGACGCAGACAGGTGGTGGAAGCATTTAAATACTTTATTTGAAAAAAACCACTTATTTCAGGTTAACTTTGACACGTCTGATCTGAAATAAGTGGGTTTTTTTGATTTTTGATGGTGGGTTTGAAATGGCGGATTTGGGTTGAAACCCGCCATTAAAAAATGGCGGTTTTGGTTAACTTTGATACCCCCTAATGGGTTGAATTTTGATTGGGAAGTGATAATAGGATTAATTGGGTTTGGAATTATGGATGGAATTGAAGTGATGAAGAAGGGGAGTGATGGTGATTGGAATTCTGATTGGGAAAGGGATAATAGGATGAGTTGGTTTTGGAATGATGGATGTAATTGGGTTGATTGATGAAGCAGGGAATTCCAGTAGTGATGAAGTTGGATCTTGGTTCCCAGAAGGTAGTTGGTGATATTGATGATGGATGAATGGATGAGTTGATGATGGTTTTGGATTTTGAAGCATGAGTGACTAATTTTTCCAAAATGAGAAAAGGTTCCCAACCAATGCTTAAAGAGCTATCTTGGAAGGTCTGTCAGTAGTGATTTTCTTTTCAGATAGTCATACTTAATTCCCAGGATTCTATGCCGGCTGGAATTCAGTTTCTATTAAGGTCAGCATAGTTATTATTCTTATTGGTAGGATTTTATGAACTTGATCAGAGGATTTTGGTTGATTGAAGGAGTATTTCTAGCTTTAGTTTGTCAGCATGTTGGGTATACACACTTTAACAATGAACAGGAGTAAGCAACTGTAGGAATCTATAGAACTGTTAGTCTATCCATCCCCTTTCTCCAATCTTTTAATAATTTCTTGGAGAAAATTTTCATCTTATTGATTTTGGGTCAGTTATCTCAGTTGTGCTTCAAGAATTTTCAAAGAGAGGTGAAAAATTTCAGATTTTCCAAATTCATCAGGATTCTGTTCAGAATAAGCGCTCCCCTGTCTGGAAACATGTTTTCCCAATGTGACAGGAGGCTATGTGAGTTCAATGAAGAAAGTAAAACCACTGTAAGTGAGTTTAAACAAGAATAAGTCCCATATAAAACCCTTGTTGTCTGGTGAGAGCTTTGGAAGACATGGAAATAATTTTAAGGAAGAAAGATCAGTTAGTAAATCAAAAAGCCTGTGATGCTTAAGAATTAAGAATTTCTTGTTAAATTTTTGTCAGCCTCCTGGATTCCACCTTTCCATCCTTTAGCTACCAGAGGTGATAGAATAAATAATAAATATATTATTTAATAAATGCAGCAAAAATCCGTAAAATATTTGGATAAAGCTTATTGCAAGGTTAATTGGTTTGGTTATGGTTTATTGTTATAAATCAATATAGATGAATTGATTATTAGATATTTTTATAGAGGGGCCAAAATTATATTGGGGATCTTTAACACCTCTCTTCAGGGATTTCAGTATGAAAACACGTAGTCCTGGTTACTTTGGGCCCTTTAGTTTAAAGGATATTTTGCCCAAAGATAATATGTATATAAAATACATGTTGGAGTGGCAGGGCTTTTTAAACAAGCTGAAACAACAGAGAAAGGATAATAAGACTCACTGGTATATTATTAAATCCTTAGGGTATCTGTTTTGGATGTGCACTTATGGGTTAAACCTGTATACTGGGGTTATAAGGTTTTTCAGCAGTTTAAATTGATAAAAAGAGGTTTGAGGACGGATATCATTAATCAGACTAAGCTATAAATCACTTACTTATCTCTTATAAGTATTTGATTACCTTGGCACGGTGTCTGGATATAAATATAACTGGGTCTCTGGGTATCAATATCCTCAAAAGAGCTCTTTATTTATAGCTTTTGGAGTCCCAATATTGTCCTTTTGAGGGGTACAGGGGCTCAAAGGGACAGACACTGAGGCTAGAAGGGTAACCAGTGATAGCCTGTCACATTTTATTGGTGCTGTAACACGGGTAGCATCTAATTCCACAGGGTATGGGAATTATTCTGCTTTATAATAGATATTTGGATGTGTGAATAACACTAATCTGTCCTTTTTATTTATTATTTAATAAATTATCCTTAGTAAATGTTCCCAGTAATTTAATAATTATTTTAACTGACATTCCTACAAATATTCTGATGTCAGGTTAGTTCTCATTATGTATTAAATAATTGGAGTAAAGTCATGATATTGATTGTACTCCTTATTTTCAAAATTCAGTTGATTTACTAAAATAATTACTTAAAAATGTAAGTCATGGGTATTCATGTAATATTTTTACATCATAAGTTTTCTTAGTAATTCAAGAAAATGTTGATGTCTAGAAATTCTCATACTAGTATATTAAAGTATTTTAATATATTTTTAAAAGTAGTCATTGTCTTATTTTCGACATTTTTGGTACTTTAAATTATATTTAATAAAAAATACGTATAAAGGTTATTTAAGTATTTTAATATTATTTTATATACTTTTAGACTATCTAATATCCACGGGAACATTTATTACATATGTGGAATGTTCCCTTATGGGTTGTAGCATGTTTATGCGGTACCTAAGTTTCTCAGGCCACCTGTCACTTTGTCAACTTGTAGTCCCACGGCTGCATACTTTTCAGAGGCCCGGGGCTGCGTACACAACTTTGACAGAGTGACAGAGCTGTAGCTCAGCCGCCTGGTGGTGCATTGGCTGCCGCGGGTGCGGGCGGGAATTGTGACAGAACACATTTCCATCTGTAACTCCTAAAATATACACAACACCTCAATTCTGACTGAATTTTAGGTGTGAAATCTATATGTGACAATATGTGTGAAATATTTAATTGGCCAAAAAGTTCAATAGTGGTGCCGTGGGATTTTTGTCTTTCTTTCCTTAATTGTTTAAAAATTTAAGGAGTTGGATTTCAAGGGTGGGGTCAGTGAGTAAACCTACCTAATTTTAGGTGGAGAATCCATTAATATTTATGGGTTTCCCACTCCTTCTTAGGTTAATTTTATTATTATTATTTTTATGTTACTTCTGTTACTTTGGCAGCTTGCTCTGCAATAGTAGCAAGCTGAAAATTTTGGTGAGGATGGTAGAACCTAAAAAGACAGTCAGTGAAAGTGATTGGAGGAATTGGGTGAAGGTTCTCCTTTGTAACAGCATCAGGTTTGCAAAATTCAAAACATGATTGCAAACCACTATCCTTCTTCTTGAAAGGAAAGAGAAGTTTCTCCAGTGCTTGAAGTTCTGGGGCTGGATGAAAAATTTCTCTAAATTCTCTGCTATGTATGCTTTTAGGGTTAAATTTTCATTTTGAGGTAGTGAATAGATAATCCCAACTGGAGGTATGAGGCCTTCTAGTCCAACATGGTGGTTGTAAGTGCAGTGTGAAGAGAGTTGGTCTGCTTTAACCTGGCAGAAGAGAATCTAGGAATGAATGGCCATCAGCAGTAACTTTCTTTAAAATGGTTTCTGCTTCTTCAGGAACTTCATCAGTGACAAATAGGAACATCAGAAGCAGTAACCAATTGAATTTTATGAAAGGATGAATCCAATAAATCTTCCTCCTGTAAAAAATAAAGGATCAATGAATATCCAAGCAAGTGGAAAGAGTGTTGAACTCAAAGGGAATTGGAAGTTGTTTTGGGAAATTGCAAAAGGTTCTGAAGTAAGGGGAATTGCATTGGGCTGCAGCGCCAAAGGAAGAGTTGAGGGAAGGACAGCTGTAGGCAGTGTAGCCAGGTTGAGTTCAACAGGATTGGAGGAAAGTCCAGTGGTTAGTTGGTGCCTTGAGGTGATCAGCCCCATCTTCCAAGTTTGCCTCTGGATTTCAGTGGTGAAGAGAGTCAATTCCCAGGGTGATGTATTTAGGGAATGGTGCATTGAGTTGAAGGATTTCCTATTCAAAGCTAGGAAAGTAAGTAAGTAAAAACCATTTTGAAGTAGATTTGATGAGCTGAGATGGAAAATATGAATATTTTTCCCCAGAAGGAAAGGGCTGTAAGGTATAGATAATTTTTAACCATTGAATTGACCATTAAATATTGAGTTGAACCTGAATCAAACAAACAATATAGATAAGCCTTGAAAAAGAGGAAGAAAAGGGTGATTCTAATCTTGGTTTGGCTTTGGGGAAGCGCTGGAAGTTTCTGGATTAGGAGAAGAAGATGAGTTGACAGGTTTATTTCTAAAGTCTTCTGTCTTGTTTTTACCACCACAATATAAGCATAAGACTTCCCTCTCTCTTCTTGCCTTTTCATCTGCCTTGAGTTTTCCATCTGGAACTAGGTCCAAAGAGGGTCTGGTGAATGTTGTAGTTGAAGTTGAATTTTATGGGGACTTGTATTGCTCCCTACCCTCACTGCTACCCTTTTCAGGCTGATTAGAGGTAGATTGAGATTGAGAAGAACTGTGGGGTTGAGAATTATTGAGAGAAGAGGATTTTTCTTTTACCCTTTCATGATAACTTGTATCATAGTCCAAGACTATATCCATAAGATACTGGAGAGTTTCTTGAGAGCCATTTCACCCTGCTAGTTGGTCCATAAGGTTTGAAGGAAGGCTTTGTCAAAAATGGAAGTACAAGGCTCTATCACCCCATCCAGAAAATTTTGTAATAAGTGATCAAAATTCAGTGATGTGGGTTGAAGCATAGCCAGAGTCCTTCATCTTCAAGTTCACCAGTTCATTTTCAGCCTTGAAGACTTATAGTATGTCGCCAAAGAGGGTTTGAAGTTGCTCTGTGAAGTGGGATAATGAGTTGAGGAGGAAAGAGGGCTGCTGATTTGAAAGGTGAGCCAGATAGGGTTGGATCCATTGATTTGAAATTCCAGAGAGGTAGAAAGCTGAAAACAGTACCTTCTCCTGTTCCATGCCAAAGCTTCCTTCATCATTTGAAATAATGAGTTCACAAGATTGGAGGAATGGTCAGAGTTTCCTAGGATTTTTGCCTTCATATGTATCCGGAGCATTCATGGAAAAAGACTTGAAGGTGCCAGGGTGAGAAGTACTGGTTGATGGAGGTTGAGAAATCGTTTACAAGGCAGAAGTCATGGTGTGGTGTTGTATTTATAACCTTGGATAAAGAACTGCATCACAGGCTGCGTGCTCAGAAGTTGGGTAGTTCAGGTTCAGCATTTGGTGCGGGTTGGGCCCACTCCAGGCAGGGAGGGCTTGCAACCTGCTTGGATGAAGCAGACCAAGTAATGGAGCCAACCTGACCAAGTTTGTGGGCGGCTAGTTTGGAAAGCGGAAGTGGGGCAATTGCAGGGTTATACATGCTGGGGAGGTCTGCACAAGCATAGGGGCAAACCAATCCTCAGAAGCGCGCGGTGTGGTTTAATTATATAGCCTTGGATTGGGAACTGCATCGCGGCCTGCGCGCTCAGCATCTGGTAGGTTAGGCTCAGCAGTGGGGGTGCGCCGGTTCTCAGCAGCAGTTGCCGCAAGGCTCAGCAGTGGGTGCAGAGGATCAAGCACGCGGCTGCGGGCCGGGCCTGACTAGGGGAGATGGGCCGCAATCCGCTTGGATATCCGACTCACGGATGGAGCTGGGCCAACCAGGTTCTCGGGCGGTTAGTCGGGGGAGGAAAAGGCGGGGCGACAGCGGGGCTATATGCATGGACAACTGCGCGCAAGCGCGGGCCAGCCACGGGATGGGAAATCCACAACGGCGCGTCGGGCGGATATGGGCAAGCGCGGTGAACTTTGGGAAGCGCGCGGCGGAGGGCCGCGCCACGGAAGGACAAACCGGATGTTTGGAATGGCAGGCAAGCTGAAGGGATAGGGTATGGGTATGGGGGGTGGGATGGGTTAGGGTTCTGGGTCTAGGGTTTCTTCTTCATGGTTGTCAGTTTGTCTTTGTGCTTGTACTTAGGTTAGGGCTGAGGGGAGGGGATATAAGATACCTCTCCCCTCAGCACGGGTTGGAGGGACAAACACACACACACACACACAGAAGAGGAGGAAATAGGAAAAGGGAAGATTAGAATCTCACTCTCTCTCTCCTGGACAAGGAATCATCCTTGAGTCTTACAGATGCTAGAACCATCAAACTCCGTGACTTGGGACAACTTTGTGAGGGATAACCTCTAAAGTTTCCACATCTGGGGGTCTGGCCGGGAACTCAATCTGTTTTCAGTCTCTTGAAGATAATGCAGGATGTTGCCGACAACCGCTCTGGGATCCAATGCTCCCCTTCCCTATCCTTTACGTTTGACTCCCGTTCCTGCTGCTCAACCCCCTCCGCCACCATCCGCTCATGCTCCCAGAGTTAGCGGGTTTGCTCCTCCCTCGGAAGGGTCATTGGAAATGGCGGCAGAGGCCCCTTTCTGCATTTGGTTGAGGCCAAGGGATTTCCCTCACCTTTGGTTCAGTACCTCGGACTTTGAGCGGTTTCTTTCTAGATTCAAAGGGATTGCGGATTTGGAGGGCGCGTTGGGCGTGGATAAGGTCCGGACCATTGTGCTGTTCATTACCAAGGAGGAGAAGCTGCGGGACGTGGAGGAAATGATTGGTTACAAGAGGCAAGACTGGGGGAAGTTGAAAAGCAAGATGTTGGTGAGGTGGGGAAAGCGCAAACCCCGGTTCCAGGAAAGCAACTTTGATTGAGCCGCGGAGGAAGCAAGCAAGAATGGCGGGGTGCAATCGCGCGAAGGATTAGTGGAATATATGTCAAAGTTCGAGCAAATCTACGGCTACCTGGCGAAGAACGAGGTTGTTGCGGGCCAGACGGGTGCCATGAAGCGGGCGTTTCTGGGGGGTCTTGCGCCACAGCTCCGTTCCAGAGTGCAGCGATACCTGTATGACCACGGTCTGGTTAAGAGGTTGCTGGATGGAAGTGTTGAAATTCTTCCCAATCTTTTGGTTATCTTTCAAGCTTTGGAGAGCGAAATTGATTTGGACAAGCTCATTACGGACACGGCACAAACGTACCTGTCTTCTTCCAAGAAATTGGTCACGATCTTGGCGCCGGTGTGGTGCCCCATCCTGGACACCCTGGCTGCCTTAAGACCTCAATCCATAAACTGTTGCGCAAATGTACCGCCCGGCTGAACAACTTATCCTCAGGCTCATCCAAACCATTCTTTACCCGCGCGCGCGCGCCGCGCCGCGCTCCTTTCATCCGCGCGCGTCGCGCGTCCTTTATCCGTGTTGCTTGTCATCTCCGCCGTTGTCATAAGCACGTCCTCATCTTTGTCGTTGTGTGTCTTCATCTTTGTTGTTGCGCCTCCCAATCTCCTCATTGCTACCGTCGCGCGGTGCTCATCCATGATTTACTGAATCCATCCCGACCGCACCCGCAAGCATTTGGCAAATCCTTGGATCCGTCAAACCTCCCATCGCACTTGATCTATCAGTCGTGGATCTCAAGGCCGTCAGGATTTACTCAACTTTCTCAAACCAATCTCCTATCCGCCCATCCGCGCTCTCATGGACTTCATCCGACACCTTTCCTGGGACTCTCCCACCCGCTTCCGCCTTCGGACAAGGGGTGGGTGACTCTGGTATTGTTACGCGCGCCCATCCACAGACCAACGCGAGTGACCACATGGTTGCCTTCCCTTTTCCGCTCTATTTGTAGAATCCGTTGTATATAGTCTAACAGGGCCTCCTGCCCATATAAGGAGGGGCTCTCCCCTGCCTTTTGGCCCAGCATCCCAGCATCCCATCATTCTAGCATCCCAGCATCCCATCATTCTAGCATCCCAGCATTGGAGCATCAGAGAATCCCATCATTCTATGAGACCATCATCATAAGCAATTTATCTGTGGGCATCCTTCCCCACTTATCTGAGCAAATTATCCGGGTATATCTATGATTGCCCCTTGATCCTTTGAGCCTCCATACTCAAACTAAGTCCTTTGTGACCTTGATCCTTATCACCAACCAATAGCCTTGCTGGTTGAAGAAGAATTCCTGTCTGCCTGAATTCTTGAGTGTGTTATACCACTCTGATCCCTTTTTCCGACCATACTGGTCTTGATCTCTCCTTGATCATCTTTCTGGAGCCAATCACGTTTGATTGAAGAGGTTTTATTAAGCTTAAAACCTGGAGTGTTATACCTCCCTTCTTCTTTGAGGTTGAATTTCGCCACGCTATTCTTGAGTTCCTTGAGAAGTGTTGGGATATTCTTGCTCAAATTCGTTATTGATTTGCTTCTAGAGCTTCATAAACAAATTGCTTTTGTTTTGTTCAGCCTCCCACAGTTATCTGGTACCCTTCAAGCGCTTGATTGCGGAGAGTTGGGCAGGTTCATTGAGAACCTGGAGGTTGGTTGGGATTGAGTTGATCTTTCCTAATCAGCTGCTGACAACCAGAGTTATTAGCTTGTGGGCGTTGTTACTTACAACTGCTGAACTCTGAAAAAACCTTGACTTATTTGTTCAAGTCTTTCCCTGCACCATCTTGTCTCAGATAGTGTTGTTTCCATCGCTACCGACAACTCTTATCCTCTTCTCTTAGCTTGATTTCTCATCCATAAGGTTCTGGACCTTGATTCCGGTTACATTAAAATATTATTGTAACTCCTAGGAGGGCAGCCTAAACAGCACCTTTCCCCTCCACAGAACTGCCACGGCTTAGCACCGTTTGGAGTCTTACATTTGGTCCCCCGGGCCGGGATTGAACCAGCAACCTTGGGATTTACAGTCCCAAGAATTTGAAGAATCAACTCCGAAATCCTATCCAATTTCTCTTTCTTTTTTCTGTTTGTTCTTTTTTTTGTTCTTTTTTTTTTTTTTTTTTTTTCCAATCCGTGGAGGCAGCTTGGTCTAGAAGTAAGTCCTCCCAATTTGTGCACCGCTCGGGCAAGATACTTATCGTTTTTTGGCGAAACCCTACTCTTGCCACACTTGTGAGCCACTTTGGAAATCTGCTCTTTGGATCCCCTAGGAACTCTGTTATTCGATATGGCATCTCCCGCTACTCCAACCACCTCTGTTCGACCTAAGATGGTAAAGATCAAACCCCAGAACAAGAACTTAGGCTTCAACGGTACAAATGTCAAGCGATTCTTGGACTCCTACAAAATGGCTGCTGAAGTGGATGGAGCTAGTGAATTCAATATGGCTTATCAGTTGCGGTTCTTTATCTCCTCCAATGAAGTTATGGAGGTAATCAAGTCTTTCGAGGGATTTGAATCCCACAACTGGACGCTTCTCAGGGAGGCTATGTTGGCATACTGGGGTAAAATAGATGTGGCTAGGTTTACTCTGCAGGATTTGGATGCTCTGGTTTCTCAGTGGATCTCCAATGGTGGTATTTCTTCAGCCTCTGACTATCAGATTTTTAGAAAGTCTTGGGATCCCATTCAAAACTATCTTATCCGAAACAATCACATTGACACAGTGGACAAAATTCGAGCAAAGTTCTTCCAATCTTTTTTGTCGGCTGTGCAGGAAAGGATTAAAGAAGAACTGGTCAAATCTGGATCCATGATTACTACCAGGGATAATCAATTCAAGCTCCCTGTTTTTCTTACCCTTAGGAGTACTGTGGATAAAGTCATGAAAGGTCAAACTGCTCTTAACTTTGAAAAGCCTAGAACTACTGAACCAGTCCATGCTCCTTCTTTTAAAGAGTCAAATGATATTATGATTAAAATGGAGGCAGATTGTAGGCCTAAAACAGATCCTAATTCCAATCGGGAACCTACTACTATAGATGAAATCACCATGTTACTTAGGGCCTTTGAGAACAAAATAGATCAAAAGATTTCCTTGCTAGCTACGCCTAAAACCCCTTCTTCTGTTCCCAAATCAACTCTGGTCTGTTACTACTGTCATAGGGAAGGCCATGGAACCGGACAATGTCAAGAACTTCAGAAGGACTTAAAGGAAAAGTTGGTAGAGCAGAGGGGAAACAATTACTTCCTCCCTAATGGTGCCCTAATCCCTTTTGACTCATCTCGTCCTATCCAACATGTGGTGGCCTCTTACCAGCCATCACCCCCTGTGAAAGCATCTCTTGCTTTATTTGAATTTCAATCATCCTGTGGTACCCTCCAACCTTGGTATCCTCCAGCTATTTCTTCCTCTAGTCTTGCGGGGACTACTTATCAATCTGATCCAGCCAGGAAACAACATGAGGAACCTAAACCTCATAAGGCTCCTTCCTTGCCAACTTCAATCCTTCAAAAACCCGTTAAACGCCAATCATCACTTGAGCCTCCTTCCTCTGATGTAGAAGACATGGAGGTGGAAAGGGAACCACTCATGGAAAGGTTCCCAGATCACCCTGATCCTTCTCCCTCACCCCAACCTTCTAATCCTATCTTAGATTCTGCGTCACCTGAACTTCCTCCCCCCACCCAGCCCAAAGTTTGATTTGAAAGGGGCATCTCCAAGGATCAACCCAATGCTGTGGAGGGAGTATTAAAGAAAATTTCTGATCTCAAAATTCCTGATCTATCTGTGGATGAACTCCTATCGATCTCTCCATCTGTTGCTGAAGGAATGAAGAAATGGGTCTCTCGTCGACGTGTGGAAATTGGCCCTGAAGAACTCAAAGTCTCCTCTGGCACTTTAATAGAGGACTCTGGTGGAACCAGTCCTTCTATAGAATCAAATCTTTATTCCTTTCCCCTTGGCTTTCTTCCTTGTTATCTTGGTGACTCAGCTAAAAATTTTTCTCCTCTTGTGGATTCTGGATCTCAGCTTAACTTAATCTTGGATGCTATGGCCTGCAAGCTCAAACTTAGTCCTAGGGTCAGCTTCAACTCGGCAGTGTATGGGATAGGAAATCAAGCCTGTGAACTGGTTGGTATTGCTGAAGATTTACCGGTCAGGATTGGTCGAAATATCGTTGGAACCTGCCACTTTTGGATCACTCGTTTGGACAGTCCTATGATCTTGGGACAACCCTTCTTAATGGACTTTGGTGCAACCCTGATGTTTTCTGATCAAGTTGGGGAGAGAATTCTCCTCCCTGATGCTGATGGCAGAAAAATCGAAGTTCCTCTTTGCTCTTTGGATTCTGGTCGTTGGGAAAGAGATTTTCCTGGTCATTCTCCCAAATCATCTTTTAAGCGGAAGCAGAAGGATAACTCTAGTTCCTCTCATTTTTTAGGGGAATAGTTGATCCTACTAATAGTTGTAGTTCTTTTCAGCCTCGGACTGCAACTCAAGGGTCAACTTCCATTCCTCAGGCTTATTTTTCATTTCTTTCATCATTCTCGTCTGAGCTCAAGAATATTAAAAAACAAAAACATATCAAAATAGAAAAATCCAAAGATACTTCTTCTCCATCTCCTTCTCTCTCTGGATCTGTTGTGTCTTCTTTTCCTTCTACTTTTGAGTCTGATCAATCTTCTCTCAGTTCCGGTTTGAATCTCCGCAATGAGCTTAAACTAGATCCTAACTGCAATTCCGTTTTTGGTGGTTTTGGTATGAAGGAATATGGGCTTCAGTGGAGGCAATTTGGGGTACAAGTAAGTCCTCCCAATTTTGCACTGCCAGGGCAATCTTTTACCGTCATTTTCGAAACCCTACCTTGTGCCACACATGTGAGCAACGTATTATCTCCTGGTTCTCCTTTTATGGAAAAGGCACCCTTCAAGGATATTGCAGAACATCGGACTTGGAAGATGTTGGAACTTGGACTCAGCTTTTGTAATCAAGTCTCTCTGGTCAACTCTTGGAGGAAACAAGAACTTCTCTCTTTTGCCACTAAGTATAAGCCAGTTGCTAAAAAGATCCAACCAGTCAACCAGCCTATGCCTCTCAACCTCAATCCTCCCCTTATGCGTCCTCCTCTATCTCGCAATCCTTACTGTGGTCTTCCTCAATCTCTTACTGGTCCCTTTGTGCCTAATGGACGGGTCACTGAAGAACGTCTGAAGGTAGTCAACTTTGGTCCAGATGGATGGCTTCTTCCTGATGAGTTAAATTTAATCAAAAATTTCTTATCTCTAAGAGAAAAATCTATTGCTTTCTGTGAAGAAGAGAGAGGTCTCTTGCGGGAATCCTATGGCCTCCCTTATATCATCCCTGTAGTTGAACATGATCCTTGGCAAAAGAAAAAGATCCCTATCCCTGCTGCTAAAGTTGACAAATTCATCAAGTTGGTCCGGCAACGAGTTCAAACTGGCCTGTATGAACAGTCAACTTCTAGTTACTCCAGCCCCGTCTTCAGTGTCCTCAAGAGTAATGGTAAACTTAGAATAGTTCATGATCTTCAACCTCTTAATAAAGTTACTATTAAAGACTCTGGTATCCCTCCTGCTACTGAAGAATTTGTTGAATCCTTTGCGGGAAGAGCTTGCTATGGTCTAGGGGATATTATGGGTGGCTATGACGAACGATCCTTACATCCTATTTCTCGTCCCCTCACTATTTTTGACACTCCTCTTGGTCGATTCCAACTTACTCGATTGCCTCAAGGAGCCACCAACTCGGTTGCGGTCTATCAGGCTCAGATGATGTGGATCCTCCAGGATGAAATCCCTGATCATGCTGGTATCTTTATTGACGATGGCGGAATTAAAGGTCCAGTATCTGACTATGATAATGAGCTCTTACCTTGGCATTCAGGAATTTGTTGTTTTATCTGGGAATATGCTACTACCTTGGAGAGGATTCTGTTTTGAATCGAGGAATCTGGCCTTACTGTCTCTGGATCCAAACTGGAGGCTTGTGTCCCTGCTCTGGAAATTGTTGGTCATGTGGTCTGCAAGGAAGGAAGAAGGATGGCACCAGCCAAAGTCAACAAGATCATCTCTTGGCCTACCCCAATCAATCCAACTGAAGTTAGGGGCTTTCTAGGTGTTGTCACTTATGTTAGAATCTTTATCCCATCTTTATCCAAAATCTGTGCACCCTTGCTTTGTCTAACCAGAAAAGATGCTGAATGGATTTGGACCCAAGATTGTGAATGTGCTTTCCAGCTACTCAAAAGGATAGTTGGTGAAGACATAGTTTTAAAAAAGATCTCTTATGGACCTGGAGCTGGCAAGATCAAGCTGGCTGTTGATTCTAGTTATCAATCTGTTGGGGCCGTCCTTACTCAGGAAGATGAAAATGGTTGGGACCGTCCTGCTCTTTATGAATCTTTTTTGTTTTCAGATGTAGAATCTAGATACTCCCAGCCCAAACTGGAACTCTGTGGTGTGGCTAAAATGATGAAGAAACTTCAAACCGTTCTCTGGGGCCAACATTTCGAATTGCAAGTTGATGCTCAATCCATCATTGAAATGATCAACGCTCCCAGTCTTCCCAATGCTCCTATGACTCGTTGGGTGGCCTTTATCCAGCTTTTCTCTTTTGATATTGTTCACAGGCCGGGAAAATCTTTCACCATGCCTGACGGTTTATCTCGACGACCTCTTGGGGACAACAAATCTGATGTTGGAACCGATTTCAATGAAGAGGAACCTTTAATTCAACCTATTTTCTCTTTTTCTTCGCAAAATTATTCTGGCTTTCAACAAGGCTTCTGGTTTAAATTAGAGCAGTACCTTTCAACTCTTCAAAAACCTCCTGATCTCTCTGCTAAGGAATTTCGATCTCTTAAACAAAAGTCTTCTAATTTTTTTGTTCAAGGCTCTAGACTTATGAAGAGGGGCAATCCTTGTGCTCTTGTTGTTGTTACTATTCCCTCTAAACAAGATTCTATCCTTGAAAGTCTCCATGAAGGCCTTGGTCATTGCGGGGAAACTGAAACTTATTGACGATTATCCGAACGATTCTGGTGGCCATCTTTGAAGAAATCCGTCTCCCAATGGTGCAAGAGTTGTGAAGTTTGTCAAAAACGTGATTTCAGGTGCCCAGCCGAAAGTTGTTATCCTACTGGGGAGTCCACTGTCTTTGGAAGGATTGCTATGGATGTGGTTCATATTAAGGCAGGTGGTGCTAAGTACCTCATTGTGGCTAGAGATGATTTTTCCGGATGGGTTGAAGCGAAATTTCTTAAGAACCTTAGCTCTGAATCAGTGGCAGCTTTCCTCTACGAGACCTGGACAATGCGTTATGGCCTGGCTCAATCTTACTCTACTGATGGTGGCTCTGAATTTGGGGGCAAGCTTGCTGAAATGATCCAATCCCTTCCTGGACAACATAGAGTTACTACTCCTTATTATCCTGAAGGCCAAGGCATGGTGGAACAAGGCCATGCCCCTTTGAAGGCTGCACTTGTTAAACTGGCTGGTGAAAGTGGCAAGAATTGTCGCAAATTCCTTCCTCTTGTTCTCTTTTCTGATCGAATCTCAACCAAAAGGACTACTGGCTACTCACCTTATGAAATCATCTTTGGTCAAAGAGCAGTCCTTCCTTTGGATCTGGAAATGGAATCTTTCTTGGGTGTCTCTTGGGAAGAGGTGTCCTCAACTACCAATCTGTTAGTTGCTAGATCCAAGCAACTTGAGCGAAGTGAAGACGTTCGTGAAGAAGCTTATCAAAAAATGATGGAGTCCAGAGCAAAATCTGTCCAGTATTGGGAGGGCAAGCACTCTAATCAAATCAGGGAGCCCTTGAACCCTGGTGACCTAGTTTTAGCTTATAATCAATCTTTGGAGACCCAGTGGGGCGAGCTTTTTTCTAATCGTTGGAATGGCCCTTATCGAGTGATTCATCAAGTTAGGGGTGGATCTTACGTTTTGGAGGAGCTGGATGGTACTCGGTTGGCCAGAAGGTTTGCTGCTGATCAAGTCAAGAAGTTTCATTGTCGTGGGGGCAACTTATCTCAGAAGTAAGTCCTCCCAATTGTGCACCGCCTGGGCAAGATCCTTGTTGTTTTTGTGAAACTCTACCCTTGCCACACTTGTGAGCCACCTTGGAACTCTCCACTTCTAGGATTTTTGGTCGGATCGACAAATTTTTTCTCAACCACTCTCAAGATCAAAATGGCCATTTTTTGGTTTCAATCATCTGTCTTTCCTTTCTTTTTTTTTCTATGGCATCAAACTTGGGAGCAGACTAGGGACAGTCTGTAAGTTGGGGAGAGATGTGGTGCCCCATCCTGGACAACCTGGCTGCCTTAAGACCTCAATCCATAAACTGTTTCGCAAACGTACCGCCCGGCTGAACAACTTATCCTCAGGCTCATCCAAACCATTCTTTACCCGCGCGCGCGCCGCGCCGCGCGCGCTGCGCTTCCATTATCCGCGTCGCGCGCCGCGCCGCGCCGCGCGTCCTTTATCCGTGTTGCTTGTCATCTCCGCTGTTGTCATAAGCACGTCCTCATCTTTGTCGTTGCGTGTCTTCATCTTTGTCGTTGCGCCTCCCAATCTCCTCATTGCTACCGTCGCGCGGTGCTCATCCATGATTTACTGAATCCATCCCGACCGCACCCGCAAGCATTTGGCAAATCCTTGGATCCGTCAAACCTCCCATTGCACTTGATCTATCAGTCGTGGATCTCAAGGCCGTCAGGATTTACTCAACTTTCTCAAACCAATCTCCTATCCGCCCATCCGCGCTCTCATGGACTTCATCCAACACCTTTCCTGGGACTCTCCCACCCGCTTCCTCCTTCGGAAAAGGGGTGGGTGACTCTGGTATTGTTACGCGCGCCCATCCACAGACCAACGCGAGTGACCACATGGTTGCCTTCCCTTTTCCGCTCTATTTGTAGAATCCGTTGTATATAGTCTAACAGGGCCTCCTGCCCATATAAGGAGGGGCTCTCCCCTGCCTTTTGGCCCAGCATCCCAGCATCCCATCATTCTAGCATCCCAGCATCCCATCATTCTAGCATCCCAGCATTGGAGCATCAGAGAATCCCATCATTCTATGAGACCATCATCATAAGCAATTTATCTGTGGGCATCCTTCCCCACTTATCTGAGCAAATTATCCGGGTATATCTATGATTGCCCCTTGATCCTTTGAGCCTCCATACTCAAACTCAGTCCTTTGTGACCTTGATCCTTATCACCAACCAATAGCCTTGCTGGTTGAAGAAGAATTCCTGTCTGCCTGAATTATTGAGTGTGTTATACCACTCTGATCCCTTTTTCCGACCATACTGGTCTTGATCTCTCCTTGATCATCTTTCTGGAGCCAATCACGTTTGATTGAAGAGGTTTTATTAAGCTTAAAACCTGGAGTGTTATACCTCCCTTCTTCTTTGAGGTTGAATTTTGCCACGCTATTCTTGAGTTCCTTGAGAAGTGTTGGGATATTCTTGCTCAAATTTGTTATTGATTTGCTTCTAGAGCTTCATAAACAAATTGCTTTTGTTTTGTTCAGCCTCCCACAGTTATCTGGTACCCTTCAAGCGCTTGATTGCGGAGAGTTGGGCAGGTTCATTGAGAACCTGGAGGTTGGTTGGGATTGAGTTGATCTTTCCTAATCAGCTGCTGACGACCAGAGTTATTAGCTTGTGGGCGTTGTTACTTACAACTGCTGAACTCTGAACAAACCTTGACTTATTTGTTCAAGTCTTTCCCTGCACCATCTTGTCTCAGATAGTGTTGTTTCCATGGCTACCGACAACTCTTATCCTCTTCTCTTAGCTTGATTTCTCATCCATAAGATTCTGGACCTTGATTCCGGTTACATTAAAATATTATTGTAACTCCTAGGAGGGCAGCCTAAACAGCACCTTTCCCCTCCACAGAACTGCCACGGCTTAGAACCGTTTGGAGTCTTACACCGGTCCCCGACCAAACCTTGGCCGCGCGGCCGCCAATGCCTTCTCATGCCGGACTTTCCCAACAATCTGTGGGACCATCAGTCGGAGAGATGACGGAGATTCTGCGGGACATAAGGGTTTCCTCAACCAGACATTGGCTCCCACAGCTCCGACAGCCGCACTGTCTCCGGCGGCTCCTTCTCAACCGCGCGCGGTACCGCCTCACATGGTAGAAGGGTTCCAGCCCCCCAGCGGACCATCCGGGTTGTTCGGGTTGCTGCGGTGTTCATATTGCGGGGAGAGAGGGCACTGGAAGTCGGCTTGTGAGAACCTCACTCGAGACATGGACAAGGGGCTTGTTCGCACATCCGGGATGACGTACATATTCCCGACAGGTGAATTGGTGGATCTGACCAAGGACAAGCCGCCACCAATGGTGCAAGTGCGGGAAAGAGCAAAGGCTAAATCCAAGACCGCCCGGGTCTCGCTTGGGATCATCACCGCGCCCAGAACCTGGGTAGCGCCAAGAGTGGAGGCCAAAGTCAGGGCATTGGCAAAAAACGAGCGGATCGCAATGGATGTAGATGAGCAACTAATGGCCCCAAAGCCAGTCGCGCGCGTACCAGCGTTGGAGGGGCTGCCCGCTAATCCTGCGGGGAAGAAGGAGGCAGCGGACATTGTCCAAAGGGTGATGGGGAACAACTCACCAATACCTCTGACCCTACAGGAGCTAGCGGCGGTGTCCCCTGTGGTTGTCGACAAGATGGTCCAGGCCTTAAAAGATTGCGGTCAGGGCCGGGTGCCAACAACGTTTCAGCGAGTTAATGTGGCGGAGGAGGAAACGGATCCCAAGCCGTGCCGGTTGAAGTTGGTATCCGTCCCGCTTGCTTATGTCCCAATGACCATTGCGGGGCGGAAGGTGTGGGCAATGATGGACAGCGGGTCAATGGTCAACTTGCTTCCGTCAAGGTTGGTGGATGAGCTTGGCCTGGTACGGAGGAAGTGCGCAATGGGCCTTTGGGAGTTAAATGGCAGCGAATGCCGCGTGGATTGAGTAGTGGAGGCGGAGGAGGTAGAAGTCGCGAAGGTTTGTAAGCCCCTGTCATTTCTCTCAGTGGAATGCGGAGATGTGATTCTAGGTTGGCCGTTTATGTTTGGGTTCCGAGCTCAAATGGCCTTCAACGCCAAGGAAGGGACGGAGGCGCTGACTGTCAAAGACCCACTTGGAGCGCGGTTCAAAACAACGATCTGCAATCGCGGGAGAGGGAGATGGGTACAGGACCCAGTGTCTGGCGGCAACGGGGAGTCCGGCGCGGGGGCTGACCGTAAGGGTCACCCTGCGGAGGATTTTTCCTAGTCGGCCGCGGTTACCGTGCGGGGCAAGCTCTGGCTCAGCACGGGTGGCCAACAGGTAAGGAGCAGGTGGAGGGGGGTGCGCATAGGGCACAGGCGCCAGAAGTAAGTTCCACTCCTTGGTATGCATTGCCGGAAGGCTCTACGCTTCAAAAACCCTATCATTGTGCCACAGTCGTGAGCAAAGGCAAAAGCCCCGGTCTGGTTATTGCTAGGACTTACGACAGTGACGGCCGGTTCCGGATGGCGCGGTGCAACATGGGCAAGTACAAACCGGTGGCGCAAAAAGTCCGGCCGTGGAATGAGCCGATGCCTCAGGGACTCAACGGACCCCTACAACCAATTGCGTGGTCCCAGAACCCGTGGGAGACACCCCTTGGGAAGAATGGATGGATAACGCGGTCGGCGCGAATCACGTACGAGCGGGTAGACGCCCTTAACTTCGGGCCGACGGGATGGCTTAGTGCGGAGGAAAGGGATCTTCTGGTATTGGTATTGGTGCTGAGGGAGAAGGCGCTTGCCTTCGGACTGGACAAGCGCAGGTTGTTGAGAGGCGGGATTGGGGACCCTTATGTTATTCCCACTGTCCCTCACTAACCGTGGCAAATCAAGCCAATTCCAATCCCCCGTACCGTTTGGGAACCCTTTCTGGAGCTGGTACGGGAGCGTGTGAGGACGGGGCTTTACAAGAAGTCCACGTCAAGCTATTTGAGTCCTATCTTTGCGGTCGTTAAACAGGATGGGAAGTCGCTAAGGATTGTTCACAACCTTCAGAGGCTCAATTTGTTCACTATTTGCAACGCGGGGCTTCCCCCGCGTGTGGAAGAATTTCTGGAGTCAATGGCCAGGTGCGCTTGCTACGGGCTGGTGGACGTAATGGGGGGATATGACCAGCGAGAACTCCACCCTGACTTGCGGCCACTGACGGCGTTTGAGACCGGGCTAGGGAGGATGCAGCTGATGCGGCTACCGCAAGGTGCGACCAACTCAGTGGCGGTTTACCAAGCCCAAATGACCTGGATACTACGTGACGATCTTCCGGAAGGCGTGCAAATCTTCATCGACAACGCTGGCATTAAAGACCCCAGAACGGACTATGGAGGCGCGGTCCTAGAGGATGCACCCGCAATCCGTCGATTTGTCTGGGAATACGCGGAGACTCTGGAATGAGTCCTCTTCCGAATTGAGGAGGCGGGCCTTACCGTGTCCGGGAAAAGGTTAGCGGTCTGCGTTCCGGGGCTTGAGGTGCTGGGGCACGTTGTAGCCTTTGACGGTAGGCAAATAGCAGAGAAGAAGCAGAACAAGGTTCTTGAATGGCCGACTCCTTGGATGTTGTCGCACGTCTTGCAGTTCCTGGGGTTGTGCAGCTACGTCCGCATGTTCATCGAGCGGTTTGCAGAAGTGGCAAGCCCAATGCGGGCGCTGACGCGTAAGGGGGCGGAGTGGAATTGGACCAAAGGATGCAATGCCGCGTTTGCAAAGCTCAAGGAGATTGTGGGGCGCGACATCATCCTTTGGGACCTTGATTACAACGTCGGAGGGATACGCCTGGCGGTTGACTCTAGTGAGTTTGGTGCCGGGGGGGTCTTGACACAGGAGGAGGACGGAAAAGATAGGCCGGTGCTCTACAAATTGGTCACCTTTACCGCAACAGAGAGTCGCTATTCGCAGACAAAGCTGGAGCTATGCGGCGTCACCAAGATTGTACGGCGGTTGCAGCACCTTTTGTGAGGCGTGCATTTTGAGCTCTTGGTTGACGCGGAGGCCTTGGCGCAAATGATTAACTCACCAACGCTGCCAAATGCGCCCATGACCAGGTGGGTAGCTTTTCTCCAGTTCTTCTTCTTTAGCGTGGTACACATCCCAGGAAAGGCATTCACGATGCCGGACGCGCTGTTGCGGTACCCGCGGGACAACCCCTACCAGGGGGCGGAACCCTTGGACGTGGAAGCGCCGGTCGTTTGGGTAGGAATGGCAGAGGCGGTGATTTGTCTTCCGTTGTGTCAGTCAGGGCGTTACGCGGTCTTGTGCTCTTATTTGCAGGATCTCCGGTTCCCCAAGGGCACAGCGGGCGCGGTTGTCTGGTGGGTGAGGCGTAACGTTCTGAACTTCTACTTACAGGATGGTCAGTTATGGCGGTGGAGCGGTTCCGTGCCTCTTGTCGTTGCAACTTCTAGGGCTGACCAAGAGGTGATCCTACAAAGCCTGCATGACAACCTTGGTCACTGGGGTGAGGTCAAGACGCAGAGAAGGGTGAAAGCAAGGTTTTGGTGGCCGGGGATTGTCCGCGCGGTGTGCAATTGGGTGAAGTCGTGCAAGGCCTGCCAGCGGCGAAGCTTGGGTCTGCCCAAGGAGGTTGGCCACCCCATGGGTGAGGACGCGCTGTTCGGGCGCGTTTTGCTAGTTGTGGTCCACATCAAGGCGGGCAAGTTTGCATTTTTGCTGGTTGCGCGTGACGATCTGTCTGGGTGGGTGGAAGCGAGGCCCCTAGTGAAGCTATTGGCGGAAAAGGTGGCTCAGTTTCTGGAGGAGGAATGGTTCGCGTGCTATGGATTGCTTTGCTTGGTCACCGTCGACAGAGGGGCGGAGTTTTGGGGACGCCTGGTGACGCTGGTGCAGAGTTGTGGAGCAAAATTTGGGCGCGTGAAGGAGTACTACCCAGAGGGTGCGGCGATGATTGAGCGGGGGCATCAGCCAATCAAGGATGCCCTGGTGAAAATGTGCGGTGAGGACGGCAAAAGGTGGCAGGTGGCGCTCCCGGCGGTTATTTTTTCCAATTGGATCTCCGTGAAGCGCTCAACGGGGTATTTGCATTACGAGCTACTCTACGGGCAGTGGCCTGTGCTTCCTGTGGACATTGAGCTGAAAATGTTCTTGGGCGTGGATTGGTGGAAGGTCAAGACGTCCCCAGATCTGGTCAAGGCGCGGGCCGAGCAACTCCTTAGGCGTGAGGAGACCTTGAGAAGGGCCGCGGATTGTTTGAAGAAAACCTGGACGGCGTCCGTCCGCTATTGGGACGAGCGCTGTTCCCATCGGCCCCGGGATCCACTGCGGAAGGGGGACCTGGTCCTGTTGTATAATCGGAGTCTGGAATCCCAGTGGGGCCGGCTTTTTGCCAACCAGTGGAACGGGCCGTACCGCGTGGCCTCTAAGTTCTTGGGCGGCAGCTACAAGCCGAGGAATTGGACGGGGCACCGCTTAAACGGAAGGCCGCGGCTTTGCATGTGAAACGCTTCTTTGCGCGCAGTTCCACTTCCTTTGACAAAAAGGCGGGAAATGATTTGGGGTCCAGGGGCAAGGCGGTCCCGGAGTCAGGCAAAGACGCGGAGCGTTCGGGTAACAAAGAACCGGCGCGCGACGCGCAACCCCGGAGGAGTCAAAGGTTGCGGACTGCTGGGGACAGCTGTCAAGCTGGGGGGGGGCGCTAGGTGGTTGAGCTTGATTTGGTGAGGGGGTGTTCTAGCCGGTTCACAGCCGGGACAACTAGACACCCCAGAATGTTTGTCTCCTTATGTTTTGGTTTGGACTTGGTTTTGGATTGGTACTGGCTATGGTTTATTTATTGCAGGTACGCGGGCGCGGCGTGACTTTGGGTCCGCAAACGCGAGGACGAGCCCCGCGCACGGATGACGGGACAAAGAGCTCTGCAAAAAAAAAAAAAAAAAATAATAAAAATAATAAAAATAAAAACAATAAATATAGAATATTTCTTTCTCCTCTTTGGATCGGGGCTGTTTTCCTTCCTCCTTTTCTGTTTCTCTCCTGTTTCTTTCTTCAACGGACGGGCGCGATGGACGGGGACGGTGTGGACACGGTTAAAAGCTTAGCTTGGTAAGGGGTTGCTCTAGCCGGTTCACAGCCGGAATGACTAGACACCCCAGAATGTTTGTTTCCCATCGCTCCTCCCTTATACTCGCGGTTGTAAGCGCGCGCTGTCGGCACGGTGTTTGTCTGTTTTGTAGTACGGGTATGGGGAACTGTGTGGCAGTCCGTCTGGGGCGGTCCAGGTACCCCTTTTTGGAATGGCTGGTCAATCTCAATCTCACTCACAAAGCGGTGCGCGGATGCGGACCTCAATCTTAATCTCATTCTCACAAAGCGCGGTTGCGCACTTTTTCTCGGAAGATAGGACCTTGCGCAGAAGACATGTATTTCTCTAGGAATAGGGGAAGCGCGGTACAACAAAAAACGGATGAAGAAAAAGGGGAGAAGGGGAGTGGGGGGCGATGCGCCTAAGCCATCTTCATCATGTCCTCCATCTCCGCCCTTGACAACGCCAGTAAGGCCCAGAAAGATGCCAGGAGCGCGCGTCGGGATTCCGAGGATTGGGCGCTGGGGGTTGCAAGGTAATCCCTAAGCATCGTTGTTGACCTTTCCACGAGGACCCCAAAGCCGGACGCCGGGAGTGCCGTTATGGTCGGGATGTCTGGAATCTCGGGAGGGCTGGGGAAAGGCGGTGCCGGTGCCGGGACGGGACTTGATCCAAACAAGCGAGGGGGTGATGAGGGGGTCCCCGGGGCATTGCGCGGAGGGCTTGGCTCAGCTGAGGGCAACAACGGGATAAGGATTGGGGACGGCGGAGGAGGGACCTTGGGGGTAGTAGGCCCCTCATCCAAGACCACTGGTGACGCAGGCGGCGGTGGAGTGCCTTGTGGAGCCGGGGGGGAGGAGCCGGCGTAGGTGCCGGAGGAGGACCTGAAGCCGCAGCAGCGCCACGCCGGAGAATTTCATCAAGTCGCAGGTCCCTTGCGCCTTCTCTCATCCGGACGCGGTCCGACCAGAATTGCAAGGCCCTCCGATAGTCATAAACGGACAAGAAGTCCTCCTTCTGCGGTGGTCCCGCGCGGCAGAGGGGGGAAGCCAAGTTGCAACCCTTGCTCAACGGAGGGCGGCAACAAGGGGAGCCCGGCGCAGTCCATGAGTCCTCCAAGATAGCGTTGTCGTCCGAAACTACGAATGAGTCCGGACGAGCCCTCTTGCGCGGCCTTGGGCAAGGGCCAGATTGGGGGGGGGGCTTGGGGCATGCCGTCACTAAGTGAGCAGCAACAATGGCCGCAACAGCAAGCAAAACAGGCGCGTTGGCCAGGAGCGATTGAGCACGCGTGCCCGTTCTGGGCGCAGAATTTGCATGGGAGCATGTTGGCAATGAAGTGGGGGGAAGGGATCGGCGGAGTGTGTGAGGTGGAGTAGGTAGGGGGGAACGGTGCGAAGATGGTCAAGGTAGCAATGGGAAGGGACCTCTGGGGACAGAACTCAAGTCGGGGGGATGTGGTGTCATTATATAGCCTTGGGTCGGGAACTGCGTTGCAGCCTGCGCGCTCAGCATCTGGTAGGTTAGGCTCAGCAGTGGGGGTGCACCGGTTCTCAGAAGTAGCTGCTGCGGGCTCAGCAGCAGTTGCCGCAAGGGTCAGAAGTGGGCGCAGAGGATTGAGCACGCGGCTGCGGGCCAAGCCTGACTAGGGGAGATGGGCCGTGATCCGCTTGGATATCCGACTCAGGGATGGAGCTGGGCCAACCAGGTTCTTGGGCGGTTAGTTGGGGGAGGAAAAGGCGGGGCAACAGCGGGGCTATATGCGTGGACAACCGCGCGCAAGCGCAGGCCGGCCACGGGATGGGAAATCCACAACAGCGCGTTGGGCGGATACGGGCAAGCGCGGTGAACTTTGGGAAGCGCGCGGCGGAGGGCCGCGCCACGGAAGGACAAACCGGATGTTTGGAATTGCAGGTGAGCTGAAGGGATAGGGTATGGGTATGGGGGGTGGGATGGGTTAGGGTTCTGGGTCTAGGTTTTCTTCTTCATGGTTGTCAGTTTGTCTTTGTGCTTGTACTTAGGTTAGGGCTGAGGGGAGGGGATATAAGATACCTCTCCCCTCAGCACGGGTTGGAGGGACACACACACACACACACACAGAAGAGGAGGAAATAGGAAAAAGGAAGATTAGAATCTCAATCTCTCTCTCCCGGACAAGGAATCATCCTCAAGTCTTACAGATGCTAGAACCATTGAACTCCGTGACTTGGGACAACTTCGTGAGGGATAACCTCTAAAGTTTCCACAGCGGATGGATAAATACAGGGGCTCCAAGTAGAACACGGTGGAGGGCTGCGCCATGAGAAAGAAAAACCAGATGTACGTAACAGCAGAAGAATTGGGAGGGATTGGGCCGTATGGGTTAAGGTTGGGCTAGGATTCCCGATTTTAGGGGTTCTTTATTAATTTTGAAGTTAGGCTTTCAGTTGTGCTTGTAATTAGGTTAGGGTTGAGAGGGAGTAATTAAAACCTCAATTTCAACTCCAGGATCAGATCATCATATCTTATCACCAAAGGGTCAGGGAAGGATTGAAGGGCAGGAATATACAACATCATTTTTTCCGGATTTTATGGGCTCTTTCTTAATTTTGCTTTTAGGCTTTCAGTTGCGCTTGTAATTAGGTTATGGTTGAGAGGGAGGACTTAAAAACTCACTATCAACTCCAGGATTAGATGATCATATCTTATCACCAAAGGATCAGGGAAGGATTGAAGGGCAGGAATATACAACATCATTTTCTTTTATTCATCTTTTTCTTATAACTATCTCTCTCTTTCTCAAAACCCATCAGCACTCAACCTCCTTACAGACGCTTGGAGCAATAAATTCCAAAATTTAGGAGAACCTAGGGGATTATTGCTTTCTTGTTTCCACATCTGGGGGTCTGGCTGGGAAGTAATCTTTTGTCCTAGTCTGTCAAAGGTAGTGAGTGCAATGTTTCCATTGAATACTCCAGGAGCCAACATCAAGGCTCCATGGTGGCTATGGCTTAGGCTGCGGGAATTTCCTCATCTTTGGTTTGACACGGGAATATGGGGTGGTTTCTTGCAGGGTTTGAAGAGATTGGGGATTCCAAAGGCGCAATGGGTGCGGATAAGGTTTGCACTATTGTTAATTCTATTCATCACTGATGAGGCCTCCCTTTGGGATGTGGAGAACATGGCCGGATACAGGGCCCGGGATTGGGGAAGGTTGAAAGGCAAAATGTTGGCAAGGTGGGGGAGGCACAAGCCCTGGTTCTGGGAAGGAGATTTCAAGCAGGCTGCGGCGGAAGCCAGAATGCGCGGAGGGGTTCAGATTCAAAGGTACCTGGAGGAGTATATGTTGGCGTTTGACCAGATCTAAGGGTACTTGGAGAAGAACCAAGTGATGGCAGGGCAGATGGGAGTGATGAAGCAGGCTTTTGTGGGCGGACTTGCACCCCAGCTCCAGTTGCAAGTGCAGAGGTACTTCTACAATCATGGCCTGGTTAAGCAATTGGTGGACAGGAGCATTACGCTCCTTCTGGGTTTGTGTGTCATCTGCCACGCGGTGGAAAACAAGATTGACCTGGAGGAACTAATTGAGGACACCACAAGATTCTGTCCAGTGGAACCAAAGATGGCCGCTCCTTTGCCTCTGGAGGTTCCAATTTTGGCCCCTGGGCAAGCTGCCACTCTGTTTTCTTTGGTCCCTGTCCCAATCCCGCAAACAATGGTAAGAAAACTTACCAAGTTAATGAAGGGTTTGAAGATATACACAAATTGGATGTTGCAACAAATGTGTGGTCCGCTGCCGCATACAGCTGAGGGATTTCAACCTCCCAGTGCTCCCGCGCCTTGGGTGTGCAGTCATTGTGGCAGTAATGGTCACTGGCGGTTGGAATGCAAGGATCCAGTAAAGGGTTTGGAAGCAGAGACGGGATACACATCCCCTATGGGCAACCAGATTTTGGCAGACTCAGGGCAGCCAACCACCACTCAGAAGGCACAATTGCAGTCCCAGGAAGCGGGTACAATGGCTCAAGCATTCCTTGGTTTTGCAACTGGGCCTGGTTTGTGGCAACCATTGCGGGTAGAGGCTGAGGTTACAATGATAGCGGCAGAGGAGGAGGTTGTGGTGGCAGATGGGATGGAGGTGGATGTGGAAGAGAAATCATTGGCTCTGGCCCCGGAAGCGGTCACATGTAGTACGGTGGTGGAGGTACAGCCTGCAAACTCCAGAGGGGAGAAGGAGGCTGTGTGTTGGAATCTGACAGCGACTTGCAACACCCAACACTCAGACCAACTAGACTAACCATAGACCAGAATAGGACGTCCTAGTGTAGAGTAACCTAACTATGTATATCCATAATCTTGATCATTGCCTAGTTAGGTTTTAAAGAGCTTGTACTTAAGATACTGTTGTACCAACTCTTGTTCTCCTTCTCTCACTCACTTTTTCGCGTATTGTCTCCTTCTTACTCGTACCTTGTTCAGGTACTGTTCCCATCTCTCTTGTCTCTTTTGGTCCCATCATTTGTGCCCCAATCTTCCTCACTCGCTGGTCACTTCCTTCAGGTTTGCCTTTATCTCTTTTGATCTTCTTTCTATCTCTTTCTTGTCTGCAGTTTCCTCTTATGCTTGCATCCTGAAATCAACACTCGCTTCGTCGCGTCTTGTCTCCTTCTTACTTGTACCTCATTCAGGTACTGTTCCCATCTCTCTTGTCTCTTTTGGTCCCATCATTTGTGCCCCACTCTTCCTCACTCGCTGGTCACTTCCTTCAGGTACTGTTCCCATCTCTCTTGTCTCTTTTGGTCCCATCATTTGTGCCCCACTCTTCCTCACTCGCTGGTCACTTCCTTCAGGTTATGAGCCCAGTCAAATACCAGCCGTGCGGCCAATAGGACAAGGAGCGTAGTGTAGATTCAAGTACATCAGAAACCGTGGCCAATCTCCCTTCATCTCCATCTTCAACAAACTCTCCTCCACCCACTTCTTCCAGTGGCTTCCCTTCCTCTCCCACCTACTCCACGGCATCATTGGGGAATACTGTTCAGAACCATCTCCTAGGATTTGAACCCCAACGTTCAACTCATTCATCTCCCAACATCATGACCGACTCCCATGACTCCCGCAGTATCCTGTGTGAAAATCTCTCCGGACCTGGAAACTTCTCCAGCTGGCAAAACAACGTCATGACAGCCCTTGGATACAAGGATCTGGACACGGTTGTTCTCGAAGGTTCCGATGAAGTTACTCCAGAGGTTAGACTGAAGAAGAAGCAAGCCACCACCTTTATCCGCTTACACTTTGACCAACAAAAATTCACTTGTTTTGTCAAGGATCCAACTAAATACAAGCCTAAAGAACTGTGGGACGCAATCTGTGATCACTACGCCACCAAGTCCCTTGAGAATGTGGTCAACCTCATGGATCAACTATACAACATCCCCTTCTCCAACGGTGACCTGCAAGACTCCATCAATAAGTTCCGTGAGACTTTTTGATTGCTCTTGGAAGTGTCCTTCAACAACCTGGACACCTCCACTATAGAAACACTTTGGGCGATCATTATCCTAAAACGACTCCCTTCTTCCTTTGCCGTCATGCGATCCTTGCAATTTGCCCAATATAAGGGAAAACAAGCCAAAATCCCAATGGACACATTCCTGTCCAACCTTGAACTTGAAATACAGCAACAATCCAAATCCACCAAAGTGACTCAAGCCTCTGCATTCAATGTATCACACCAACCCTCATCTAATCCTTCCCAGAACAAAAACCAAAAATGACAAAACATTTGCGAAAATGGGGTACACAATCCAAATACCCTACATACCCCTGATCAATGCCAGCAACTGCATCCAGAGCTATCCATCACCTACCATCAGGCTGCTCTCAGTCAAATTCAAAATAAGACTCAACCCGGTAAAGCAAATCTCAGTTCAAACAATGTCAACCCTGACTTAGTCATCCTAGATAGCGGAGCCTCTGGTCACTATCTCAAGCACCGGGAGTACTTTGTTACTTTCCAATCCTCCAACTCAACCCTTTACACGGCCAATGGCACCCCTCTCAAAATAGTGGGACACGGCAAAGCCATTATCCCTCTGGCTTTGGGAATTCTTGAAATCCCACATGCACAGCTAGTTCCTGACCTATCCAATTCTTTGATCTCCATGACCCCTTACCTCCAATCTGGATACTCCATCAGACCAACCAGCAACGGTTTTGAGTGTATCAAGGACGGTCATCAACTCATGAATGGTAATTTCTCCAACAACATTCTTTCCCTTAACATCTCGCACCCCAGAGCTCTTACAGCCAAATCTCCCCTTGATCTTCATTGCTCGCTGGGTCATCCCAATGACAATTACCTCCGAAAGTTATTTCCCAATCTCCCAAATACTCCTATCCACTGTTCCAAGTGTCTTTCTTCTAAAATGACCCGGACCCCTTTTACCGGTCACTTTCCCACTCCATCCGCCTGTCTTAAATGTATCCACATGGATCTTTGCGGTCCTATTTCTCCCATTTCTAAGGGAGGAAACCGTTATTTTCTGAAGATAGTGGACGGCTATAGTCGTTATGCTTTCATCTATCCAATTAGGAGTAAGTCCAATGTGTACAATTGTTTCATCTCCTTTCTCAATGAAGCTGAATTCTTCTCCAACCACAAAGTTAAATCAGTAGTGTCAGACAATGGGGGTGAATTTGTCAATGAGATGTTCAGTACCCTCTTCAACAACAAAGGAATTCACCACATCACCACTTCTCCATACACACCTCAGCAAAATCCTTTCTCCAAACAGGGGAATCAAACTACCATTGAGAAGACCAGGACCCTCCTTCAATCCAGTGGGACCCCTCTGACCTTCTGGGGAGATGCAGTATCAACGGCCGTTTTCTTAGAAAATCCAACTCCTCATCCGCCTTGAACTTCTCCACTCCCTTTGAAAAATGGACCGGTAAACCTCCTCAGCTAGATCATCTAGCCCCTTTTGGAAGCAAAGCCATAGTCTATACAGAAAAGAAATGGAGAAATTCCCAGTTTGATCCATCCGGTGAAGAAGGCATTCTAATAGGTTTCAAATCCCACCACTGTTCATTCAAAATCTGGGTCCCCAAATCGGATAAAATCCTCTGGTCACATCATGTCAAGATATGTCCCGATACCTTTCCCTTTAAAAACCTTCCCCAAAATCATGATCTCCCCAAACTCCTCATTTTTCCAATGGACAATCTGCCAGTCGCTCCATCTCCTACACTCACCAATATGTCTCCAATTGAGGTGACCAAATGTGGAAATCCAGTCAACCTGCCAGCTGTGGAAGAGGACACCAACCCTCCTCAATCCCCTGACAATGATTCTTCCTCAAATCTCAATCCCATCTCTCAGCCCCCAGCCTCTAAGCATCACTGCTACGTTCCCTGGTACAAATCCGCTCCCAGGGAGGTTGGTTCCAACATTTTGGAAGAAAAAATCCTCCCTAATAGAAGACATAATCAAGCGCATGTCATCATTTCCAAGCCCTCCGCACATCATGACCCAAGAACCGTGTCTGAAGCTAAAAGGTCCCCCGACTGGCCGGACTGGAAGGTTGCTATCAACGTTGAAAAGGATAATTGCATCCGACATCAGGTGTGGGAAGTGGTTCCCAAACCAGCTCACATCAAGGAGCTTGACACCACATGGGTCCTCAAAACCAAGTTTGATGCTAATGGTCTGTTTGTAAAACGGAAATCCTGGCTCTGCGCGAGGGGATTCCTTCAAGTTGAAGGCATCGACTACAACAAGACCTTTGCTCCCACGGGTCGCCTATCCTCCCTTCGCATCCTACTCAGTCTGGTTGCCTCCTTTGAACTTGAACTACATCAAATGGACGTTAAATGCACTTTTCTGAATGGGAAACCAGAAGAAGAAATTTTCATTAAATGTCCTGAAGAAGTTGACATCTCCATCCCCCCTGGACATGGTCTCAGACTCACCAAATCACTCTACGGCCTCAAACAAAGCCCGCAATGTTGGTACTCTTCTCTGTCCACCTTCTTCTCCTCCTTAAATTTCAAATCATCTGTTGTTCATCCGTGTCTCTTCATTCACTCCAATCCCACTAACTTTGCCTTGTGTATATCCATGTAGACAACCTTGTAATCGGTGGAAGACAACAAGATGTGATGGAATTCAAGAAAAACATGAAATCAAAATTTGAGATGGAAGATTTTGGGGAATGCAAGTGGGTACTGGGAATGAGGGTCACCAGAGATCGCAAGAATCACACAATTCAATTGCATCAGGATCAATACATCAAGAACATGCTCTCCAAATTCGGAATGACCAACTGTAAACAAGCCTCCACCCCTCTTCCTCAACAACCTGCTAAGGTTCCCATATCGGACAAACCGGTGGACTCCTCATTCAGCTACCAACAGGGGGTGGGTCTCCTTAATTATCTTGTCCAATGCACCAGGCCGGACCTTGCGTTCACCTGGAGCTATCTTTCCCAGTTTCTAAAAAATCACACCATCACCCACCAACAACAGTTCCTTCATCTCCTTTGCTACCTTAAACGCACCAAATCCTTGGGTATCTCCTTGGGTGGCAACACCTCAACCTCCTTCAAAATACAGGCGTACTGTGATGCTGATCATGCATCAAATAATGATTGTCGCTTGTTCACTGGCAGCTCCGTCTTTCTAAATGGTCCGGTCATCTAGCGGTGCTCCAAGCAATCCGTCATAGCTCTGTCCACCACCAAAGCAGAACATAGATCCTTCTCCGAGTCAGGGCAGGATCTCCTTTGGGCCTCTCAACTTCTGTCCATCCTGGCCAAAGTCTTTCAACATCCATTCAGTTCCCCTTTGCTTTTTTGCGACAACCAGGGAGCCATAGCTCTTCTGGAAAATCCTGTTTACCAACATCAAACTTGCCATATTGATGTCCGACTCCAATGGATCAGACATCACATCGCCAACAACGACTTTGCTTTGTACTACACTCCATCCACCAACAACCTTGCGGACAGGATGACCAAAATCCTACCTCCTCATCTCCACTCAAAATTCTTGAAAGATACTGGCATCCTAGGACTTCCTTCAGATTAGCAAGCACGGGGGGTGTTGGAATCTGACAGCGACTTGCGACACCTAACACTCAGACCAACTAGACAAACCATAGACAAGAATAGGACTTCCTAGTGTAGAGTAACCTAACTATGTATATCCAGAATCTTGATCATTGCCTAGTTAGGTTTTAAAGAGCTTGTACTTAAGATACTGTTGTACCAACTCTTGTTCTCCTTCTCTCACTCACTTCGTCGCGTCTTGTCTCCTTCTTACTTGTACCTTGTTCAGGTACTGTTCCCATCTCTCTTGTCTCTTTTGGTCCCATCATTTGTGCCCCACTCTTCCTCACTCGCTGGTCACTTCCTTCAGGTTTGCCTTTATCTCTTTTGATCTTCTTTATATCTCTTTCTTTTCTGCAGTTTCCTCTTATGCTTGCATCCTGAAATCAACACTCACTTCGTCGCGTCTTGTCTCCTTCTTACTTATACCTTGTTCAGGTACTGTTCCCATCTCTCTTGTCTCTTTTGGTCCCATCATTTGTGCCCCACTCTTCCTCACTCGCTGGTCACTTCCTTCAGGTACTGTTCCCATCTCTCTTGTCTCTTTTGGTCCCATCATTTGTGCCCCACTCTTCCTCACTCGCTGGTCACTTCCTTCACCGTGGAATTAATGGAAGGCGGGAAGCATGGCCTGGATGGGGTAGTGGAGGGGGAGGTTTTGGTTGCGCGTGGTCCAGTGGTGGAGGTACAGCAGACTCCAGAGGGAATAAAAAGGCTGTAGAAATTTCAAGGAGCAGGAAGTGTTGTGTGAATGGAGTGGAGTTCAAGGAGATTGGGGACACAAGGGTTTAGAAAAAAATTTCCTTCTTCATGACAGAGGATAAAAGGGCCGCCTCTGAGAGGTTTCCTAGGTTTGGGTTTTGCACACAGGCGGTTTTGGATCCCAAAGGACGTAGGAGGGCCTTGCTGGAGGGAAACATACTGTGGCAGGTTGGGAAAATGAGTCAGGCTCAGTACCTATGTGGGATTGGTTTAAGCCAATGTGTGAACCTGCCAATGGGTACAAAGGTTGTGCAGCTGGGGGGGGGGCTAGTGTTGGATGGTATAGCCTGATTAGGCACTTGGGCACAGAGCAAGCTGGGTCCACAAATGCAAGGACAAGCCCTGCGGACGGGAGATGCAGGATGAGGAGAGGCAGAGGCCCAATGTTGGTTTTGGTAGGGGGAAATTTTTTAAAAAAACCTCTGTTTCTATGTTTCTTCCTTTCTTTCTTTCTCTCTTAAGCGCAGATAAGAAAAGTTGATGGGGGGAATAGTTTGACTTTGTAAGGGGGTGCACTAGCTGTTTCACAGCCAGAACAACTAGGAACCCCAGAATGTCTATTCTCGGGTGTTTTTTTCTCTCTCTTAAGTTTGTGCGCGCGCTGGTGTGTGGTTGTTGTGTTTGTTTGCAGACTGGGTACGGGGAAATGCATGGAAGTTTGTCTGGGGCGGTCCAGGTACCCTCCTGGAGACTTTGACAATATGGGATGCAGATTTTGGGGCTCTTTTCTCTTAGGCATGCGCGCGGATGTGGGCTTTTTAGTTGCTTTACTCAGGCTTGGGATTCCTTTCTCTCAGGATCCGCATGGAGATGCAGATCTTGTTGTTTCTCAATCTTACTTGGGAAACTAGGGGGGGTGGCTTGTGAGCCACTTAGAGAGGAGTGGGATGATGGTCTAGGCAGCAATGGGAAGACCTCTGGGGACAGAACTCAACTTGGGGGGGGGGTGGCTTGTGAGCCACTGGGAGAGGAGTGGGGGGATGGTCTAGGCAGCAATGGGAAGACCTCTGGGGACAGAACTCAACTTGGGGGGATGTGGTGTTGTATTTATAACCTTGGATTGATAACTGCATTGTGGGCTGCGTGATCAGCAGTTGGGTAGTTCAGGCTCAGCATTTGGTGCGGGTTGGGCCCAATCCAGGTGGGGCAGGCTTGAAACCCACTCAGATGAAGCAGACCAAGTAATTGAGCCAACCCAACCAAGTTTGCAGGCGTCTAGTTTGGAAAGCGGGAGCGGGGAAATCGCGTGGTTCCACACGCCAGGGAGGTCTGTGCAAGCATAGGCACGGACCAATCGGCCAATTAAAGGATCCGCAGACGCGTGCGGATGGATAAATACGGGGGATCCAAGTAGGACACAGCGGAGGGCTGCGCCATGAGAAGGACAAACCAGATGTACGTAATGGCAGAAGGGTTGGGAGGGATTGGGCGGTATGGGTTAAGGTTAGGCTAGGGTTCTGGATTTTACGGGTTCTTTCTTAATTTTTCTGTTAGGCTTTCAGTTGCTCTTGTGCTTAGGTTAGGGTTGAGAGGGAGGAATTAAAACATCAATCTCAACTCTGGGATCAGATAATCATATCTTATCACCAAAGGATCAGGGAAGTATTGAAAGGCAGGAATATAAAACATCAATTTCTTTTATTCATCTTTTTCTTATAACTATCTCTCTCTTTCTTAAAACCCACCAGCACTCAACCTCCTTACAGACGCTTGGACCAATAACTTCCAAATTTGAGGAAAACTTTGGGGAGTATCACTCTCTTGTTTCCACAATGGTCTGTAGGAGGGCTAAGAGAGTTGGGTCCACAGAAGATGTTGGAGTTTGAGGTTGGGTTGGAGGTTCAGGGGTTCCAGTAGAAGTTGAAGGTGGGAATACTTTTTCAGGTTCCATACTTGGTGAATTGAGATTACTTAGGATCCTTGTGCCAAAGCCTGATTCCTCACTTCCTTGCTTGTCCTCTTCTTCTGGAGTAGGAATGATGCTTGGATCATAAGATGGAGAATCTAATCCAAAGCCTGCTTGAGGATATTAATCAATTAAAAAAATAGTGATGCAAATAAATGCAGGTGGGGCAGGAGAAAGAGAAGCTCTAGGAGGAGCTGGAGGAAGGATACCAGTGTCCATAGAAGTGGAGCTTGCTGGAATTGGAAATTTGGAAGAATTCCTCCCACATCCACAAGCTTGAGGAGTTGAATGTTCCTGATTGTAGATATTGATGGCAGAACCTCTGCATCTTGCTGCATTAGTGAGAGGTGGAGTTGAAATGAATGATGGTTGTGCACATTGGGCCGGCATGGTGTCAAAATACGCTAGAGAAGAGAAATGAACCAAAAAAAGTACCCAGAGAAGATTAAAAGAAGGAAATGGTTAAAAAGGATTATATGTGAAGTTTTCAACCCCTGTCAAAGCACATCAAAGCTATTTGAAGTCCTGTCAAAGCATGTCAAAGTTGATTGAGCCCTGTTGAAGCATGTCAAAGATATCTGAGGTCCCTTTGAAGTATAAAAGCTGATTGAACCCTGTCAAAACTTCAACAAGGCTCAATACATCAAAGCTATTTGCGTTCCCAACAAGGCACATTGAAGCTGATTGAGCTCCTTCAAATCTATTTAAGGTCCCATCAAATTCAAATCAGCCAAAGTTGAAGCATTGAAGCATCAAATTCAAAGCAGTAAAAGTCAAAGTAGTCAAAGTTGAAGCATTGAAGCATTCAAAGTTGAAGCATCAAAGTCAAAGCAGTCAAAGTCAAAGCATCAAAGCAGTCAAAGTCAAATCATTGAGGCAGTTGGAGTCAAACTATCAAAGAAGTCAAAGTTGAACCATTGAATCTGAGCTCTAATGACAGAATGATAGGTTTTGGTGGTAACAGATAATTCTGCAGGAGGTTAATTTTGAAATATCAAGGGCCACACAAACGATTAGCAACTGTATCACGCACTAGCCCACAAACACTTTTAGGTAGTGATATACATAAGATGGGGTGGTATGGATTGGAGTTGGTTGAAGGTGATGATTGGAAGAAAAGAGAGATGGTAGTAATTCAGTGGAAGGAATTAGTATAATTTCAAAACTGCCCCTGGTGTGCAAGGGGCTGAAGGCACAGGCACTACTACTCATAGAAATCAAGGATGAATTTTCTGGAATTTCAATGAAGAAGATGGAAGGAGGAGTAAAAGTGATGAGAAGAGGAAGGATGGAATGGAGAAGTCCAGGAGGAGGTTGTTGAATAAGGAGTAGTTGAATCCTATAAGAGGAACACCAGGAAGGGGAAAGGTGATATCAGTTAAGCAGGCTGGGTGAAGGTTGTCTTGTGCTGAGATGTCACCTACCGGCAGAGGGACTAACCAGTAAGAAGTAGTATACTAATTCCTTGGGGGGAATTAGTCCAGGAAGGGAAGGAGAGGCCAGTATATGTGAGAGCTGAGAAGGAGGCCTTGAGGGATGAGTGGCTTGTGTTTAATGTTGGATTTCCCATGGTATTACATGTTGAATGATTGGGCTGGAGGCTTTAGTTGACTAATTGGGTGATGGGCCTGTCCAGGAAGTTTTGACATGTAATGATCTGGAGTCCTGGGAGTATGTGCTGAACAGGCAGTGGAGAGTATGTAATATGTATATACTAAGTGTAATACGTACTAACTCATATACCAATTGGGTTAAGAAGAGATGCAGGAATGTTACCCAGTGGAAGGTAGGATTCAGTGAAGTTGGTTTTGATATCAGGGTGAGGCTGATGAAGAAGGTTTGATTGGTTTAGTTGAAGGAGTGTCAGGACTGTGGTCATGAAAGAAGCAAGGGCAGCAGTTAGCACAAGTGGAACAAGGAGGGGGAGGTGGATTGAGAGGGAGGGGGGAGGGCATACCTGGGGGGGCTGGAAACATAAATGGGAGATGAAAGGGGGGGGGGTGGTGGTGTTAGCAAGGCAATCAAAATGGGAGTTGAGATAAGGAGAATGGCCTGGAGAATGAGATGGTGATGGTCGGTTGGTGGTTGCTGGAGGGGAGGAGGAGGACAATGGTGAGTGGTTGAGTTTGATGAGTGGGAGAGGAGGAGGAGAAGCACAGTGGTGGGGGTGACTGGGGTCCACTTGTGGGTGACTGAAAAGATCAATTCAGTCAGTGTTGGATGAAAAAAAGAAAAGAAAAAAAAGATACATAATTGTGTGTTTGGGTCTTCACCAAGTCTGAAATCAGAGAATCATGATTCAAACTAGGCAAGGGTGAGAGGTAGAATTCACTCTCTCATGGAAAAAGAGGGTTGATGAGATAAGACTGGAAGGCACATCATCTTCAAAGATTTCTTCCCATTCATCTTTTATTTTGGCCAATAAGTGATGGATAATAACGCAGCAGACAATCCATTTGATTAGTACCTTCAAGTATTTGGAATTTTGGAGCTGGCTTTGAATTTCTGGTAAGCTGTAACATCCTCCTTTAAGTACTCCTATGGCACCATCTTCCTTTAAGGACTCCTATGGCATACTCAATCCAAAATTGTGATTGGGAAAGATGATAGTTGAAATCAGTTTTGGCTTGATTATTGGACAAAACATTGTGGTATACTGGAACCACATATTTACCACTGGCATAAGTGGAGTCAGCCAGAAATTATTGGTCTTCATCAAAGTAGCTCTGAGGTTTCTGGGAAATCTGAATTTGGCTGAAGACATAAGAATCATGACAGGAACATGGAAGACCAGAATGGAGGGCAATGAACTTTTTGTTGTTTCAAACAAGTTGAATGGCAATGGAGTATCTATATGAACAAATTAAGCATGGTTTCTCAGTTTTTTGTAAAAAAAAAATTCAGTTAAGATATTTGATTGCCTTTTATTCAAATAAGAGTAGTGGTTTCCATCAACTTTTGGTTTTTGACTCAAAGGGATTTTGATTCCATTAAAAAATCCAATACAACCTTGAAAACCTTCAGTTCCCATCACCTGTGAGATCTTGATGTGCTCTTCTTTTGTTGGACAGCATAGAAGTGAGAAAAAAAATCCTAGTACAGAACTGATAACACATTTGGGTGTACAAGTTGACTGTTCCATATCCAATAGAGAAAATATTTTCCAATTGATGAACTGCAGCACCATTACCATTGGATCCAAACCAACAAAGAGAAACAGCAAGTTGGATAGCAGGATTGTGTTGAGGATTCCAAGATTCATTCTGGAAGACTGGATGGCCGTCAATCATCTCCAAAAGTTTCATGAATGATGCTAAAGAATTTCAAAAGAGTTGATGGAATATTAAGTCAGGGAGGAGATGGAGCTTTTTCTGTTTGTACATAGGATGGTGAAATTGATGTTTTTGGGGGATTAAGTAGCGGTTTTCCAATAGAGAATTCAAGGATAACTAGTAGGATTTAAAATCACATTTAGAATTGGAGTCAAATATTAATAAAATTTCAGTCAGCTTGATTGCATTTTCAACTAGCTTCCTGGAGGTCACTTTTGAAATCCTGATAAGTGAAGAGTTTGGGGAGGGGTGGTTTTTGTAATTTGAAGTGATGAGGAGGTGTGCAATGTGATGGAGATGGGATTGGTATGGAGGTGTGGATGGGTGTTTTGAATGGGATGGATGGTGGATGGATGATGGCGCATAAATGGCAGATTTGATTTTTTAAATACACCATTTTGAAATAAACCAGTTAAGGGGTAAGTGTATTTCAGAAACCCCCCATTAAAAATGGTGCGTTTCTAATGAAGGATTTGCTAACTTTGATGCACCCTATTTATTTCTTGTTAAACTGGTACCAATAAAATACAGTCTGTTCCTCAAATAAAACAATGAACCCCACTGGATAAAGTCTATGAAGATTTAAATCAACAGAATTGAAACTCTCAGAGCGTGGGAAGGGTGTTACACCTTATCTGCTACAAATTGTTCTCTCTCCACTTTTTGGTTATTTCAAATCAATGATGAAGCCAATGTTATTTTCATCACGCATGAAGAACAAACTGTTTTGAGGGATTTCAAAAAATATAATTCCTATATTATGGAAAAAATCACAATCCTACTGAAGTCATTCAACCTCTCCAAGATCTATGGTTATATTGCCATCATAAAATTATAATTTTCCAGGTGGAAATAAAGTCATATTTTGTTCATGCACCACTGGATGAACAAATTTACATTGAATTTCTGGAGTTTTGTTCCTCCCTGTTCCATATATAAAGATAAAAAATCAGGATTCATAAAAATTAATCCTTCTCTGAATTTTTGGTATGGAGAACTTGAAAACTGGATCTTAAGTCAGGAATTTTAGTTGTGAAATGAAAATCCCTGCCTGGAGATTAATTTTTAAAAATTATTTTGTGCTTTAATATTTTAATTATTTTCTTTTAATACGTAAATAAGATTGACCTTTCAAGAATATAAACCTCCAATTCAAAATTTCTGATGATGGGTCCATTTGTAATTCTTGTAAATTATTTAGTTGAAAGAAATAACAAAAATAATCTTTATCAAACAAAAAAAATAAAAAAAAATGTCTCATTCAATTAGTGCCAAATCAATCAAAAAAACTCAAAAGACCATTGATTTCCAATTTGGAAATTGGAAAACCCCCAGAAAAAAATTAGAATAAGTTTTTAAATTCCAATACCAAGTACAGATCTGCCATAGGTTACCTTCATTTTACTGCTAGTAGAACAATACCCAATCTATCTCATGCTATATGAAGTCTCTCAATATCTAAAAAAAATAAATAGTTTGCTCACTAGGAACAAGAAAAGCATGCATTTTGGTATATTAATACCACTAAGAATCTTGCACCAAGTCTTCATTCCTCCTCCTTCAAATTCAACATAAAAAATTAAAGAAAACCAAATGGTGGAAAAAACCCTCCAATGGGAAGAATTCACACTGGATTCATATTTCTACTCAATGGAATTCCCAAATACTTGCAAAGAAAGATAAAAAATTCTTTCTGAAGAGCTTAAGATAGGCTGAAACGCCAAATAGAGAAGAATGGGAAACAATGAGGCTACAAACAGCCAAAGGGGAAGAGGTAATACTTGTAAAGTCAAGTGGAACTGATCTGAAGAGGAGGAAGGGGCACTCCAGTTTGATTGTCTGGTAATCAGATGGGTTTCATTCATGGTCCAAGGGTAGGACCAGTATTTAAGCACAACTAGAGAACCCCACAGGGGGCCTAAGGCAGCAGGTTAAGGACAACTAGAGAGCCCCAGAGGGGGCCTGAGGCAGGGTTAATGAGATAATGAAAACAGCAAGTTAGAAGTAAAGGTAACTAAATTTGTTAGTTACAGAATAAGAACAGAAAAAGACAACACTTTCTGTCTGTCCTTCTAAGAAGTAGAACTAAAGTAACTAATTCTGGCCACCCAGGAGAAGATAAAGCTGACCAAATTTCTTCTCAACCTTGTTAAAGAACTAAAACCCATTCATTGTGGATAAATAAAAATAAATGAAATTCATGAACTGGCCAATCTCAAATCACATCACAGGGCCCTGAAGTAATTTTGAACAAAAATTAAATTTCTGAAAGAAAATAAGAACAGGAAAACTTCAATAAAAATCCCATTACTTCTGGGAAGATTTGAGAAAATTCACTCACAAAACTTGCATTTAAAACCTTCTTCATGAAACTAAAAATACAATTTGATAAAAAATCACCCCTAGACACAGAAGCACTTTGAGATGATGAAGAATTTATTTAAAACTCACCAGTGTGATTTCTCCAAAACCATTGCTCCAATATCCTTGATTTTACCATCCAACCTAATTCAATTTTTCATGCCCTTTCTTTTGAAAACCATACTTTCTAGCTGCAATCACACTCTTCTAACCATCACCTCCAACCAATATCAATCTCCCTATATTCAAAAAAAAACCATCTCCTGAACTTCTATTTTTACTCTCATTCTTCAAACTTCATTGAAAAATTCCAAATCAACCCCCAACTCCATGCCTCATCCAACTTCATGCCTCATCAAACTCCATGCCTCATCAAACTCCTTTTATTAAAGAAATCAAAATACTCCAATCAGATCATCATAATCAATTATCTTTCCAATTTTTGAGAATATTTTCTTGAAAAACTTCATTTCATCATTATATTCAGCCATTAATATTGGTTTTTAAAATTAAAATGTGTTTTCCTCAGCCCCATTCAGAGACAAAATCTTTGTTCTCAAATTAAAAAATCACCAATTATAATCCAAAAATCTTATTGAATAAGAATTTTCTATACTTTTTTTGGCTGTACCTTTGAATTTTTCTTTCTGAAATTTCTTTTCAGGTCACTGGTCCATTATTCAATGAATCTTCATAACTTCAGTGACCAAATTCTTCAGTTTTGCTTTGAATAAAAAAACCCATCTTTGAGAAAAAATCATTTTAAATAGGATAGAATCAGATCAATTGGAAAGGCTTAATTTATAATTGAAATCCATGGATAACAAAAGAAAAGGAGTAGGAAGGATTGGAATCATTAAGAGAAGCCCATAATTCAAGTGATTTGAGCTATTGGGAAAGTTTCAATCATAGAAAGAGTTTGTAAAGTCTTCTACTTCCTTGCTCATAACATTCCAAAATAAGTCTTTTTAAAAATCCTGGTAGGTTTCATCATGCCAATCATAACCAGAAAGAATAGTTTGATTTCTATATGGAAATATTTCAAACTTAATTTGAGAATTATTAGGAACTGATTTTCTAATTCTTACATGATAAAAGGCTGGCTTCATTAATTGAGTTTTCCTTTGATTCAGAGGTTAGTTTCCTTGGATATTTCATGAAGTTCAAGGGGTTTAATTGAGAACCTTAATTATTGAAGATTTTGTTTCAAAGATCTTCTACTATTCAATTTAACTGGGAATTTGGTTTTGAAGAGAGTGTTTGCATTTTTTCAGGTTTTTTTTTGGTAAAGTTTCTCCCCCTTGGGATAATGTTTTCCCCGATTTGAAAAAGCATCAGCAAGTAATGCAAATTTTAAAGGGATGTTAAGTTTAATTCAGAGAGGGTCCCAAAGTCCCGGGATACAGGCAATAAAATCTCTTCTCATGGAATTATCAAGAGTTATGAGCAGTTTAAAATCTAAAAAGGTTCCACAAGGTTTGAAATTATTTAATCCCATTTCTTCAAGAAATAAAAGAACTCAAGGAGTTGGCTTTTGTGAACTGTTCTTAAAATTTGGAGCACTTTAAATTTTTTTGATTTTAGGAAAATAAAATTTAGGAATAAGAGTGTTTAAAAATAAGACTTTCAATTGCATATTCCATTGCATATTTTCTGAAAATATTACAAGAACAATTATTGAAAAAAGAAATAATCTGTTCTTGATTAAAATATTTATTCAGAGCTTTGAAAAATAAAAAAATTATCCATTAGGAATTTAATAAATATATTTTTGAAGAATGTTTTTAAGATTAAAAATTTTCTCTGAGTAATATTGGATAAAAAAAATGTAAAAGTTACTGAAAAAAACACATTTTCAAGGGCCTGCACATATTTTGTTGCTTGAATTTCCAAAATGAAATGGTTTTTGGCTGGGTCTGTTTGAATAGCTTCTTCCAAAATTACAACACCAAGTAAATGAAGTGCTTTTCAATTAAAATGACACTTCTAAATTTAATAAAATAAATGCTTTTTTAAAATTTTTCCAGAAATTTTTGGAACATGAAATATTTTTTTTAATTGGAACGTATCAAAGTTAATCAAACCGGCCATTTTTTAATGGTGTGTTTCAACCCAAATCTGCAATTTCAAACCCTCCATTAATAATCAAAAAAACCCACTTATTTCACATCAGACATTGTGGAATACAGAAGAGTACCTCTCCATTAATAGTTCCAAGTTTGGAAGTTATTGATCCATTGCATTTGTAAACCCTGAGTGCCACTGTTAACCCTTTGACTGAGAGATAGAGAATTTAGAGTAAAGGTCCTTCCAAAAACCTATGACTACCAATGATCCTTCCTGTCCAAACCTCCATGATATCCGGGTTGAGGGTGCAGCTTAAGTAGCCTACCCTTCAACCCTAACCTAAGCACAACCAGAAACAAGCAAGAATAATGAAATAAAACCCCTAAGCACAGAACCCTGGCCTCAACCCTATCCTTCCCATCCCATAATCCACAACCCATATCCCATGTCCCACATCCCATATACATCTGTATTACCCGCCTGCCATTACGTCCACCGAGTTTGTCCTTCTCATGGCGCGGCCTTGCGCTGCGCCCAACTGGGAGCCCCCTGCGCATGTCTTTATCTGCCCAACGCGCCATTCCAGATATCCAAGATATATCTGCACAACCCGGATTGGCTTCTTGCCACACGCAATCCGTCCATCCCGCTTCTCTAGATTCTGAGCCCAATTTGGCTGCTGTTGAGCCCGCAGTGCAAGTTGCTGTAGCAAAGCCGCACCCATTGCTGAGCACGGTTCCTCTTCTGAGCATGCAGCGCGCAGCCTATTCAAACTTGCCTCTATAAAAGACCACCACATCCCTCCCCAACTTGAGTTCTGTCCCCAGAGATCCACCACTATCTCACCTGCCCCCACCATACCCAAACAATACCACCTCCAACCGTACCCCTTCATTGGACCAAAAGAAAGAAAAGAAAGAAAAAAACCCCATCTTAAACCCCTCAATGAACATGTCCTGTACCTACTGCAGCCGGAATGGCCTTCTGTGCCAAATTCTTCTGGGCCAGCGCGCCTGTGTCCCATGCCAAGCCGGACACTGCCTCTGCTCCCTGTCGGAGGGCATGCCGCGCGACTTTCCCCAAGGTTTCCTGCACAAGAGGATCCATTGCGACTCCTTTGTGATCTCAAGCAATGAGGAGATATTTACAAATGAGTGGACTTCTCCCGGCTCGCCTTGCAACTGCCAGCAATGCGCCCCACAAAATCCTCCATTGCGCAAGATCCACAACTTGGGCTTGCTGTTCTACTGGGCTGGACCTCTGAGGCTCCAGGATTTTGTAAACTTTTCAGACTTTTGGAATTCCGCCCATGAGTGGGCCGCGCGGGTTTGGATGAATGTACCGGCAATGGACCCAAGGATTCCAAACTGTCTGGCCGCGCCTCCTCCATCCCCATCAAGGCCAGCTCCACCTCCGCCATCTCCGCATCCTTCCACTCCTCCAAGACCAACTCCTCCTCCAGCACCATCTCCACCATTGTCATCACCATCACCTCCTCCCAGGTCATCACCAGAGGCCCGGTGCCGTCTCCTGTGGTGATTAAGTTGTCACCGGAACCCGCCGCAGCTGTAACCCCTCCGGCCGCAACTCCTGAGATCCCATAGATCCCCGGTTCCAGCTCTCCCCTTGGCGAGGTTTGACGCAATGGTAAACAACGCGGACAAACTCCTCTGGCCGTTCCTATTGGTTCCTTACGCACACACTGCCAATGCGCAACGCAGGGTCCTGGCCGCGGCCGCTTGCGCGGAAGTAGAGGATGTGATGAGGACTCAGCTGGCTTAGGCAGATTCCCCCCCCCTTTCTTCTGTCTTCCCTCCATTCCATCTTGTATTCTTCCCTGCGCCCATTTGCAAAGACATGGACTTTTGCCAGGCCATCTTGAGTAGACTTTGGGCTTTGTGAGAACCATGAGAGGAATAAGAGCCACATGCAAGATCCGCAAGAGTGAGAGGATCTGCACCACTGATAGTATCAGGTGAGAGTAAGAACATCCGCTGTGGAAACTTTAGAGGTTATCCCTCACGAAGTTGCCGCAGGTTCAGGAGTTCTTGGGTCGAAGCGTCTGTAAGGATTAGATACCGAGCGTAAAGAGAAGTTTTTTTGAAAGCCTGAAGAGGAGAAAAGGAGAGAAGAGAGGAGGGATTCTGTTTTCCTAAGTCCGCTCCTTTTTCCGCTCCCCGCCTCCTCATGATACGATGGTAAGATCCCCCCCTACAACCAGGAGTTGAGGGGAAAGGTATTTGAGCCCTCCCCCTCAACCCTAACCTAAGTACAAGCACATGAACAACCCGACAACAATGAAGAAGGAAACCCTAGGCCCAAAACCCTATCCCATATCCTAACCTGTACCCTGTCCGTATCCTATTCCGCTTTCTCGCCTGCCATTACACGCATCCGGTTTGTCCCCCGCGGCGCGGCCCTCCGCCGCGCGCTTCTCAAAGGTCACCGCAATTGCCCGTATCCGCCCGACGCGCCGTCGTGAATTTCCTAGTCCCGTAGCCTGCCCGCACTTGCGCGCGGCCGTCCACGGGTATAGCCCCGCAATTGCTCTGCCCTTTCCTTCCCTAACTAACCGCCCAAGAACCTGATCGGCCCAGCTCCATCACTGGGTTGGACACCCAAGCGGGTCGCGGCCCGCCTCCCCTAGTCAGACCCGGCCCGCAGCTGCGTGCTTCGCCCTGCTGCGCCTTCTGCTGAGCCCGCAGCGGCCACTGCTGAGAACGAGCGCACCCCAACTGCTGAGCCCAACCTACCAGATGCTGAGCGCGCAGGCCGCGACGCAGTTCCCGATCCGAGGCTATATAATGACACCACACCGCACGCAAGATCCACGCTTTTGAGAGCAACCCGCAAGAGTGAGGGATCCTTGAGAGTGAGAATTATCTGCTCAAGGTACCTGGACCGCCCCAGAAAAACTGCCCCACAGTTCCCTGTACTCATCTACATAAAAGAGAGAGTACAAAGAAAACCAGCCGCGTGCGCACATCCATGAGAGATAGAAAGAAAAAGAATCCACCCAAGCCCATTTGCACCTCCCATCTATAAGATAACCAAGAAAACTTAAAATTTTTTTTTTTTTTAAAAAAAAAACACTGACCCATTGACAAGCCCGCGCCTTTGCTCTTTGACCCACATCTGTACTGCGCAATGCGCTTCCCTAGTTCCCTGAATCATTTGTTGGAAATTGTCAATGTGTTTGCTTCCAGATGCGGGGCTTGTCCTTGCGTCTGAGGACCCAGCTTTGCACTGTTCCCGCACCTAAAAGAAACCATCCATAGCCAGAAATAATCCCAGAAGCCAATACAGAGAGAAGATAATAAGAAAAAAACATTCTGGGGTGTCTAGTTATTCCAGCTGTGAACCAGCTAGAGCACCCCCTCACCAAATCCAATCATATCCCCTAATCATCCAACCTTCCCCCCAACTTGGCTGCTGTCCCCAGCGGTCTGCAGTTGTTTAGTCTGCCGGACGCGAGGGGCGCGCAGGCTCATCCTTGGAGGAAGGATCTGTGTTACAATCCCCTTTGCTATCCAACCCAGCCGTCTTCTCAAATGAAGTTGAGCCTCGTGCAAAGAATTGTTTCACATGCAAAGACGCAGCCTTCTGCTTGAGTGGAGTTCTGTCCGATTCCTCCAGCTGGTAGCTACCTCTGGTGAACTTTGAAGTCACTCAGAAAGGCCCATTCCATCAATTGGCAAACAGCTTCCTCCACTGAGTTTCCAGGCTCCAGTTGTAAAGTAGAACCAAGTCCCCCTTCTGCAACGGATCCCGGAGTTTATGTGCGCAGCGCTTGTGCCAGTAGCCAACGGACTTTGCATGGGTTGTCTTCAGTCTTCCAGCTGCTTTCTCCAGCAACTCATCCATTTGCAGGAGTTGCTTGGCACGGGCCTCAACTAGCTCCACGGTGTAAGAATCCAAACAGTGCTAGGCCGTGGCAGTTCTGTGGAGGGGAAAGGTGCTGTTTAGGCTGCCCTCCTGAGTGTTACAAAAATATTTAGATGTAACCAAGATCAAGGTCCAGAACCTGGTAAATGAGGAATCAAAGAGTAGAGGATAAAGATGATAATAGTTTGGTAGCAATGGAACAGCACTATCTGAGACAAGATTATGCAGGGAAAAACTTGAAAAAAAGAAGTTAAAGTCTGCTTAGAGTTCAAAGAACAAAAGCTGTTGTATGTAAACAATGCCCACAAGCTGATAACTCTGGTCATCAGCAGAAGATTGGGGATGATCAACTCAAACCCAACCAACCTCCAGGTTCTCAATGAACCTTCCCAAATCTCCGCAATCAAGCGCTTGAAGGGTACCAGATAACTAAGGGTGGCTGTACAAGACAAAGCACAATGTTTAAGAAGCTCTAAAAGCAAACAGTAACTGATTTGAAGCAAGGATAACCTCAACACTTCTCAAGGGACTCAATAGTAGGCTGTCAGAATGCAACTCCAAAGGAAATAAAGGGAGGTATAACACTCCAAGTCTTAAGCTTAATAAGACCTCTTAAATCACTCGTGATTGGCTCCAGAATGATGATAAGGGGTCAGGACCAGTATGGTCAGAGAAAGGGATCAAGGAGTGGTATAACACACTCAAAAATTCCAACAGACAGAATTTTTCTTCAACCAGCAAGGCTATTGGTTGGTGATAAGGATCAGGCCACAGAGGGGCAAAGACTCAGGGTCAAAAATGGATCAGGGGGCAATCAAAGATATACCCAGGATAAGGATCAAGATTCAATTTCTCAATAATGGGGGGGGGACACAAGCACACACTCCCCCTGGATGATTTCCTATGATATGATATGATGATATGATGATCCCCCAGAAAAAGCAGGGGAGAGCCCCTCCTTTTATAGACCAGAGGCCTGTAGACTATTTAAAAGAGAGATTTACAAATGGGAGAGGATTTTTTTTTTTTTTTTAAGGATCAGTGTCATGAGAAAACAACCAAAAAAATAAACAAACAAGCACTCAGAGGGAAAAAAACCAAAGAGGGACGCCCACGGGCATCCTGATGGGCCCGGGAGACTGCCGAGACCGCGGATGACTGCCGGCAGGTGTCTGACGGGCACCGGCAGCAGAAGAGACCCCCGCGGGCAACGGGCAAGCCGCGCGGGAGTCCAGCGAGCTAGAGGTGGAAAGGATTGGTAGACAGCCGCTTGAGACGGCCAAATTATTGGTTGTCGGTCGTCGTTGCGGGAGGGTGATCTGGGATGACTGATGGATGGGATTGTGAGCTGGGGGAGAGGGAGAGTCTAGCAAAGGCACCGGTGGGAGAGGTCCATTTCTTGGGGCTCCTCTCAAGGGACTTGTCTGCCCTGGTCCGGCTCGAGCGGGCGCGGAGACAGGATGGAAGGTTGGAGGTGGAGGAGGATGTTGGAGGACATGGTTGGGAGCTTGAAGAAGTTTATCCGCAACTGTCAGAATCTGAGTGATCCGATTTGTCAGACGATTCATCAAAAGTCTTTGGTTTATTGTAAATACAGCATACTTTGCTCTTCTTTCTTCCAAGACCCTTGTTATTGATGCCGTTTTCATGCCATTGGACTCGGGGTTGACGGCGCTGGGATGGCAGGATTGGTCTTGCCTGAAGAATTAGAGTAGCTGGGCTTGGATCTGAGCTTGAGGCCCGGTCCTGTTGGTTAAGATCTTTGCCATTGATTGTTATTGTTTGGGAGCCTGGGAGGGTGGATTGATGATTGTCCGCTTGGGGATTGTTGGATTGGTTGGTGATTTAAACTGTTGGAGGATCTTGAACTCAGGCAAGAGGTATTTGACCTTGGTAAAGGTGGTTGGTGAGGATTGAAGACGATGGAAGAGTTTGATGGATGGTTTTTTTTTTTTCTTTAATAATGATACCTATGAATAATGATAAGGAAAAATCATAAAAAATTAAAACCTCCACACTGGCCAGGGTGTCCAAGATGGGGCACCATATCTCTCCCCAACTTCCAGACTGTCCCTAGTCTGCACCTGAGTTTGATGCCATAAAAAGAGAAAGGAAAGAAAGATGATTGAAACCCAGGAATGGCCATTTTGATCTTGAGAGTGATTGAAAAAGAATATGTTGACCCATCCAAAGGAAAATCCTAGAAGTGGCTGAGATGAAATAAAGAAGGCGTCTCAAGTGCTCACATGCGTGGCATGAAGTAGAGTTTCACAACAAAACGCAGCAGATGACCCTGGTGGTGCACAAATTGGGAGGACTTACTTCTAGAACAAGTTGACTCCACAAGAATGAAATTTCTTGACCTGATCAGCAGAGAACCTTCTGGCCATCTGGGTACCATCCAGTTCCTCCAAAACATATGATCCACCTCTGACTTGACGGATCACTTGGTAAGGACCATTCTAGCAGTTAGAGAAAAGCTTTCCCCACCAAGTCTCCAAGGAACTATTATAAGCTAAGACTAGATCCCCAGGGTTCAAGGGATCCCTGATTTGCTTTGAATGCTTGTCTTCCCAATACTGAACTTATTTTTCCCTAGACTCCATCATCTTCTGATAAGCTTCACTATGGACATCTTCACTCCTTTCCAGCTGCTTGGATCCAGCAACTAATAGATCAGTGGTGGAAGAAACCTTTTCCCAAGAAATACCTAAGAAATATTCCATTTCCAGATCCAGAGGAAGGACAGCCCTTTGACCAAAAATGATTTTGTAAGGTGAATGACCAGTGGTTTGCTTAGTTGAAATTTGATCAGAGAAGAGTACCAGGGGGAGGAATTTGCGACAATTCTTGCCACTTTCACCAGCCAGTTTGACAAGAGCAGCCTTCAAAGGGGAATGGCCTCTTTCCACCATGCCTTGGACTTCAGGATAATAAAGAGTGGTCACCCTATGTTGACCAGGAAGTGATTGGATCATATCAGCAAGTTTACCACCAAACTCGGAGCCGCCATCAGTCAAATAAGATCTTGCCAAGCCATAACGCATTGTCCAAGTCTCATAAAGGAAAGCTGCCACTGATTCAGAGCTGAGGTTCTTAAGAAAGTTTGCTTCAACCCATCCAGAAAAATCATCTCTAGCCACAATGAGGTACTTAGCTCCACCAGCCTTAATGTGAACCACATCCATAGCAATCCTCCCAAAGACAGTGGATTCTCCAGTGGGGTAACAAATTTTGGCCGGGCGCCTAAGACCAAATTTCTGGCACACTTCACAACTCCTGCACCATTGAGAGACAGATTTCTTCAGAGATGGCCACCAAAGATGTTTGGATATTTGTCAATAAGTTTCAGTTTCCCCACAATGACCAAGGCCTTCATGAAGACTTTCCAGGATCAAATCTTGCTTAGAAGGGATAGTGACCACAACAAGTGCACAGGGAGTTCCTCCTTTCATAAGCCTGGTGCCTTGAACAAAGAAGTTGGAGGAATTCCTCTTGAGAGATCTAAAATCTTTAGCAGAGATATCAGGGGGTCTTTGGAGAGTTGAAAGGTACTGCTCTAACTTAAGCCAGAAACCTTGCTGGAAACCAGAGTAATCTTGGGAGGAGAAAGCAAAAACAGGGCTGTCCAAGGGTTCTTCCTCATCAAAATCCATTCCAACATCTGATTCATCGTCTGCAATAGGTCTCCTAGATAAACCATCAGGCATAGTAAAAGATTTCCCAGGCCTGTGGACAATATAAAAAGAGAAAAGCTGGATAAAAGCTACCCAGCAAGTCATTGGAGCATTTGGAAGACTGGGAGCATTGATCATTTCCACAATGGATCAAGCATCAACTTGCAATTTGAAATGTTGACCCCAAAGGACAGTCTGGAGCTTCTTCAACATTTGGGCCACACCGCAAAGTTCCAGTTTTGGCTGTGAGTACCTGGATTCCACATCTGAGAAAAGAAGAGATTCATACAGAGCAGGACAATCCAAACCATTTTCATCTTCCTGGGTAAGGACAGCCCCAACAGATTGATAACTAGAGTCCACTGCCAGCTTGATCTTGCCGGCTCCAGGTACATAAGTGATCTTTTTCAAAACAATGTCTTTCCCAACAATTTTTTTGAGTAACTGGAATGATTGTTTGCAATCTTGGGTCCAAAGCCATTCAGCATCCTTCCTGGTTAAGACACGCAAGGGAATACAGATTTTGGATAATGAGGGAATGAAGATCCTGACATAAGTTACAACACCTAGGAAACCTCAAGATTCTGTTGGATTTATTGGGGTAGGCCAGGAGATGATTTTGTTGACTTTAGAGGGTGCCATCCTTCTTCCGTCCTTGCAGACTATATGACCAACAATTTCCAAGGCAGGGACACAGGGGGCAAGTTTTGATCCAGAGACAGTAAGGCCAGATTCCTCAATTGAAAACAAAATTCTTTCCAAGATAGTAGCATACTCCCAGATAAATTGTTGGATTCCTGAGTGCCAAGGTAAGAGCTCATTATCATAGTCAGAAACTGGACCTTTAATCCCACCATCATCAATAAAGATACCCGCATGATCCATGATTTTGTCCTGGAGGATCCACATCATCTGAGCCTGATAGACTGCAACTGAGTTGGTGGCACCTTGAGGCAATCAAGTCAGTTGAAATCAACCAAGGGGAGTATCAAAAGTAGTGAGCAGCCAAGAAATAGGATGCAGGGATCCTTTGTCATAGCCACCCATAATGTCACCTAGACCATAGCAAGCTCTCCCAGAGAAGGATTCAACAAATTCTTCAGTGGCAGGAGGCACTCCAGAGTCTTTAATAGTAACTTTATTAAGAGGTTGGAGATCATGAACTACTCTAATTTTACCATTACTCTTTAGAGCACAGAAAACAGGACTGGAATAGCTAGAAGTTGATTGTTTGTATAAACCGGTTTGGACTTGTTTGCGGACCAACTTGATGAATTTGTGGATTTTAGCAGCAGGGATTGGGATCTTCTTCTTTTGACAAGGATCATGTTCAACTACAGGTATGATGTAAGGGAGACCATAGGATTCTTTCAAGAGACCTCTCTCTTCTTCACAGAAAGCAATAAATTTTTCCCTTAGAGACAAGATATTTTTGATCAAATTTAACTCATCAGGAAGAAGCCATCCATCTGGACCAAAGTTGACCACTTTCAGACGTTCTTCAGTGACCCAACCAGAGGGAATGAATGGGCCAGTGAGGGATTGGGATAGACCACAGTAGAGATTCCGGGATAGAGGAGGACTCATAAGGGGAGGATTGAGGTTGAGAGGCATTGGTTGGTTGACTTGCTGGACCTTGTTTGCGACTGGTTTGTACTTGGTGGCAAAGGAGAGGAATCCTTGCTTCCTCCAAGCATTGACCAGTGAGACCTGACTACGAAAACTGAGACCATATCCAACATCTTCCAAGTTCGATGTTCTGCTGCGTCCTTGAATGGTGCCTTCTCCATAAAAGAGGTTCCAAAAGATAACACATTGCTCACATGTGTGGCACAGGGTAGAGTTTTGAAAAGGACAGTAGTAGAAGCCCCTGATGGTGCACAATTGGGAGGACTTACTTCTACCCCAAATTGCCTCCACCTAAGACCATACTCCTTCATACCAAAGCCACCAAGAAAAGAATTGAGATTGAGATCTAGTTTAGAATCATTGCGGAGATTCAAAACCGGAATAGAGGATGATTGATCAGGCTGAGAAGAAAAAGGAAAAGAAGATACAACAGATCCAGACAGAGAAGAAATATTTTTGGATTTTTTGGATTTTGTATGTGTTTGATTTTTGATCTTATTTGGATGAGAAGGAAATTATGAGGAAAAAGAAAGACATGCCTCTGAGGTGGGAGTTGGTCCATGAGTTGAAGTCTGAGGCTGAGAAGAACTACAACTATCAGTAGGGCCAACTATTCTGCTAAAAAATGAGGATGAGAGGAATGAGAGTTTTCTTTCTGCTTTCCTTTCAGGAAAGATTTGGGAGGATGACCAGGGAAGTCTCTTTCCTAATGATTTGGTGTCAATTTATAGACGCGGATTGGTAAATTCTTTGGGGCTGCGCGCTCAGCATTGGAGGCAAGCGGGCTCAGCGTTAGGGTATGCGGAGTGTTCAGCAGCAGCCGCTGTTTGGCTCCGCACCTAGTGGACGGGTCGGGCTCAGCATCAAATGCAGCGTGGGCGGCGATCCGCCCTGGATATTGGATTTGGAAGGTAGTGCGCTCAACTAGGTTTGCGGGCGCGCCAGTTGTGATACGTAGGGGAGGAGCAATCCGCGGGCTATAAAGGAACAGGCGGAGTGCGCGGATCACGCCGGATAATACTGGACATCCACGACGGGCGCAGATGAACGGATACGGACAGGCGCGGGGGGCTCCAAGTAGGGCACGGTGCAAGGACCACGTCATGAGAAGGACAAACTGGATGGACGGAACGGCGTACGGAACGGCGTACGGACAACGGGGGAAGTTTGGTACGGAGGTGGGGAGAGGAGGCTAGGGTTTCTGTTTTGGGATTGTTTTCTGTTTTGTTGTCATACTGTTATTTGCGTGTGTACTTAGGTTAGGGTTGAGAGGGAGGACTTATCCTCACTCTCAACTCCGGGTTAGGAGGGGGGGGGCATGGAATCAGACCATCACATCATTGGATTGGATCAACCATCTCACCAAGAGATTAAAGGAACTCATACTGGATACACATCCAGGTGGAAAGTTCTTAGGATTGAAGGATTGGAAATTTCACTCTCTCTCTACTTTTCTTGATCTCTTTATCTCCTTATTCCTATTTCTCATTTAAGTGCAACTTTGGGCATCCTCATCTCCTTTCAGACGCAGGGAACCATTAACTTTCAAACCTTGGGACAATTATAGGGGGAAAACCCTTATTCTTTCCACATCTGGGGGTCTGGCCGGGAAGTAACCTTCCGTTTCTTGTCTTTCAAAGGTAACTGGGCGCAATGTCCTATCCATACCTCCCTACAGTCGCTTCCTCTTCTTCTTCTTCTCCTTCCGTTTCCGGGTCCGCTACTCCGACCCCACTCGCGTCTTCCATCCCTCCTCCTCCCCCTCCCTCCCCTTGACCCAGGACAAGCTACGCCGTTCCCCCATTGGTCTCCAGTGACCATGAACCCACTTTTCCGGTTTTCATCAGGCCGCGCGACTACCCTCACATCCAATTCAACACTGCGGATGTTGAAAGATTCATCTCGAGATACAAAGGTATTTCAGATGCGGAAGGTGCATTGGACGCCAATAAGGCCCGGCTTGTCGTCCTGTTCATTATGGACAAAGAGAAGCTCCGGGATGTGGAGGAGATGGAAGGCTACAAGAATCAGGATTGGCTGAAACTGAAGGCGGAGATCCTAACGCGGTGGGGTAGGCGCGAACGTCAATTCCAGGAAAGCGAGTTTGACCGCGTGGCCTCAAAGGCGAGTGCGCGCGGAGGAGTCAGAACTTGGGTGGAGCTGGCGGATTACACCTCAACATTTGCTTCGATGTATTGTTACTTGTCAAAGAACAAGGTGGTGGCGGGACAGATGGGGGCCATGAAACGCACGTTTCTGGGTGGTTTAGGCGCTCAACTCTGGGAAAGGGTGCAGCGGCATCTTTACGATCACAACTTGGTAAAGCGGTCATTGGACGGGAGCATTGCGCTCCTTCCAGAGTTGGCTGTCATTTGCTAGGCTGTGGAGAGTGAGCTTGACTTATAAGAGCTTATTGAGGATACCGCTAAGTCCTTCCCAGCGGGACCAAAGAAATCTGCCCCCCAGATTTTGGCTCCGGCGCAATTTCCAGCCCCAGTTCCACCTACTTCCACGCGTGTTCCGGTTCCTCAACCTGCGCCCGCCCCTCCAGTAAGTGAATTGACGGAACTGATGAAGGATTTGAAGATCTGCATGAGCCGTATGGGCCAGCAGCAGCCGCAAGGGCCCCCACCTCACATGGTGGAAGGGTTTTGGCCGCCCGGTACCTTTGTGCCAAGGGGGTGCTTGTACTGCGGGGCAAACAGTCATTGGCAATTGGCGTGCAAGGAGCTTACAAAGGATCTCAACGCAGGATTGGTTCAACCGGCGGGGATGGGGTACATGTTTCCGACGGGCAAACAGATTCCAATGGAGCCTAGCCAGCCAACCGCAATGCAGCAGGTGCGCACATGGGGTCAGGAGGCGGGAACAACGGCGCAAGCGTCACTAGGCATTGTTACCGGTCCCGGATTGTGGCAACCACCTTGGGTGGAAGCTGAGGTAATGTTAGTGTCAACAGAAGAGAAGGTGGCGGTCTCCAATAAGATGGAGGTGGATGCAAAGGAGAAACCCCCGTCAACAATTTCAAAACCGGCCGCACGCGTGCCCGGAATCAAGGCTCCAGCAGCAAATCCTGTAGGGAAGAAGAAAGCGGCGGACATTGCGCATAGGGTGATGGGGAACAAGACTCCGGTCCCGCTGACCTTGCGGGAACTGGCGGCCGTGTCTCCAGTGGTGGTAGACAAGATGGTGCAGGCGTTGCGGGATTGTGGTCAGGGCCGGGTACCTCAGACGGTGCAGCGGGTTCATGTGGCGCGGAAGGAGGAGGGGCGCAAGGAGTGTGAGTTGAAATTGGTTTTGACTCCTCTTGCTTACGTTCCGATGGTCATAGCGGGGAGGAAGGTGTGGGCTATGGTGGACAGTGGTTCAATGGTGAACCTGCTGCCATCGCAGATGGTGGATGGTTTGGGGTTGGTTTGGCAGAAATGCGCAATGGGTCTCCGCGCGCTTAACGGAGGGGAGTGTTGTGTGGATGGGATAGTTGAGGAGGAGGAGTTTGAGGTTGCAAGGGTCTGTAAGCCTCTTTCTTTTCTTTTGGTTGATTGTGGGGATGTGATTTTGGGAAGGCCGTTCATGTTTGGGTTCCAAGCACAAATGGTTGTTCATCCGGAGGCGAGAACGGAGGCATTGACGGTGGATGATTTGTCCGGCTGAAGGTTTGAGACAACTATCTGCAATCACAGGAAAGGAAAGCGGAGGAGAGTTTCAGATTATGAGGAGGAACCCAACGCAGGGTTGGCCTGCGACGGGCAACCCTTGGAGGATTTTTCCTAGTTGACCAAGGAACCGCACGGAACAAGCTCTGGTTTTGCGCAGGCGGTTGACTAATGAGGAGCAGGGAGGGGGAGGAAGGAAAGTGCAGGGCGCGCACGTTGCAGAAGTAAGTCCCTTTTCTCAGTATGCATTGCCCAAGGGTACTACGCTTTGAAAGCCCTATCATTGTGCCACACTCGTGAGCAAAGGCGAAAGCCGCCGTTCCATTCTGTGCAGGACCTACAGCCAAGGATGCGTGCGGATGATGCGTTGCAACGCTGGCAAGTAAAGCCGGTGTTGCAGAAGGTCTGACCAAGGAATGAGCCAATGCCCCAGGAATTGAACGGACCGCTTTGACCAATTGCTTGGTCACGGGACCCTTGGGTCACGGCAATTAAGGCTTTGGGGTGGTTTACTAGTTTTGCGCAGATCACAGAGGAGCGGATTGCAGCTTTCAATTTTGGCCCGACGGGATGGTTGAGTATGGTGTAAGACTCCAAACGGTGCTAGGCCGTGGCAGTTCTGCAGAGGGGAAAGGTGCTGTTTAGGCTGCCCTCCTGAGTGTTACAAAAATATTTAAATGTAACCAAGATCAAGGTCCAGAACCTGGTAAATGAGGAATCAAGGAGCAGAGGATAAGGATGATAATAGTTTGGTAGCAATGGAACAGCACTATCTGAGACAAGATTATGCAGGGAAAAACTTGAACAGAAGAAATTAAAGTCTTCTTACAGTTCAAAGAACAAAAGCTGTTGTATGTAAACAACGCCCACAAGCTAATAACTCTGGTCGTCAGCAGAAGATTGGGGATGACCAACTCAAACCCAAGCAACCTCCAGGTTCTCAATGAACCTGCCCAACTCTCTGCAATCAAGCGCTTGAAGGGTACCAGATAACTGGGGGTGGCTGTACAAGACAAAGCACAATGTTTAAGAAGCTCTAAAACAAACAGTAACTGATTTGAAGCAAGGATAAACTCAAAAATTCTCAAGGGACTCAAGAGTAGGCTGGCAGAATGCAACTCCAAAGAAGCTAAGGGGAGGTATAACACTCCAGGTCTTAAGCTTAATAAGACCTCTTCAATAAATCGTGATTGGCTCCAGAAAGGTGATCAGGGATCAGGACCAGTATGGTCAGAGAAAGGGATCAAGGAGTGGTATGACACACTCAAAAAATTCCAACAGACAGAATCTTTCTTCAACCAGCAAGGCTATTGGTTGGTGATAAGGATCAGGGATCAAGGGTTGAGTATAGAGGCTCAAGGATCAAAGGTGTGCTGATTTCATGCTGGATTATTCCATGCTCCCCTGATCAATCAAAAAGGCAGGGGAGAGCCCCTCCTTATATGGGCAGGAGGCCCTGTTAGACTATGTACAACGGATTCTACCAATAGAGCAAAAAAAGAAAAGGAAATCATGTGGTCACTTGCGTCCGTCCGTGGATGGGCGCACGCAACAATACCAGAATCACCCACCCCTTGTGCAAAGGCAGACGGGGTGGGAAAGAGAAATGAACCAAACCGCCATGGATGTCCGTGGGCAGTAGTTGGCACTCTTCACCCCTCGTCCAAAGGCGGAAGTGGGTGGGAGAGCCCCAGGAAAGGTGATGGATGAAGTCCGTGACAGCGCAGATGGGCGGATATGAGATTGGCTTGAAACGGTTGAGTAAATCCTGACAGGCTTGAGATTCACAACTGATAGATCAAGTGAGATGGGAGATTTGACGGATCCAAGTATTTGCCAAATGCTTAGGGGTGCGGTCCGGATGGATTTGGTAAATCATGGATGAGCGCCGCGCGACGGTAGCAATGAGGAGATTGGGACGCGCGACAACAAAGATGAGGACGCGCCACAACAAAGATAAGGACGCGCAATGACAACGGCGGAGATGACAAGCAACGCGCAACGGCAAGGATGATGAGCAACGCAGATGAAGGACGCGCAACGTGCGCGGATAAAGGAAGCGCAGCGCGCAAGGCGCGAAGCGCAACGCGCGCGGATGAAGGAAGCGCAACACGCAAGGCGCGAGGCACGCGGATGAAGGACGCGCAACGCGCGAGGCGCGCAGTTGAAGGACGCGCAACGCGCAAGGCGCGAGGCGCGCGGATAAAGGACGGTTTGGATGAGCCTGAGGATAAGTTGTTTTTTTTTTTTTTTTTTTTGATGCCGGATGGTACGTTTGCACAACAGTTTATGGGTTGAGGTCTTGAGGCAGCCAGGGTGTCCAGGATGGGGCACCACATCTCTCCCCAACTTACAGACTGTCCCTAGTCTGCTCTTGAGTTTGATGCCATAGAAAAAGAAAGGAAAGAAAGATGATTGAAACCAAAGAATGGCCATTTTGATCTCGAGAGTGGTTGAGAAAAAATATGTTGATCCAACCAAAAATCCTAGAAGTGGCTGAGATAAAATGAAGGAGGCGTCCCAAGTGCTCACACGCGTGGCATGAAGTAGAGTTTTCACAAAAAGACAAGGATCTTGCCCAGATGGTGCACAATTGGGAGGACTTACTTCCGGACCAAGTTGCCTCCACAAGAGTGAAATTTCTTGACCTGGTCAGCAGAGAACCTTCTGGCCATCTGAGTACAATCCAGCTCCTCCAAAAGATATGATCCACCTCTAACTTGATGGACTACTTGGTAAGGACCATTCCAGCGGTTAGAGAAAAGCTTTCCCCACTGAGTTTCCAAGGAACGATTATAAGCCAATACCAGGTCACCAGGGTTTAAAGGGTCCCTGATTTGATTTTGGTGTTTATCTTCCCAATACTGAACTGATTTTTCTCTTGATTCCATCATCTTCTGATAAGCTTTGTTACAAATATCTTCACTCCGCTCTAGTTGCTTTGATCTGGCAACTAATAGGTCAGTAGTTGAGGAAACTTGCTCCCAAGAGATGCCCAAGAAAGACTCCATTTCAAGATCAAGAGGAAGAACAGCCCTCTGACCAAAGATGATTTCATAAGGAGAGAAACCAGTGGTTCGCTTGGTGGAAATTTGATCAGAGAAGAGGACCAAGGGGAGAAACTTTTGACAATTCTTGCCACTTTCACCCGCCAATTTGACAAGAGCAGCCTTCAAAGGAGCATGGCCTCTTTCCACCATGACTTGTCCTTCAGGATAATGGGGAGTAGTAACTCTATGTTGTCCAGGGAGCGATTGGATCATTTCAGCAAGTTTTCCACCAAATTCCAAGCCACCATCCGTAGAATAAGATTGGGCCAAGCCATAACACATTGTCCAAGTCTCATGAAGGAAAGCTGCTACTGATTCAGAGCTGAGGTTCTTAAGGAACTTTGCTTCAACCCATCCAGAAAAATCATCTCTAGCCACAATGAGGTGCTTAGCTCCACCAGCCTTAATGTGAACCACATCCATAGCAATCCTCCCAAAGACAGTGGACTCTCCAGTGGGGTAACAAATTTTGGCCGGGCGCCTAAGATCACGTTTCTGGCACACTTCACAACTCCTACACCATTGAGCGACGGATTTCTTCAGGGATGGCCACCAGAATTGTTTGGATATTTGTCAATAAGTTTTGGTTTCCCCACAATGACCAAGGCCTTCATGGAGATTTTCCAGGATTGAATCTTGCTTAGAAGGGATAGTGACCACAACAAGTGCACAAGGAGTTGCTCTTTTCATAAGCCTAGAACCTTGGAAAAAGAAGTTGGAGGACTTCCTTTTAAGGGACCAAAATTCTTTGGCAGAGAGATCAGGGGGTCTTTGGAGAGTTGAAAGGTACTGCTCCAACTTAAGCCAGAAACCTTGCTGGAAACCAGAGTAATTTTGGGAGGAGAAGGCAAAGACAGGGCAGACCAAGGGTTCTTTTTCATTTAAATCCATTCCAAACTCTGATTCATTGTCTCCAATAGGTTGTCGAGATAAACCATCAGGCATGGTTAAAGATTTTCCAGGCCTGTGAACAATATCAAAAGAGAACAACTGGATGAAATCCACCCAACAAGTCATTGGAGCATTTGGGAGGCTGGGGGCATTGATCATTTCAATAATTGATCGTGCATCGACTTGTAACTTGAAGGGTTGACCTTAAAGGACAGTCTGAAGCTTCTTCAACATTTGGGCCACACTGCAAAGTTCCAGTTTTGGCTGGGAGTACCTGGATTCCACATCTGAGAAAAGAAGAGATTCATACAGAGCAGGACGATCCAAACCATTTTCATCTTTCTGGGTAAGAACAGCCATAACAGATTGATAACTCAAGTCCACTGCCAGCTTGATCTTGCCGGCTCCGGGTCCATAAGTGATCTTTTTCAAAACAATGTCTTTCCCAACAATTGTTTTGAGAAACTGAAATGATTGTTTGCAGTCTTGGGTCCAAATCCATTCAGCATCCTTCCTGGTTAAGCGACGCAAGGGAATACAGATTTTGGATAATGAGGGAATGAAGATCCTGACATAAGTTACAACACCTAGGAAACCTCTAACTTACGTTGGATTTATTGGGGTAGGCCAGGAGATGATTTTGTTTACTTTAGAGGGTGCCATCCTTCTTCCGTCCTTGCAGACTATATGACCAACAATTTCCAAGGCAGGGACACAGGGGGCAAGTTTTGATCCAGAGACAGTAAGGCCAGATTCCTCGATTCCAAACAAAATTCTTTCCAAGACAGTAGCATATTACCAGAAAAATTGTCGGATTCCTGAGTGCCAAGGTAAGAGCTTATTATCATAGTCAGAAACTGGCCCTTTAATCCCACCATCATTGATAAAGATACCCGCATGATCCGGGATTTTGTCCTGGAGGATCCACATCATCTGAGCCTGATAGACTGAAACCGAGTTGGTGGCACCTTGAGGCAATCGAGTCAGCTGAAATTGACCAAGGGGAGTATCAAAAGTAGTGAGGGGACAAGAAATAGGATGCAAGGATTGTTTGTCATAGCCACCCATAATGTCACCTAGACCATAGCAAGCTCTCCCAGAGAAGGATTCAACAAATTCTTCAGTGGCAGGCGGCATGCCAGAGTCTTTAATAGTAACTTTATTAAGAGGTTGGAGATCATGAACTACTCTAAGTTTACCATTACTCTTTAGAACACAGAAAACAGGACTGGAATAGCTAGAAGTCAATGTGGTAGACCAAACCTGTCCTATAGCCATCAGACTCACTTTTGTAGTGTAAAAACAGCTCAAGCCCTTAAATTAACCTCAGAAATGGATTCTAAATCACAAATAACCTATAGTCACTCAGCCAAAGTACCCCCCTATCTCTCATGGATTAGAAGATACAGCTCAAGAAACCTTCAACTGTGGCAAAACCCATACCCAACCAGGGGTCACAGCTTTGTGGAAGACATAAGGCATACCTAGTAAACCCTCAAGTACATACCAGTGGAAGCTTACCCTCAACACCAGGACCATACACCAACCCTGTCACCTCATCCAGAATACAGTAATACAGATACAGGAGGCAGTGCAGCATGTCAGATACTGTCACCTCTTCCAGCATACAGCATACAGATCCAGGAGGCAGTGCAACCAGTCAGATCCTGTCACCTCATCCAGAATACAGCATACAGATCCAGGAGGCAGTGCAACCAGTCAGATCCAGTCACCTCATCCAGAAAACAGCATACAGACACAGGAGGCAGTGCAGCATGCCAGATCCAGTCACCTCATCCAGAATACAATAGTACAGATGCAAGAAGCAGTGCAGCCAGTCCAGATCCAGTCACCTCAGCCAGAATACACAAATACAGATACAGGAGGCAGTGCAGCATGTCAGATCTGGTCACCTGAACCAGACAAGCATGCAAATACACATACAAGAGGCTGTGCAGAAGTATACAGGAGCAATATAGGCAGGAGGAAGTCAAACCAGTCTCAAGCAAGAACCAAACAAACATGCAGCAAATACACATACAAGAGGCTGTGCAGAAGTAATACAGGAACAATATACATAAAGGAGGCTGTGCAGAAGTATACAGGAGCAAAATATGCAGGAGAAAGTGGAACCAGCCTTAACCAGAGCCAGAATAGCTAGAAGTTGATTGTTTGTATAAACCGGTTCAGACTTGTTTGCAGACCAACTTGAAGAATTCGTCAACTTTAGCAGCAGGGATTGGGATCTTTTTCTTTTGCCAAGGGTCATGTTCAACTACAGGGATGATGTAAGGAAGACCATAGGATTCTTTCAAGAGTCCTCTCTCTTCTTCACAGAATGCAATAGATTTTTCCCTTAGAGACAAAATATTTTTGATCAAATTTAACTCATCAGGAAGAAGCCATCCATCTGGACCAAAGTTGACCACTTTCAGACAATCTTCAGTGACCCAACCGGAGGGAATAAATGGACCAGTGAGGGATTTGGATAGACCACAGTAAGGATTGTGGGGTAGTGGAGGACGCATAAGAGGACAATTGAGGTTGAGAGGCATTGGTTGGTTGACTGGCTGGACCTTCTTTGCAACTGGTTTGTACTTGGTGGGAAAGGAGAGGAATCCCTGCTTCCTCCAAGCATTGACCAGTGAGACCTCACTACAAAAACTGAGGCCGTGTTCCAACATCTTCCAAGTCCAATGTTCTGCGGCGTCCTTGAAAGGTGCCTTCTCCATAAAAGAGGATCCAAAAGATAACACATTGCTCAAATGTGTGGCACAGGGTAGAGTTTTGAAAAAAACAGTAGTAGAAGCCCCTGGTGGTGCACAATTGGGAGGACTTACTTCTACCCCAAATTGCCTCAACCTAAGACCAAACTCCTTCATACCAAAGCTACCAAGAAAAGAATTGAGATTGAGATCTAGTTTAGACTCATTGCGGAGATTTGAAACCGGAATAGAGGATGAGTGATCAGGCTGAAAAGAAAAAGAAAAAGAAGATACAACAGATCCAGACAGAGAAGAAATATTTTTGGATTTTTTGGATTTTTCATGTGTTTGGGTTTTGATCTTATTTGGATGAGAAGAAAATGATGAGGAAAAAGAAAGATATGCCTCTGAGGTGGGAGTTGGTCCATGAGTTGAAGTCTGAGGCTGAGGAGAACTACAACTATCAGTAGGGCCAACTATTCTGCTAAAAAATGAGGATGAAAGGAATGAGAGTTTTCTTTCTGCTTTCCTTTCAGGACAGATTTGGGAGGGTGACCAGGGAAGTCTCTTTCCCAACAACCAGAATCCAAAGAACAAAGGGGAACTTCAATTTTTCTGCCATCAGCATTGGGGAGGAGAATTCTCTCCCCAACTTGATCAGAAAACATCAGGGTAGCACCAAAGTCCATTAAGAAAGGCCTTCCCAAGATCATGGGACCATCCAGACAAGTGATCCAGAAGTTACAGGTGCCAACAATATTTTGACCAATTCGACTAGGAATATCCTCAGCAATACCAACCAGTTCACAGGACTGATTCCCAATTCCATAGACCGCAGAGTTGAAACTGATCCTTGGGCTAAGTTTAAGCTTGCAGGCTATGGAGTCCGAAATCAAGTTGAGCTGAGAACCCAAATCCACAAGGAGAGAAACCGTTTTAGTTGAATCACCAAGACAACATGGAAGAAAACCAAGAGGACAGGAATACAGATTGGTATCTGAAGAGGGATCTGTTCCACCAGAATCCTCTATCAGAGTACCAGAGGAGACTTTTAATTTGTCCGGACCAATCTCCACACGTCAACAAGAAACCCATTTCTTCATCCCTTCTGCCACAGATGGAGAGATCAACACGAGTTCAGCCACAGATAGATTGGGGATTTTAAGATCAGAAATTTTCTTTAATACTCCTTCCACAGCATTAGGGTAGTCCTTGGAGATGCCCCTCTCAAATTAAACTTTGGGCTGGGTGGAGGGAGGAAGACCAGGTGTAATAGGTGATGGAAGAGGATCTGAGAGTTGGGCAGGTTGAAGAGATGAAGGATCAGAGTTTTCCTGGAACCTTTCCATAAGTGGTTCCCTTTCTACTTCCATGTCTTCCTTATCAGAGGAAGGAGGCTCAGGTGAAGATTGGCGTTTAACAGGTTTTTGCAGAATGGAGGATGGAACAGGAGGAGATTTATGAGGTTTTGGTTCCTCATGGTGTTTCCTAGCTGGATCGGATTGATAGGTGCCAGGGAATCTGGAAGAAGTGATAGCTGGGGGATACCAAGGTTGCAGAGTTCCACAAGATAACAAAAATCCACAGAGACCAAGGATGCCTTCTTAGGAGTTGGTGGTTGGTATGAGGCCACAACATGACGGATTGGTCAAGACAAATCAAAAGGGATCAAAGAACCGTTAGGAAGGAAAAGATTATTTCCCTTCTGCTCTACTAACTTCTCCTCCTTGTCCTTCTGGAGTTCAGGACATCTACCGGTACCATGGCCTTCCCTATGGCAATAATAACAGACTATAGTAGACTTAGGAACAGAATTAGCAGGTTTAGGAGTGGCTAAAGAGGATATTTTCTGATCTATTTTATTCTCAAATTCCTGAAGTAATTGATTGATCTCATCTATAGTAGGTGTCTCCCGGTGAGTCTGAGGATTGTTTTTAGGTCTGCGATTGGCTTCCATCTTATTCATGATTTTGTTAGATGCTTGAAAAGAGGGGGAAAGCACTGGTTCAGTGATTTTAGGTTTTTCAAAGGTGAGAGCTGTTTGACCTTTCATCAATTTATCCCCAGTATTCCTAAGAACCATGAAAGCAGGGAGCTTGAACCAATTGTCTCTTGTCCTGATCATGGATCCAGATTTCACCAATTCATCCTTAATTCTTTCCTGCACTCCTGGGGAGAAAGACTGAAAAAATTGCACTCAAATTTTTTCCAACGTATCAATGTGTTTGTTCTGGATAAGATAGGACTGGATAGGGTCCCAAGATTTTCTGAAAGTCTTATAGTCAGAGGCTGAGGAGATACCACCATTGGAGATCCATTGAGAAACCAGGGCATCCAAGTCTTGCAAAGTAAATCTGGCTACATCTATTTTTCCCCAATAGGCCAGTATAGCCTCCTTCAGGAGCTGCCAGTTGTGAGTTTCAAATCCCTCAAACGATTCGATAACCTCCATAACTTTGTCAGAAGAGATAAAAAATCGTAACTGATAGGGCATATCATATTCACTGGCATCATCCACTTCCGCAGCGATCTCATAGGAGTCCAGGACTTGTTTGAAATTGGTCCCATTGAAGCCTAAGTTTTTGTTCTGAGGTTTGATTTTGACCATCTTGGCCCAAACAGATAAAGAGGATCCAGCAGATTCCATGTTGAAGGGTTCCTAAGAGATCCAAACAAGCAGAGTTCAAAGGTGGCTCACAAGTGTGGCAAGAGTAGAGTTTCACAAAAAAAACAAGGATCTTGCCCAGATGGTGCACAATTGGGAGGACTTACTTCTGGACCAAGCTGCCTCCACGGATCAGATCTGAAAAAAGAACAAACAGAAAAAGAAAAGAAAAAAAATTGGATCGGATTTCGGAGTTGATTCTTCAAGTTGGGAATGTAAATCCCAAGGTTGCTGGTTTGATTCCGGCCCAGGGGACCAAATGTAAGAATCCAAACGGTGCTAGGCCGTGGCAGTTCTGTGGAGGGGAAAGGTGCTGTTTAGGCTGCCCTCCTGAGTGTTACAAAAATATTTAAATGTAACCAAGATCAAGGTCCAGAACCTGGTAAATGAGGAATCAAGGAGTAGAGGATAAAGATGATAATAGTTTGGTAGCGACGGAACAGCACTATCTGAGACAAGATTATGCAGGGAAAAACTTGAACAAAAGAATTTAAAGTCTTTTTTAGAGTTCAAAGAACAAAAGCTGTTGTATGTAAACAACGCCCACAAGCTAATAACTCTGGTCATCAGCAGAAGATTGGGGATGATCAACTCAAACCCAAGCAACCTCCAGGTTCTTGATGAACCTGCCCAACTCTCCGCAATCAAGCGCTTGAAGGGTACCAGATAACTGTGGGTGGCTGTACAGGACAAAGCACAATGTTTTAAGAAGCTCTAAAGCAAACAGTAACTGATTTGAAGCAAGGATAACCTCAACACTTCTCAAGGGACTCAAGAGTAGGCTGGCAGAATGCAACTCCAAAGAAGCTAAGGGGAGGTATAACACTCCAGGTCTTAAGCTTAATAAGACCTCTTCAATCAATTGTGATTGGCTCCAGAAAGGTGATCAGGGATCAGGACCAGTATGGTCAGAGAAAGGGATCAAGGAGTGGTATAAAACACTCAAAAAATTCCAACAGACAGAATTTTTCTTCAACCAGCAAGGCTATTGTTTGGTGATGAGGATCAGGGATCAAGGGTTTGAGTATGGAAGCTCAAGGATCAAGGGTTGAGTATGGAAGATCAAGGATCAAGGGTGTGCTGATTTCATGCTGGATGATTCCATGCTCTGATGATTGATCAAAAAGGCAGGGGAGAGCCCCTCCTTATATGGGCAGGAGGCCCTGTTAGACTATGTACAACGGATTCTACAAATAGAGCAAAAAAAGAAAAGGAAATCATGTGGTCACTTGTGTCCGTCCGTGGATGGGCGCACGCAACAATACCAGAATCACCCACCCCTTGTCCAAAGGCAGACGGGGTGGGAAAGAGAAATGAACCAAACGGCCACGGATGTCCGCGGGCAGTAGTTGGCACTCTTCACCCCTTGTCCAAAGGCGGAAGTGGGTGGGAAAGCCTCAGGAAAGGTGACAGATGAAGTCCGTGAGAGCGCGGATGGGCGGATAGGAGATCGGCTTGAAACGGTTGAGTAAATCCTGACAGGCTTGGGATTCACGACTGATAGATCAAGTGAGATGGGAGATTTGACGGATCCAAGGATTTGCCAAATGCTTAGGGGTGCGGTCCGGATGGATTTGGTAAATCATGGATGAGCGCTGCGCGACGGTAGCAATGAGGAGATTGGGACGCGCAACGACAAAGATGAGGATGCGCAATGACAACGGCGGAGATGACAAGCAACGCGCAATGGCAAGGATGATGAGCAACGCGGATGAAGGACGCGCGACGCGCGCGGATAAAGGAAGCGCAGCGCGCGAGGCGCAACGCGCAACGTGCGCGGATGAAGGACGGTTTGGATTAGCTTGAGGATAAGTTGGTTTTTTTTTTTTTTGCTGCAGGACGGTACTTTTGCGCAACATTTTATGGGTTGAGGTCTTAAGGCGGCCAGGGTGTCCAGGATGTGGCACCACACTGTCCCCAGAACTCTGCACCTCTGTCAACCATTACCAGCCACAGTGATCTGTAACGTGAAAACCAATCTTCCTCCAGAAACTGACAAACTTTCTCCACTGAGAGCTTCACTAGCGGCCGCACTTCCACCTATCCTGATAGATTGTCTTGCGCAACAAGGAGGTACGCAAACTTACCTGTCTTGATGTGCACATCATCCAGAGAAACTGGCCCAAACAAGGCATCTTCTCCGGTGGGGATACCTACTTTTTGAGGTAACATTGCGCTCCACTTCTGACACGCTTTTCACAGCTGTACCCACTCCTGTACCATGCAAACTACACCCTGCCATGAGAAACTTTCTCTCACCCGCTTCCTCATTTCAAGCTTTCCGCAATTGCCATGATTGTCATGCAGACTTCCCAGAATCACCTCCTGATCCACCCTTGATGTGCTGACCATGAGTGGTACCAGCGCGCTCCATGGCCACAGCTGTCCTTCCTGCAGGTAGAAATTTCTCACTCTCTTCCAAATCCATTGAAAAATCTTGGCTGGTGTTTCCTCCGGAAACCAAATATCCTGCAAATACAAAATGAGGACCACATACCTTCTGGACTGCTGGAGCGGAAGTTGCACACCTACTTCCATCACCCCCACTTTAACTGTCAGGGCCTCCACATCCAAGGGTTCCGTGCCGTTTTACAGGACATCCCGGGGGTACAAAGACAGCACTTCTGGCATGTTAAAGGCCTTCCCTGGAACATGCACCACCCTGAAAGAGAACAACTGAAGGAAGGCAACACACCTGGTCATAGGTGCGTTTGGCAGCATTGGAAAATTGATCATTGGCGCCAGCGCCTCTGCATCCACCAGAAGCAAAAAGTGAATACCCCATAGCAAATTCTGAAACCTCTGCACAATCTTAGTGACCCTGCAAAGTTCCAACTTTGGCTGCAATTACCGGCTCTCCATTGGCGTAAACATAACGGACTCGTAAAGAACCAGATGATCTTTCCCCTCATCCTCTTGGGTCAGCACCGCCCCCGCACCAAACTTGCTCAAATCCACGGCCAACTTAATTCCTCTGGCGTCATAATCAAAGTCCCATAGTACAATATTTCACCCAACAATCTCCTTTAGTTTGTCAAAGGCAATGTCACAGTTTGAGCCCCAGGTCCATTCCGCACCCTTACGTGTCAATGCCAGCAACGGGCTAGCAACCTCCGCAAACCGCTTAATGAACATCCATAGATAGCTACACAATCCCAAGAACTGGAGAATGTGCAAGACAGTCTTTGGCGTTGGCCACTCAAGGACTTTGTTGTGTTTCTTTTCCGCAATCCGCCTTCTGACGGAAGCCACCACATATCCTAGAAACTCCAGCGCAGGCACGCAGACCACTAACTTTTTCCCTGACACCGTAAGCCCCGCTTCCTCAATACAGAACAAGCTCTGTTCCAGCGTACGTGGGTATTCCCAGAAGAATTGGCAAATCTTGTGAGCGTCTGTAAGCATTTTCCCTCCATACTCTGTCTTTGGGCCTTTGATGCCCGGGTTGTCAATGAAGATCTGCACCCCCTCTGGAAGATTGTCCTTCAGAATCCAGGTAATCTGCGCTTGGTAAAACGCGACCAAGTTAGTTCCACCTTGCCGCAGCCGCGTCAGTTGCATCCTGCCGAATCCGGTCTCAAAGGCAGTCATTGGACGCAAACTCCAATTGAGTTTGCGCTGATTGTATCCGCCCATCACATCCACCAACCCATAGCACGCGCGTCCTGCCATAGATTTCAGAAACTTGTCCACGCAAAGAGGTTTTCCTGCGTCTTGGATTGTAAACAAATTGAGCCGCTGCGGATCATGAAAAATCCATAGTGACTTCCCATCCTGCTTAACCACCGCAAATATCAGACTTGAGTAGCTTGATGTTGACTGCTTGTAAATACCCGTCCCCACAGCCTCGCGCACCAGATCCAAGAAGGGCCCCAAAACCGCCTGCCAAATTGGAATTGGCTTTATCCGCCAAGGTTTGTGCAGAACCATCCAAATCACATAACGGTTGCCTATCTTGCCCTTTAAAAGTCCTTGCTCTTCAGGTCCGAATGCAAGCGCTCTTTCCCGGAGAACAAGTACCAAAGTCAGCAAATCCTGTTCCTCCATGCTCAACCAGCCCGGTGTTCCAAAGTTAAGGGCCGCAATCTGCTCATCTGTAATCTGATCCACTTGCGTTGCCCATCCTGACACCTTCAGTGGAGATTCCCACGGGTCCCGTAACCAAGGGATTGGTTGCAGTGGTCCGTTCAGATCCTGCAGCATTGCTTTCTTCCAGTGAAGGACCTTTTGTGAAACCGGCTTATACTTTCTGACATTGCACCGCACCATCCACAGGCATCTGTTACCATAGGTCCTAGTCAAAACCAAAACACAGCTTTTTTCTTTGCTCACAAGCGTGGCACAATGATAGTTTTTTTGTGAAGTACCTCCCGGCAATGCACACTGAGGAAAGGAACTTACTTCAGGTGGTTGCGCGTCCCGCACTTCCTCCCTTCTCCCCACCTTCTCCTCACTGGTCAACCACCCCCACAAAGCCAGAGCTTGCTCCATGCAGTAACCTTGGCCAAATAGTCAAAATCCACCTCCGGACCACCCTTGTGAAAAAACTCCGCGCCAGGGTCCTCGTCCTCCTCTCTTGCAGAATCCCGCATCCACTTCCCCAACCCCTGATTGGAGATTGTGGTTTTGAATTACCCGCCAGACAAATGTTCCACCTTTAGAGGTTGTCACACATCTCGGATTGTAAAAGAATTGAGCTGCTGCAGATAATGAACATTCCGTAGTGACTCCCCATCCTTCTTAACTACCGCAAAGATCAGACTTGAGTAGCTTGATTTTGAATGCTTGTAAAGACCCTTCCCCACAGGCTTGCACACCAGCTCCAAGAAGGGCCCCCAAACCGCCCACGGAATTGGAATTGGCTTGATCTGCCAAGGTTTGTGCAGAACCGTTGGAATCACATAAGCGTTGCCTATCTTGCCCTTTAACAGTCCTTGCTCTTCAGGTGCAAATGCAAGCGCTCTTTCCGGGAGAAAAAGTACCAAAGTCAGCAAATCCCATTCCTCCCCGCTCAACCATCCCAACAGTCAAAATTTAAGGGCCGCAATCTGTTCATCTTTAATACGCTCCAATTGCATTGCCGATCCTGACACCTTCAGTAGAGATTCCCAAGGGTCCCGCAACCAAGGGATTGGTCGCAGTGGTCCGTTCAGATCCTGCGGCATTGCTTTGTTCCGGTGAAGGACCTTTTGTGCAACCGGCTTATACTTTCTGACATTGCACCAGGCCATCCGCACGCATCTGTTACCATAGGTCCTAGTAAAAAAAAAACCGCGGCTTTTGCCTTTGCTCACGAGTGTGGCACAATGATATTGTTTTTGTGAAGTACCTCCCGGCAATGCACACTGAGGAAAGGAACTTACTTCAGGTGCTTGCGCGTCCCGCGCTTCCTCCCTTCTCCCCACCTGCTCCTCACTGGTCAATCGCCTGCACAAAGACGGAGCTTGCTCCATGCAGTAACCTTGGCCAACTAGTCCAAATCCACCTCCAGACCACCCTTGTGAACCAACTCTGCGCCGGGGTTCTTCTCCTCCTCTCTTGCAGAATCCCGCATCCACTTCCCCAACCCCTGATTGGAGATTGTGGTTTTGAATTGCCCACCGGTGTGGTGCCCAATCTGGGACACCTGTGGACCAGTACGGGAAAAGTAAAATTTTCATGAATTTATTTATAGCCTCCATTTAGATCAAAAAAAAAAGAAAAAAAAATCAAAATCATTTCTCAGTTCAGTTCCCCGTTCTCAGCCCTCCCTTCTCCTAGTTTTCTAGGAAGATCTCTCAGTGCCCAGTGCTTGGACCTATGTTCAAGTCACCCTTGCTTTGCACTGCTATCCACCCTTTTGGCTAATGCACAGATGAAGACCGGCTTGCCTTGCGGGTTTCTTTCTGGCACCGGCATCCCCTAGGTTTATCATTCCTCATCATTCATAACACCAACAGCCCTATCAACACCAACAACATCAACAACAATCTTCATCATCTCAATCCTCACCACTCTCACTCAGATCATCCAATTCACTCCTCACCTCAGCATCTCCATCATCATCAGACCTCCGATCTCCCTCAACCAATCCTGCAAACCTACAACTCCCTGCTCTTGGCTCATCAACTCGACCATCCCAAGCTCATTGATCAAGATTTTCATCAATCCCTCAATCTCATCAAGACTTGGACCACACCTGACGACCAACCATCACCCCCCCCCCACTGCAACCACCAACTTGGCCATCTCAAGTGCCCGTCTACCTCATCCATCAATCCTCTTGTCACCCATTTATTCATCTCTCTCACTTGGAGCTGCCAAGCATATCCTTAAAACGACCAATATTGACAATCTGATGATCTGAACCATCCTGACCAATTGGGTCGTGAACCTAAACTCAAACTAGAATTTAAACGCTCAAACAAGGTCCACCGGATCTCATCCCCTCCCCTGTGCTGGAGTTCAAGACAAAAGACTTTGGGTACCACGCCCTAGAGTTTGACTTGATCAATACTAGAAAGCGTGCCCTTGAAACATTGGCCACTCCAAACAATTGTCCATAGAAACTCATCATCAAACACCCAAAGAATATCTATCCTATCACATTCACCCCCTTGATCAAATAGCCTCAATCCACCTCCTAGCTCACCAATCTCCCGCGTGTCTTGTCTTTTTCCCGCGCGGGTCTCTTCTGTTGCCTGGGCCCGTCAGACACCTGCTGGAGGTCATCTGCAGTCTCAGCAGTTGCCTGGGCCTGTCAGGATGCCCGCAGGCGTCCCACTAGCTACTCTCTTGCCCGTGCCCATCATTGGAACGGGCCAGGGTCTTGATTCAACTCTTCTGTCTTTTTTTTTTCTGAGTGTTTGTTTTTTTCTTTTTTTTCTTTTGTTTTCTCATGAAAATCAATCATCCAAAAAAAAAAAAAAAAAAAAAAAAAAAAAAAAAAAAAAAAAAAAAAAAAAAAAAAAACGCTCTATTTGTAAATCTCTCTTGTAAATAGTCTACAGGGACCCATGGCCTATAAAAGGAGGGCTCTCCCCTGCTCTTTTTAAGCATCCATGGGAGTATGGGCATGTGTCCCCCCCCGTTTATCATTGAAATCTGAATCCTCATCCTCATCCTGGGTATATCTATGATTGCCCCCCCCTGATCCATTGATCCTGAGTCTTTGCCTCTCTGTGGCCTGATCCTTTTCACCAACCAATAGCCTTGCTGGTGTGGTGTCATTATATAGCCTCGGGTCAGGGACTGCGTCGCGGCCTGCGCGCTCAGCATCTGGTAGGTTAGGCTCAGCAGTCGGGGTGCGCCGGTCTTCAGCAGTAGCCGCTGCGGGTTCAGCAGTAGCCGCTGCGGGCTCAGCAGTGGACGCGGCGGGATCGAGCACGCGACTGCGGGCCGGGCCTGACTAAGGGAGGCGGGCCGCGACCCGCTTGGATGTCCAACTCATGGATGGAGCTGGGCCGACCGGGTTCTCGGAGCGGCTAGTCGGGGAAGGAAAAAGCGGGGCGACAGCGGGGCTATATGCGTGGCAGCCGCGCGCAAGCGCGGGCCGGCCCCGGGACGGGAAATTCACGACGGCGCGTCGGGTGGATGCGCGCAAGCGCGGTGGATCTTGGGTATTGCGCGGCGGAGGGCCGCGCCACGAAAAGACGAACCGGATGCGCGTAATGACAGGCGAGCTGGCGGGGGTAGGGTATGGGTATGGGTTTAGGGATGGGTTAGGGTTCTGGGTCTAGGTTTCCTTCTTCATGGTTGTCAGTCTGTCTTTGTGCTTGTGCTTAGTTTAGGGTTGAGGGGGAGGGCTCAAACACCCTTCCCCTCGACTTTGGGTTGTAGGGGGGATTGAGCATTCTAGATTGATCAATCTACATCTATCTCTCTCTCTCTCTCTCGGAGTAAAAGGAAGGAAGCATTCTCGGTCTTACAGACGCTAGAACCATCGATCCCGTAACTAGGGACAACTTCGTGAGGATAAACCTCTAAAGTTTCCACACTGGTTGAAGAGAATTCTGTCTGTTGGAATTCTTGAGTGTGTTATACCACTCCTTGATCGCTTCCTCTGACCATACAGGTCTTGATTCCTCCTTGATCATCTTTCTGGAGCCAATCACAATTGGTTGAAGAGGTCTTATCAAGCTTAAGACCTGGAGTGTTATACCTCCCTAATTTTTTTTTGGAGTTGAATTCTGCCAGCCTACTCTTGATTTCCTTGAGAAGTGTTGAGGTTATCCTTGCTTCAAATCAGTTTACTGTTTGCTTTTAGAGCTTCTTAAACATAGTGCTTTGTCTTGTGCAGCCACCCTCAGTTATCTGGTACCCTTCAAGCGCTTGATTGCAGAGAGTTGGGCAGGTTCATTGAGAACCTGGAGGTTGGTTGGGTTTGAGTTGATCATCCCCAATCTTCTTCTGACGACCAGAGTTATTAGCTTGTGGGCGTTTTTTACATACAACACCTTTGTTCTTCAAACTTTAAACAAACTTTAGCTTCTTTTGTCCAAGTTTTCCCCACATAATCTTGGCTCAGATAGTGCTGTTCCATTGCTAACAAACTACTATCATTTTTATCCTTTACTACTTGATTCCTCATTTACCAGGTTCTGGACCTTGATCTCTGTTACATTTAAATATTTTTGTAACACTCAGGAGGGCAGCCTAAACAGCACCTTTCCCCTCCACAGAACTGCCACGACCTAGCACCATTTGGAGTCTTACATTTGGTCCCCCGGGCCGGGATCAAACCAGCAACCTTGGGATTTACAGTCCCAACTTGAAGAATCAACTCCAAAATGCAATCTGATCCTTTTCTTTTTTCTTTTTTTTCTGTCATCATTCAGATCTGGCCTGTGTTGGCAACTTGTTTCAGAAGTAAGTCCTCCCAACTGTGCACCATCAGGGCAGGATTCTTGTTGTTTTTGTGAAACTCTACCCTTGCCATGCTTTTGAGCCACCTTGGAAATCCTTTTTTTTTGGATCCCCTTAGGAACTCTGTCTTCAAAATGGAATCTTTTTGCTCCACCACTTTTTGGGCCAAGATGGTCAAGATCAAACCCCAGAACAAGGACCTAGGCTTCAATGGAACAAACGTGGAAAAATTTTTGGACTCCTATGAAATGGCTGCAGAAGTGGATGGTGCAAGTGAACATGATATGGCCTATCAGTTATGATTTTTTATCTCCTCTGATGAAGTTATGGAAGTGATCAAATTGTTTGATGGATTCAAAACTCAAACCTGGAGGCTCTTGAAGGAGGCTATGTTGGCTTATTGGGGAAAAATAGATGTGGCTAGGTTTACCTTACAGGACTTGGATGCTTTTGTTTCTCAATGGATTTCCACTGGTGGTGTCTCTTCAGCTTCTGATTATCAGTCTTTCAGAAAGTCTTGGGATCCTATTCAGTCTTATCTCATAAGGAATGATCACATTGAAACTGTGGACAAAATTTGAGTTTGATTTTTTCAATCTTTTTTGCCAGGAGTGCAGGACAGGATTAGGGATTAATTAGTCAACTCTGGATCCATGATCACTACTAGGGATAATCAATTCTAACTCCCTGTCTTTCTGGTCCTTAGGAATGTGGTAGAAAAAGTCATGAAAGGTCAAACTGCTTTAAATTTTGAAAAGCCCAGGATCACTGAACCAGTCCATGCTCCTTCTTTCCGAGAATCCAACAAAATCATGAACAAGATGGAAGCAAATTTCAGAACAAAATAAAGCCCTCAGGCCAAGAAGGATGCTGCTACCATAGATGAGATTCCCAAGCTACTTCAGGCTTTTGAGAATAAAATAGATCAGAAAATATCCTCTTTAGCTACCCCCAAACCTGCTGATTCCGTTCCTAAATCCACCTTAGTCTGCTATTACTGTCATAGTGAAGGCCATGGTACTGGTAGATGTCCTGAACTCCAGAAGGACAAGGAGGAGAAATTAGTAGAGCGGAAGGGAAATAATTTCTTTCTTCATAATGGTGCTTTGATCCCTTTTGACTCATCTTGTCTAATCCGTCATGTGGTGGCTTCTTACCAACCACCAACTCCCAAGAAGGCATCCCTGGTCTCCTTGGATTTTTGATCATCCTGTGGCACTCTTAAACCTTGGTATCCTCCAGCTATCACTTCTTCTATCTTCTCTGGTGCTTATCAAGTTGATCCAGCTAGGAAACATCATGAGGAACCCAAAGCTCACAAGTCTCCTCCTGTTCCATCTTTGATCCTTTGAAAACCTGTCAAACATCAATCTTTGCCTGAGCCCCCTCCCTCTGATGTGGAAGACATGGAAGTAGAAAGGGAATCACTCATGGAAAGTTTCCAGGACCACTCTGATCCTTCTCCTCCTCTTCAATCTGGTCATCCCCCTCAATCCTCTGACCCTCTTCCAGCACCTGCCTCACCTGATCTTCCTCCCTCCACCCAGCCCAAAGTTTGGTTTGAGAGGGGCATTTCCAAGGACTACCCTAATGCTGTGGAAGGAGTATTAAAGAAAATTTTGGATCTCAAAATCCCTGATCTATCTGTTGCTGAAATGCTGTCTATCTCTCTATCTGTGGCTGAAGGCATGAAGAAATGGGTTTCTTGTTGACATGTGGAAATTGGTCTGGATGAATCGAAGGTCTCTTCTGGCACTTTGATGGAGGACTCTGGTGGAATAGATCTCCCTTCAGATGCCAATCTGTATTCCTGCCCTCTTGGATTTCTTCCCTGCTATCTTGGTGAATCAGCTAAACAAGTTTCTCTTCTTGTGGATTTGGGTTCTCAGCTCAACTTAATCTCAGATGCTATGGCCTGCAAACTCAAGCTTAGCCCAAGGGTCAGTTTTACTCCTGCGGTATATGCTATAGGGAATCAGTCATGTGAATGGGTTGGTATTGCTGAAGATGTCCCTGTTTGAATTGGTCAAAATATTTTTGGAAATTGTCACTTCTGGATCACTTGTTTGGAAGGTCCTAGGAGCTTGGGCCGGCCTTTCTTAATGTATTTTGGTGCTACCCTGATTTTTTCTGATCAAGTTGGGGAGAGAATCCTTCTCCCTGATGCTGATGGCAGAAAAATTGAAGTTCCGCTTAGTTCCTTGGATCATGGTTGTTGGGAACAAGATTTCCCTGGTCATTCTCCCAAAACAGTTCTAAAGGGAAAGCAGAAAGAGAACTCTCATTCCTCTCAGCGTCATTTTTTATTGGATTAGTTGATCCTACTGATAGTTGTAGTTCCTCTCAGCCTCAGACTTCAACTTATGGATCAAATTCAATCTCAGAAGCATATTTTTTGTTTTCCTCATCATCTCTTCCTCTTCTAAATAAGATCAAAATTCAAAAACATAAAAAATCCAAAATTTCCAAAAATATTTCTTCTCTCTCTGGGTCTGTTGTATCTTCTTTTCTTTTTTCCCTTCAGCCTGGTCAATTATCCTCTACTCTGGTTTTGAATCTCTGCAAAGAGTCTAAACAAGATCCCAATCTTGATTATTTTCTTGGTGGTTTTGGTATGAAGGATTATGGTTTTAAGTGGAGGCAATGTGGGGTAGAAGTAAGTCCTCCCAATTGTGCACCATCAAGGGCCTCTGCTACTGTCATTTTTGAAACTCTACCCTGTGCCACACATGTGAGCAATGTGTTAGCTTTTGGATCTTCTTTTATGGAAAAGGAACCCTTCAAGGACAAGGCAGAACATAAAACTTGGCCTCAGTTTTTGTAGTCAGGTCTCACTGGTCAATGCTTGGAGGAACAAAGGATTCCTCTCTTTTGCCACCAAGTCTAAACCAGTTGCAAAAAAGGTTCAACCATTCAACCAAACAATGCCTCTCAACCTCAACCCTCCTCTTATGCGCCCCCCGCTATCCCGTGATCCTTACTGTGGTTTACCTCAAACTCTTACTGGTCCATTCATCCCCTCTGGTTGTGTCACTGAAGAACGCCTGAAAGTGGTCAACTTTGGTCCAGGTAAATGGCTCCTTTGTGATGAGTTGAATTTGATCACAAATGTCTTAGCCCTTAGGGAAAAATCTATTGCTTTCTGTGAAGAAGAGAGGGGTCTCTTGAAAGAATCCTATGGCCTCCCTTACATTATCCCTGTAGTAGAACATGATCCCTGGAAAAAGAAGAATATCCCAATCCCTGCTGCTAAAATTGACAAATTCATCAAGTTGGTCTGCAAACAAGTCAAAACCGGTTTATATGAACAATCAACTTCTAGCTATTCCAGTCCTGTTTTCTGTGTTCTCAAGAGTAATGGTAAACTTAGAATATTTCATGATCTCCAGCCTCTAAATAAGGTTACTATAAAAGACTCTGGTATTCCCCCTGCTACTGATGAATTTGTTGAATCCTTCTCTGGGAGAGCTTTCTACAGTCTAGGTGACATTATGGGTGGCTATGACAAACAATCCTTACATCCAATTTCTTGTCCTCTCACTACTTTCAATACTCCTCTTGGAAGTTTCCAACTTACTCAATTACCTCAAGGTGCCACCAATTTGGTTGCAGTCTATCAGGCTCAGATGGTTTGGATCCTCCAGGATGAAATCCCTGATCATGCTGGTATCTTTATTGACAATGGAGGGATTAAATGTCTAGTTTCTGATTATAACAATGAGCTCTTACCCTTTCATTCAGGAATCCAATGATGCATCTGGGAATATGCAACCACTCTGGAAAGGACCCTGTTTCAAATCAAGGAGTCTGGTCTCACTGTCTCTGGATCTAAATTGGCTGCCTGTGTCCCTGCTTTGGGAATTGTTGGTCATGTGGTCTGCAAGGAAGGAAGAAGGATGGCTCCATCCAAAGTCAACAAAATTCTCTCCTGGCCTACTCCCATCAATCCAACTGAAGTCAGAGGTTTCTTAGGTGTTTTAATCTATTTTCAAATCTTTATCCCTTCTCTATCCAAAATTTGCATTCCCTTGCATTGCTTAACCAGGAAGGATGCTGAATGGTCTTGGACCCAAGCTTGTGAACAATCATTTCAGATGCTCAAAACAATTGTTGGAAAATAAATTGTTTTGAAGAAGATCACTTATGGACCTAGGGCTGGCAAGATCAAGCTAGCTGTGGACTCTAGTTATCAATCTTTTGGGGCTGTCCTTACTCAGTAAGATGAAAATGGTTTGGATTGTCTTGCTCTGTATGAATCTCTTCTTTTTTCAGAGGTGGAATCCAGGTACTCCCAGCCAAAACTGGAACTTTGTGGTGTGGCCCAAATGTTGAAGAAGCTCAAAACTGTTCTCTGGGGTCAACACTTGGAGTTACAAGTTGATGCACAATCCATTATTGAAATGATCAATGCCACCAGTCTTCCAAACGCTCCAATGACTGGTTGGGTGGCTTTAATCCAGCTGTTCTCCTTTGATATTGTTCATAGGCCAGGAAAATCTTTCACCATGCCTGAGGGTTTATCTCAACGCCCTCTTGGAGATGAAGAATTGGATTTTGGAGTGGATTTTGACAAGGAGGAACTCTTAATCCATCCTGTCTTCACCTTTTCCTCTCAAGATTATTCTGGCTTCCAACAAGGCTTCTGGCTTAAATTAGAGCAGTATCTCTCCACTCTCCAAAAGCCTCCTGATCTCTCTGCTAAAGATTTTTGATCACTGAAAAGGAAGTCCTCCAATTTCTTTGTCCAGGGTACAAGTCTTATGAAAAGAGGCAACCCTTGTGCTCTTATTGTTGTCACCATCCCTTCTAAACAAAATTCTATCCTTGAAAGTCTTCATGAAGGTCTTGGTCATTGTGGGGAAACCAAAACTTATTTTTGAATATCCAAATGATTCTGGTGGCCATCCTTGAAGAAATAAGTCTCTCAATGGTGCAAGAGTTGTGAAGTATTTCAGAAACGTGATCTTAGGAGCCCAGCAGAAATTTGTTATCCCACTGGAGAGCCCACTGTCTTTGGAAGGGTTGCTATGGATGTGGTTCATATTAAGGCTGGTGGAGCCAAGTACCTCATAGTTGCTAGAGATGATTTTTCTTGATGGGTTGAAGCTAAATTCCTTAAGAACCTCAGCTCTGAATCAGTAGCAGCCTTCCTCTATGAGACTTGGACAATGCGTTATGGTTTTGCTTGATCTTATTCAACTGATGGTGGCTCTGGGTTTGGCGGCAAACTGGCTGAAATGATCCAATTTCTTCCTGGTCAACATAGGTTGACCACTCCTTATTATCCTGAAGGACAAGGCATGGTGGAAAGAGGCCATTCCCCTTTGAAGGAGGCTCTTGTCAAGTTGGCTGGTGAAAGTGGAAAGAATTGTTGCAAATTTCTTCCTCTGGTCCTCCTCTCTGATTGAATTTCAACTAAACAAACCACTGGCTACTCACCTTATGAAATTATCTTTGGAAACAGGGCTGTCCTTCCTCTTGATCTGAAGATGGAATCTTCCTTAGGCATTTCTTGGGAAAAGGTTTCTTCCACCACTGATCTATTAGTTGCCAGATCCAAGCAACTGGAGGAAAGTGAAGATGTTTGTGACAGAGCTTATCAGAAGATGATGGAGTCAAAAGAAAAATCAGTCCAGTATTGGGAGGATAAGCACTCCAATCTAATCAGGGATCCCTTGCATCCTGGGGATCTAGTCTTAGCTTATAATTGATCCTTGGAAACTCAGTGGGGAAAAATTTTCTCTAACCGCTGGAATGGTCCTTATCAAGTGGTCCTTAAAGTCAGAGGTGGATCATATGTTTTGGAGGAGCTGTCTTGTACTCAGATGGCTGGAAGGTTCTCTGCTGATCAGGTCAAGAAATTTCATTGTTGAGGAGGCAGCTTTTCCCAGAAGTAAGTCCTCCCAATTGTGCACCACCAGGGGTCATCTCCTGCGTTTTGTTGTGAAACTCTACTGTATGCCACATATGTGAGCACCTGGGACGCCTTTTTCATTCTGTTATCTCAACCACTTCCAGGACCTTTTCCTTGGATGGATCAAGCTCCCTTTGCAATCACCCTCAAGATCAAACGGGCGTTTTTCTGTTTCAATTCCTCAGTTTCTTATTTTATATACATCATCAAAGATACTCAGATGCAGACTAGGGACATTCTGTAAGTTGGGGAGAGATGTGGTGCCCAATCTGGGACACCTGTGGACCAGTATGGGAAAAGTAAAATTTTCATGAATTTTTTTTTTTATAGCCTCCATTTAGCTCAAAAAAAAAAATTTGAAATCCTTTCTCAGTTCAGTTCCCCGTTCTCAACACTCCCTTCTCCTAGTTGTATAGGAAGATCTCTGAGTTCCCAGTGCTCGGACCTATGTTCAAGCCACCCTTGCTTTGCGCTGCTATCCACCCTTTTGGCGAACGCGCAGATGAAGACTGGCTTGCCTTGCGGTTTTCTGTCCAGCACCGGCACCCCCTAGGTTTATCATCCCTCATCATCCATAACACCAACAGCCCTATCAACACCAAAAACATCAACAACCATCTTCATTATCTCAATCCTCACCACTCTCACTTGGATCATCCAATTCACTCCTCACCTCATCATCTCCATCATCATCAGACCTCCAATCTCCCTCAACCAATCCTGCAAACCTACAACTCCCTGCTCTTGGCTCATCAACTTGACCATCCCAAGCTCATCAATTGAGATGTTCATCAATCCCTCAATCTCATCAAGACTTGGACCACACCCAACAACCAACCATACTGCAACCACCAACTTGGCCGTCTCAAGCGCCCGTCTACCTCATCAATCCATCCTCTTGTCACCCATTTATCCATATCTCTCACTTGGAGCTGCCAAGCATATCCTTAAAACAACCAATATTGACAATCTGATGATCTGAACCATCCTGACCAATTGGGTCATGAACCTAAACTCAAACTAGAATTTAAACACTTGAACTAGGTCCACTGGATCTCATCCCCTCCCCTGTGCTGGAGTTCAAGACAACAGACTTTGGGTACCACGCCCTAGAGTTTGACTTGATCAATACTAGAAAGCGTGCCCTTGAAACATTGGCCACTCCAAACAATTGTCCATAGAAACTCATCATCAAACACCCAAAGAATATCTATCCTATCACATTCACCCCCTCGATCAAATAGCCTCAATCCACCTCCTAGCTCACCAATCTCCCGCATTTCTTGTCTGTTTCCCGCGCGGGTCTCTTCTGTTGCCTGGGCCCGTCAGACACCTGCTGGAGGTCATCTGCAGTCTCAGCATTTGCCCGGGCCTGTAAGGATGCCCGCAGGCATCCCACTAGCTACTCTCTTGCCCGTGCCCATCATTGGAACGGGCCAGGGTCTTGATTCAACTCTTCTTTCTTTTTTTTTTCTGAGTGTTTGTTTTTTTCTTTTGTTTTCTTTTGTTTTCTCATGACAATCAATCATCCAAAAAAAAAAAAAAAAAAAAAAAAAAAAAAAAAAAAAAAAAAACACACTCTATTTGTAAATCTCTCTTGTAAATAGTCTACAGGAATCCATTGTCTATAAAAGGAGGGCTCTCCCCTGCCTTTTTCAAGCATCCATGGGAGTATGGTCATGTGTCCCCCCGTTTATCATTGAAATCTGAATCCTCATCCTCATCCTGGGTATATCTATGATTTCCCCCCCTGATCCATTGATCCTGAGTCTTTGCCTCTCTGTGTCCTGATCCTTATCACCAACCAATAGCCTTGCTGGTTGAAGAGAATTCTGTCTGTTGGAATTCTTGATTGTTATACCACTCCTTGATTCCTTCCTCTGACCATACTGGTCTTGATCCCTCCTTGATTATCTTTCTGGAGCCAATCACAATTGGTTGAAGAGGTCTTATTAAGCTTAAGACCTGGAGTGTTATACCTCCCTTATTTTTTTTTGGAGTTGAATTCTGAAAGCATACTCTTGATTTCCTTGAGAAGTGTTGAGGTTATCCTTGCTTCAAATCAGTTTACTGTTTGCTTTTAGAGCTTCTTAAACATAGTTCTTTGTCTTGTGCAGCCACCATCAGTTATCTGGTACCCTTCAAGCGCTTGATTGCGGAGAGTTGGGCAGGCTCATTGAGAGCCTGGAGGTTGGTTGCGTTTGATTTTATCATCCCCAATCTTCTGCTGACAACCAGAGTTATTAGCTTGTGGGCGTTGTTTACATACAACAGCTTTTGTTCCTTGAACTCTAAGCAGACTTTTACTTCTTTTGTTCAAGTTTTTCCCTGCATAATCTTGGCCCAGATAGTGCTGTTCCATTTCTGACAAACTACTATCATTTTTATCCTTTACTACTTGATTCCTCATTTACAAGTTTCTGGACCTTGATGTCTGTTACATTTAAATATTTTTGTAACACTCAGGAGGGCAGCCTAAACAGCACCTTTCCCCTCCACAGAACTGCCATGGCCTAGCACCCTTTGGAGTCTTACACCAGATGAATCTTCCACTGTTAATGCTTCCATCCCCACCTCTGGATCAAACCTCATTCGCACTTGGAACCCAAACATGAATGGCTGTCCTAAAATAGCCTCCCAGCAATCAACCAATTGAAAAGAAAGTGGTTTACGGACCCTTGCAACCTCAACCTCTTCCTCCTCCACAACCCCATCCATGCAACACGCCTGCCGTTAAGCGCCAGAAGCCCCATTGCACATTTCCGCCGTACCAATCCCATTTTGTCAACCAATCTAGAAGGAAGGAGGTTCACCATAGAACCACTATCCACCAGAGCCCACAGCTTCCTTCCAGCCATCTTCATTGAAATGTAAGCCAGTGGAGTTGAAACTGATTTCATCCTAGCTAGCTTGTGCTCAGCATCATCCCAAGCCAATTTAACCCATTGCACCATTGGAGGGATCCTATTGTGCCTGCAATCCTTCAGCACTTAAACCATCTCATCTACCACAACCGGAAACACCACTGCCAACTCCTTCAAGGCCAAGGGAATAGTTTTTTCATTCCCCATCACCCTGGGCAAAATTTCCACTGCCTTCTTCTTCCCCACTGGATTCACCAGCCACCCATTGGTTTCCAGAAGGTGGGCAACTGGCGTTACCCATTCCTTGGCATCCATGTCCATCCTTTCCACCGCAGCCAACTCCTCCTTCAATAACACCCTCACTTATGCTTCCACATGCGGTGGTTGCCATACCCCTGGACCAGTGACAATCCCCAGCAAAGCTTGAGCGGTCAACACTGATTCCTGCCCACACGCGCACACTTGCTCCATGACGGTTGGATTCCCAGGTTTGGAGGAGATCCGCTTGCCCGTTGGGAACATGAATCCCATTCCCACTGGTCAAACCAATCCCGCCTTGAGTTCCTTTGTCATGTTGTTGCACCCCAACCGCCAATGCCCCTTGTCCCCGCAGTAATTGCATAACTGCAACACAGGCTGATTTGAAAATGGAAGCGCTCCCCCAAGGTGAGGAGGCTGATTGAGTAACCGGGAAAACATTGGACTCAGAAAGATCTGTAGATCCTTCATCAATTCCGTCATTTTGCTAACCTCCGGGCTTGTTGTTGGAGGTTTTGCCTGAGCGCATTCCATTTTTGTGGGGCCCGCAACCGGGGCTTGTGTTGGTGCCGCCAGGGTGTGAGAAGCAGACTTCTTTGGACCTGTTGGGAACAATCTTGCCATGTCCTCCATCAGTTCCTCCAATCCAGCTTGCTTTCCACAGCGCAAAGAATGACAAGGATGTCTGGAAGGAGAGCAATGCTACCATCCAACAACCTCTTCACCAAGTTGTTGTTGTACAGGTGCCGCTGCACCCACCCGCAGAGTGGGGGATTGAGTCCTCCCAAAAATTCCCTCTTCATTGTGCCTGTTTGTCCCAATATTACCTTGTTCTTCGCCAGTTAGCAATAGATCCAATCAAACATTGCCACAAAATCCCCCAATTGCGTCTGCGTCCCAACTCCGCCATTTGCGCTTGCTTCCTCCGCGGCTCACTCAAAGTTGCTTTCCCAAAACCAAGGTTTGCGCCTTCCCCACTGCGCCAAGATTTCTGCCTTCAGTTTTGGCCAATCAAGTTCCTCATACCCCTCCATCTCCTCTACATCCCAAAGCTTCTCTTCATCTGTGATGAAGAGGACTACAAGCTGAGCCTTATCCAAACCCATTGCACCTTCCCCGTTGTCAATTCCTTTGAATTGCCCACGGAATTTCTCAACATCCTCCGTGTTGAACCAGATGTGAGGATAGTCCTGCGGCCCGATGCAAACGGTCTTGTGATTGGCACTATTATTGGAACAAGAGACACTGTATCCCACCCCTGATGTGGGTTGCTTCCAAGAAACAGGAGGAGAAGGAGGAGGAAGAGGTGTGGGGGTAATGTTAGATGACCCCGCAACGGTCAATGGGTGGTACTGGGACATTGCGCTTGTTAGTTTCAAGAGACAAGGAACAAAAGATTACTTCCCGGCCAGACCCCCAGATGTGGAATACAGAAGAGTACTTCTCCTTTAATATTTCCAAGTTTGGAAGTTGTTGATACCTTGCCTCTGTAAACCCTGAGTGCAATTGTTCACCCTTTGACTGAGAGATAGAGAATTTAGAGTAAAGATCCTTCCAAAAACCTATGACTTGCAATGATCCTCCATGATATCTGGGTTGGGGGTGTGGCTTAAGTAGCCTACCGCTCAAACCTAACCTATTTACAACCAGAAACAAGCAAGAATAATGAAATACAACCCCTAAGCACAGAACCCTAGCCTCAACCCTATCCTTCCCATCCCATAATCCACAACCCATATCCCATGTCCCATATCCCATATCCATCTGTATTACCCGCCTGCCATTAAGTCCACCTGGTTCCTCCTTCTCATGGCGCAGCCTTGCGCCGCGCCCAAATTGGAGCCCCCTGCGCATGTCCATATCCACCCAAGGCACCATTCCAGGTATCCATGATATATCCGCGCAATCTGTCCAATCCAATCCAATCCATCCATCCCGCTTCTTCAGATTCTGAGCCCAATTTGACTGCTGCTGAGCCCGCAGTGCGACTTGCTGCGGCAAAGCCGCACCCATTTCTGAGCAAGCTTCCCCTGCTGAGCCCGCCACTACTGCTGAGCGCGCAGCGCGCAGCCTATTCCGACTCGCGTCTATAAAAGACCACCACAATGTGTCAAAGTTAAAATGAAATAAGTGGGTTTTTTCAAATAAAGTATTTAAAGGCTTCTGCCACCTGTCCATGTCATCCACCCCTGGCTTCCCACCTCCTTCTACCTCCAACCTCATCACACATTTTTTTAACTCCAGCCTCATCATCAAAAGATTCACCACTCTCATCATCACTCTCATTGATTTATCACCCTCATCACTTGATCACTCACCAATTCTTGCTCTCATTGCTTCATTGCTCTCATTGCTTCATCTATCTCATTGCTTCATTGCTCTCATCACTTTACCTCCAAAGAGAACTTGTACCTCCAACCTCATCCAAAGAATCCAATCATTGTTTTATTGCTCTTTTCACTTTATTGCTCTCATCACTCCATATCTCTCATCACTTTATCTTGCTTGTCACTTTATCCCACTCATCACCTTATTGCCCTTACTCTTTCCAAATGGCCCCTCAGGAAACCTCCCCCTGCAAGTCCACACAAAAGTCCAACAAACCAAAGAAAACATTGCCAAGGAACTCCACAACAAACAATCCTCCCCCATCAGCTTCCAAGGGCTCAAGTCAGCCCAAGAAAGCTGATCACATCATCCTGGTCAACTGGCTCAAAATTCCCTCCAACTATGATGCCTGCTTTGTATCAGACAATGAAACAGGTGTTTGCAAACCTCCATCCTCAAAGGTCAATGGTTATCTCCTGATGGCCAATGAACTCAAGAAAAAAACAAAAGGTAGGCTGGATCTGTCATCCAAACAGATGAGGGAGAAATTCAAGGATTATCAAGCCAAGTACAAAAAGGCCCACTCCATGTCAATCTCCACTGGCTTTGGTATCACTGACTCTGACAAAGTCAAGGGAATCAACTGGGTGGTTGATAAGTTGGACTCCATTTGTCCTTTTTATATTCAAATGGATGAAATCTTTGGAAAGAAGGCCAACATCACCCCTTTTGCCGCTTTTGATGCCCAAAAATCTGATCCAGTCAACGCTGAGGACTTGGCTGGGGATGCTCATCCTAGCAATGGTGATCCTGAAGAAACCTTTGCCTTGGAGTGGGCCCCATCCAATTCCAAGGAGGACATTCAAACGCCATCAGCTCCAATCATGTCTACTTCCACGTTGATTGATGTTTCAAGCCATACCTTGGACCCCTCCCCTCCTTCTTTGGATTGCTCTCTTCCTGGCTTAGCAGATCTCATTAACCTTGCTGATGCGGAACAAGATACTCCTCAGTCTCCATTACCCTCAAAATTGGTTCAAGTAAGGAACCAAGCTCTTTTCTCTCCTGTCTGGTTAATCCTGACTGATTTAGATTGTAAAAAAACAGGCTCATCCATTCCTGATTGGCCAAGAACTCAAGCCAATGGGGCCTCCCACATTGCCTTCCAACATTAGTGACAACTTTCAGACTAAAACCTCCTCTGCTAAGGGTAAGCAAAAGGCCTCCATTTCCTCAATATCAACCCCAAAAATCATCAAAAGAGGAGAAAAAATTCTGGTTTTTTGGGCTTCAAAGAAATCATGGAGAAGCAAAATTCATGTAAGTCCATTGGTTGAATATCCTTGCTTTCAAAATCATGCTTATTACTTTCCCCTGAAAAAAACAGTCAAATCACAAACTGAAACCAAAAAACTTGAGTTTGAAAAGCAAAAGTGGGATTTTCAACTGGCCATGGATGTTAAAAAGCAGAAAGCCAAGAGTTTTGCTCATCAAAAAAAATGGGATGCTGAGTGGAAGTTGAAACTGGCTGAGCTAGAATTTCAAAAAGAGGAAAAGGAGGAGGATGGACAGCAAGCACAACTTGAAAAGGAGAGGAAACAACTTGGAACCAAAAAAAAAGGATATTATATCAGTAGCCTTGGCTTGCATTGGTAGCAGTAGAACAGTAGATGAAATACAGCAGATAACTCAAATTCTGGGCTTGTAAATATATTTGCATGGGTCAAAGAAAAACAAAAAAAAATATTTTTGATTACAATGTTTGAGAGTATTCTTAACCCCACCAACACACAGATCTTTTTTGTTTTTATTTATATTTTTTTTCTAGAGTAAATTTGGCCATTATTCAAGTCCCTACAAGTGTTTCTAGTTGTTTTATTGATTTGAAGTGACATGGCCATTCTGGTATGGGCTGCTGTTTCCACAGCAGGAAAGGTACAGTGCTTGTACTTATTAGCTGCCCAAACCATTTTGACTATACCTTTTTGCTTGAAATAAATTCCAAAGCCAAGGTCAGGAAAAACAAATTGGGCATCCAATACTTGATATTTTTCCGTATTTTCAATAAGTCAACCATTTGATTTCTTGGTTGGAACCACAATTAAAAAGGAGTAGCCAGAGATGTTGCCTTTGTTGATATGAGGAGAGTTGTAAAAATAATCCAAGGTGAAAGTGATGTGTGGGAAGCAATCAAAAGGTGTAGGCTTGGAACAAAATTCCAAAAAAGAGAAAGACCAAATGTTGCTGTCCTTCATGGTATCACAATTTGATTCAAAAGAAAGTTTGGCCAAATTGCAAAAAATTTGTCCTAGGATTTGGAATAATTTTTCAGGCTTAAGGTTGAGGAAATAATACTCTTGAGGAGAAGATCTAATAGATGATTTTGTCACATAACTTCCAAATAACTCCAAAGGGTGCATCAATTTTTGCCATCCAACTGCCCACATTTTTCCACCCCAAGATCTTGAAGGACCAACTGGGTTGACAAATTTTTTTGAACCATGAAGGAAAGTGGTGAAAAAGTTGATGTCCTTCTCATCTTGTTCTGAGAGTTTATCCAAGGCCACAAATTCAATGATTGTCACAATTGCTTGGTGATCAGATTGATTGAGGACAATAACTTTTCCACTGTGGAAGAAATGGAGCTGTTTGATTGTTTGTTTTGCTTGCTCAAACTCTTACTGGGTTGGTTTTTGACTATTCTTTTTCTTTTTGGCAGCAATTGAAGGGTACAGATCCAAAGGACGCGGTTTCTGACCAGACCAGACCACCTATTTATTAATACCTTCCTCAGCAACCTCCAAAGATATTTCAGAATCTCTCATTTGAATCCTCTTTTGGTGACAAGCCCTATTCTTCCCACCTTTCATTATGTTGGTCAATCCATCTCTGTCCATCTTGATCCCTCCCATCCATATATTCTGATTGGGGTGCGGAACAAGATGGGATTTGATTGTTTGTGAAACATTTTGAGGCGGGTGGGAGAAGAATTGGACATTCACCAATAGTGTTTGAGGGATCAAAAAAAAAAACAGTCATTCAAATGCAAATCATCAGTGAAACAAGATTGCATAAAAAAAATGAAACCAAACCTGGACTTGATCCCAAGTTCACCAGAAACTTGATCACCACCAAAAAAAAAAAAACTGTACCAAAAAAAAAAAACAAAAACAAAAACAAAAAAACATCACATCAGCGCTCAAAGAAAAAAAAATAAATAAATAAAAAACTTACCAGGGTGGGAGGGAATTGGGCCAGGCCTTTGGATCAGGTTGGGGTTGGGCCTGGGGCCAGGTAGGCAGGGCCCGGGATCCAGGTAAGGGGGGGGGTTTGGTTGGCTGCGGGCGTTGGTTGGCGGCCGAGAAAGCAAGGAGGGGCCAGCTTTGGTTGGCCAAGCAAGCAAGGGAGGGGGGGCCTGTGTTGGTTGGCCAAGCAAGCAAGGGAGGGGGGGCCAGTGTTGGTTGGCCAAGCAAGCAAGGTGGGGGGGCCTGCTTTGGTTGGCCAAGCAAGCAAGGTCAGAGGGACCAACTTTGGTTGGCTGAGCAAGTGAGGTGGGTGGGCCAGCCTTTGTTGGCCAAAGGCAAGTGAGGTGGAGGGGCGCTGGCTTTGGTTGGCCAAGCAAGCAAGGTGAGGGGGGGCAGCTTTGGACACCAAGCAAGTGAGGTGGGGGGGGCGGCGTTGGTTGGCCAAGCAAGCGAGGGGGAGGGCCGGTGGGGTTGGCTGAGCAAGCAAATGAAGGAGGGGCAGTAGGGTTGGCCAAGTGAGCAAGGGGGGGTGGGGCCAGCAAGCCAAGTGAGATGGGAGGGAGACCAAGGGAGGGGGGAGAGGGGGGGTGTTGGTGAGTGAGTGAGAGGGAGTGAGAGGGAGTGAAAAGGGGAATGAGGAGGAGGGAGGGGGGAGATTACCTGGGGAATCAACCAAGGGGGTGGGGGAAGATGGAGGTTGATATATCAAAAGATGAGCATTGGATGATGGGGAGGATGAGGAGGAGGGGGGGGAAGCTTACCAGGGGGGCCAACCAAATGAGGAGGGGAGGTGGTGGGTGAGGTGGAGGTGATGGGTGAGGAGGAGGAAGAAGTGGACCAACCGGTGGTTTGGTGGGGTGAGTTGGGTGGTTTGACCAGTGGTTTGGTGGGGTGAGGTGGGGGGTTTGGAAGTTTTAAGTCTGTTTTGGCTAAGTCCACCCCACCAAATGAGAAAAAAAAATGGCTCAGCCTAGGAATCTTGGGTGAACAACCAAAACCAAAAAAATTTGGTGAAGGGATTTTTTACCTAACTTGAAATCAAACATTCATCATCAAAGCTAGCAAGGGCAAGAGGAAGAATCTGTTCTCTCATAGAAGAAGATGAGGGACAAGATGAAACAGGGATGAATTGAGGTGGATCAGGAATATCATCTTCAAATATTTTGTCCCATTCATCTTTGATGTTGGCCAAAAGATTGTGAAGGATCACACAAGTGATAATCCAGTGGATGAGGAACTTCATGTCTTTGGGATTTTGAAGCTGGTTTTGCATTTCCCTTAACCTGGCCCATCTTCCTTTCAGGACTCCTATGGCATGCTCAATCCAAACTTGTGATTGGGCAAGATGATAGTTGAAATTGGTTTTTCCTTGATTGTTAGATGAAACGTTCCGGTATGCTGGAACCACATATTTTCCACTAGCATAGACTAAATTGGCCAGAAGGTATTGATCTTGGTCAAAGTCATTCCCTGATTTTTGGGCAATTCACATCCAAGACAATGTATGAATAATGACAAGAACTTGGAAGGCCAGCATGGAGGGATATGAACTTCTTGTTGTTATCACAAAAAAAGTTGTAGGGCCATGGAGTATCTAAACAAAAAGATGAAACCTATTTGACCAGTGGTGTGACCAAAGGTTTTATCAAATTCACTGGTAAAAGAAATTAATCAGTTGCATTTTTTTGCAATCAAAATAGTGGTTTCCATCTAGCTTGTGTTTTTGACTCAAGGGGATGGTGGTTCCATCAACAAACCCAATGCAACCAGGAAAGCCTTTGGTCTCCATTACTTGAGATATCTCTTTGCTTTCTGTTTTGGTTGGCCAAGAAAGGACTGAGCAATGGAAAGATAGGATAGCGATCATTACTCTTTTGGTGTATAAGTCAATGCTTCCATAACTGACTGAGAATAGATTTTCCAATCAATGGATTGCTGCTCCATTTCCATTTAATCCCAATCTACAAAGAGCAACAGCAAGTTGGATGGCTGGATTGCTTTGCGGATTCCAAGAATTGTTCTGGAAGATGTGGTTGTCTTCAATCATCTCAAAAAGTTTCATGAATGAAGGCAACAAATTTTGGAATGGTTGCTGGAAGCTCAAGTTGGGGATGAGATGAAGCTTTTGCCTTTCATACATAGGGTTGTGGAGGGTGTGTATTCTTGGAACCATGTGTTGCTTTTCCAACAGCAAATCCAAAGCTAACAAAGTTTATTCCAAATTGGAGTCTGAATCAGAGTCTGAATGTGAGTCAAACAGTAGCAAAAGTTCAGTCAGCTTTTTTGCGTTTTCAACTTGCTGGCAGGAAGTCTGATTGGACATGTTGAGAAAGATGTTGATGTGATGATTATGGGATTTGTGTGAAGATGGAGATGTGAAAATTTATAGAGATGTGAAGCAATGGAGATGAGATGTGTGTGATGCAATGGAGATGGATGTGGTGTGAGGTGATGAGATGATGATGGGATTTGTGTGAAGAAGGAGATGAGATGTGTGTGATGCAATGGAGATGCAACCAGTATGGATTTGCTGATGTGGATGGTTTTTTTAGATGTGATGGATGATGATGCATCAATGGCGGGTTTAATGGCGGGTTTAATGGCGGGTTTGATGTTTGAAATCCGCCATTTTCATGAAACCCGTCATTTTGAAATACACCAGTTAGGGGGTATGTGTATTTCAGAAACCTGCCTTAAAAATTGCAGGTTTGGTAAAAAAAAAGGCAGTTTTCTAATGGCGGGTTTGCTAACTTTGATACGCCCTATTATTTGTTGATTAGGCAATCATATCATAAATATAAAACATGAGGAATAATCCTGAAAGATTAGAAAAAATTTCATTGAAAAATGTTTGGAAGGCAGAAGGAGAATTCCAGAGTCCAAATTTTTAATCAAAGATTCCAAAAATACTTCTCATGGCATTCAAGTAATCATTTGAATTTCATATTCAAATCAAATTAGAGGCTCCTCCTATTTATAAATTTTTAAAATTATTAATTCTCTGTAAAAATTTAAAGGGATGCAGCATAGTTGGGACTGGATAGGTGTTTTTCCATGTAACATGATTCATTTTCCTATTTTGGCCCCAGATAAAATGGCTTGGATTTCTATTTGGGGAAAATGATACAGGAGAGACCCTTTGAATTGCTCAGTTGAATAAATTAATTTGCTAAATTTTTCAACATTTAGCCTCAAAGCTTAGTAGATTCCCAATTTGAAAGCAATTAAAACATACCAGCCAGAGGAGCTGGACATTTTATTTTTAGTCTCATGATTATGAGTAAATTTTATGGGGATTTTTTTGTCTTTGAATTCTGAAAAAAAACCAGCATGTTCATGATAAACAGGAATTAAGTACTGTCTGATAATTATAGAATATTCAATTTTTTGACCATCTTTGAGGAATAAATTCAAATTACTGGAACAAAAAAGGAATCAAGTATCTCAAAATATCCCTTTTATCATGTGCTGGTTTCTCTTCAAATAAAATGGAGAGTTAATTTTGATACATAAGAAATTAATACTAAATCAGTTGAATAAAAAAATTTGGAAGAAAGCTCAGGACATGGAACTCTGGGGGGGAAATTCTCATTTAACTCAATGAAATATTTAGGTAATCATTTAATTATTTTTTGGAAGAATAAATAGTTTTATGTTTATTTGAGGTTTGAGGTTTAATTAATTCTTCATTCCAATTCAGATCAAGATTCCGGTGAACCAGAAATTCATTCAATAGGATGGAATTTTCAATTCCAGGTATTCCTAGGACAAATAAATCACATCTCAATCTAGAAAAAGAGTAAAATTCAAGTTTTCTTGTTGTTTTATGGTTGAAACAATGAGACATCTCAGATGTTATCCTTAATAGATAAATTAGAAAATTTTAAATCTAAAAACACATGTGATTTTTTTGAATTTCAAATGCTAGAATTATGTAAGAGAAATTAGAACCCAAATTTTAAATAAAACTATTAGAAATTTTATTGGAGTTAAATAATGAGAATCTCAAACCTGGAAGTTCCCTTGTCCCACATGCTGAGAAATTGAATTGTGGATATTTAGATGATATTAATTTTTATTTGCAATTATCAAGAGAAATACAACATATTTATTTGAATTGGCTGCTTTGCAATACAATTGATTTTCACAAATTTTTAGATTATTCTTCCCTCCAAAGTGCATTAAAAACCATCCTTCCTTTCTCCTAACCTTTTTTTTCTATTTTTGAACCAAGTGTCTTTCTTGAGGAAAATTGGATTTCTTATTTTGCCCTTGGAATTTAAGTTTGAGCCTTAGGTTGAAGTTGAATTTGATTTTACCTGCTTCATGCTCTTCAAGGTTTTCTTCAAAGCTTTGTTGATTTTTAAATTAAGTCTTGCATTGGTTTGTCATGAGATACTCTTCTTGTGATAGTCATCATCAAGCTTGATGACACAATCAATCAATTTATTTAGCTTTGAAATTTATATTACCAGTAACATAAAGCTGTTTGTTCAAACAAGCTGGTAATCCTTTTCAAAATTCAAATAATGAAGCAGGCTTGTTAAATTCAATTCAAGAATGAAAATTTTAAATTTAGAGATTAAAGTTGCAGTGGGAATTTTATTCTTCATGAAAAGGTTGCTTAGTTTTTTTTGGTTTATTTTGATTTTTGGGGCTGCCATATTCAGGAATTTAAATTCAAATGAACACAGTTTGCAATGCTTAAACCTTCAATAATTAAATAAAAACAAAACACCCAGTCAGTTATGTCTTAATTCAGCAATTTAGATACAGTATACTCAAATAATACTAAAATATTATTAAAATAGCCACACCTTAAATCACTTGAAGAGAGAAGGTTCCTCCTTAATTCCAATCAGTAAAGCCCACTGGAAACTTTATTATGGATGTAATATCACACCCTTCATTTTAGAAAAAAGTTTAAAATTCAAAGGAGCTTCAACTTAAACTTGGATTCAATGAGTTAATTATTTCTTGATCTTGATATCTAAGCTTATGCCTGCAATCAATCTTCTTGCCAAGATTAAGGTAATTTGAATTTTGAAATTTTCAAATATTATTGATTCAACAGTAGCTAATAAATGAGGAAGGTGATGTGGGGTAAAGAACTTCCTACTTTATACTAAAATGAAACCTCTGGGGACTCAAGGAATTTACATGGGTTGTGCTATGCTTTCCCTGGTTTTGTCCCTAATTTCTCAGAACCCCATTGGACAATTCCCAAGAAAAAACAAAGAGAAAAATACTAATTGTGGTGTATAAAAAATGTATAGTGTTAATTTATATACAAAAAGTTTGATGGATTGATTTTAGGAGTTTAAAATCAGTCATATGGAATTTTCTGAAGCCTCCAAATATGTGTAAAATAATATATAACATCTGATAAATGTATATTGAAATATTTTTCTCCATTAAGCCCATGTATCCTGGAATTAAGTAAAAGTACAGATTGTTATGCAGAAATTTCAGAAACATAAACCAAGAGACAATCTTTGGAGGAATATTTGTGCTTTGAACTTAATCTACATTGTAGTGTGTGGATGAGATAACACCTGAGGAATATCAACTTCAGTTTGAAGTCATAGGGGGTGTAAGGAATGTGAAGAAACGGCGGATGTAAAATGAAATTTTGACATTAATGCACAGGCTGAACCAAAAGACTGAGTTTGATCAAAAAAATAAACGTGGAAAGGAATGATATGTTAGGCTAATTTAATGGATGGAAGGCAATGCAAAATACTATAACAATAATGAGTCTTAAATCAAGATACAAGGTAATGGATCAAATCCTGGGCATCAGTGTTTAATTTAGATACTTAATTTTTAATGTGCCAGAACAAGCAAGTTGCAAGCTTATTGTTTGAATATGACTGGAGATTACTTCATGAATTGATGAAACCAGGTCCAAATTCCATGGCTGGTGATGGATGGAAGTGTAAAGGGCTCAAGGATCAATCACAGAATTGATGACACTAATCAAGGATGAAATGCAAGATTGTTCAAGGATTGTTTGTGAATGATGACTGAGTTGTTGAAAAAGAAGGGTCCCTTGCTTAGCACCAGAACACAGTAAGTGGAATGTGCTCAGTTTTTAGAGTACTTTTGAATGTCACACCTTTGGTTCAAAGTAGATACTAAGTAGAGGAAGGTATGTCAAAGTTTTCTTCAAACAATAACCTTAAGTCCAAAGCATGAAAGGGGCTTTCAGATAAAGGTCAAAATCTGGGAGCATAAACAAATTCAATTGATGTAGGTGTATATGATGACTACCAGAACATATTGAATATTGAATTCACAATTCAATCAAACATTAGGGCCAAGTAGTTATATGCCTGCTTGAAGTCACAGGCCACAAAGAGCTTGACTTTTTCTCTCCGAATTGGCTGAGGGAAGCCATAACAGATGCTTGTTTGACACCTGTTGGAATGAAAATGCAGGCTATGAAAAAACTCTAGCTTTCCACACATCTGGTCAGAATGAATGTCCAGCATGGTATCTTGAGGTATATCCAGTTTGTACCTACCTGCTCAGTTTGGTCCTGTTCATCCAGGTTTTTCAAATAAAATTTCCCAGGCTTCCTGCTCGTTTTAGATTCAAGCAGTTCAAGTGCAAGAAAAAGAGAACCTCAACTCATGGACCGCTGTCAAACAATTTCAAGGCATTTCAGTCGAACTGCAGGCAACTGCTTAGGCAGGGATTTCAATTGGGAGTTGTGTGGAATGAGCAGATTCTTTCGGCGGATGCTCAATCCATGTAATCCAAAAATCGAACCAAGTCAAGTATGGACAGAAGGGTAACACTTCAAGTTCAATTGAAAATTTTGCGATACAGCACTAGCGTCTATTTTCGGGTTTTTTGTTTTTTGTCAGGCTGGTTGGATGCCAGCCGAAGAATTCAGTGACGTTGAGATGATCTCGTGATCAGAGTAAACCCGTCTTCATCAACTATGGGACTGGGACGTCGTAGGGTATGGGCTTGTTGGGATGCCGGTTCATCTACCTTCATGTCATCGTCGTTGTCACTCTCGTCATTGTCACTCAAACGACCTTCATCAATCAGTTGGGCCATTATCCTAGACCCGCGATCACGTCTCTGTTGAACTACTCGTTCTATCCGCTGAATCACAGGTCCTTGGGATCGAACACCTTGCTCGTCGTCTGGATGAGTCATCAGGGACCATTCATTCCATAAACTAATCAAATCGCGACTGATGGAGATTTCTGATTCATCCTCGATTCGTACGTCCAACGTCCCGAATATCCATCCCAACAGAAAATCCTCGATATCCTCTTGATCGGGGGTGGGTCTTTCAGCAGATGGCCCTTGGGTAGTTTCTTGATTTGATGGTTGAGCATCAAGGAAAGCACCCACAAGCTCGGTTGCAAGTTCAGATCGAGCTGAGTCTTGGGAGTTTTGTGATTGATGGGTGGCTGATTGCTCGAAGGATAGTTGCAGAGCCGGCCAGATTGTAAGTAGTTGGATTACCGAGCGAGCAAAGGGGACCAAGTGAACGGGTGGCGATGGTGACGGATCCATTGAGTGAACGCTCCTTTTTCAAGTCTGTACGATTCCAAGATTGGCCGAGGGGACCGGAGTCAGTTGACGGATGAAGTTTGTCGGTTGGAGTACCCAGGGCTGAAATATGGAAGCAGAGATGTGGTCGATGTCACTGCGGGAAGCGGAGACGTATGTATGAAATTGTGTGACATGTCTACTTACATCATCCATTGAGCCTTTCACGGCTGCTGTCACTGGTCCCCCGGCACCCTGTCTCACTCCATCACCGTCGCCCAATTAACCTCCCAGCATGAGCACCACGAGGACGACCACCACGTCAAAACTCGACTCTCATCTCACCACATAAATACGATTCAAGTTACATATCCACGGCTATGTCGACTCAGGAAGGTGATCTTCAAATTGCTGAGCCATCTGGTATCGACCCCATGGAATCCCGAGTCGAAAAACTCAAAAGGCTTCGTCAGCGAATGGTACGTTCGACGGCGTGGATCGTTGATAACTTCAAGTTTACATGGGTGCCAGTCAAGTCCCTCATCGTCATACTGATATTTCGAATCGTCACATTCCTTTTTATTTCAGGAAGAGTCTTCTCGAGCAAACAGAAAGGATGTGATTGCCGAAGCAAATCGCTCTCACGTGAGTGCAAAAGAAATTGCTCGATTGGAACGTAAGAAGGATCAGGCGATTGCGTTAGGACAAAAAGCTGAGGCGGCCTCAACCGGCGAAGATTTGGAAAGGAAACGCGCTTGGCAGTATAGCATTGAAGATAATGAAAGATGGGATAAAAAACTGAAGCAGAAAGCGAGTAGAGGGTATCATGAACTGACTGGTTCGCATCCAATCGTATATCATCTACATCACTAATTCAAATCAACCCCCCATTAACGCTTCAGCTTGACCGAGCCTCCATCACCGCTGAATTACTCCGACCCTTTTTTTTTTTTTTGCTCATCGCATTACGTTAGATTACGACGATTACGCCCGGAGAAAGTACAAGAAAGATATCGATAGTCTAAAACCCGATCTTGTCAGCTACAACAAACAACGAGCCGCTGCCACCGGATCAGGAAACGCGAGCTCATCAGTCGGCGATAGTTCCTCATCTACTTCCATCATCCAGCGAGCAGCTTCGGAGAACCTATACAGAAACATGGACAGCTTGGTTTATGCAGACCATCGGCCCACTGAAGAAGCTGTGGACCGTGTTGTAGGAAAGCTTAATCTCGAGTACGTCTTGCAACAGCTTCTTTCTTGTTTTTAAAAGTCAAAACGAGTGACCTTTTTACGATTCTTCAACCTTGTAGTATCGATAAGAGGAGCAAACGATCTCGCGTCAGGAAAGAAGACGATGGTGAAATCACCTACATCAACGTGAGTTATCCCCATTTCAGTCGACATCCTACAGAGATTCGCTAACTGTATTCATGGTCGAGCTTTGCAGGACAAAAATAAAGCTTTCAACCAAAAAGTAAGTTATTGGAGTACCGGTCGTTCAAGTCTGTCATGACGAGTATTGCTAATGTTTAACTCCTTTGTTCAAAACAGATTGGGCGTTTTTACAACAAGTACACCGAGGAAATCAGAGAAAACATCGAGCGAGGAACAGCTCTGTAGATTTTCGTTGTCTTTTCTTCTATGCTTACGTATCTATTGCTCATCCTGTACTTTAGTTTGAGCTCGTGCAGAAATAATATACCCGTCCCATGTATTTTGTAAACTCCCCCGTTCTGTCTTCAGTTATCTTCTTTTTCGTGCACCAACCATGCATCAGGTTGCTGTAATTTGTTTTGGGGAAATTTTAAGGACAAGGGATTGAATTATTTGCTAACTCCAGGCAAACCGCCCTTGGAGCCATCACAGCTTGAGGTGCGCCCACTCCCGACTGATCTCACCAGGCCCTGCCTCCACTATTCACGCCCTCCTTCGATGCGCCAGGTAACCAAGTCATTCTGGATCTGAAGGTGCTCAAGAATTAAGGCTCTGCAAAGCTAGCTCGGTAATTGATGGGCAATTGAACTCGGTCGAAATCGTGGCCGTCGATGATGGATCCAAAGCACACTCGTGCCTCCTGGCAAGTGTCCTGTCAGTCGAAAGGCCCTTCGATACATTCACGGTTTCGCCTAATAACAATTTTCAACCGAGCGGCTTTCTTCTCCATGATGTAATTGCTTTCACTTTTGAAGATTGAACTCTAAGGACAAAAAATCATAAGGCTTGGACGCGGGTTCATGACCCCGGGTGTTTAAACTCAAGCTTGGTTTCAGTGTGAGGCAGTTGCACAGAATTCATGGCAACGTGACCTAGTCAGACTGCCTTTGGACTTTGTTTAGGTTTTTATCACTAGTTAAAGCTTCAATTAAATACATCTACTGAACCTTTGGTTGATGTAAAACGCATCATTTCGATTCGACTCAAGACCGCCTCACTTGCCCTGTGAAATGTCATAGTCAGAGCTCACGACTTTCTTTTTGTTTCCTTCCTGGAGCTTTGCAGGCTCACCATCTTTGATGCGTCAGACAAAATTATTTTCTGAGAAAAGGTAATTTTGGAAGATGAAAGACTACCTTGGCAGCCAAGCTGGCTTGGTTCGAACTCAATCCAAGCACGGTGGCAAAGGTTTTGCATGCTCCATTCCACTTGAAAGACACCAAAACTTTGTAGCACTCGCTCCAAAGCACCTTGCTGTATGTCAGTGCATACATATAGCAAGTCAAGAAAGCGCTCAGGATCTCGATCCAAACGACTTCGTAGATAGGAAACAATAATTCAAGAAGACCCAAGGAATCTTGAACAGAGCTTGACCGAGGTCACAGCGTCTTGTTGAAAGACTTGATGCGAGTCACGTTCAATGGTTATCATGAAGACGTCCGTCGGCAAGTCCCAAGCTTATCGCTCAACAATATCCTCCCAATGTCAAATCGCCTTTCGATCAATTGAAATCCTGCGTAACAGCAGCCCTCCTTAAGTACAAAAGCGCATATGTACCAGCCATTGGGTGACACGATCCTCTCACCCTCAAACAAATGATGGCGTTCCCAGCGGGTACGCCTAAAACTTAATGCCGTCAAGAATTTCTGTAAAGAAATCTATTACGCTTCGCATCCCATCGAAGGTCCTTCGAATGAGCTGGTTAACTGTGCGCTCAGAAGCATTCGACTCTCTGCCGTTTGATCGATTTGCATTCTTAAAACAACCCCTCAACTCTCGTTTATAAGATGAGGTGATCACTCCAGCATTGATTTCACAGGCCGTACAGAATTATTACCGACGACTCCTCCGGATTGTTTTGCCGCTTGAGCTGTCGGGGTCTACGCGAAAAAGAAAAGCTATCGACCAGGTGAATTATGCCTAGGAATTTGAGGGGCGTAATTTTCTTTCGGGTGCCGCATGTAAATCCCTCCCAAGGCGTAAAAGCCATCCTGCTTCCGAGGGTCGCACCCCATTCAAGAAAATGGCTTGTAGCCAATTGGAGATACCCCACGGAACGGATTGGATTTAGAATGGAAGGTGAACTGCGGACATACAAGTACTCTATCACCAGGACCGTGAAGTAGTCACCCATCGCACTTCCAGAGGCAGGACAGTAAAAGAAGGCAAGTGCAGACTTGACATCATTTTGGATGCATATTTGAGATCGCCGGCATCTCCCTCTTTCCTCTTTCTCTCTGTTCTCTCATAACTGAGACTAGAACTTTGGGCGTCCTCATGAATAGGACCCCTTTGGCGGGAGGGGATCGCAGGGTCATTTCGCACCTTGACGCATAATTTTCAATGTTTTCACAACTTGCAGCGATCTCTCACGAAGAGCAGCATTCGTCAAGGTGGCCCGTGATCCCAAAGGTTTCACAACATGGTTCTGGGAGGAGCAAGCTGGGTAAACATGTCATCTATGGTGCAAGTCAAGTCTCGCCGTGCCGGTCAGCACAAACTGAGGTTGAAATGCCCAAACAAGCAAATCATCCTTTAGATCCCATAAATATTCCTATAAATTAATTCCGACGCTCGCCAGCCTCTTCGTCCCTTCGCTTGATATACTAAACTAATCCAATTCCATTTTACAGTCATACTTACATATTTAACAATGGTTTGTAGCTTCTGATGGAGAGCTCCCTTATGACTCCATTGACGTTTCCTGCTGGGCTGAGCGAGAGTTGGTAGTTACATATAAACTAACAGTCAATGGTGCGGAATGAATTATAACAGATAGACTTCAGAAGCTCTCCAGTTCAGCGGAAGGAATGGAGTGTGACCATCACCATCGTTAAATCTAGCCTGTAGTTGATCAGCTCATCGTGTCTCTCGAGAAGGTTTCCGATGATCACCAAGAGAGTTTACAGCCATGTCTTAGGGTTTGACGAGTTCCCACTTTTTCAACCGCACAAGCTGCAAGGAGCTGGAAAAAGATCTTTGGGCGATCAGTTTCAGGTGCCCCAGTGTCGAAGTGAGGGAAGAATACTCTCGAGCTGTTGACCTCGAGCGCCACCAGATATCACGCCGGGTCAATTAGTACTACTTAGACATAATATACACGGAAGCGAGTCGCGTGCTGCTTTACAGAACGTCCATCTTGGGACGATTCTGTTTGGTAAGGCTTCTTTATTTCCACCTCCGTAAATTTGAATCAGATAAAGTTCGGTAAAATACAATCTTAGAACCTGCAGATCTCACGATCGTGGAGAACCAACAAAAGTAGTTATGTCCGCTAAAACTTGACGACTTTTGTTTGTTAACAAATTTTTCGTCCAAGTTTCTATCGATACGTGTGTTTGAACTCATAAGTGAGATGGGTGAAGACATGTAAAGCGGCTTCACAACTATATCGAGAATATAAATACTTGAGTGCCTCAACGTCAGCAACTGAGTCATTGGTTCAACTGTGGTGAGCTATGACTCCCACTGGCTTGTTTTCGAGTTGGATAGTAATATGAATTCACGACATAAGGAAGTAAATCTCATCACCTCCCCAGGAATCAAGCCTGTGTCATATTGAGCCGTTTTTAAACCTTCAAACCAAACAGGCCTCTCGGGTCAGAGTTCAGGGGCATTAGATTCTCGTCTTTTACAAAATCCGGTAAACCCAAAGTTAAACATCAATAGTCGGCAGCAAGCCGAGAGTTAGATTGATGGGCTTTGCCGCACATGAGGTTAATAAGTCGATAAGCAATCCCATCAAAGTCGATGACTTGTCTTAAGTCGGTCAAATCTCAGATCCTGTCTGACGACTACGATCGTGTGCTTCCATCCTCGTGGCAAGGCTACTCCAGGACGCAGTCTCCATGTCGCCTTGCTCTGAAGAAAAACGTCTCTGACCACAGAGAAAAATTTTTTGTCGTCTTGCAACGCTCAAATATCTTAGTCTCACGCTCTTTATCTTCTTCTTCAGTTCATCCCTCAAGGTGGAGGTCGTTTAAATTCTTGCAATAGTCTGCTGTCGCTTGCATTCATAGATCATTCTCTCTACTCGTGTTTTCCGCTTATTTTATCCAGTTATCACATGGGCTTCTACGCCATGCCTAATCCTCTTCTTAAGTTCTCTTCGTGGCTTCCTTGGGCTGCCATCCTCATTTACATCATTCCGAACTCGAAGGCCAATTGGGACGAAGCTACTGGACACATTCGGGATTATAAACCCACGGACGCTTGGTTGAGCAAAAATTCAGGTAGGTACACTCCTCATCTACCTCTTTGGAATTGTGACTACTTCTTATTGCACGGATTTCTTTCCGAGTCTCACGAGTTGACTGACCCTGGAGACGACCACAATCCAGCTACGGTGGTAACCCCTGATATACAAGCTTCGGAATGCGGCCGGAACACTCGCCTCCCGTTTCCTCATGGTCGGTCAGAAGGCTTGATCTTGAATCCTAGCATAGCATAGGGGGTAGTTTTTGAGTCAAAAATCCTTCCTTCTTTGTACATTAACACTTGCTTGGGATGTACAGTTCAGCTCTTTGCATATTTCGAAGTCAATCATGGGCAAGACTGCTATCACGGATGTGTAAGCAAGAGCAGCCATTATATTGCTGCCACTGTTCACCCGCGTGTTTTCACCAGACGAGGCACAGATAAGTTAACCCGAGGAATAATCCTTGTCTATTTTCTATGGTTCGTGCACCCAGCCATATGGCAAGTGTTATGCATACGTCACCTTCCCCCAACCCGGCGACCTTGAACCCGCGTTTACAGACGGGCATTGTTTTTTTTGGCAGTAAGGCACCCAGGTGATTCTGAGAATTGTGAAATATTTTGATCGCTGATGTTTTGAATCTATGAAACAGTAACCTCGGCGGCCGTGCAGGTCGTAAGCTGCCGACCCACTCAACTCTGCTGGGCCCGTCATCAAATTTACTGATGTTATTCCTCTTGGTATTACGCTTATCAGCTGGTGTGAAGCCCATTTGTGAGTTGTCAGATAGCCTTCTTTCTCCCTAAGCAAAACATGAGACGAATTTGTGATCCAAACGATACCGTTTTGAACCTCCAGCGAACCCTCAAACCGGGGCTTATGGCTGGGAGGACAGTATTAATGGAAAATACTACGATGGAAAACCAAACTATTCTAGAATGCAAAAAGATCACGATGAGCACTATCCACATTGGGGACAGATCAAAATGAAATTGAAGCCTTGGCCAGGCAATGCGGCTAGTCGCGTCGATAAGAGGAAGAAAGAGCCTTACCATCCGAAGTGTGGAACTCCATGTAAGTTTCAAGCATCATACAGTTATGTGTCTCGCATAAGGACAGGATTGAATGACTTCTTTGAATAGGTGGACCAAACAAAGACCCAGGTTCAATCCCAGGAGCCTACGGCAACTATCACCCTGCTGATGCCAGGGAATACTCCGCTCCAAAAGGATGGGAGAATAAATGCAAATGATTTAAAATCCCCATAAAGGTCAGCTGAAACTTTAGCTTCAAATGGTGATAGAAATCTCGACTCGAACAAGGCACGTCTTCAGTCGTAAGTACCGGGTCGTCTAAATTTTTCCATCGAGAATCTTAGGTAAAGATCGAGACAAGCTTCCAATCCGAGGTAAAAAAAAACACATAAATCTATAAAAAATCGGCTGAAATACAACGCCCTAGTCTTTTTCCATATCGATTGAATGTAATATTATATCGGTACTTACACAATAAAGTTATTTCAACGCCATCAAGTAAATTATCGAGGGTCTTTCCAAAAGTTGATTTATTCATTTGTTCTCTCTTCTTTTCTTTCCCTTTTCAAAAAATTTATCTGTTGTTGAACTCGGAGTCCTCATGAACGTTATATTATCATCATGTTTCATCGGCTGAAGGGAAATCGAAAAAAAAAAGAGAGAGAGAGAGAGAAAGATGCACGCTTTTCTGGAATAAACATAGTTCTAGCGCTAAACTTATCCCGTGGCCTGTCTATTGCAGTAATCCCGAATCAACCTTTCATTGCAGCCAATATATCCAACAAAAATTTTAGTAGTACACGAACTGGCACAGTCGCCTAAGATTAATTAAGAGTACCAATAGTGAGATGACAGAAATTTGATCTTGAACCAAAAGAAGAAAATACCTCAGGTTTCGATCAGACTAGTCGAGGCAGTACCTAACCGTTTTCAGACCACGATCAAGACAAGAAGAACATCCTGGGGAAGACAGTGGACACAGGATATTTTGAGCTAGTCTGGGACAATAGCACCGACGATTAGACTGTTGATAGTGAAGGGCTCGAGTATACCTCCATTGATTGTTTTCCTTTCTCGTTCTAAATACTGAGGAATTGTAAGTCAAGAGATGTTCTGTTAGGTGAGGAAATTAAATAGCTTTCAAGTAAAGTAAGAGAGTGCAACCCTTAAATTTTCATCAGATTTTAATTTTTTTTTTTGGCCAATGTTAGATTCGCAACCTATCGGTCGCGAACGGGCGTGAATCGCCATTCATGACCCTTATGCGTTGTGAATGGCGACTCATGACTCCTGTAGAGACGGAAAGCTCAATTTTATATGGTAAGAGATTAGAAACCAGAATCCATGTTTTATTTCACGAGTACGCGCGGGTTCTGATCTTATACTATATACATATGCCACGGGTTTTGTGATATCCCGTCTGTGATATTTTATAGTCGGGTTTGACATATTACAACACCCCCCCACAAACCAGACTACTTAGAACGGATAAAAAGAGACTGATTGATTATAAGGTGGAAAATTGAGAGAAAAATTTATCGCAAAAACCGCGTTGTTTGTTTGGGCCCAGTCGTTTTGTCATCACGTCGGCTAGTTGTTCATCAGTTTTTACCCATGATATCCGTATGCTTAACCGTCGTATTGTGTCATTTGTAAAGAAAAAATTACGCGAGATATGTCTCATCCTGGAACGTGAACCGTTATTGTTTGCTACCAGTACTGCCGCACGATTATCACAAAAAATAGAGGAGATAGTATGAGGAGAGAGATCAAGGACTATAGTATGTAATGAAACAAAAAATTTGACAGCCATCCCTAGCAATATAAACTCCGCATTACATGTCAAAGTAGCTACCGTTTTTTGCCGTTTGGAGCACCATGAGATCGGTGAACCATACAGAGTAATTAAGAATCCAGATGTAGACCGGTGGAACTCGCCCCCCCAGCTTGCATCAGTCCAGAGTTGGAGCCCCGTGTCAGATGATTGGAATCAAAGTTGGTAATTTAATGTAGTCGCTACGTAACGGATAAGATGACGCAGCGCCCCCCAATGCTCAACCATTGGACATTTGTTATACCGCAAGAGATAGTTAGCAGCGTACAATATGTCGGGTCTTGTACCCAGGGCTAGGTAATTAAGGGATCCAATGAACGATTGGTAAACCTCAGTATCAATGCCATCCGTCAAAACCCCTGTTACGAGGTCAGTATCCGGTAACGCAGTTGAAGTTTGTAGCAATTTTTCAGATTTTAACGTGGACCACTTGTTGACAATTTAAGTGGACAGTAGATGCTGGTCGAGGTACAAGGCATCGCTCCGTTTCGTAAGGTTTATTCCAACAATCCGTTCACATGATTCCTGCCATTTCAATTTCACACGTGCCGCCATTCTAGATCACAGTTCATTCATGGTACCGATATTGTTGCTTACAACAAGTCCGTTGTCAACGTGGAGCCAGATTGCCACGACCGTCGCCGCCTTCCGGTAGATATAAACAGTTTGCTCCACGCAATCGCCAGTGAAACCGATTTTGTCAAGAAGGCCTTTGAAAAATTTCCACCAACAACAAGCAGCTTGCCAAGTACCATATAGGGATTTTTCCAATTGCATTGCCTTTCCTGCTAGCTCTGGCCGCACATGAGTCGGGGGTTCAACGTAGACCAGCTTTTCAATGGGTGAGTGTAGGTAAGCCGCTGATATATCAAAACTTTGTATGCACCACCGGTTTGACACAGCAATCGCCAGTAGTAAACGTAGGGAAGAGAGAGATGCCGTTGGGGCAAAAGTTTTGTAACAATCAACACCCAGTCGCTGGCAAAATCCTTTTGCAACGTATTGAGCCTTTGGTATGTCGATGGTGCCGTCCGGTTTACGCTTCAGGGCAAACACATACTTTGCTCCTATCACTTTCATCCCGGGCGTCCGCTTGACTGCTTCCCACACATCCATGTCAAAAAGCTGGTCAATTTCTTTCTTTAGGGGAGGTTCCCAAATATGACGTAAATCTTTCAACAGCGCATGTGACACAGAGGTTGGGAGATCATCATTGGGGCGGTCCGGGATTTTGATGGCGTAGGAGTCCTGTTCCTCACAAATTTTGTCCGTTGGCGTCTTGCCAAGTCGCAATTTCACGGATTGGAGCATTGGATCAATCAATTTAAGTGGGGTCGGAATATGGACGTACGGTTTCGGGTTGGACTCAGGGAATTTAGCAATGTTGGTGTAGGTAACGGCAGAAAAGGTGGGGTTCCAGAATTCGTAACCGCGCTGATCATCTTGGTAACCCAGGAAGATCATGCGTTTGGCTTGGTCGTCAAGTTTGAGTCGTTTTTCCTTAGGAATATGGGCTATACCAATTGAGCCAAATGGATGAAGGGTGATATCGGACGGCGGGACGGCATACAGGATCTTGGTTGGAGTCTTGTTGGACGTGCGAGAGTTGGGGAGGCGGTTATGTAAGAAACACGCATGACGATACGCAAAAGACCAAAAATCATCAGGTAAACGCGCATACTTCAACATTGTCCGAGCCATATCGCCCAGTGTCCGGTTGACACGTTTGGCCTCTCCATTCTTCTCCGGGGTGTATGGGCTCGTAAAGATTGGATTGGTGCCGGCAGCCTTGAGGGAGTCAATGAAGGATTTGGTGTGATATTCTTTTGCGTTGTCTGAACGTAAGTGGACGGGTGACAAGCCAATGCGGTTTCTCAGGTATTGTACGGTTGAAAGGATGAGTTTGGGGACTTTGGAACGGTTTTTAAACGCATGAACAAATATGAATGTGGAAACGTGATTGCGGATCGTGAGGAGGTATCAATTTCCGTTGCAATCAGGGGTTATTGGACCTAGGACGTTGGTTAAGAGCAAGTCAAGAGGTTTGTTTTTCGGGATTGAGTCGGGGAAATATTTGCGGCGCCTGATGCTGTTGGATATTTTGCAGGCTTCACAGATAAATGGCGACCAGGATTTTGTATTGAACGACGGGACATGGGATTTTAAATATTTTTTTACAATTTCATCAGAAACATGTCCTAGGGCGCAATGATAATGGAAGGGAAGGGAAACAAAAGGGAGGGGGGAAAGAGATAGGGAAAGGCTACGTATGGAGGGACTAGGATGATGTATTGTATTTATTTTATTGACGGTCCATGTGCGGTTGTGGTAGTCGGACAAAATCAGATGGAAAGGGGACAATAGATGGATTAAATGATGAGAGAAGGAAGGCGTGTATCCGGAGTCAATAAGATTCCCAAGGGACAGGAGGGTCGCACGCATGTTAGGGCAGTATAGGACATCACTCAGTAGGGGGTCCCCAGGGTCCCCACACGGGGTCATCGAGAACCAAATTGTTCCCCTGCCCACCGCATTCAGGGTCGCGTTAGGGTCCGCTAACTTCAAGGGCAAGGGATTGGAGAAAGGGAAAAAGGAAACAAAAGAAGGGAAAAAACCACTCACCGTCAAGGTTGCCCCAGAGTCAATTACCAGTGCTTTAGTACCTGTTACGGACCTGATCACGGCTTGATCGGGGCAATCCCTGTCGGTGACCGGTGCATTCATGCCAGTGATCACGTTGACTTGTCGAGGCACCTGTCGGAAAATTGATTGGTTAGGCGGGTTGTTCAGGTGAGGAGCGCTCTCCCTTGCAACTCCTGGCGGGGGCAAGCCAGCATTGGTTCAAAGGATTGGACATTCAGATCTCCAGTGATTCGGAGAATGGCAGTAGGCGCACAATCCACCCCAACGGTTTTGCACTTTGGCCGGGACTGGGCGATTTCCATTATCTATATTGTTCCGGGCAGCCTGTATATCTTCCGGGGTTGGTTGATGGTAATACGATTGTGGGTGATTTGGACGCGAGTCAGTATTCCGGGAATGGTTACTTTGGGGACGCTGCCACGTATACGGCTTGACGGCGTTCACGGTGTAAGGATTGTTGCCTGAGTCTCCCTGTGTAATCTCACTATAGAACGACGTTAGGATGGATTGTGTATTGGCTGGGGTTGGGTTCTCAATTTGGTCCAACTGGGGGCCCACCCCTTGGAGGAGTTGCGATCTTGTAGTACCTGGTGGTGGGGGCGTTAACACTTGCATGATCAGTGACACTAAGTCGTTTGGGGCAGGGCAGCCAAGTCGACCGAGCTCAATAAAGATATTGGATATCCGGGTCAGGTGAGACAAAATCAAGCCCTCTACCATCGTTAGTTTGAAGAAGAGTTCTCTAAGTAGCTCCACCTTGCGAGTGCGGCTGGAGAGCTGAAAGTTTTTCCTGATTGTTTCAAATGCTTCCCATGCTGTCGGCTGGTTCAATACAAGGGTTCGGAGTTCACGATCCACAGTCAGGGTGAAAAATACACGCAGGGATATACTCTTGAATTGATCTAGGGATTTGAGATTGCCGATGTCGGAGGAGAAATTCGTCTTTCCAAAGACCAACAGCCCGATCATGTCAATGCCACCTATCCATTTGTCAATGTTGCTCCCGTCACGCCATAAGGATTCAACGGTCGTTACATATTCAGTTGGATTAGCCAAAAATTTTGCCCTTGCCGTACTCATGCTGTGATTTCCCGTGGGTGCAGCGACCTTGGACTTTGTTGATTCCATTTCTTTGATCTGCGATTTGTCTTTAATGGATATAGTAATTGGTCTTCCCGGTTGAGCCTTTCCACGGCGGGGTTTGGTCATATAATGGTGTGAAGAATGGAACGATTGGTTTTCAGTATTCGAGTATCCAGAACGTCAAGATTTTGATTTTGGATTATTTATTGATGTCGGAGAGGAGAACGGTAGATTGCGGTAACGGTGAAAACAATACTTTGGAAAGAGATGGTATAGATGGATAACACTTGCACGGATGTGATACAGAACGAATAGAGCAGGCTTTTAACCTGTAGAGACGGAAAGCTCAATTTTATATGGTAAGAGATTAGAAACCAGAATCCATGTTTTATTTCACAAGTACGCGCAGGCTCTGATCTTATACTATATACATATGTCACGGGTTTTGTGATATCCCGTCTGTGATATTTTATAGTCGGGTTTGACATATTACAACAACTCCACGAGGAGCGGGCAAAGTTGCCCACAACTCACACATCCCCGGGGGAGTCGCGAACACCGATTGCAACTCAAAAAGGGTTGCAACTGGGGCTTCACAACCTTTTTTGAGTCGCGAGTGAGTGTTTACAACTCCCCGGGGGATGCGCAAGTCGTGAGTGAGGGTCACGCCGGTTTTGCTGGCCCATTTGGGGCAAAATAGCCCCCAATGGGCCATTTGAGGGGGGAATTGGGGTACCTACACCACGGGGCCACTTTTGACTGTTGAGGACCGCGGAGCCAACGTCAGGGGTCGATTTGACGGCCCACGCGTTGACCGCCGGGGATTTCGACGACAGGGTCAGCCGACCGTCAATCGACCATCGCGCGTCGGACGATTGACCCATTCGTCAATTCACCATTGGTTTGGTTGGTGCCTGGCTGTTAGGGTCGGCACAACCTCTCCTCACCCCTGCGGTCGATTCACCAGCGGTGCCCGCCTGTCGGTGACGCGCCATCGCCGTTGTCGCGACATTGTCATGCTCAGGCGGTCGAATTGCCAGCGGCGCAGGAGCCGCTTGAAGTCGTCTTGCTCAGGCGCTCAAATGGCCAGCGCGCCGCTGGTTTGATCCCACTCGGTTCCTGCAGCACTGTCCTATGGATCCATATCAAATGTGACGCCAAGCTCTCATACACCATTTCTCACTCTGCAATGGCAGTAAATCAGATCATTTCAAAATTCCCAAAAATTATCAAAAAAAAGTCACAATTCAGTGCAAATTTGAAACCAATTTTTTTTTTTAAAAAAAAAACATGATTTTCTTTAATTTTTTGACTCCAGGTAAACTTGATACTGCTTTGTTAATTTTTCTTTGTCATTCTGCTTGTAAGGGATTTAATTTTTAATGTTAGTTTGTTAATGATTATTTTTGCGGAGATTCTACTTATAAGATATTTTTAAATTACAAAACATTTAAAGCATTGCTTGTGAAGTGCTGGCTTTAGGAGTCAAGGGAAGTGTTTGTCTTTGCTCACCCCACCTGGCTATGGCTGAAATCATACACTCCACCCATTGGCCAGGTTCAATGGGTGGAGTGATCAACCTGGCTGCTGACCTGTGCTCCTCAGCTGCATGCAATGCACCTGAGTTGAGGATCCAATGATTGTAGTTTGAATCGATAACTTCCATTGTTCTTTGAGAGGTATCTTGATGCTCAATTTGGGAAATGTGAGTTTTTTGACGCTGGAAACCCCCATCATGGCAATTGTGCTGCATGTTCAAGCAGGCATTGATGGCCTGTATTCAATACAAATGAAGTTTTATTTTTTTTAATTTGAAACAAAAACATGAAGAAATTACTAACCTGAGAATTTACTGTGCATTCAGAGCTTTTTTCAACAAATTCCCTCATGTTTTAAAATGTATTGATTCCCATAATTGCAAGCTTGTTGACTTGGATAAAATATCTGGTGGTTCTAATTCCATTAGTCTTCCATAATGAAGTGATCTTGCCAATAAAGTCTACCAAGTTGGGAGATTCAATCTGATGCCAAACCAGAAAAAAAGCGAAAAATGGTTAATGTTTTGAATTTATTTATTTCAAGTAAAGCCAAACACTTTCCAGGATGTTGTAATTCTTCTTGATTATGTCATGCTTGTTTAATTGAATTTGGGTAATTTTTTCAACACTTTAAGGGAATTTTTCTCTGAGTATCTGAGGAACTTGCACTCTTTCTTCAGTGGGAACGGATTTTCTCTTACAAAAGGAATATTGGTTGAGGGGATGATAAATATACCTATTATAACCCATGAAATGTTGAATAACTGGATTATCTTCAAATACCCTGGTAATTGTTGAACTGCTTTGAAAAGTTGTTTGAGTCTCTTGATTGCATACCACACCAGCAGAGAGAAGAAAACATAGAGACTGATAATTACTGAAGCTTATGGCCAAATCATGTCCTGGACTGATCTTGTTTGAATGAATTGAAGCTTGGCCTAAAATTCCATTGTAACTTTCAAATTTTTCAGTTGAAAACAGACTAGCTGGAACAAAATGCAAGATTGAGTCTGGGAGGTGAAGAAGCATGTGAATCTTGGGTTTGTCAATCCATTGGCCAGAAATCTTGATCAAATGAAATAACAAGTGTTTTATTTGTGCCTTCAGCTGAGTTTGGTATTCATTCATGTCTTTTATGTGAGTCTGAAATATGAAGGTGCACAGTTCACAAAGGGAGGTCCACAGAATTTGTTGTTCAGGTTTCATTAAGTGGAAAAAGGTGAAGGGTGCAGCTTGAAGTAATATCTTGAAATCTTTTCCAACCAGGCTGAGTGAATGTTTGATTAAATAGCTTGGCTGAAGGCAGGGTATGTTGAGTGAATTGGTGTTGAAAGACTGGATGTCTCTGCTGAGTAATGGTAATTCAGATTCCTTCAAAGCTTGAATGAAAACTCAAACCAAGTATTTGACAATAACAAGAAGAAACACATGGAGAACTTCAACTGGAGTGTCAAGGCAGCCATCAAATCCTGTTAAATTTGGGAGGAAAAATAAAAAAAATTTCAAGGTCTGATTATCATGAAAATTTCATCAATTTGATGAGAACAACACCTTCAAGCTTCAAAAATGGATTGAAGAGTTTTGAGTAGTCTGTTTGTTCTAGTTCTTGGATTTTTTGAAGGATTGATGGTTCTCTCTTTTGTTCAATAAATTTCTTGTTGATTGAATCCACAAGAACATAGGATGAAGACATTATTTGAAAGGATTTTCCATTGGTTTTGGAAAGCTCATAGAGATGATGGGTCTTTTCAATTGTTTCAGTCTAAAGTCTGGTGGGATTAGGGGCCTATAAATATATTAAAAAAATATTATAAATGATGATTAGTTTAATACAAATAATCAAAGAATTCACCTCAAAGCCGTTCCTATCAATTTGAAGAAAATTTTGAAGATAAGCAATTGTTTGCTTATTTTGTCTCTTGGGGACAGATAATTTGCAAATATGACATGGGTTATGGGATATTCCAGGAACTGGAGTGTTGGTTACTTCTGCATGAATTTGTGAATCTTCCGAAAAGCATAAGACTGTGGTGATAACTAAAACTGGTTCAGAAATGGTGATATCACAAGCTGAAAATCCTTGGGTGGCCATTTGACTGTTTTCCAAACCTAAATGTCAATATCATTTCAATGGATGATTCATTTTGGGAATAAATTAATCTCTTCAACTATTTGATCTGCCATTTCAAGTACTCCAGCTCTGTTGGATGTGGACAAAAGATGACAATTATATTCTTGATTGGATAAATGAGGAGGAAGACCAGAGAGTGTAAAGTAGAAGGATTGGTGTTTGTTGAATTGCTTTGATATATTTCCTGAATTATCATCTGAATATAATGTTATTGGTACATGTCTAATAACCTTTCCCTGTGCCTTAACACTCCATGTATTAGGGATACTCAGGATATTTTCACTGTTTTCATCAATTTCTATGTAATTAAATGGAATCATTTAATTTGGAAAATGGTCAGAAATTAATTCTCATGATCATTTCATTTTGATAAATTAACTCACCATACAATTTTTTGTCAGAGATATCTGATAAGAAAACTCCATCTTGTTCTATTTTGGAGTACTCCTTCAGAAATTGATCACTACAAATTTCCATTAAATTTGAATCCATGAAATTTGCTTGAGCAGGAATGGTGATCTTGACTATGGTTGAATTGAGCATGGAACATTCCATTGTGAAAAATTTGGTGTATATTTTTGATTCAAAAGAGTAAATAAATAGAGGTACTAGGGATTCCGGGGGGAAGTCCAAGAATTTGTGGATGCGTGCGTGTGACCACCAGATGGAGGTCCATACGGGTAAATCAACCCCGCACAGGCGTGTTGTGGAAACCAAGAGGGCCGTACTCCCTTAGGTGTCCTTGAGTTCTGGTATTGATGGTCCTAGCGTCTGTGAGGATAATGATGCCCAGAAAAGATAAAGAGAGAGAGATAGGAAGATGAATTTCCTTTCCTTTTGGTATCCTTCCATCCTGTTTCCTCTTTTCCTTTCCCACCCAAGATCCAATGATAAGATTATTCAATACAACCCGGAGTTGAGAGTGAGGTATTTAAGTCCTCCCTCTCACCCCAACGTAAGTAAAACCGCAAACAGAAAGCCTAACAACAAAGAAAGAAAACCCTACGGCCCAGAAACCTAACCCAACCCTACTGTCAGGCTTTGCACTTAAGGATTATTGTCTTCATCACTTTGACATGTCCTCTCCTCAGTACCATCTACCTCAGTCTAAAAGCGTGGCACAAATAAAAGGACAACATCAATGGTGCAATCCACTATTTCCTCTGGCTTGCGCTGACCTTCCAATCTTGGCGACCAACTCAGTATATACTTGCAAACTTTGCGGTTAACTCCATACCGGTCGGCCATCCATTATGAGATCCAATCTCCTTCCCTGGCCAATCAACAGCCTCGGACTTCCATCTTTGGTCATGCATTGTTTGTTAGTTTGCATCTACATCAAACTAAGCCATCACTACTGTACAGTTGGAAATTGGACTAGTCCCTACCCTGCATACACTATTACCTCTCATTCGCATTACCTTCAAAGTCACTTGCTCCTGTCCCAATTTGTCATACAATTGTACGCTCAGATTCTATTGTCTCGCACTTACGCTATAACCTTGGATCCATACTACTGCTTCATTTCCTACCCCATTCCTGTCATTCATTGCCTCACCGCTTCAACTGTAGTTAGCTCATCACCAGGTTGTATCAAGTCACTTTGGATTACCTTATAAGGGATATCCCCTTGCATGATGATTGTCTCCTCAGTTAGTTAATTTCATACGTTCTTGCATTTTGCTACAACCTAGTTATCACATCGGACTCAGGTGGAGTTTCCTTCTTTGGAACACATTCCATTCCTCTCACCGTTTGTTGAGTGGCATAACCAAGTTTGCACTTTGCAACTGAGTCTTGCTATTTGCACTTGCCCTTGCACTTGGCATTCCTTTGCGCTCACAATCATCTAAGAATTGCCCTATAGTACGTGGGGTGGTCGTGTGACAGTAAATTAACTAACTCAACTCATCTATTGTAGCCTGCCAACCTATAGTAGACTTCTTTTCTCAATGTCACGTACTTGCTCAACCGGGAACGCTTCCCTCACCCCTTACAATGTTGAGATCCATTGGGAAGGGAGAACCAGCGCTCCTTGGGCCCAACAACCCTTAGATCCAGTTCCTCCTTCTAAATTGCCATCTGTTGAACCCCTCAATGATCCTTGGGCTCCTCCACGGGATGCTCCGACGGACTCTCTTGCGGAATTCGCAGATTCCAACCATTCTTCCGATGAAACCTTGACTTGTGGTAGACCAGGGGTTTGCACTAATGCTCCCAAGCCTGATGCTCCAACCCTGCTTTCGAAATTGATCCAGGCCCTCACTCATGGTGCCCAGCGATCTAGTCCAAGTACTCCTAGCTTTTGCACTCCGGGCATGAAACAACCCAATCACTTTATGGGAGAACAACCTCATAAGCTTAGATCATACCTACAGTCTTGTAAAATCATCTTTTCAAATGACTCCAACAATTTCCCTTCCGATAGACATAAAGTTATGTATGCTTTGTCCTTCTTAGGAGGTAGAGCCTTGCAGTGGTTCAAACCATACCTCAAACTTTTGTCCAACGACAGTCCCACTTGTATTCTCAAAAACTGGGACAGATTCAAGCAACAACTGTTCACCCTGTTTGGCAACCTTAATGAAGTTCAAAACGCCAAATACAAACTTAATAGTTTAATTATGAAGGAAAATAGTAGAACTTCCGTTTATATTTCTCATTTTCAAACCTTGCAGTCTTGCATCCAGTGGAAGGAGGCCGCTCTTCTATTCCCTTTCCAAAAGGGTCTACCGGCACGCTTAATTGAACAGCTCGCAGTTGGGGGTCATAAGACAACCTTGCTTCAGCAGCTAATCGATTGAGTGATTGAGCTTGATAATGGCTATCATGGCAAGAATTGCTCTCCGCAAAACAACCATGGACCGTCCACCTTGGCTCCAAGATTGGAAGACTCCTCAAAAAAAACACGAGGAACCCAAAACCATCCAAACCAACCCCAACTTTGGAGTTTTGGGCCCATTCTTTTCCCTTTGTAGCCGTTCCTCGCTCCGTAGCATCCCGGTTTCTTTGTCCAAGAACTTTGGAGTTTTGGCAACGGTTTTTCCTTTTGAGTTGGAGTTCAAAGTTCTTGGACAAAGAAACCGGGATGCTACGGAGCAAGGAACGGCTACAAAGGGAAAAGAATGGGCTGTGTATGTATTGTGGAGGAAAACATGATGTTTACAGCTGTGCAAAGCGGTTAGCGCATGAAGCGGCTAAGCAGTCAAAAAATTAGCTTGTAGTTTTTCTGATACTCGCAAGGAAAACTACACATTATCTAAATCACCGCAAGTAAATCTTTGCACTTGCGAGTCACTAGGTGCTCCAAGTTCAAGATTTATCCTATTCCATTCCGACAACACTCCTTATCAAGTATTACTTGATTCCGGCGCTAATGTTTCCTTCATCAGTGAATCTTTTGCCACTTTTAAAAATCTTACGCTTTCCAAGATAGATAAATTTCCTATCTATTTAGTAAGTAGTGCAACTGAACCGTTTTATTGGGTCTCCCAAAAGGCAAAATGGACCTTTGCATTATCCAATTTCCCCAGCTTTGAATGGCATTTATTTGTCTTGGCTATACTTGGAATGGATGATACCATTCTAGGCCATGATTTCCTAGTTTACTGGAATCCGGATGTGAATTGGCAAGAAGGAGTAATTAACCTTCAAACCTTGCACCCCCACCTCGCACCTTGCAATCCAAGCTTGCTTTGGCCAAGCATTCCATCCACCTTCTTCCAAGAGCTCTTCGTACGCTCTCTTCCTTTGGCCTCCCGACGTGCCTTCTCCAATATTGTCCGTCAGCCGCCTCGCATCCGTTTCGACCCGCCCTACGACTGGCACCGGATCGGTTTTTCCTTGGGCCTTCCATTCCTTCCGTTCCATCCACTCCATCCCTTCCATCTCCTTCATTTCCTTCTCCTAATTCATCCACTCCTTCTCTCCCTCCATTTCTGTTTCCTCCATTTCCCGTTTCTCCTTCCGCTTTGTTTCCTTCCTCCTCCCTTGCTTCCTTGGTTATGACTCCTACCGGTTCTGCACCGGGCACTTCGCCTCGCACCTTGGCATTCATCTGGGCCCCCGGGAGTTCAGTTGGCAGTCCCCAGTAAGGTGGTGGTGGTGGTGGTGTATTTGTGGTATACCTTTGGAAATGGGGCAACACTAGCAAAACAAGCAAAATTAGTTACTATTTTATGATCATTAGTCAGTCCAGATTAGTACTCACCAGGAACTCGAGTCCCCAAGTATTCAATCTCCGGCAACAGTGGTATTTTTTAGTTAACCCTTGGCGCGGACCTACGACTCCGCATCCCCCTTGATGATTCCGCGGGACCCTCAACATTCAACTCAACATTTTTCGGGAAGTTACATGCCGCTTTTCAAAGGCAACATTGCTTGCACTTGCCTTAAAGGCCTTGGATGGAAGTACTAGGGACACATCGCTTGTTTCAGCAAATACAGTTTTTGCAACGGCGGGACAACAATGACAAAATTCTATATAAATTATAAATGTATTGAGTAATAAATTAAATAATGTATAAGGGTATACAGTAATAATTAACAACTTGAAATCAATGGGAAAATTTATCTGAACGCTGGCAGGAGCTTGCGTCTTTATACCCAGGCAACTGTCATGCTTTGCACTTAAGGATTATTGTCTTCATCACTTTGACATGTCCTCTCCTCAGTACCATCTACCTCAGTCTAAAAGCGTGACACAAATAAAAGCACAACATCAATGGTGCAATCCGCTATTTCCTCTGGCTCGCTTTGACCTTCCAATCTTGGCAACCAAATCAGTATACACTTGCAAAATTCGCAGTTAACTCCATACCGGTTGGCCATCCATTATGAGATCCAATCTCCTTCCCTGGCCAATCAACAGCCTCGGACTTCCATCTTTGGTCATGCATTGTTTGTTAGTTTGCATCTACTTCTAACTAAGCCATCACTAATGTACAGTTCGCAATTGGACTAGTCCCTACCCTGCATACACTATTACCTCTCATTTGCATTACCTTCAAAGTCACTCTCTCCTGTCCCAATTCGTCATACAATTGTACGCTCAGATTCTATTGTCTCGCACTTACGCTATGACCTTGGATCCGTACTACTGCTTCATTTCCTATCCTGTTCCTGTCATTCATTGCCTCACCGCTTCAACTGTAGTGAGCTCATCACCAGGTTGTATCAAGTCACTTTGGATTAACTTATAAGGGCTATCCCCTTGCCTGATGATTGTCTCCTCAGTTAGTTAATTTCATACATTCTTGCATTTTGCTACAACCTAGTTATCACATTGGACTCAGGTGGAGTTTCCTTCTTTGGAACACATTCCATTCCTCTCGCCGTTTGTTGAGTGGCATAACCAAGTTTGCACTTCGCAACTGAGTCTCGCTATTTGCACTTGCCCTTGCACTTGGCATTCCTTTGCGCTCACAATCATCTAAGAATTTCCCTATAGTATGTGGGGTGGTTGTTTGACACCTACCCAATCCGTTCACTCCCTCCAAAACCATTCCCTCTGTTGTTATGTACTTCCAGTTTGTCCTTCTCATGGCGTGGACCTCTTCCGCGCCCTACTTGGAGCACCCCTGTTTATCCATCCACGCGCGTCTTCAAATCCCGTGATCTGTAGATTGGTCTGCCCCTATGCTTGCGTGGACCTCCCTGGAGCATATACCCCGCTATTGCCCTGCTCCTGCTTCCCGGACTAGCCGCCTGAAAACTTGGTTGGGTTGGCTCCATCACATGGTCTGCATTGTCCAAGCAGGTTGCAAGCCCGTCACGCCTGGAGTAGGCCCAACCCGCACCTGTTGCTGAGCCCCACAATCCCTAGTGCTGAGAACCCGCACCCCCAAATTCTGAGCCAAACCTACCCAACTGCTGAGCGCGCAGCCCACAACGCAGTTCCCAATCCAAGTTTATAAATACAAAACCACAGCATGAGACCATATGGTGAGTATAACCAACAATCAATGATCCAATCAATTCCTACAACCAAGCAAACCAACCAAACATAAGTTTCAATTCATTTGTTTCCATTTTCCTCATCATTTTGTCTGATTTCTTTGTTTTGTTTTCCAAAAAAACTGATGTACCTCCTTGTTTCTAAAAGGAAAAAATTCATCATCGCCCCGCTCCCATGAATGTTTGACCTTTTCATCCTTTTCAAGATCAACATCCCCATTGCCTGATGTGGACAGATCTGTAAGTAACCAATTCATCTCTGCATTGATGAATTGATCCCATCCATCACTCATTTTGAATTCATCCTTGTATTCAATCCAATTGGCCCCAATACCCCAAGAAGTTGCATTCAAATCTCCAATTGTTGCATCAAGATCATCAAGATAAACCGGCAAATCAAGGCATTCAAAATTGAAATCAATCCAGGACTCATCATTCACCTCAAGGTTGGCCAAGTTGCAGTTTGAATGCATGTAGGTTGGCCCTTTGTGAGTATTTTTTGCCTTATTTCTAAGCTTTGTTGATGGCTATTCATTTTAACGTGTCTTTGCTGATGTTCTCTATTCATCAGCCTTCCTCGACAGATTTGGCATTGATATTTGAAACCATTGGAGGTAGGTATGATGTCAAAGCCCTCAAAAACTATTGTTCAAAACAAAATAAGGCCCACAAAGCTTTCCCTTGAGCTAATGAGTCCCAACTAACCTTGATTTATTCTTTGATTGATCTTGATCCAATAAGTTCCAAATGTGTTGATGGGTAAGTTACAATGATGGAAACATTACGGAAAGATTCCCTAGGGTTTGAAAGCAAGGTTCCTCCAGTGGCCAGCCCTACAAGTCAAATCCAATGACATCACCCACCCCTGTTTGTCAGCCACAACTGTTGGGGAGAAGATGACCGTTGAGTAATTGAATTGGCTCTGCAAACCAACATCTCCTGCTAATCTTAGACTGATTTTCTCAATTTCTACTCTCCTATTAGTTTTCACTTGAGCTTCTTTGTTCCCTTCTAACCCCACCCCAACCCACTCTCACCATGCCCCCATCCTTCCGTAAACCATTCCAAGCCCCAAATCAATTGCCCCAATCTTCCACCCCTCAATTGTCCCAACCAACTACTGCCAAACAAACACATATTGATGATGCAAATGAAGACAACATTGAATCTTCCAACCAATCCCACCAGACAAGCCCCAAATCAGATGATCAATTTTACCATCATTCAACCAGTGCCTTGGAGGACCTTTTGACCAATTTGTTTGAGAGAAAACTCATGGAAATGTTCACCCTTTCCAAAAAAACTCAAAGAGCTTCTGGAAAAATGCAATGATGTAAGTTCAACCCTCCTCTGAAACCACAGCATCCATTTCACCTCTCTCAGAGTCAAAGATCTTGATGTTATCTTGATTGATCTCCATTGTGTTACTCAATTATCAAGATGAGTGATCATCAAATCATGATGGTCCTCATACATATGAACATGAGCCTCTAGCATCAAGGCACTCCAAGAACCTCTTCCATCTTGGGACCATCCAATGCCATCAAAAAATAAGATATGTAATTAAAACAAGTAAACAAAATTAAGTGTTATCAATAAAGTGACTAAATTTGGGTAAGAATTTCTTTTTGATCATCAATATAATCCAGTAGTAAACTAACAAGTATTCCAAAAGACTTTGGTCCAAGACAAAATCCAAGCAAAGATCTTCCAATGTGATATTGAGGCGTATGGAAAGACCAACACTTTGATTGGTGAGCCCATTAAAGGCTCACTACTACTCTCAACCATTGTAAGTCTCTCTTTTGCACTCTTTGATTCACATACATACTAATGAAGATTGATCACTTAGGAATTTGTTTTCAAACAATTGGACACCATCAAAAATCAGTACCTCCCCCCAGGGTACAAAAAAAAATCCAACGGCCCAAAGATATGTTACATTTTTTGTTGGGAAGCTGGTCAAGTACAAAAAATCTAGTTTAAGAAACTTGGTGAGTTGAACTTCTACATTCCCACTTCACTTTAAGATTATTCCAGCTAATTTTTTGCCGTTACAATCACAAGCTTCTCTATAATATTGCAGATACAAGTTCTCACACTAGGAATGGACCAATAACAAAGTTGTCCAACCTATTGGTGAAGGTATGTCTTATTTAATTTTTTATCTCAGTTCTCATTTGTGGCCCTATTTGATCATGGAATAACTACAGACCTACAAAGCTTTTGGACCAAAGAATAAACACAATTTGGCCAGCGACTTCATTGGCAAGGCTCCTCTCCAAGCAAAGGTCAGGTTTGTTTTCTTATGCCTTTGAATTGCCATTCATATGGCCAAGCCAATACGTGGGGATACTTTGCACTGGAAGGCAATTGATCAAGAATTGCAAGAATCATGTCAACAGCCAATCTCTAGTTTCACAGAATAAGCAATAAATTTCTCTTTTTTGGCGGGAGGTGGATCATGGTTTTCCTAAAATGATTGCATTGCTTAAAATTAATCTTCAAAATATGAAAAAGATGGGCCAAAGCCATGTTGTAGAAAGATGAAGAATTGTTTGATGGTAGCACTATGGCTGAAGATCTGAAAATTGAGGCATCAATCATGCCAACTGAAGCAAAAAGCCTCAAATTTTAATGAATTTTTTTTTATAAATTGTTGTAATTTTCTCTCTTCTTCATTATTAAAAGAATCATGTAAAATTCTACCCATATATAAGGGAAAAATGGTGTAATATTATTTATTGGACAATATTATAGCAAAAGTAATCAAGATTAATTCAAATAAAAATAATTTAATTAATTGGATGAACCTGCTGGGCCCACAATGGATCCCAAGAAAGAAAAAAATAAAAAATAAAAAAAGGTCAAATAATCCTCAAGGATGACAAGGATTTGACCTGTGGGGCCCTTCTAAGCCTTGGGTCAAAGTTCTGTCAAATTGAAATTGACAGAAAACTGACAAGGGGCCAACCACGCCAAGGGTGGACCCCCCGTCAAGATTTTGGCAAGCCCTTGACCCCCCTTGATGTTTTGGAACACCAATTTTTTTTTGAAGGGAGCACTCCCACTAAGGGAGTGCTTTCAAACCCGCGTCAGCCAAGCTTGGGGCTCAATGGCAATTTGGCCCTGTGGTGTAGGCACCCCTGTTCCCAATTTATTTTTATTTGAGTTTATTTTTTATTTATTTATTTTTTATTTTTTATTTATTTTTTATTTATTTTTTATTTATTTTTATTTTTTTTTATTTTTATTTATTTTTATTTTTAATTTTTATTTATTTTTAATTTTTTAATTTTTTTATTTTTTACTATTATTTTATTATTATTTTATATTATTTATATTCTTTTTATTATTATTTTATTATTTTTTATTATTTTTTATTTTTTTTATTATTTTTATTATTTTTATTATTTTTATTTTTTTATTTTTTTATTTATTTTATTTATTTTATTTATTTTATTTATTTTTATTTTTATTTTAATTTTTTTTATTTTTATTTTTATTTTTATTTTTATTTTTATTTATTTTTATTTTTATTTTTATTTTTATTTTTATTTTTTTCTTTTTCTGGTGTTTTTGTTTTATTTGTTCAATTTTTAATTTATTTTAATTTATTTCAATTTTTTTTATTTTTAATTTATTTTCTTCTTATTTTTTTTTTGCACACCGGGAATGGGTTGTGAACAGTGTGGTAGCATTTTATAGACATGGATCAGTAACTGGTTGTGGCCTGAACGTAAGCAGACTCAGAATTTGGGCAGCACAATCAGCAATGAGCGTGAGATGGCTCAGCACAGGGCAGCGCTGTGTACGCAGTCATCTCAGCATTGGGATTGGGGACTGGAAGTGGCTACAGGGATGTGTGTCAAATGGTCACAGAAAAGGAGGCGCAAGCTTTGGGACTGGATTTGGGTGGCTACAGGCAGGCATGGGGGCTCCAAGTAGGGTGCTGTGCTGTAGAGACTCCTGTGGGATTATATAGATAATTTATCAAATAGCTTTCTGGCAGTCCTTGAAGGGGAATTTAGTACTACTTCTACTCCTTTAGAGTATTAGTAAGACTAAGGTGGTTTTGAATTGACTACCCTTCTAGTACCATAGGAAGTCTGCACAATAATTTATTTAAATTAATGGCTGGTTTCTTTGAGACTTAATATAGGTCTCAGATCAGACCTAGATTAATTATTTAAACTTTATTGGTAGGGTTTGTTGAAGAATGAACCAGATGTATTGGATTATTGGTTAGTGGTTGATAATATATATTTGATCTTAACCAATATCCCAATATTAAAGGGTTCAAGGGTTCATCAAAGGGATTGTTCAGGAGAGGACCCAAGGATGGTTTTACCCACAGGGGGCTGGGTAGAGGAAAGGTTGGTAGTTGCTTTTGGTTGTGCTCTCTTTCTTTGGAAGGGTTATTTGTTGGTTGATTTGTGGTTCTTCTTTAATTTGGTGCCAAATATTTAGGTCACAAACAAGCCCTTATTTAAGCACCTGTTGGGCTGGTTTAATTGGTTAAAGATGGTTTATAACTTGATCTCTGATTTCCTGTTTCTTTATAGTTGTTTCACTGATAATATTTTTCTGGGAAGTTAACACAGATGACTAGGGATAGGTTGATGGGCCAGATGGCCTGAGGAGATGGGATGGGTGAATCATGGTACAACTTGGATAGGGCAGAGAGGCCCTTGTTAAATAGAAAAATCCTGCCTCAGGGGGTGCTCAAGGCTTCCCCTGAGGGTTCTCCCTGTTCTGGTGAGGAACAGTGAGATACAGTTACATGAGGAATTTCTGCTGGTTGCAAAAATTTTGTACAGTTACATGAGGAATTTCTGCTGGTTGGAAAAAGCTTGTACAGGGGTTTCATGCATGCAAAGCCTTAAATAATTTGCTGTGTAGTGCAGATAAGATATATTGCTGTGCTTTACTGGTTGTTTGTTTAGTGAAACTTGATTCTACCTAAATGTATTGCTGTGCAATACTGGTGGTTTGTTTTGTTCTGGTTAAGACTGGTCCCACTTCCTTGCTCCTGTATACTTCTGCACAGCCTCCTGTATGCATATTTGCATTTTTGTTTGGTTCTTCTTGAGACTGGTTTGGCTTCCTCCTGCATATATTCCTCCTGTATACTTCTGCACAGCCTCCTGTATGTATATTGTTCCTGTATTGCTCCTGCACAGCCTCCTGTATCACTTGCATTTTTGTTTGGTTTTTTTTGGTTTGACTTCCTCTTGCATATATTGTTCCTGTATTGCTTCTGCACATCCTCTTGTATGTATATTTGCATGTTTATTTGGTTCAGTTTACCAGGTCTGGCTTGCTGCACTGCCTCCTGTATCTTTATTGCTGTATTATGGCTGAGGTGACAGGGTCTGACAGATTGAACTGCCTCCTGTACCTGTATCTTTGTATGCTGATGAGGTGACTGGATCTGGAATGGTTTCACTGCCTCCTGGATCTGTATTTCTGTATGCTGATGAGGTGACTGGATCTAGACTGATTGCACTGCCTCCTGGATCTGTATTTCTGTATGCTTCTGAGGTGACAGGATCTGACTTGTTGCACTGCCTCCTGTGCCTGTATTTCTGTATTCTGGCTGAGGTGATAGGGTTGGTGTATGGTCCTGGTGTCAAGGGTAAGCTTCCACTGTTATGTACTTGAGGGTTTTCAAGGTATGCCTTATTTCTCCCACAGAGATGTGACACCTGGTTGGGTATGAGTTTTCCACAGTTGAAGGTTTCTTGGGATCTACTTTCTAATCCATGAGAGGTAGGGTGGTACTTTGGCTGAGTGAATATAGGTTATTTTGGATGTAGAATCCATTTCTAAGGTTTATTTGAGGGTTTGAGCTGTTTTTATGTTAAAAACGTGAGTCTGATGGCTAGGGGACAGGTTTGGTCTACCACAGCATGGGCCATGAGAAGGACAAACTGGATGGGTGTAGCAGTGTGAGTTTTGGGGAAGGAGGATAGGGTTGGGTTAGGGTTTCTGTTTCTTAGGGTTATTTCTGTTTGTTGTTGGATTATGTTTGTGCTTTTAATTAGGTTAGGGTGCAGGGGAAGGTTACAATACCTTTCCCCCACCACCATGCTAGGGGGAGAGGCATCTCATAGCATAACATCACCAAAGGAAGGAAGGAAGGAATATATCTTTTTACTCTCTCATTCTCTCTCTGAAGAATGCATCCTTCTCCTTGCAGAAGCTTGGGACCAATAACTTCCAAACCTAAGGACAACTGAGGGTAGCATCACTCTTTTGTTTCCACAGTGGCCTCTGACAACCCTACTTGGGGTTTTGGTTGGCCGTTCACAACTGAAATGGGTTGTGAGCAGTTGGGAGAAGCTGTTTGCAACTGGATGTGTTCACCAGTTGCACAACAAAACCCAATTTTGGTCATGAACAAGTTGTGTAGGGTTGCAAATTTAACATATCCCTTGTTTTTTTTTTTTTTTTTTTGAGGGAAATGTTAAATTTGCAACCCTACAAAACCAGTTGTGTGGTGCGGTTTGCACTCTATCTGAGCCCCAAACAGCAGTTTGAAACCTGCAGAGTCATGAAATGCCATTCAAAACTTGAAATAGGTTGTGAGTGGCCATTTGCAACTCATCTGAGTCCTGAGTGGTTGTCCACAGCCCATTAATAAAACCAGGGTTGTGAGCGTTTTGAGCAAAAAAAAATTAAAAAAATAAAAAAATGAAAAAATCAAACAAAAAAATAAATAAATATATAAATAAATAAAGAATAATGAAATAAAGATTGTGAAAATTTCAAAACTCCAGGGCCATGAATTCACATTCATGGCCCTGTGAATAAATAAAAATAAAAAAAGAAAAAGTCTAAAAAATCAAAAAATTGTGCCCAAAAATAAATAAAGAAAATGAAAAAATAAAAATGGGTAAATAAAAATTAAAAGGAAAAATGTACATAAAATACATCCCTGAAGCAATATAATATTTGAATAAAATACAATAAAAACATCTATTGTAGGATAAAAGTGATGGACAGCTGTCAGGTGGTGATGGTAATGGATATGGTGAAGGGAAGGAAAATTCAGTAATGGTTTTTTGATCTCAATCAAATCTCACCTCTTCTTATGGGTATCAGGAGCTACCCCTTCCTTTTCTGGGGGGGGGGGGGTACTGTCATAACCACAATATGACTCAGTCTCCTCAGCCATACTCAGCCCTCATCCATTCACAGTCCAGTACAATCTAACTTCTATCCCTGGACCCAGACGCTGTAAATCCTGAAGTATCCTCCTGTGTGCCCTGCAGCCCTCAGGTAATCTCCCAGGCATACCCTCCACCTCTCTATGGCTTGGTGCATCCTCATCTCTCCTTCAACTCTATCTGGAATGGGAAGTACATACAGTAAATCCATAGTACATACTCCTGGCTGGACAACCCATACTCCAGTTCAGTACAGGCCATGTATTCCTCAATCTTTCAAGCTACAACCTCCAGCCCAACTGGCCAAAAGGTAATGCCATGGGGAATCCCAGCCCAGAACCAGTCATCCCTCCTCAAGGCCTTCTCAGTTCTCACATATACCCTCTCTCCCCTTCCTGGAGTAATTTTCCAAAGGAATTAGTATACTACTTCTTATTGGTTAGTCCCCCATCCAATGGGGGTCATTTCAGAACAAGAAATCCAAACAGCCTACCTTACTAATCTCACCTGCACTTCTGGTGTTACTCTTACAGGATTCCCTTTCCAACATCCTTCAGAGCCTTACCCCTGGATTCTTCTCTTTATCATTGTCCTTATACTACATACCATCTTCATCTGCAATCTATCCCTTCATCTCTATCCTGAGTTCTGCCCGTTCCTCCAGACCCTTGCAGGCCAGGGGCGGTTGTGAAATTATACTAATTAATTCCCCTCAATCTCTACCCATCTATATATCTCAATAGACCTACTCCACCCATCTACTTCAACACATTCCATATTACAGATAACACTGCCTAAGATATTTGTGGGTGTGCGTGGTACAGAGCTAAACAGTGTGTGGCCTCTAAATTTCCAAAGGATCTCCCTGCAAAATTTATCTACCTCTCTCTCCCCAAATTTGGCCCTTATACGAAGCTTTGACAGGAACTTCAAACTTCAACAGTACTTGAAGGCATTTGGAGGCCCCAATAGATTTGATCAAAATCTGACTTTGACTTTGACTTCAACTTTGACTTCAACGCTTCAATCATCAACTTTGATGATTTGACCTTTGACTTTGATTCTTTGACCTTTGACTTTGATGCTTTGAACTTTGACTTTGATGCTTTGACGTTTTGACCTTTGACTTTGACGCTTTGACCTTTGACTTTGACACTTTGACCTTTGACTATGGCACTTTGACCCTCAACTTCAACACACTCTGACAAGTTCCGCCTGGATGTTGTGCAACCTCAAAACTTTTGTGGCCATTTCCCTTCTTCCTCTACCTCTGGGTACTTTTCTTGGGTCACTCCCTTATGGCATACTTGGAAACCATGCCTCCTCAACCTGTACAACCATCCATCATCACCAGTTCACCTCTTACTAGGGAAGCTCAAAGACATGGCTCTACTATGGAACTACAGGACCACAATCAATCTACTCCTCAAGCCCATGGACAAGGAAGGACCTTTTCCAACCTCCCTGCGCCAGCTTCCAACACCATGGATACTGGTATCCTTCCTCCAGCTCCTCCAAGAGCTTCTTTATCTCCTGCTCCTCCCGTTGTCAGACTTTTTATTAATTGTGTGATTGGTCAATACCCCCAAGCAGGCTTTGGATTGGACTCCCCATTGTCAAATCCCAGTTTAATCCCTCTCCCTGAGGATGAGGAGGAGGAGGAAGAGAGCATAGACTCAGGCTTTGATTTGAAGATCCTTATCAATCTTAACTAACCAGTCTCTGGTCCTCAAGAAGAAGCTTCCCAACCTTCTGCTTCAACTGAAATCCCGGATCTTCCAAACCAGCCTCCTCAACCTCCAGCTGTGGACCCTGATCTCCTAGCCTTGCTCCAAACTATGAATTCAGCATTAGCCAAACTCTCTCAACCCCCAAAAACTAGTACTTCCCACTCTGGAACCTTCAAAGCCCCATTGATGAACCCGCCAGAAAAATGTGAAGAAAGTAATCCCGCCAAGCTCAGACCCTTTTTAAAAGCTTGTGAACTCATCTTTGCAAAGGAAAAAGGGAACTTCTGTGTGGATCAAAGGAAAGTGCTGTTTGCTGTCTCCTATCTCACTGGGAGCACAAATCATTGGATTCAAACCTATATGGCTCACCTCTCAAATCAAGAGCCTTCATTCCTACTCAACTCCTTGCAACATTTCACAGAAAAAAATCATACCCTCTTTGGTGACTATCTGGAAGTAGCCAAAGCAGAAAAGGAGCTTGTGAATTTGAAGATGAAGGACTCAGGACATGCTTCCACCCATATCACAGAATTTTTCTCCCTAATGACTAAAGTTTCTGGATGGGGGGATAGAGCCTTCTACTTCCATTTTTTTCAAAGCCTCCCAGCTCAACTTCTGGAACATTTAGCTGGTTATGATGGTTTTTTAGACACCCTTCAAGACCTTATGGATGTAGTTTTGGATTACAATACCAGGTACCACAAACAAGTCAAGGAAAAATCTTACCAGCCAAGCCACTCTAAACAGCAGAAATCCTTCCCATTCCAAGCCAATTCCTCCCAGTCTGACAAGGGCAAAGTTATGTAGGAAGGAAATCCCTCAATTCCCCTGTTCTCTGCACAACTGCCCATGATTAAACACCTGTCACAACTTCTGTCACAATTCCTCCAACTCCAGGCTCCCACTCTTAGCCTCATTTGCTCCTCAATCATTGCTCCATTCTGCTCACCCCATTCCATCATTAACCCTGCTCCACTTCCTCCATCTCATTCTAGCGTCAACTCCGCTCCATTCCCTCTATTCCTCATCAACCACGCTATTCCTCCTATCCCCTTTCATCATCAGCTCTGACCCCTGCTTACGCTTAACACTCACATCTGTGCTCCTCAACTTGCTCCGCTCTCCTTAACCATAACGCTCACCCTACCAACTTGACCAACAATCAACCTACGACTCAAAATCAGCCTACAATTTCCTTCCTTCTTTGTTCAACTGTGCAATTGCCCTAGTTTCAAATATTATACAAAGTCAACTGCTCATGTACCTTTACACTCCCAGACTGTTTTCCATCTGCTGCCTTCTATTCATTCTGTCATTTGTTGTCCATATTCTCACCTGCTACCCCTTGAGCATCAGAGTGAGGAAACCATTCATTGTTTCTTCATTCATTTCATTCTTCTTTCTTTATCATTGTGTTGAAACTCTCCTCTTAGTCTGTTGGTTCAGTTAATTCAAAACATTAAACTCTTTACCATTAAAAGACAAACAAGGCTCACACAAACCACTCAAATTACGGATGGACCCATCTCTTGGACCAGCAGATCTAAACCCGTTGCTGCTTAAGACCCTCACCAACTCTGACTGAATCCAACTTCTCACTCTAGCAATCCAAGCTCTTGATGATCTTTGCACTCAAAGGAATAGCCAAATGGATTCACACCTCAGAACCCAAAAAATGCCCAGTCAACGTAAATCTTGAGATTGTCGGTTACATTCTTGCCAAACTGGACAACAGGACCTACATCAACTGTGTCAAAGACCACCATCTGACCAATGGCATAAAACTATGGAAGTCTATCAACAAATTCTATACCTACTCCCAGACAGCAAATTGTTCATGGGTTTTCTTCAATTTCCTGAATCTCCAATTCAACACCAATTTTGTTGAAAAATTCATCACTGATTTGAGGGCCTGCCTAATTCAAATCTCCAAAACAGCAATTCAGATTGATGAAAACATTGTGGCATACTTGATCCTCTAAAAATTTCCTCCTCAAATCAAACACCTTGAAACCATCATCATGCATTCACTAGGAGAATCCAAGATCAACAGTGACCTGGTGCTTTCGCACTTGAATCAAATCAAAAATGAAATTGCGGCCTGCACCTATGCATTGGCCATGATGATCAAGACAAGCAGGAAAGAAGTCATCAAGTGCAGATCCACCTGGCACAATCCCCAGTCCTCTCATCCAAAAAGCTTATGCTGGTGGCTGTATCCACACCTGAGGCCAGGACAAAATCAAGGCTTGAGTGATAGTAAAAACGCCGCCAAATTGTCCAACACCAAGACTGCTTCCTTCAATCTCTCTTATACCTTTGCAATGAACAACTATCAACAATTGACCAAAGACTCCATCATCTTAGACTCAGGAGCCTCCCAATCAATGTTCAACTCCATCAATTTCTTCAACAATCTGAAGGAGGATGAAACCGCAATCCAGACCAGAAAGGAAAGCACCTTTCTGACTGCTGAAGGGATTGGAACTGCCAAGATTATATCAGACAAATGCACAGTACTGCTCAACCAATCACTATATCTTCCACAACTTGCAGTGAACCTGGTCTTGCTAGGACAACCATTGAACAAAGGACGCTCTCTTCATTGATCAGGACGCAACAAATTTGTTGTGAACTTTGAGGGCAAAACTGTCATCTTTGGACAAATTGAAGATAATCTTCTGGTCATCAAAGAATTTTCACTCCCGCAATCCAAGTTGGCTCACTCCTTTATCAGCCTCTCAACTATCCAAAAACAATTTGGACACATTGACTCTCACAAAACTAAACTAATGTCAAAAGACTTCCCTCAAATCAAGTGGAAAGGCACACCCTGCCAATCATGCCCTCTTGGGAAGATCTGCCGCTTGTCCTTCAATAATCACATCCCTTTGCTTTCTAAACCATTTACTTGTTTCCACGCTGATGTTTGCGTCCTGATAAATCCCATATCAAAACTTGGCAACCACTACTTCCTTCTCCTCACCAATGAATATTCTTGTTCTAAAACCTGCCTCCCAATCAAGTAAAAATCCAATTTCACAGATGAAGTGATAAACTTTGTCAAACTCAACTCAAACAAATTTGGCTGTAAAATTAAACAATTCCACTTGGAAAATGGAGGCAAATTCCTCAATTTGACACTCTTGAATTTCTTTGCTGATCTTGGCATTGAACACACCACATCCAAAACGTATACCCCTCAGCATAACCCAATAGCCAAACAGGGTAATTGTACTTTGGTTGAAGCAACTAGAATAACTCTCATAGACATGTCAATTCCGGACTACCTGTGGGATGGAGTCCTAGTTGGATGTACAAAAACCCTCAATATTGTTCCCTCCAAGGAGTCAAAGCTTAGCCCATCCAAAATGTGGCATGGTGTTAAACCTAAGCTGAGCCTCATTTGCATGATAGGCTCAAAAGAAATTGTCCTTAACCTGTGTCATAGTCTTGGGAAGTTTGAAAAGAAGGGATGGGAAGGTATACTTGTAGGCCATAACCTACATCTCAATTCCTACCAAATCTTTATCCTAGAAATTGGAAAGACTATATTCTCTAAGAATGTCAAAACCTTTGAGGGCGTGAAATCAAATGAATCTTCTTCTTCATCTGAATCCCCCTTCAAATCACTCCTTGACTGAGACTCCAACCTACTCAACACTCTCTCATCCATCAACCACAAGAACACTTCTGTCAAGCCAGCCAGCACCATTACCTCCTTTATCCCTGAGTCTCAACAGCGCCAAAATGAAAAATCTAATCCCAAAACCTCAGAAAACTCCTCATAATCCAGTAAATCATCCTCTGATTGGGAGGATAAAGACATCACAAATCAACTGGCTCTGCCAAACCAAAGCTTGCAAGATTGATCAACAAACCAAAGACCACAACAATACAGTTTCCTTTCCAGAGCAGTACCTCAAAGCTATGAAGAGATGAAAAAATCACCCAACTGCAAAAATTGGACAACGTCAATAAAGAAAGAACTTGACGGCATTGAAATAATGAAGGTATGGACCGGATTTCACTCTCTTCCTGAAGGAAAGACAGCTCTCTCAACCGTCTGGGTCTTTTGTTTGAAAACCAAACCCAATGGAGACGGCCTCATTTTTAAGGCAAGACTCTGCGTGCAAGGATTCTTTCAACAAGAATTCCTAGACTATGGTGAGACCTACGCACCAACTGGTCAAATAACCACCCTTTGAACCCTCTTAGTATACGCTTACCATCACAACCTACCCATCACTCAAATGGATATCAAGTCTTCCTTCCTACACGCTGAACTAGACAAAGATATCTACATCAAATCACTCCCTGGATATTAAACACCATTTCCCTACCTCAAATTGAACAGAGATTTATAAAGACTGAAGCAAGCGCCAAAAACCCGGTTTGACACCCTTAAACAATGGATTCTCAGAGAAGGATTCAGTGTCTCTTCAGCCAATCCATGTCTATTTGTCAATCAAACTGCCCAAATCTTCATCTTTTTCTACGTGGAAAACTTTGTGATCATTGGCTATTCAGTTAACTTTTGCCAAGAACTTCAGTCCCGCTTTTCAATCTTGCATGAAGGGCCTTTATCAAAGATCCTGGGAAAATCCATCATCCATTTATTGTCTGTACCCTGTCTCCATCAATCTTCCCACATAGACACCGCCTTGTTAGAACTAGGACTCACTGATTAAAAGCCCATCAACACTCCACTCACACCCAACATCATCCTCAAGCCCACTACCAACAAAGATGCCACCAACTTCTCAAATCTAAACATCAATTACCGCTCGTCCTCCGGCTACCTTAATTTCATTCCAACCAGAACCCAACCGGACCTCTCCTATGCCATTTCCTCCCTATCACAATTTAACGCCAAGCCCAGCCTGACCCACTGGATGGAAGAAAAGCACGCCTGGCAATATGTCAAAACAACACACAACCTGGGACTCTGCCTCAAGAATGATTCCTTTAAATACAAACTCAAAGCCTAGAGCAATTCAGATGGAGGAAAGGACCCAATCTTGCAAAGGATTCACAGAGGATTTATTATTTAACTCTATGGCTGCGCCGTCTCCTGGAACAGTAAGCTTCAACCAGGATTTTTGCTTTTTTAAACCAAAGGCAAACTCAAGTCTCTAGTCCTGTCAAAGCAAGAAAAGATATGGATCCAGAATCTTCTGAAAGATCTGAATCCCTTGGTCTCCATTACACACTGCTCTTGCATCAACAACAAGGCCCTTAACAACCTGGTCAACTTTGAATCTCACCACAGTGCACTTAAACACATCAACATTCAACTCAAATGGCTTCAAGAGCAAAAGTTGTCAAAAGTACTTGTCACAGACCTTGTGAATTCCAAAGCAATGCTGGCTGATTCCCTCACAAAACCTGCCATCAAGCCCTCCTTCACCAAACTGACATCCTCCATCCTGCAATCTCTCACCTGAACACAGCGGCGTGTTGAAAGGATATCCCTCAATTCCCCTGTCCTCCATGCAACTTCCCAGCATTACACACCTGTCACAACTTCTGTCACAATTCCTCAAACTCCATGCTCCCACTCTTAGCCTCATTTGCTCCTCCATCCTTGCTCCATTCCGCTCACCCCATTCTGCTCACCCCATTCCGCTCACCCCCTTCCACCATCAACCCCACTCCGCTTCCTCCATCTCATTCTAGCATCAACTGCGCTCCATTCCCTCTATTCCTCATCAACCACGCCATTTCTCCTATCCCCTTTCATCATCAGCTCTGACCTCTGCTTATGCTTAAAACTCACATCCGTGCTCCTCAACTTGCTCTGCTCTCCTCAACAATAACGCTCACCCTACCAACTTGACCAACAATCAACCTACAACTCATGATCAGCCTAAAATTTCCTTCCTTCTTTGTTCAACTGTGAGATTGCCCTAGTTTAAAATATTATACAAAATAAAATTCTCACGTACCTTTACACTCCCAGACTGTTTTCCATCTGCTTCCTTCTATTCCTTCTGTCATTTGTTGTCCATATTCTCACCCGCTGTCCCTTGAGCCTCAGAGTGAGAAACCCATTAATTTAATTCTTCTTTCTTTATCATTGTGTTAAAACTCTCCTCTTAGTCTGTTGGTTCAGTTAATTCAAAACATTAAACTCTTCAAGGTAAGGCCAAGAAGAAAAAAAATCATAAAAAAAGCAATCTTCCCAACCCAAAACTACCTTGGACCTATGTCCTGATGGCAAGCTCAAGGCTGAAGAAAAGGGTAGAAGGGAGAAGGAAGGATTATGTATGTATTGTGCAGGGAAGCACAAGATTGAAAATTTTAAAAAGAAGCCTGTCTCCAACCCTTCCTCCAACACCAAATAATCCTCTAACTCCAAGCCAAAAAACAATTAGGTGGTTTTCCTGCTGTACTCCAGGATTATCACCCTACTGATTTTAGGGTACAAAAGATACAAAAAGACTACTCTGACCAACTTTCTAAAGGATTAAATTTCATTCTCTTTTACCAGGACTTGATTTATAGTGTTTTGATTGATTCAGGTGCTACTCAATCTGTAATGGCTAATACTATGGTTCTAATGTTTGCTTTGCATCCCAATCCTTTGGGAGAACCTATTCCTCTTTTCAATTTCAGTCCTAATGAGTCACCCTCTCAACTAATTACCCCCAAGGCAACTTGGGTGGTCTCCCCCCCTTTTTTTCCTACCTTTGAATGGGGATTCCTCCTTGTCGACACACCCTTTTCAGAAGATCTCATCCTGGGAATTGACTTCCTTCAAAACTGGAATTCTGAAGTAAACTGGCAGATGGGGATGATCACCCCAAGACACCAGCCAACTGAAAACCTTTCCTCCAATTTTGTTGAACTCAACATGGCCAACCTAACCTCTAATGGTTCCTCTTCTACTCTGCCTTTGGCACTTCATTCCATTGCATTCCCCTTCACTTAAGAACATTTGCGTCCTCAACACTCCATTCAATTCCCATTGAGTTCAACAATTTACCACCTTGCCTGGATATTCACTGATAACTTGACTATTCCTCTGGAGGAGGAACCCAGGGATTCATCCTTGCATATCATGCAATTTGTTACTTCTTCTAGCATCTCTTTTACTCCCCATAAGAATACTTCAGCTGACTGGGACAAGTTTCACATTGATGAAGATCCTGAAGAAATATAAACTGTGTTGGAAAGAGTTCCTGCTGATTAACATTTTTTTTCTAGATGTTTTCTCCAAGGTTAAAGCAGATAAACTTCCTCCTCACCGCGCTTACAATCACCATATTGAATTGGAAGGACCTCTCCCTCCAGTTGGGCCCATCTATTTTCTATCTCAAAGTTAAAAGTAAACCCTAAAGGCCTACATAGCAGAGAATTTAGAGAAAGGTTTCATCCTTTCCAGAACTTCAAGCACTGGGGCACTGTTCTTTTTTTCAAAAAGAAGGATGGGAGTTTGCAGTTGTGTGTTGACTACCGCAAGCTTAATGCTGTCACCAGGAAGAACCAATATTCACTTCCTCCAATGACTTTCTTAATGAATGTCTTTTCAGGTTCTTCTATTTTCACAAAAATCAACCTCAGAGGCGCCTACAACCTACTGCACATCAAGGAAGTAGATGAAAACTTAAAAGCATTTATATCTCAGTTTGAGAGCTATGAATACCCGGTCATGCCCTTTGAAGTGACAAATGCCCCAACTTCTTTTCAAAACCTTATCAATGAAATCCTTGTTGATCTCCTCACAGTTAATGTGGTGGTTTACCCAACAATATCCTTATTTTTTTCCAAAACCTTACAGGAACACATCCTTCATGTGTGTGAAGTACTGACCAGACTCAGAAAGCATAATTTATATGCAAAGGCCTGCAAGTGCAACTTTCATGCACCTTCTGTGGAACACCTTGGCTATTTAATCTCAAAAAATGGTATCTTCATGGGCAACAACAAAGTCAAGACCATCCTCTCCTGGCCTACCCCTGCAAACATGAAAGCCTTGCAGTCTTTCCTTGGGTTTGCTAACTTCTATCGCAGGTTTATAAAGAACTACTCCAAAAAGGTCTCCCACCTCACCTCTATTGCTGGAAACAGCTGTCCTTTCACTCTCACTCCTGAATCTTTGCAAAAACTCAAAAAAAATCAAGCAAGCTTTCACCCAAGCTCCAGTCCTTTGCCATTTTGATCACCTCATGAGAAATTATGTTGAAACTGATTCCAGTTACTATGCCCTGGGTGCAGTCCTACACCAGGTTAATGCTGATAAAACTAAGCACCCTATTGCCTTTGACAGCAGAAAAATTTCCAGTGCTGAACTCAACTATGAGATCCATGACAAAGAACTCCTTTTTATTGTCTTTTCTCTCCAAAAATTGCACTCCTACCTCTTGAGTGTTACTGAACCCTTTGAAGTTATAACAGATCATTCCTCTTTGGAGTATTTTATGTCTTCCCAGTTCCTCACTAAAAGACAAGCTTTTTGGGCGGAATTCCTCTCTGAATTCAATTTTGTGATCACTTACAGGCGTGGCAAATTTTCAACCATCCCAGATATCCTGTCACGCTGGGACAACGTGTATCCAGCGGGGGGGACTCCATATTCTGAAAAGAACCCTGGAAACTTTCAACAGCTTCTGAAACAAAATGAATTTGAAGCTTCTAAACTCTTTTTTCTTTCTGCTAATAAACTTGACAATCAACTGAGTGAATTGACTTCTGGACAACAAGCTGAAAATTTATTTCAAGGCATCATTAAAAGACTGAATAAGAATGAATAAGTAACTAATTATTCCTTAGATCCTTTTGGTGGCTTACTCCTGTACCATGGTGAAGTGGTCATACCTGACCAAGCCAACCACATTAAACAAAAAATAATATATCAAAGAAATGATACTCCTCTTACAGCTCACCCTGGCCAACAGAAGACTATCAACCTCATAAAGAGATCTTTCTCCTGGAATGGAATGTCAAAGGATTTTAAGAACTATGTTTCAGCCTTCTACCTTTGAAACAGGAATAAAGCAAGGCATAAAAAGAAACTAGGACTGCTCAAACATCTTCCAATGCCTGATGGCCACTGGACTATAAAAGCTTATTTGATTCTGTAAAACCAGGACCACTGCCAGTTAATTGCAAGAATGTAAGTAATGAGGTAGAAATGAAGGAAGGGAAGAACAATCATGATGCAAAATACCAACGGTTGAGTTGGGCGGATGATTCTCTAACTGAAAAGAACAAGTGGCAACTAGGCATGATGACAGGAACGTGGCAGGTCTGATTGGGCCTTGAGAGTCAGAAATTGATGAAAACAAATGAGGAATGAAAAGTGAGAGTGAATCTGAATGAGATGAAAGTCAGCACGTTGAAGATGGACGTTGGATCACTGATTGCAGGATTGTACCAATCAAGTTTCATCGAGAGACTTGGGTGAGTGATCTTGATCCAACAACAATGATGCTTGATCCAACAACGATGATCTTGGGTGATGAGTGACAATGAAGAGAAGGATGGGGATGAGAGATAGGAAATGGATGAGGTTGGCATGAACGGTTTATCTGGAGCCAGCTGTCCTGTGAAAGGAGTATGATCAAGCGGGTACTCCAAGTCTGGAGTGCGAGCACCACGCGGAAGCTGGAGTGAGTTCCAACACCCCCTCTTGATTCAATGTCCATTGGATCGATTTACTCAGGAACTGATATGTGTGACTAGCCTGTCAATGGAGGCTTTGCTATCCGTCTTGGTAAGTGCGTCAGCCACCATCTGATCAGAAGGGATCAGAAGAACTTCTATTTTGCTGTTGATTAGGTCTTCTCTCAGTCCCTTAGTTTTGATGTTGATGAACTTTGTTTTTGAGTTGTTTCCAAATTTTTTTACTTTATCATCCAATCCCTTGTTGTCTATTAAGTGAATGCTGGGGATTGGCGTGCAATTCCAGAGTTTGTTGATCAGATGATTTATCCACCACGCCTCAAGTTGGGAGTCACTGAGAGCATTAAATTCTGCTTCAGTAGAAGAGAATGTCACGTTGCGCTGTTTTTGACTGGTCCAGTACAGAGGAGCACCAAAGAGACTGCAGATGAGGCCAGTTTGGGATCTACAAATTTCAGGATCGTCTCCCCAGGTCGCGTCACTGTAGCAGATTAGGGCCGGAGAGTTGTTCTTCTTTGAGAGAATGAGCTTGAGATGTTGGTTCCAGCAAGATATCTCCATACTCAAATCAGTTCATTCCAGTGGGAAATGCCTGGTTTGTCATTGAACCGTGCGAGGTTGGAGACAGCAAAGGAGATGTTGGGGCAAGCAAGGGAGGCAATGTGATTGAGCCTTCCAATGTGGCTTCTGTAGTTTTTGTTGAGGTTGGAAAACTGAGCGCGTTCTTCCTCTGAGGCTGGGATGATCTGGAGTCCTGGGGTGCAGGGTGTTGAAATGGGGTTGAGGTTGATGTTTTTCAATGCGGCCAAACCCTTATCAATGTGCATGGGCAATGAGAGGCCAATTCTGTTTGGTGATTGATTCACTTTCATACCCAAGAGAGTGTTGGGATGATGGCTAGATGAATTTGGGAACTTTTTCAGAAACACTGTCTTGAAGTCTTGGGAATTTCTGCACACCAGGAGATCATCCACGTGAAAGAAAAGGGCGGAATGCTTGGACCTGTTGGTATACAGGCAAGGATCTGCATCTGGGGGGGTGTAGCCAAGACTTACAAAACAGTTGCAGAGAGTGCAATATCAATTTCTCAGAGCCTGTTTGAGACCGTAAAATGATTTCTTCAATTTGAGGATTGGAGATTTTCTATTGCAGGCAGGTGGTCGGCAGATGAAAAATTCTTTGTCAAGATTTGCGTGAAGGAAGGCACCTTTTAAGTTGAGTTGAAGAATGTTGAGGCCTTTGTCCAGAGATAAAAGCAGCAGAGTTTGCAGAGAGGTAGTCTTACCCGTCGGAGCGTAGGTGTTGAAGTAGTCAACGCCGTATTGTTGCATGAACCCTTGGATGCAGAGCCTAGATTTGTGAGTAGGAGGTTTGCCGTGTGCATTCTCCTTTATTCAAAAAATGTAGGTGGTGTTTAGGACTTTGTGGTGTTGTATTTATAACCTTGGGTTGAGAGCTGCGTCACGGGCTGCGCGGTCAGCATTTGGGTAGGTTGGGCTCAGCATTTGGGTGCGCGCGGTCTCAGCAGTGCCTGCTGAGAGCTCAGCAGCAGCCACTGCGGGCACAGCAGTAGGAATTGCGGGGCTCAGCACCAGGTGCGGGTCGGGCCTACTCCAAGGGCGCCGGGCCGCAACCCGCCCAGGAAACGCGGACCAAGTGATGGAGCCGGCCCAACCAAGCTTGCGGGTGGCTATTCCGGAAAGCGAGGGCGGAGCAATTGAGGGTTAGGCACGCGCGAGCCAACTTGCGGACTGCAAGGTCCGCAGACACGCACAGGCGGGCAAACCGGGGGGCTCCAAGTAGGGCGCGGCGGAGGGCTGCGCCATGAGAAGGACGAACCGGGCGTACGTTGATATCGAGGGGCACGGGTTATGGGGCAAGGAATGGAGGGGTAGGGTTGGGCTAGGGTTCTGTGCTTAGGGGTTGTGTTTCAATGTTCTTTTGCGTTTTTGGTCTACTTAAGTTAGGGTTGAAAGGGGGGGATCCAAGTCCTCACCCTCAACTCTGGGTTGGGTTAGGATCATCAATCTATCAATCAAGAATCAATCAATCCATCTATTGGAGAAGGAAAGGAAAGGAAGAGGAAGGATTGGAGGAAGACAAATACATCTCATTATCTCTCTTTTATCTCACTACACAGTCACGCTTCACACTTAAGGATTATTGTCTTCACCACTTTGACATGTCCTCTCCTCAGTACCATCTACCTCAGTCTAAAAGCGTGACACAAATAAAAGCACAACATCAATGGTGCAATCCGCTATTTCCTCTGGCTCGCGCTGACCTTCCAATCTGGGCAACCAACTCAGTATATACTTGCGAACTTTGCGGTTAAGTCCATAGCAGTCAACCATCCATTATGAGATCCAATCTCCTTCCCTGGCCAATCAACAGCCTCGGACTTCCATCTTTGGTCATGCATTGTTTGTTAGTTTGCATCTACGTCTAACTAAGCCATCAATACTGTACAGTTTGCAATTGGACTAGTCCCTACCCTGCATACACTATTACCTCTCATTTGCATTACCTTCAACGTCACTCTCTCCTGTCCCAATTTGTCATACAATTGTACGCTCAGATTCTATTGTCTTGCACTTACGCTATGACCTTGGATCTATACCACTGCTTCATTTCCTATCCTGTTTCTGTCATTCATTGCCTCACCGCTTCAACTGTAGTTAGCTCATCACCAGGTTGTATCTAGTCACTTTGGATTACCTTATAAGGGCTATCCCCTTGCCTGATGATTGTCTCCTCAGTTAGTTAATTTCATATGTTCTCGCATTTTGCTACAACCTAGTTATCACATTGGACTCAGGTTGAGTTTCCTTCTTTAGAACACATTCCATTCATCTCGCCGTTTGTTGAGTGGCATAACCAAGTTTGCACTTTGCAACTGGGCCTTGCTATTTGCACTTTCCCTCGCACTTGGCATTCCTTCGTGCTCACAATAATCTAAGAATTGCCCTATAGTACGTGGGGTGGTCGTGTGACAGTAAATTAACTAACTCAACTCATCTATTGTAGCCTGCCAACCTATAGTAGACTTCTTCTTTTTGATGTCACATACTTGCTCAATCAGGAATGCTTCCCTCGCCCCTTGCAATGATGAGGTCCATGGGGTAGGGAGAACCAGCGCTCCTTGGGCCCAACAACCCTTAGATCCAGTTCCTCCTTCTAAATCGCCATCTGTTGAACCCCTCAATGATCCTCGGGCTCCACCACGGGATGCTCCGACGGACACTCTTGCAGAATTTACAGACTCCGACCATTCATCCAATGAAACCTTGACTTGTGGTAGACCAGGGGTTCGCACTACTGCTCCCAAGCCCGATGCTCCGACCCTGCTTTTGACATTGATCCAGGCCCTCACTCATGGTGCCCAGTGATCTAGTCCAAGTACTCCTAGCTTTTGCACTCCAGGAATGAAACAACCCAATCACTTTACGGGAGAACACCCTCATAAGCTTAGATCCTACCTACAGTCTTGTAAAATCATATTTTCAAACGACTCCAACAATTTCCCTTCCAATAGACATAAAGTTATGTATGCTTCGTCCTTCTTAGGAGGTAGAGCCTTGCAGTGGTTCAAACTGTACCTCAAACTTTTGTCCAACAACAGTCCCACTTGTATTCTCAACAATTGGGACAGGTTTGAGCAACAACTGTTCACCCTGTTTGGCAACCCTAATGACGTTTGAAACACCAAATACAAACTTAATAGTTTAATTATGAAGGAAAATAGTAGAGCTTTGGTTTATATTTCTCATTTTAGAACCTTGCAGTCTTGCATCCAGTGCAACAAGGCCCCTCTTCTATTCCATTTCCAAAAGGGTCTACCGGCACGCTTAATTGAACAGCTCGCAGTTGGGGGTCATAAGACAACCTTGCTTCAGCAGCTAATCGATTGAGTGATTGAGCTTGATAATGGCTATCATGACAAGAATTGCTCTTGGCAAAACAACCATGGACCGTCCACCTTGGCTCCAAGGGTGGACGACTCCTCAAAGCAAAACACAAGGAACCCAAAACCATCCAAACCAACCCCGACTTCAAACTCCAACTCAAAAGGGAAAGCCGTCCCCAAAACTCCAAAGTTCTTGGACAAAGAAACCGGGATGCTTTGAAACAAGGAACGGCTGCAAAGGGAAAAGAACGGGCTGTGCATGTATTGTGGAGGAAAACATGATGTTGAAAGCTGTGCAAAGCGGTTAGCGCGTGAAGCGGCTAAGCAGTCAAAAAATTAGCTTGTAGTTTTTCTGATACTTGCAAGGAAAACTACAAATTATCTAAATCACCGCGAGTAAATCTTTGCACTTGCGAGTCACTAGGTGCTCCGAGTTCAAGATTTATACTATTCCATTCCGACAAAACTCCTTATCAAGTATTACTTCATTCCGGCGCTAATGTTTCCTTCATCAGTGAATCTTTTGCCACTTCCAAAAATCTTACATGTTCCGAGATAGATAAATTTCCTATCTATTTAGTAAGTAGTGCGACTGAACCGTCTTACTGGGTTTCCCAAAAGGCAAAATGGACCTTTGCATTCTGCAATTTCCCCAGCTTCAAATGGGATTTATTTGTCTTGGCTATACCCGGAATGGAGTACCATTCTAGGCCATGATTTCCTAGTTTACTGGAATCCGGATGTGAATTGGCAAGAAGGAGTAATTAACCTTTGAACCTTGCACCCCCAGAACGCTAACCTATTTGTCAATCAGGAATTAAACAGCCTACCTGAAACTGTCATTGAGTTGGATGACACTTTTCCGCCAGGAGATTTGCAATATCCTGACCTTCATTCCCTTATTCCCTCTTCAGATTTAGGAGTTATTGCTTACCTATCCAGCTTACCTCTTACCTATTGCTTCAAAGAGAAACAGACTCTGACCAAACGGTGTATTTTGAGCTCCCTAATCCTCTTGCACCATGCGAGTACCTCAAACCCAGTGCTCGAAGATGACAAGATTGAAGATTTAGGAATCACTTGAGAGTCTTTACCTTTGGTTTATCATAACTTTGCTGACGTCTTTTCAGCTGCAAAAGCAGATAAACTGCCTCCATCCCGTCCTTACAATCACAAGATTGAACTTACTGGCCCACCTCTGGCACCAGGACCAGTCTACTCTCTCTCAACGCAAGAATCAATTGCGCTTCAAGACTACATTGTGGAAAATGTAGCAAAAGGATTTCTTCAACCAAGCGATTTGAATGCCGGTTTAACTGTCCTTTTTTTTCTAAAAAAGGACAGCGGACTTTGCCTTTGTGTTGACTACAGGAAACTGAACCAGGTAACCCGGAAGAATGCCTATCCAGTACCGCCTATGTCAAATCTCCTCACTCTCTTCCATGGAGCTACTTATTTCTCGAAGTTAGACCTTCGGGTTGCCTATAACCTCATTTGCATTAAGGAAGGTCATGAGTTTTTAACTGCAATGAGAACCCGGTTCGGCAGTTATGAGTATACCGTCATGCCTTTTGGCCTCTGTAACGCTCCTTCCACTTTTCAACATTTTGTCAACAACATTTTCTCCAATCTTGTAGGAAAATACCTTGTGGTATATCTCAATGATATACTAGTCTACTGGAGGAACCTCAAAGATCACATTGCACATGTGCGAGAGGTGCTGCAGCGACTTTGCAAGAATGACCTGTTTGGGAAAGCCTCTAAGTGCTAGTTCCATTCCTCTTCTCTTCATTTTCTAGGTTTCATAGTCATGCAGCAAGGACTATCAATGGACCCAGCCAAGAGCGAACACATATTGGACTGGCCCCCACCTTCTTCGGTTAAATCTCTTCAAGTTTTCCTTGGTTTCAGTAATTTGTATAGAAGGTTTATTGCGCTTTACGCCGAGAAAACCATGAATCTTACTAAACTTCTTCAAAAAGACATTCCTTTTGTTTTTACTGAAAAAGCTGCTTTGGAGTTTGAAGCTCTGAAGAAAGAGTTCAACACTGCTCGGATACTTGCTCACTTCAACGAGCTAGCTTGCACTATTGTTGAAACAGATGCAAGCGACTATGCGATTGCAGGAGTAATATTGCAGTTTTCTTCCTCCACTTCTCTCTTTCATCCCGTAGCTTTTGAGTCTCGCAAGTTGCTCACTGCAGAGCTTAACTATGAGATTCATGAAAAGGAACTTCTTTCAATTGTTTATTGCTTGAAAAAATGGCATCCATACCTTTTGAGCCTTAGGGAATCCTTTGAGGTTTTAACTGATCATAATTCTTTGAAGTATTTAATGAGCTCAAAAGTCCTCACAAGTAGACAGGCACAATGGGCCAAATACCTCTCCGAGTTCCAATTTACAATCACGTACCATCCTGGGGAACAAGCCGTAGTTCCTGATGCTTTATCATGTCGGGACAATGTTTACCCAGGGGGGGAGCACCTTTGCCAAAAACAACCCTGAAAATGTTAGGACACTCTTCTCAACCCAATCTGCCCAACTCAGTTTGATCATTGCTCGCTTACAAAATTTGGCTTCCGTACTCCAAAAAACCAACGCAACAACCCCAAGTGCATCAAACTTTGCAAAAGTGCGAACTTATTAGATAGTAGTTACAGTATTGATGATAATGACTTTTTAGTCTATGATAATTTTAAAGTAGTACCAGATAATTCTTGCATTAAGTTAGATATCTTCAAGTCACGGCACGATTCTCCGCTTGCTGGTCATCATGGGCAGGATAAAACCTACCAATTGATTGCACGAGACTTCTACTGGCCTGGTATGACCAAAGAAGTAAAAGACTATGTTAGCGCGTGCTATGATTGCAATTGTAACAAGTCCTCAAAAAACCAGAAGTATGGGCTGCCCCAGCCACTTCCAATTCTGCCTCATCCTTGGCACTTGCTGTCTGTGGATTTCATCTTTCAATTACCTTCTTCTAGTGGATATGATGCTATTCTAGTAATAGTAGATTGCTTCTCAAAGGTGGCTTTATTTTTACGCAGTAATGTGATGGCCTCTTCAGAAGACTTAGCTAACTTGTTCATAGAATATGTATTTTTGCAACATGGTCTCCCTGATTATATAGTTAGTGATTGTGGATCTCTATTTGTCTCAAGCTTCTGGACCTCGCTATTCCAACATTTGAAGATCACTTGCAATTTATCAAAGGCTTACCACCCAGAAACGGATGGGCAAACCAAGCAAGCTAGTCAGATTCTCAAACAATATCTTTGAATGTATTTTTCCTATCAACAAGAGGCCTGGTCGCAATGGCTCCCACTAGCCAAATTTGCCTACAACAACTCCACTCATTCCTCCACCAAACAGTTGCCCTTCCAAACTCTTTATGGTAGAAACCCAACTTTCTCGTCCCTTCACGTAGCACCTTCTCAACCTGCTACCAATTACCTTGAACAAATTCAATCCCTTCAATTGCAACTTCAAACCAACCTCAAAGAAGCAAACCAGCGCTATAAGGAGCAATCAGACCAATCTTGCACTTTGGCTCCAACCTTTGCAGTAGGAGATCAACTATGGCTTGATGCTTGCAACATTCGCAGCACTTTCCCAACTCGCAAACTCTCCAAAAGAAAGCTTGGCCCCTTTAAAGTAGAATCAGTTATCTCCCCTAACCCCTTTAAACTTACTTTACCTGCAAAATGGCAAAGTATCCACCCGGTCTTTCATGTGTCTCTCCTAGAGCCAGCTCAAGTCCTATACCCGGGCAAGACTCATCCCCCTCCTGAACCGGTCACTGTCCTTGATCATCAAGAGTGGGAAGTAAGCCGTATTCTGGATTCCAGGTTAGGCAAAGGAAAGCTTCAATACCTTGTTGAAGGTTCTGGCTTCCAGTCCGGCAAAGATTGCACCTTGTGGGAACCAGCCCATCACCTTTGCAATTCACCCAATCCGATTCAAGACTTCCATGCAAGCTACCCTTGAAAACCTTGACAATCATGATTCTATCCCATCCAATCCCATTCCATTCCATTCCATTCCATTCCACAATTCATCCCATCCAATCCCATTCCATTCCATTCCAAATTTCATCCCATCCAATCTCATTCCATACCATTCCAAATTTTATCTTATTCAATCCCATTTCATCTTGCATTCTATCTCATCCAATCCCATCCCATTCCATATTCCATCCCATTTAACCCCATTTTATTTCACACCATCATTCCATCAGTTAATTCCTCCATCTCACCGTGTTATTCCTTTTTCTCATTTCCCTTTCATTTCTACTAAATAAAACTTCATTCCTTATTATTATTATTAAAAAAAATAATAATAATATTTCTATTTATAAATAATAAAAAAAAATATATATATATTTATAATAAATAAATAATTACAAAGTATCCTTTACTTCCTTCTCCGCATCCTCCTAATTTGCCGTCAATTCTGCAACCATGGATCAAAAAGTATCCAGGTCTTCATCGTTGATTAATGCGGAAATTCTTTGGAGAACTAGCACTTCAGTTGCAATGTGCCTCTCAAAGATCTCCTTGCACCTTGCAACCCAAGCTTTCTTTGGCCAAGCATTCCATCCGCCTTCCTCCAAGAGCTCTTTGTACACTCTCTTCCTTTGGCCTCCCAACGTGCCTTCTCCAATATCGTCCGTCAGCTGCCTTGCATCCGTTTTGATTGGCCCTAAAACTTGCACCGGATCCGTTTTGCCTCGGCCTTCCATTTCTTCCATTCCATTCTCCTCCCGCTTCATTTCCTTCCTCCTCCCTTGCTTCCTCGGTTATGACTCCTACTGGTTCCGCACCGGACACTTTGCCTTGCACCTCGGCATTCATCTGGGCCCCCGGGAGTTCAGTCGGTGGTCCCCAGTAAGGTGGTGGTGGTGGTGGTGGTGTGTTTGTAGTATATCTTTGGAAACAAGGCAACACGAGCAAAACAAGCAAAATTAGTTATTATTTTATGATCATTAGTCAGTCCAGATTAGTACTTACCAGGAACTTGAGTCCCAAGTATTCAATCTCCGGCAAGGATGGTATCTTGTAATTAACCCTTGGCGCGGACCTAAAACTTCGCATCTCCCTTGATGATTCCAAAGGACCCTTGACAGTCGACTCAACATTTATAGGGAAATTGCATGCCACTTTGCAAAGGCAACATTGCTTGCACTTGCCTCAAAGTCCTCGGACGGCAGTACTAGGAACACAACGCTTGTTTTGGCAAATACAGTTTTTGCAATGGCGGGACAACAATGAAGACAATGACAACATTTTATATAAATATTAAATTTATTGAGTAAAGAATTAAGTAGTATAAGGGGTACACAGTAATAATTAACGACTTGAAATCAATGGGAAAATTTATCTGAACACTTGCAGGAGCTCGCGTCTTTATACCCGGGCAACTGTCACACTTCGCACTTAAGGATTATTGTCTTCACCACTTTGACATGTCCTCTCCTCAGTACCATCTACCTCAGTCTAAAAGCATGACTCAAATAAAAGCACAACATCAATGGTGCAATCCGCTATTTCCTCTGGCTTGCGCTGACCTTCCAATCTTGGCAACCAACTCAGTATATACTTGCGAACTTCGCGGTTAACTCCATACCGGTCGGCCATCCATTATGAGATCCAATCTCCTTCCCTGGCCAATCAACAGCCTTGGCCTTCCATCTTTGGTCATGCATTGTTTGTTAGTTTGCATCTACGTCTAACTAAGCCATCACTACTGTACAGTTTTCAATTGGGGTAGTCCCTACCCTGCATATACTATTACCTCTCATTTGCATTACCTTCAACGTCACTCTCTCCTGTCCCAATTTGTCATACAATTGTACGCTCAGATTCTATTGTCTCGCACTTACGCTATGACCTTGGATCTATACCACTGCTTCATTTCCTATCCCGTTCCTGTCATTCATTGCCTCACCGCTTCAACTTTAGTTAGCTCATCACCAGGTTGTATCTAGTTACTTTGGATTACCTTATAAGGGCTATCCCCTTGCCTGATGATTGTCTCCTCAGTTAGTTAATTTCATACGTTCTTGCATTTTGCTACAACCTAGTTATCACATTGGACTCAGGTTGAGTTTCCTTCTTCGGAACACATTCCATTCATCTTGCCGTTTGTTCAGTGGCATAACCAAGTTTTCAATTTGCAACTGGGCCTCGCTATTTGCACTTGGCATTCCTTTGCCCTCACAATCATCTAAGAATTGCCCTATAGTACGTGGGGTGGTCGTGTGACATACAACTAAGAACTCATTGCATCCAACCTCCTTACAGATGCCTAGATTAATAACTTCCAGACTTGCAGACAACTTAGGAGCGTAACTCTCCTTTACCTTCCACATCTTGGGGTCTGGCCGGGAACTAATCTTTTGTCTAGGTCTCTCAAAGCTATCGGGTGCAATGCTGCCCACAACTACCCCAGGATCAAATGTTCCACCCTTGTTCCCTCTCTGGCCAGGAGCTGGCGGGCCAACACCTCCACCACCGCCAACTACTCGGTCCGGCGGTTTTGCTCCTCCTCAGTCAGAGCCTTTGGAGGCGGCTGAGGTTCCGCGACGGGTGTGGCTTAGGCCGCAGAACTTCCCCCATCTCCGATTTGACACCGCAGACATTGGGCATTTTCTGGTGAGATTTGAGGATATTGCGGACTCCAAAAACGCGACAGGTGAGGACAAGGTCCGCACAGTTGTTCTCTTCATCGCGGAAAAGAATACGCTTTGGGACGTGGAGGATATGGCAGGGTACAAGGCTTTTGACTGGGGAAGGCTCCGGGGCGAGATGATGGCAAGGGGGGGGAAGCCCCAGCCCTGCTTTTGGGAGACGGACTTCAAGCGAATGGCGGTGAGGCAATTTCCCAAGGTGGGGTGCGGACGCAGAGCAATCTGTCTGAGTACAAGTCCCAGTTTGATCAAATTTATAGTTACCTAGAAAAGAACCAGGTGGTGGCGGGTCAGACGGGGGCCATCAAGCGGGCATTCCTAGGTGGGCTTGTGTCGCAACTTTGCGCGCGGTTCCAGGGTTACCTATTTGAGCCCGGGTTGGTAACGGGGTCAGTGGATGGGAGCGTTGCTCTCCTTCCCATCCTGGGGGTAATCAACCAGGCGGTCAAAAGCGAGATCGACTTGGAAGAGCTGATCAAGGATACGGCCCAGTTGTTCCCGGCAAGTTCCAGGAGGCCAACGGCCTTTTCCACCCCGGCCCCAACGCCGGTACCGCTTGCAGATCTGCCAGCAACGGAACGGCCCATGGCCCCTTCGCAGTCAATGGGAGTAACGGTGAACAAGGTAACAGACATGCTACGGGACTTGCGGATACTCATGAATTGGATGGCGGCCCAGCCAATGGCTCCGCCACCTTCTTTCTTGCGCAATCTGCCGCCCCATGCAAGAGGGGTCTTTCAGCCCAGTAGCGGACCGACGGGGGGGTTTTTGGTTTGTCAGTGCACGTATTACGGCAATAAAAGTCATTGGAAGTCTGGTTGCACAGATCTGACCAAGGAAATGAACAAGGGGTTGGTTCGCGCGTCTGGGGGGACCTACATATTGCCGTCGGGCAAACTGGTGGACCTGGGGGCCGGTCAGCCACCGCCAGTGGAGCAGGTTAGGGCGAGGGCCTGACCCACAAGGGCTGCTCAGGTGTCCCTTGGGATTGTGACCGGGCCCAAAACGTGGCGGGCACCGCGTGTGGAGGCGGAAGTTAGGACGTCCGCGGCAAACGAGCGGATCGTGTCAGAAAAAATGGACGTGGATGCCAAGGAGCGGCCATTAAATCAAGCTCCAAGGGTCAGGGCGCAAGGGTGGGGGGGCGACGCGCGGGCAAACAGCTCTGGAGGAAGAAGGAAGGCCGCGGAAATCGTTTGGCGAGTGATGGGGAGTGAGGTACCGATACCTCTCACGCTACGGGAGCTGGTCGCTGTATCTCCGGTGGTTGTCAAGGAAATGGTCCAGACAATGAAGGAGCACGGGGGCGGCAGGATCCCGGAAACAGTGCAGCGCGTGAATGCGGCGAGGGGGAAGGAGAACAGGAGTTGTGCCGATCCAAAGCCGTGTTGGTGCCGCTTGCCCATGTCTCACTGAAGATTGCGGGAAGGAAAGTGTGGTCAATGGTCAACCTGCTCCTGTCAAAATTGGTGGATGAGTTGGGCTTGGTGCGGAGGAAGTGTGCTATGGGCTTGCGGGAGCTCAATGGGGGGGAATGTTGGGTAGATGGGGTGGTGGAGGAAGAAGAGGTAGAGGTTGCAAAGGTTCGGAAGCCGCTGTTGTTCCTCTCGGTTGAGTGCAGTGACCTGATTTTGGGTTGGCCGTTCATGTTTGGATTCCGGGCCCAAAGTACTTTCAATGCAGAGGAAGGGACGGAGGCGCTGACAGTGGAGGACGCGTCCGGGGCAAGGTTCAAGACAACAATCTCCAACCACGGGAAGGGGAAATGGGTGCCATTGGCGGGGGTCGGCAAAGAGGCAGGGTCCAACGGTGAGGACGACCACAAGGGTTGCCCTGCGGAGGGTTTTCCCGAGTCAACCGTGGGTACCGCGCGGGGAAGGCTCCGGCCTTGTGCGGGCGGTCGACTAGGGAGGAGCAAAAGGCGGAAGGAAGTGCGCGGAGGGTGCAAGTGGCAACAGTAAGTCCTCTTCCTCAGTATGCACCACCGGAAGGTACTGCGTTTCAAAAACCCTACCGTAGTGCCACGCTTGTGAGCAAAGGCGAGAGCGGCGGGTTGATTGTTGCCAGGATTCACGACGACAACGGCGGGGGCGTAAGGATGGTTAGGTGCAAAGCGGGGCAATACAAGCCTGTGGCGCGAAAGGCCCAGCCCCAGAACAAGCCCATGCCGCAGGGGCTGAATGGGCCTCTGAGGCCAATCTCCTGGTCTTGGGATCCCTGGGTGAGTCTGTTGAGGAAGTTTGGGTGGGTAACGCAGTTGGCGCGGATCATGGATGAGCAAATTGAGGTGCTGAATTTTGGGCCGGCGGGGTGGTTGAGTACAGAGGAGAAGAATTTGTTAGCATTGGTGTTGGTGCTCCGCGAGAAGGCCCTTGCCTTTTGGCCCAACAAGCGCGGATTGCTGAAGGGCAAGGTTGGCAACCCCTATGTAATCCCCACGGTGCCGCATGAGCCCTGGCAAATCAAGCCGATTCCGATCCCTTGGACCGTGCGGGAACCCTTCTTGGAACTGGTCCGGGAGCGTGTGAGGATGGGGTTGTACGAGCAGTTGACATCAAGCTACTCTAGCCTGATTTTCGCGGTTGTTAAACAGGACGGGAAGTTGCTTAGGATTGTTCACAACCTGCAGCGGCTTAACTCGTTCAATATTGGAGATGCGGGATTGCCTCCGCGCGTGGACGAGTTCCTGGAATCAATGGCGGGGCGCGCGTGTTACGGTTTGGTTGATGTAATTGGGGGGTATGATCAGCGCAAGCTCCATCCCAACTCGCGGCTGCTAACCGCGTTTGAGACAGGATTGGGAAGGATGCAGCTGATGCGGTTGCCGCAGGGGACGACAAACTTGGTGGCGGTCTATCAAGCCCAGATGACGTGGATCCTGCGGGACAACATACCGGACGGGGCTCTGATCTTCATCAACAACGCCGGTATCAAAGGACCAAAGACGGATTACGGGGGTGCGGTGCTAGAGGAGGCCCCAAAGATCCGCCGCTTCATCTGGGAGTACGCGCAGACATTAGAGCGGGTCTTGTTTTGAATTGAGGAGGCAGTGTTAGGACATATGACAAGTATGTCACAAGCATGTCATACTAATTCATAATCCAACATGTATATAGCACACAACCACTAGCAAGACCAAATGATGGTAATGAAAAACAAAAAACTACTCCCAAAGTCTACAGGTTATGAGCCCTTAAAATCACATTTTCTCCTTTTTTTTTCCTTTCCCATTTTTTGTCTTTCCTTTCCTCCTCTCCAAACAATCAAACCCCTCCCTTTGATCACTATTCGACGGTTGATCAATAAGGCGGCGTTGAGACCCAACCGAAAATGTGGTACTTTGCAACCAGCACAGGCCGATTGACCTTAGATTGTGTTCTAACCCCCCCCTATCCTCTTTTCGTTTCCTTTTCCTGTCTGCCTTTTACCTTCACCGTTAGTCTTTATCTCACCCGGTATCCGCTTGGGGCTCAACCCGTAAAGAAGGACCCTACTATTCTCTTTCCTCCCACCTGTCCCCCCCCTTTTTCTCTTTTTCTTTCCTTTTTCCTGCCAACTTCCATGTCCCTGGCACCAGTCCGCCGTTCCCGTCTAGGGCCTCCGACCAACCCAGAAGGATGAAGAGCATTTTCGCAACCAAATGCTTTACCCGCCCACCTGACGGATGCGCCGGTTGACCTCGACCCACCATTGGATGGCGATGACAGCAACGCGGGCGATGAGAGAGGTGTTGCGGCGGACAACAACCACGCAGAGAATCAACCAAGTGCCCCAACGGAACGGACACGTCAGCACCTGGAGGAAGCGAGAATGCGGCTAGAAGGACACCAACTCTGCGGCCGAATCATCCAAAGTGCAACGACCAGAATCCGGGCGGAATTCATCCTCAAGCCCAATGGATCAAACCTGGGCCAATGGTGCAAGAACTTACGGGAACTAGGCAGGGAACACCTTTCTGACCCCAATTTCTTCTTCAAACCATGCAATAACTTCATCTTTGAAAAGATAGGCCGCGCAATTTTATTGGCGACTTTGCCGGGGCCACTCACGTACGAATTCCAAGATTTCCCAACCGCATACGGAATGTACAAGGCGGCGCGGGGCAAGTTCAATAACATCAGTTGAGCGGCCCAGATGAATGTGTGGAAGAGGTTTGTTGGCTTCAAGTTGGACGACTCCATGTCAACCGTGGGAGTATCGGCAAGACTGAAGGAATGGTGGTGGGAATGGTCAAATATGCACGTGGACATATTGAGAGACACCTTCCTTGCCTTTGTTGCACAGAACGGACTACCTCAAGGATCACGCCTCAAGGAAGAAGTTGACCGCCAAATAGAGCACCTACTCCTTGAAAATGACCATCAGCAGATCAGCCTGACAGCCGTATTACACCTAATTGAATCCTGTCGACAACAGCTCCAGCACGAAGGCGTCACCAACACCTCAATACCAACCACTTTCCTCGCTAAGACGGAAGGCCGGTTGCAGGACGACTTTCCCGAAATTGTGTACCCCGTGGAGGCCTACCTTGACCAGATCAAAGAGGACCTGTGGGACCGGGCCGTCATCTTGTTTGCAGCCAGGGCCGGCAAATGCTTGCAATGTGGGTCAAACGACCACATCAAACAACAGTGCCCGGAACGGAACAGAACCGTCTCGTCGGGGACCAACAGAACGTATGCTCTTACTACTCCACACGCTACTCCACACTCCCCTTTTAACAGCAACCAGATCTACCCCATTTTAGGGGCTGTCTACCCACCGGTCAATGCGGGTACCGCACAGACCTTCCAAAACCAACACTTGCAAACGCCACAAGTTGTTACACAACCCGGTTTGAGACAAGCCGACTATTATAGGTCAAAACGTGGAGAGGGGAACAACCATTCAAGGGTGGGACCACCCCCCAGGAGCACCGGCCCGGCTAGTGCGAGGATGATTGAGCTAGGCTCCTTACCAGAGGACCTGTCCGATCTCTTGTTCAGCAGCCTAGGGGGCACTGATGATGTGAGTCATTTGCCAATCATCAACTCTGGGGCATCACACAGCCTGACGGGCTCCCTCTCCTTACTACACAATTTTGTCCCTCTGCGACGCCTGATCCCACTGATGGTAGCTACCAAAGGAAGCCAGGACTATATCACAGGATCAGGGACGCTGAGGATGCAGACATACAACGGGGCCACCATCAGCTTGAAGGGTGTTTTATATAGCCCAGCGGCCAGGGCGACTTTGATTTCGCTCGCGGGCCTACGCCGCGACGGCTGTTTTTTTGCCTACGATGTAGCCAATGATTCCTTTGAGCTCTATTCTCCAAATTCCGTCAAATTGTTGTCTTGTCCTTTTGATCACAAAAACCGCCGTTGGGCAATAACTGCTGAAATGATACACACTGATCAGAGAGTCACCAGGTTTACTGATACAGCAGGGAACATTTGTGCGCCCAGCCCACGGGAGTTTGCGTACAAGGCGGCTACCTCGCCTGAGCTTGTGAGCGATGAGATCTTCATCTGCCCAGTTGGGGACCCAAACCCGTACCACTGGGACAACAACGATCTCACCAAGAACAAACGGAAACTGCTGTTATGGCACCGAGTTTTTGGGCATATTGGCCTCAGAAAACTACGACGGATGGCCAAGGCTAAACTTGGTTTTGGCCTCCCGGAGTCACTTCCACTGGGCTTTATCCATTGCCCAGTGTGTGCAGTCAGCAAAAGCACCAAGATCAACCCACTGGCTTCTACAAGGAGAGACCCGACAAAGCTGGAAGTGGTTGCAGTTGACCTGATGGGTCCTTTCGACGTTGCCACCTATCAGGGTGGTCGCTTCCTTCTAACGTTGAGAGATGCCTGGTCCGGATACTCTTTTGTCAAGGTCCTGACGAAGAAGTCCGAGGCGACACAGGTGATCATTGATACCATCACCAAACTGGAACTGGCAACAAGAGAGAGAGTAAAGGTGCTAAGATCAGACAATGGAGGGGAGTTTGCTAACCATATTCTAGCCTCATTCCTTTCAAACAAAGGTATCACAGGGGAACAATCTTTGCCGTACCATCACTACCAGAATGGCATGATCGAGTGCTTCAATCGGACAGTAGGCGAAATGGCCCGGACTATCCTGAACGACAGCAAGTTGCCACGGACGTTCTGGGGTTTTGCTTTTACCTGGGCAACATACACTTTAAATCGGATCACCTGCAAGGCAAGCGGATTGTCAACACCTCACGAGCTCATGTTTGGCGTCAAACCTCAACTAGACCGACTGCGAATTTTTGGCGGACTTGCGTACATCCACATACCCCAGGAAAAGCGGGGAAAACTAGACGATTGGGCCGTCGAAGGTCGCGTGGTTGCATACCTGGAAGAATCGAAGGGCTGGTTATTTTGGATCCCTAGAGAGGACCATTTCATCCGGTCGGCCATGGCCCGTTTTGTTGATGCGACCCCAACCATTCTCATGGACAAGGATCGGACCCCATCCTCGAACCTGTTGAACGTGTGTTGCAACGCCCTAAAGCTTGGTGATTTCAGCCGGGAAGAGATTTTTACCTCACAAGAAGCGATGATTGATCATATCCTTGCCACATGCGCGGCGTACAATATTGCGGTCCCAAAAACATTCCACCAGGCAATGAAATCTGAGGATTGGGAGCGGTGGCAAGAGGCAATTAAGCGTGAGCTAGAATCACTCGACTCAATGGGGGTATGGGAATCTCTGCCCATGCCGGAAGGACGGGTGGCCTTAGACTGTCGGTGGGTTTTTGAAATCAAGAAGGTTTTTGGATCGGATGAAACAATCTTTAAGGCGCAATGTGTTGCAAAAGGTTTCAAAAAACAGAAAGGTGTAGATTTCAAAGAAACCTTTGCCCCCACAGCAATGTTTGTGTCCTTGTGGATCCTCCTGACAATTGCGGCACAGCGTCGATGGCCGGTCTACAGTTTTGATTTTGTGACGGCATACCTAAACTCCAAAATTGACAAGGAATTGTGGGTCAAACCACCACCCGGTTACGGCCTACCGGCAGGGCATGGCCTGCGGTTGAAGAAGTCCCTCTACTGAACGCGCCAGGCGGCGCAATGTTGGTGGCAACATTTGCAATTGGTCCTAGAGTGGCTAGGCTACAAGTCTTCAAAGTACGACTCCTCACTATATATACTCAGCTCCGAAGCGAACCATGGTATCATATGGGTGCACGTCAACAACGGGATTGTCACGGCATCTTGTGACGCGGTTCTTTGCCAACTGGAAACCAACCTCAAAGAACGACTGCGCATCAAATGGTCTGAGGGGTTGTCCAGCATTTTAGGAGTGGATGTGTTGAGGAGCGATAGAGGATTCTCCTTAAAACAGCCTAAGCTGATAGAGACCATACTGAGCCAGTTCTGGTGTGGAGGCGGCATCACCACAACACCATTACCACCAGGCTACAATGCTGTCACCAACAAAGATGACCCTGTGGATCCAGGTAAGTATCTCTCGGTCCTGGGGTCCCTTAGCTACCTTGCGGTAGGAACCAGGCCAGACATTGCTTTTGCGGTGAACTACCTCTCACGTTTCACCTCAAACCCCAACAACACTCACTGGAAAGGGGTCCAACACCTGCTAAGCTACCTGGCAGGAACACAAAACATGTCCTTACAACTGCAACCGCAAGTGGACAACATGGCCCTAAAATGTCACTGCGATTCCTCCTGGGGAGGCAAATTTTTGAGGGCATCCTATGGTGTGTTCATTTCTTTCTTATGGTGCCCTATTCTGTGGATTGCGCGAAGACAGCAAACGGTAGCGGCATCCACGTGCCATGCGGAGTACATGACCTTGGGCGTCGGCACGCGCAATTGCCTCTGGGTGATCAACCTGCTTGAGGATTGTCTTAAACACAGGTACGTGGGGCATATTTTCTGTGATAATGAGTCTGCCATAAAGGTTTTGGCCAACGACTCCTCGAACAAGCGGACAAGACACTCTGACCGGGAGTTCTTTATCACAAATGATGCACTGCGGCAAGGGGACACAACCATACACTGGGTCACCACAAAAGAGCAGCTGGCGGACATTTTCACAAAGCCGCTGAGTAAGGATGCCTTTGCGTCACTGAGGAGAGGTATAATGAACGTCTGAGTCAAGCGGTTAGGATTATGACTGAGGGAGGGGGTGTTAGGACATATGACGAGTATGTCACAAGCATGTCATACTAAGTCATAATCCCACATGTATATAGCACACAACCACTAGCAAGACCAAATGATGGTAATGAAAAACAAAAAACTACTCCCAAAGTCTACAGGCAGGGCTTACGGTATTGGGGGGTAAGTTGGCAGTTTGTGTTCCGGCGTTGGAAGTGCTAGGCCATGTGGTGGCTTTTGACGGCAGGAGAATTGCGGCAAAGAAACAAAACAAAGTTCTCGAATGGCCAACCCCGCGGACGCCCTTGCATATTCTCCAATTTTTGGGACTGTGCAGCTATGTTTGCATGTTCATCCAATGGTTTGCGGAAGTTGCAAGTCCGCTGCGGGCGCTGACCTGGAAAGGCGCGGCATGGGAATGGACGGCGCAGTGTGACGCTGCCTTGGCAAAGCTCAGGGAGATTGTGGGCCGCGACATCGTCCTCTGCAACTTTGACTACAACGCAGGAGGGATCCGCTTGGACGTTGACTCTAGCAAGTTTGGCGTGGGCGGTGTCCTGACGCAGGAGGAGGATGGTAAGGATAGGCCGGTTCTCTACGAGTCCATGACTTTTACAGCAACAAAGAGTTGGTACTCGCAGCCAAAGTTATAATTATGCGGAGTCAACATCATTGCGCAGAGGCTTCAGCACCTGCTCTGGGGGGTGCACTTCAAGCTTCTGGTCGACGCGGAGGCCCTGGCAAGGATGATCAATTCTGCAACGCTGCCAAAAGCTCCTATGACTAGGTGGGTGGCGTTTCTCCAGCTTTTCACTTTTGGTGTGGTTCATGTTCCAGGGAAGGCGTTCACAATGCCCAAAGCGCTGTCGTGGTATCCGCGGGAGGACCCTTTTGAAGGGGCGGAGCCCTTGGACGTGGAGTCTCCGGTTATTTGCGTTGGTATGATGGAGAAGGAGGTCACCCTTCCACTGCAGCAGTCCGGGCACTATGCAATCTTGTGCTCCTTCTTGCGGGATCTCCGGTTTCCCAAGGACGCTCCAGGAACAGAAATTTGGTGGGCAAAGCGGCAGACAACCAACTTCTACATGCAGGACGGGCAACTGTGGCAACAAAGTACCCCGGTGCCTTTGGTGGTTGCAACATTGAGGAGGGACCAGGAAATGATTCTGAAGTGTCTCCAAAACAACCTTGGGCACCGGTGTGGTGCCCCATCCTGGACACCCTGGCCGCCTTAAGACCTCAATCCATAAACTGTTGCGCAAACGTACCGCCCGACAAAACAACTTATCCTCAGGCTCATCCGAAACATTCTTTATCCGCGTTGCGCGCCGCGCGCGCTGCGCTTCCATTATCCGCGTCGCGCGCCGCGCCGCGCCGCGCCGCGCTCCTTTCATCCGCGCGCGTCGCGCGTCCTTTATCCGTGTTGCTTCTCATCTCCGCCGTTGTTATAGAACGTCCTCATCTTTGTTTGTTGCGTGTCTTCATCTTTGTCGTTGCGCTTCCCAATCTCCTCATTGCTACCGTCGCGCGGCACTCATTCATGATCTACTGAATCCATCCCGACCGCACCCGCAAGCATTTGGCAGATCCTTGACCAACGCGAGTGACCACATGGTTGCCTTCCCGTTTCCGCTCTATTTGTAGAATCCGTTGTATATAGTCTAACAAGGCCTCCTGCCCATATAAGGAGGGGCTCTCCCCTGCCTTTTGGCCGACCATTCCATCATCCTAGCATCAGAGAATCCCATCATCCCATCATCCCATCATTCCAGCATCTCAGCATCCCACCATTGGTGCATCAGAGAATCCCATCATTCTATCATCATAAACAATTTATCCGTGGGCATCCTTCCCCACTTATCTGAGCAAATTATCCGGGTATATCTATGATTGCCCCTTGATCCTTTGAGCCTCCATACTCAAACTCAGTCCTTTGTGACCTTGATCCTTATCACCAACCAATAGCCTTGCTGGTTGAAGAAGAATTCCTGTCTGCCTGAATTCTTGAGTGTGTTATACCACTCTGATCCCTTTTTTCCGACCATACTGGTCTTGATCTCTCCTTGATCATCTTTCTGGAGCCAATCACGTTTGATTGAAGAGGTTTTATTAAGCTTAAAACCTGGAGTGTTATACCTCCCTTCTTCTTTGAGGTTGAATTTTGCCACGCTATTCTTGAGTTCCTTGAGAAGTGTTGGGATATTCTTGCTCAAATTTGTTATTGATTTGCTTCTAGAGCTTCATAAACAAATTGCTTTGTTTTGTTCAGCCTCCCACAGTTATCTGGTACCCTTCAAGCGCTTGATTGCGGAGAGTTGGGCAGGTTCATTGAGAACCTGGAGGTTGGTTGGGATTGAGTTGATCTTTCCTAATCAGCTGCTGACGACCAGAGTTATTAGCTTGTGGGCGTTGTTACTTACAACTGCCTTGTTCTATTGAACTCTGAACAAACCTTGACTTATTTGTTCAAGTCTTTCCCTGCACCATCTTGTCTCAGATAGTGTTGTTTCCATCGCTACCGACAACTCTTATCCTCTTCTCTTAGTTTGATTTCTCATCCATAAGGTTCTGGACCTTGATTCCGGTTACATTAAAATATTATTGTAACTCCTGGGAGGGCAGCCTAAACAGCACCTTTCCCCTCCACAGAACTGCCACGGCTTAGCACCGTTTGGAGTCTTACACCGGGGCAAGATCAAAACGCGGAGGCGGGTGAAGGCAAGGTTTGGGTGGCCGGGTATGGTGCGTGCGGTACGGGAATGGGTGAAGTCTTGCAAAGCGTGTCAACGGCGGAGTTCTAGGCTGCCCAGGGAGGTGGGTCACCCCACGGGGGAGGAGGCGTTTTTTGGGTGGGTCTCCCTTGATGTGGTCCACATAAAGGCAGGGAAGTTTGCGTACCTGCTGGTTGCGCGGGACGATCTGTCAGGTTGGGTCAAGGCTTGTCCTCTGGTGAAGTTGTTGGCAGAGAAGGTTTCTCACTTCTTGGAGGAAGATTGGTTTGCGCGGTACGGTTTGCTTCGCTTAGTCACTGTCAACAAGGGCGCTTGATGGCACTGGTCCAGAGTTGCGGAGCTAAGTTTGGGCGGGTCACGGAATACTATCCGGAAGGTTCCGGAATGATAAAACGCGGCCATCAACCCATTAAGGAAGCTCTGGTAAAGATGTGTGGGGAGGATGGTAAACGGTGGCAGGAGTGTCAAGCTTTGCACTTAAGGATTATTGTCTTCATCACTTTGACATGTCCTCTCCTCAGTACCATCTACCTCAGTCTAAAAGCGTGAAAGAAATAAAAGCACAACATCAATGGTGTGATACGCTATTTCCTCTGGCTTGCGCTGACCTTCCAATCTTGGCAACCAACTCAGTATATACTTGCAAACTTTGCGGTTAACTCCATACCGGTCGACCATCCATTATGAGATCCAATCTCCTTCCCTGGCCAATCAACAGCCTTGGACTTCCATCTTTGGTCATGCATTGTTTGTTAGTTCGCATCTACGCCTAACTAAGCCATCACTACTGTATAGTTCTCAATTGGACTAGTCCCTACCCTGCATAAACTATTACCTCTTGTTTGCATTACCTTCAACGTCACTCGCTCCTGTCCCAATTTGTCATGCAATTGTATGCTCAGATTCTATTGTCTTGAACTTATGCTAAGACCTCGGATCTATACCACTGCTTCATTTCCTATCCTGTTCCTATCATTCATTGCCTCACCGCTTCAACTGTAGTTAGCTCATCACCAGGTTGTATCTAGTCACTTTGGATTACCTTAGAAGGGCTATCCCCTTTCCTGATGATTGTCTCCTCAGGTAGTTAATTTCATACGTTCTTGCATTTGCTAAAACCAAGTTATCACATTGGACTCAGGTTGAGTTTCCTTCTTTGGAACACATTCCATCCCTCTCGCCGTTTGTTGAGTGGCATAACCAAGTTTGCACTTTGCAACTGAGTCTTGCTATTTGCACTTGCCCTTGCACTTGGTATTCCTTTTCACTCATGATTGTCTAAGAATTGCCCTATAATACGTGGGGTGGTTGTGTGACAGTAAATTAACTAACTCAACCCATCTTTTGTAGCCTGCCAACCTATAGTAGACTTCTTCTTTTTGATGTCACGTACTCGCTCAACCGGGAACGCTTCCCTTGCCCCTTACAATGATGAGATCCATCGGGTATGGAGAACCAGCGCTCCTTGGGCCCAACAACCCTTAGATCCAGTTCCTCCTTCTTAATCGCCATCTATTGAAACCCTAAATGATCCTTGGGCTCCTCCAAGGGATGCTCCGACGGACCCTCTCGCGGAATTTGCAGACTCCAACCATTCTTCCAATGAAACCTCAACTCGTAGTAGACCAGGGGTTTGCACTACTGCTCCCAAGCCCGATGCTCCGACCCTGCTTTTGACATTGATCCAGGCCCTCACTCATGGTGCCCAGCAATCTAGTCCAAGTACTCCTAGCTTTTGCACTCTGGGCATGAAAAAACCCAATCACTTTACGGGAGAACACCCTCATAAGCTTAGATCCTACCTGCATTCTTGTAAATTCATCTTTTCAAATGACTCCAACAATTTCCCTTCCAATAGACATAAAGTTATGTATGCTTCGTCCTTCTTAGGAGGTAGAGCCTTGCAGTGGTTCAAACCGTACCTCAAACTTTTGTCCAACAACAGTCCCACTTGTATTCTCAACAACTGGGACAGGTTTGAGCAACAATTGTTCACCCTGTTTGCCGATCCCAATGAAGTTCAAATCGCCAAATACAAAATTAATAGTTTAGTTATGAAGGAGAATAGTAGAGCTTCCGTTTATATTTCTCATTTTTGAACCTTGCAGTCTTTCATCCAGTGGAACAAGGCCGCTCTTCTATTCCATTTCCAAAAGGGTTTACCGGCACGCTTAATCAAACAGCTCGCAGTTGGGGGTCATAAGACAACCTCACTTCAGCAGCTAATTGATTGAGTGATTGAGCTTGATAATGGCTATCATGACAAGAATTGCTCTCAGCAAAACAACCATGGACCGTTGTGGTGTCAATATATAGCCTTGGATCGGGAACTGCGTCGCGGCCTGCGTGCTCAGCATCTGGTAGGTCGGGCTCAGCAGTTGGGGTGCGCTTGTTCTTAGCAGTGGCCGCTGCGGGCTCAGCAGAAGGCGCAGCAGGGCGAAGCACGCAGCTGCGGGCCGGGTCTGACTAGGGGAGGCGGGCCGCGACCCGCTTGGGTGTCCAACCCAGTGATGGAGCCGGGCCGATCAGGTTCTCGGGCGGTTAGTTAGGGAAGGAAAGGGCGGAGCAATCGCGGGGCTATACCCATGGACGGCCGCGCGCAAGCGCGGGCCGGCTACGGGACTAGGAAATTCACGACGGCGCGTCGGGCGGATACGGGCAATTGCGGTGAACTTTGAGAAGCCCACGGCGGAGGGCCGCGCCGCGGGGGACGAACCGGATGCGTGTAATGGCAGGCGAGCAAGCGGAATAGGATACGGACAGGGTACAGGTTAGGATATGGGATAGGGTTTTGGGCCTAGGGTTTCCTTCTTCATTGTTGTTGGGTTGTTCATGTGCTTGTACTTAGGTTAGGGTTGAGGGGGAGGGCTCAAATACCTTTCCCCTCAACTCCGGGTTGTAGGGGGGGCATCTTACCATCGTATCATCAGGAGGCAGGGAGCGGAAAAGGGAGCGGACTTAGGAAAACAGAATCCCTCCCCTCTTCTCTCCTTTTCTCCTCTTCAGGCTCTCAAAAACTTCTCTTTACGCTCGGTATCTAATCCTTACAGACGCTTCGACCCAAGAACTCCTGAACCTGCGGCAACTTTGTGAGGGATAACCTCTAAAGTTTCCACATCTGGGGGTCTGGCCGGGAATCTCTTTTGTCAATGTCTCTTGAAGGTACTCAGATGCTATTTGCCTCTCCTCTTTCCTCCTCCTCCTCTCGCCAGCTCCTCATCGACCCAAGGGACTATCCACACATCCGCTTCAACGTCGCGGGTGTGGAGAGGTTTATTTCACGTTACGACCTGATCGCAGACTCTGAAGGCGCATCGGATTCCGAGAAGGCACGCTATATTGTCTTGTTTATTGAAGGTGCGAAAGAATGTCGGGACATGGAGGAGATGAGCGGCTATCTGAACCGGAATTGGACAACTTTGAAGGGGAACATGCTGGCTAGATGGGGGGGGCGTGACCCTCATTTCCGGGGAAGCAACTTCAGGCCACCCGCGGAACCGGGCTATGGAGCGGACACGCGCGATGGGGACCGGTGGCAAATGGAACCGGGCTACGCGGAGCTATATTACAGGGAAGCGCGCGTCCCGGCCTCGCCGCTGGTAGCCACCCCTTGGGCTGACGAACTCGCAGAGGTGGCGGAGGGCCTTGAGGCCTATCTGAAGAGTATCCAGCGTCCTAGCATGTCCGCGCCCCGGGCACGCGCGCGTGGAAGCAACGGTGATGGTGGGCGGACAAGACACAAGAGTCGGACGGCAAACCCGATCGATCCGAGGCCGGCAGAGGCGGGGTGCGTGTTGGGGAAGCGGGTATTGGCGGGACCGGTTCAGTCTAATGGCGGGAAGCAAGCGAGGACAAAGCAAGAAGAGGATACTCCGCGCGGTTTGGGATTTGGCGAACGGCGGATAAATCTGATGGGAGGTGGGGGACAAGCGGTGGTGGGAGCAGGTCATGTGTCGGGCAATCGTGACCAAGGCAAGACCCTTTTGACGGAGGACGAGAAAGACGCCAAACGGGAAAGGGAAGCGCGCCGGGACCAAGAATTGGACGGATCAGGCACTGACGGCATGGTTTGGAGGAATGCAGGGAGATCGGGCGACGGACGCGACCCTCATGGCATTGGCTGAAGCCACCAGCTGGGGACAGCAGCTAAGTTTGGGGGGGGGGGAACTAGAGGATAGGGCGCGGGCGCGGCAATGGGATATAAAAAAAAAAAAAAAAAAAAAAAAAAAAAAAAAAAAGAAATCTTTCACCTTTTCTATCATTTCTCACTCGTCACTTTTTTCTTATTTTCTCATTTTTTTTATCATTTCTTGGGCGCGGACGCGGTTCTCAACCTCGCGTCTTAGTTCTCACTCAGGCGCGGACCCGGCTCTCATTCTCACCCTCACGATGCACGCGGCGCGGATTTTTCTCAGTAAAACAAGTTCGCGTTTGAGGCGTGTATTTCTCTCAATGAATAGGGAAACGCGGTACAACAAAAAGCGGATAAAAGAAAAGGGGAAGAGGGGACGAGGCCAAGGCGCTTAAGCCATCTTCATCATTTCCTCCATTTCCGCCCTCGATGACACCAGTAGAGCCCGGAATGACGCCAAGAGTTCGCGCCGGGATTCCAAGGATTGGGCTCCGGGAGTTGCAAGGTATTGGCGGAGCATTGTAGTCAACCTTTCCGCGAAAACTTCGAAGCCGGCTGCTGGGAGCGCCATCACGACCGGAATCTCCAGGATCTCGGGAGAGTCGGCGGGAGGAGGGGCTGGTGCGGACGGGCGCTCAGGGGATCCAACGGGAGGGTCTGGTCCAATAGGAGGCGATGACGAGATGACCACCGGCGACGCGGGCGGAGGAGTAGGGCCTTGTGGAGTTGGAGGAGTCGGAGCAGCGGGTGGAGGAGTCGGAGCAGCGGGCGGAGGAGGAGGAGCCGGTACGGGAGTCGGGGCAGGAGGAGCCGGAGCAGGGGGCGGAGGAGGAGCTGGGGCCGGAGCAGCGCGTCGCCTAAGGATTTCGTCAATTCGCGGGTCCCTCGCGCCTTGCGTAACCCTGACGCAATCCGCCCAAAATTGCAAAGCCCTCCGATAAGCCGCGAAGTCCGGATAGTCTTCCTTACGCGGTGGTCCCCCACGGCAAAGCGGAGAAGAGGAGTCGCGGTCCGAGTTTGGACAAGGACGGCGGGGAGGTGATCCGGGTGGAGTCCACGAGTCCTCCAAGATAGCGTCGTCATCCAAAACCACGAACGGGTCCGGACAAGCCCTCTTGCGCCGCCGAGGACGAGAGCCGGATTGG